>CM052900.1:107582930-107887942 GCA_028534135.1 Potos flavus | reverse complement strand
CTTTCATCTACCATAGAAATGGGAAATGGCAAGAAATCATGGCCTGGGAAGAAATTAATCAAGTATTTTGTTTCTATTGCCTTCCCTGCCATGACCTCTGCCCCTCTTCCCCCAGGTCAGTAATTCCCACTGGCGGTTAGGGGTGATGGCAAACAGACCTTCAAGCCATTGGTTCAAAAAAATGAACTAATGGGTACAAAAATAGCAAATTTTGGAATTGGGGAGGGGCTACTATTAGGTATACCCACTTAAAATTTCCATGTTTTAAAAGTCTCAATAATTCTCATATTCCTGAAAACCACAAAGTAGCTTAAATAAGATTTTATTTCCTCTAAGTAATCCACAAGGAGCCTGAAATAGAACTACATTCTAATGCATTATAGTTTAATAGAGGCATTATTATTTAAATTGACTGTAGTTGTATTTTATTCTATTTTTTCATAGAATTACATTCAATCTAGCCTTTGGTCTACCCTGTTGGAAATTTTCTTCATTGGAAAATTTATTAGAAACTTTGATCTCTTTTTGAATTTACCCAATAACCAGTTCAGTTCACTGATCTGATTCTAAAATATAAGCATATGAAAAGACTGAAATAATTGGTTTGCTTTAAATTACACAGATTCATATGGATAGAATCTTTGGAAGTAACAAGTAAGCTAAAAATAGTGTGAAAAGATTTCCTTTAGTGATTTCTTTGTGCTGGAAAGAACAATAAATTTGTTTTTATCTCTGAAACAAAAGATCACCAATAAAAGATAATGAAACAATATTTTATTCACATATATGTTAGTTTACTTTAACAAAAACGAATTTTATCTTCACCTTTTCAAAAGATGATTATTTTAATTTATCAACCATATCTATACATAAATAGTGAATTAAATCAAATTAAATCAATTAAGCTTTTAATGTTTTAATAAATATTGAATTGAATTAATAAATATTAATTAAATGTTTTAATAAATATTAATTTAATAAATATTAATATAATATAAACAGATAAAATCTGATGAAGCTTTTAAATTAATAAACTATTTCTGTTCTTAGAGCAGTTTTAGGTTCACAGCAAGATTCAGTGGAAAGAACAGAGAGTTCCACATACTTCCTGTTTCCCATACTCACAATCTCCCCCACTATTTACATCCTGTTCCATATGCTACATTTGTTACAGTTGATGAACCTGTATTGACACATTATCAGCCAAGGTCCATGGTTTGCATTACAGCAGGGCAAATAATTTCTTAAAGAGAAAAATTTAACATACTTAACGTATGTATCTTCATTCACATGATATCCAAAATTTTAAAAATATTCCTTTCATTATAAAATTGTAACAAAGACTGCATAGTGTTTTACTTACTCTGAAAAGATGTAGTTCAGTATAAACACAACTTTGGAAGTCATACAGAGGTTGTGGCAATATCTCCAAAATAGTTAGATATTCTTTCATTAAAGATACCAGGTACTTTTTTTTTTTTTTTTTAAGATTTTATTTATTTATTTGACAGAGAGAGATGGGGAGAGAGGGAACACCAGCAGGGGGAGCGGGAGAGGGAGAAGCAGGCTTCCCGCTGAGCAGGGAGCCCGAAGTGGGGCTCGATCCCAGGACCCTGGGATCATGACCTGAGCCGAAGGCGGACGCTTAACCGACTGAGCCACCCAGGCACCCCAAGGTACCAGGTACTCTTAAAAGGATCTTGTGACCAATACAGTACAAATGCTAGACAAGGAGCTGAAAGGGTATCTTCTCCATATTGAAGATTGAAGTCATCCTCACTCTCTTTGACCTTATCTCTTGCAATGGAGCTTAGCCGGAGTAGTGCTGGGAAGGGGCATCTGGAACTGTGCATTATGTGTGAGGAGACATCCCGAAACAACTGCTGTTGGCTTGTGTTCTGATTCCCTGCTCATATTATTTAAAGCTATGTTAATTGGCATCGGGCGATGTTCTGTGTCAGAAATCCTGTAGTTAATTCCTAATCTAGTACCAATTGATACTGACCCTGTGGTCATGTAGTGGGTCCTTGAGTCTCAGGTGGACGGGACAAAAATGGTTTTGTGAATCTTCCAAGGGGGAGCCAGACCCTGAATTATGATGGGACCTGACCCTATAGGATAGATGGAGTATTTGGGCCCTGTCCCCTGCACGGTGCATGTTGACATTTTAATGTCCAGTGTGACAGTATTAGGAAGTGGGGCCTTTGGGAGGTGATTAGGCCATGAGTGTGGAGCCCTCATGAATGGGATTAGTGTCCTTATAAAGAGACCTCAGAGCGCTCTTGCCCTGTCTTCTATGTGACAGCACAGTGGGAAAGCAGCCATCTGCAAACCGGAAAGCAGATCCTCCCCACGCACCAAATGTACTGGTGCTTTGACCCTGGACTTCCCAGCCTCCAGAACTGGGAGAAATAATTGTTTATTGCTAAAGCCACCAGCCTATGGTATTTTTGTTCCAGCAGTCCCCCAAAACTAAGACTTTCTGCCTGCACAAACAACCAGTATTTCTAGATAAAATTTCTAGTTTTTAAAACCTCATACTGCAACCTTTATCAGAACATATATCACTCCTCCCATGCTCAATGGATGTTCTATAAATGTAGTAACACAATGTGCACTAGTGGTTAAGCAAATAGGTTTGGAACCCCATACATCTGGGCTTTAATCAGAGCTCGTCTATTAACTGTGCAACCTGGGGAAAATTGCTAAAAACACTCTGGTTCTCAATTTAGCCATAGGATGATTTCTACTTGATAGATTATAATGTAAATAAGTTATTTGTAGGCTAAATGAAAACATGAATACCACATTGCATAGTTAATATTAAAATGTAGATACTCCATAAAAGTTATTTTCCCTTTATTCCATCATTTAGGTTATTAATTTTTTAATAATTATGCTTATAGTGCAATGAGAGAGAGTCCTGTGGGCTGTGCATTTCTGAGCATTTCTTTATCATAGCTACAAAATATAAATAATGATGATATAAAATGGCTCAATATGATGTCACAAGGGGATGTCTTGCTATCTTAATATTACTACTGCAATTACCTTAGTCATTTGAAGACCAAAAAGAGTAAATTCCACAGAGCCTCTATTTTATGACAGATTTCAAGACAGATTGCGCTTCAAGAATGAATGGGGTGATTTTACTGCCTTTCATGCAATTTTAACAATCGATATAAAGCACTATAATTTTTCAAACTGTGCGTATCTGCTCTTGATGGTATTTTCAAAAATTTCCAAGTTGCCTTTCTATATATTCAGAACATGATTTGATTTTTGATATGAGATGTAAATTCTTCCATTTTGGCCCCCAGGATACTGAAAATTGACAGGTATGACAAGCTATGTTGCTAGAGACTTGGTGAGTTTAAATGAAGGAACAAAGTTATTTTTTGGCCAGTTGCCATTGTACGCCATCACTATAACTGAATTAATCCCCCCAAAGGGTCATAGTTTTAATTTTGCATGGAAAAAAATTTTAAAATCAATTAACTTTGTAAATAGCACTTCTTTCCATTTCATCTGTGTTCTTTTTAAAATTTTATTATGGAAATTTTAAACATAAAAAATAGAAAGAATAGTATGATGAATCCCCAAGTACTATCACCGGGCTTCAACAAATATCATTTTACTATCTCATTTTATCTCCCTTCTTCTCTATTTTTGTTTTCCTTCTTTGAGTATTTTAAACAAATCCTAAATAAGAGGTCTCATATCATTTTAACCATAAATACTTCAGTACCTTATCTCTAATAAGTAAGGACTTTAAAAAACAATCATGGTGCCATTTTCATGAACTAAGAAAATTAAAAATTATTTATATCTTCCAATATCCAGTCTGTATTTATATTTTTCATATTGTCCCCAAATAGTCTGTTTTATTGTTTTGTTCACAGATCTAGCAAAACAAGTTTTACACATTGTATTTTGGTGTCTATCTCATAAGGTTCATAAACTATAATGTCTTCATTTTCATTTTCATTTTTAAATTAAATGTTTTTTTTTTCTATCTTCAAATTATCTCTCCCTGTAGAAAGTAAAAATCTTCTAAGGATTATTTTTTCCACAAGAAGTATGTGATTAATTGGGACAGAAAATATTAAGATTTTTTGTAAGATAAAACTCATTCATTTATGTCAAAGGTAGTTTTGGGGCTTCCCATGTGCCAGGTAGTGTGCAATGTACCTAGGATAGAATGTTGAGCAAAACAGATACAATTCCTGCTCTTCTGAAGCTAAATGTTGAGCGGGAAAGAAAGACATGGAATCAAACGTTAATACGCAGTGTGTAATAGAAGTGCAGGGCACTGTGGGAACAAATGAGGGAGAACCTGCCGCAGTCTAGGAGTTTGGGAGTATTTGGATTGAATTGTGTCCCCCCTAAATTCATATGTTGCAACCCTAACCTCTGATGTGACTGTAATTGGAGATAGAGCTTTTAAAGATGTAAGGTTAAATAAGGTCTAAGGTTGGGGCCCTAATCTAATTTTCCTACAAGAAGAGGAAGAGATACCAGGGCTCACTCACTCTCTGTGAGTGTGTGCAGAGAATAGGTCACGTGAGGACACAGCAAGAAGATACCATCTACATACTGAGGGGAGATTCCTCACTAGAAGAGAATCCTACGGGCACCTTAAGCTTGGACTTCCACCTTCCCGAACGATGAGAAAACGAATTTCTGTTGTCTAAACCACCCAGGCAGCCTGAGCAGAATAATTACATGGAGTCATAGCTGGAAAGCAGCAAGGGAGGTCCTTTCTCACCTCTCAACCCCAATGTGCATGAAGTCTGAGAGAATTCCTTAATTCACTCATTAACCATACTGATTATGAATCTGCTATACCAGGGGCTAGGTTATGGAGTGTGTTGGTGGAACGATCACACGTATATCCTGCCCTCATGGGATGTATAATCTGGTGGGCCATATAGACCTTAAGCATATGGTATCAGCTATAAATTCATCATTCCAGATTACACTGAATCCAGTGAAGGTGAAGGGTAGAATCCTAGGACAGAAATAATGGGTTGTGTGGGTAGGAAGGTGTGTTTGGGGGGAGGATGGGAGTATTCACAAGGCTGAGGGAATACCTCCAAGAAGGAGAGGCATTTAAAAATAGAGCTTGAAAAAAAGAGTGGGGATTCAGGGAAGGTTCAGAGAAAGAGTATTTCAAGCCTGAGATCAGAATAAACTTTGATACATTTGAGAAACAGGGACAGAAGTATGTGTGGAGAGTGTAACAACAAGAAAGCAAAGAGCTGGGAGATGATGCTGGAAGGAGAGGGGACCCAGATCGAGCAAGGCCTATGCAGTCATGCTTCCAATGTGACACACAATTCGGTGTGAGACCCTGAAGGGTGGAAAGCAGGGAACTGCCTGTCTAATGGAGGAATTAAGAAAATCACTCAGGCTGCTGAATGGAGAATGATGTGCAAGCATGCACAAGAAAGCACAAAATTATGGGAATGAAGGGAGAGGGCAGGGTAAATGACTAGAGCAGCCCACATTTTGGCAGAAACTGAGCATAAAAGATGTGTATCTTGTTCAGCATTGTCTTTAGCATAGTTACAACATCTGTACCCAAGCACCTACAGCACGGCTAGAGAAAAACCACTCCATCCTGACTGGTCCCACTTTATATTTATGACTATAACCTCAAGTCAGTCTTTAGAGCTTCCTGCAAACTCAGCTGCTTTTCTCTGGTCATCAGGCTTTTACTCTTCTGGATCAGGGATCTGCAAACTATTTCCTGTGAGCCAAGTCCAGGGCTACCTAATTTTAAAAATAAAATTTTATGGAAACACAGCCATGCTTATGTGGTTATGGATTGTCTGTGGCTGCATTTACACTACAACACAGATATTGAGTTGAGTAGCTGTCATGGAGACTGACTCATTCACAGAATCTACAATAGTTAATATCTGGCACTTTGTAACAAAAGCTTGCTGATCTCAGTCTTAGATGGCTCTTACGAATATTCTTCTCTGTCTGCAAAGCTTTAACCCTCTTTCCCCTCTTTACTTTCAGTTGAAAGCCTTCCTTTTTATTTCAAAATGAGACTAGAGAAATGCATAAGAAAAATGTCATATTGTTCCCAACATCAAGTATAAATCTTCTTCAGCTACTATCCAATTTCCCTGTTTTCTGTTTTCTTTTGATCTTGTTGACCTTCATGAGAATTTGAAGGAGTTATCTACATTTACTATCTATGTTTCTACTTCTTCCATTTTGTGACTAGGTATTTTAATAAGAATATTTTTGTCAAGGTCAGTAATGCTTGTTTGTCACCCAATCTATTGGTCAATTCCAACTTGCTTTGTAAATAGCTTTTGACAAAATTAGTCATTTCCTCTCTTGAAGACCTTTCTTATGGTTTTGAAATCCGTTGATTGTTCTCTTACTTCCCTGTCTTCTGATTTTCTTTGTCCTTTTCCAGAATTTATTTTTTCCCCACCTTCTTTTATTTTTTTTTAAAGATTTTATTTATTTTTTTCAGAGAGAGTGAGAGAGAGAGCACCAATGAGGGGAGGGGTAGAGGGAGAAACAGACTCCTCACTGAGCAGGGACCCCAAAGCAGGGCTCAATTCCAGGACCCCGAGATCATGATCTGAGCTGAAAGCAGATGATTAACCAACTGAGCCACCCAGGCGCCCCTCTTCCCATCTTCTGGACATTTTTTGCTCCAAGACTTAGTTCTCTCTCCTCCCCTGTCTATACACACAATGTTAGTGCTCTTACTCTCTTACAGGAAGTGCCATCTCTGTACTGATGATTCTTATATTTACTTCTTTAAATTTCAGATTTAGATTTCCCTACTAGGCTGTGTAGTTGACATTGTAAATTAAATTTTTTCTGAATACAGATTTTTAATTCCCTTCTAAAAATCGACCGTACCTTATTGTAAAAGGGACCACCAATCTTCTAGTTCTTGGACTAAAAGCCCTAATTTTTGGGGGGACGGTGGTGGTTCTTCTTTTCTTTTGTATTCTAAACTCAATTTATTAAAATATCCTAACAGATTTGTTCAAAATGTATATAATATTCAGCCACTTCCTGATATGTCTGCTTCTATCACTTTACGCAAGTCAACATTATCTCTTACCTGGATTGTTAAAATATCTTCTGAGATGGTCTCTCTGCTACCAATATTGTCTCTCGGTCATTTATTCTCCACACAGCTGCCAAAGTGATACTATTTAAATATTCAAAACTCTCCAGAGACTCCATGGACATCCGCCTATATTAACACAAAATCCTTCCCTTGTACAATCCAGTCACAACCAGAAACAAATGGCATATTAGGATTCACCATTTTTGGAGATAATCAACGGTCTGTTTACAAAGATATGGGCAAGGAAAAAAAAAAAACAAAAAAACAAAAAAACAAAGATATGGGCAAGGTAAAAGAGGAACCTCAAGGTCTAGTGGACATAGTGCAGGACCATGGGATCAGTAACAGTAGAGTCCATTACCATCCCTAGGGCTGAAGGGCTAACAGAAGGGAGCTATTTTGGGAATTTAGAGACAGAGGACGACCTGGCAGGAGCTGTGGCTTCCATTTAGGGGAAAAGCCAGCCTGAGGCAACTAAGCACAGAGAGCCAGAGATTGAAAACCTTACCTTTATTCTCCTTCCCCCTCTAATTTCCTCTTCATATTTTTATTGGCCAAATCCAACCAAAAGCCAAAGGGCAAAGCAGTCCATTGATGTGGTCCATAAAAGGGCACAGATAAGGGTGGTAGAAGATGAGACTATATCTGAGGGACAAATAGAAGGTATCCAATTTTCAAGGCCCTATGAAGCTGTCCCACAGTTGCCTTATTCCCTTTTATCTATTTTTCTACTTATTCTACCTAACAACAATTTCCTTGTGAACGCAGACTTGCTTCCTTTTTCCCATTAAAAAGTACACTTCTACTTTGAATCCGTTGCTTCTGTTCCTTCCTCCATCTGGCACTCTTTTCTCTACCATTTCCTGTTTAAGGTCATTCCATCAGAGAAAATTTCCCTGACTAGCCTGTATAAAAATATAACCCACTCATACTATTGCCCTACCCAGACTTTTTTAATAGTTTACCTCCCAACATATTACCTACTTATTTGGTTTTTGCTCTCCCCTAATCTCACCCACTGAAATGCAAGCAGCTTGAAGAAAGGATGTCTAATTTATTCTTGCCGAATCCTCAGAATCAAGAGTACTTGATATGTAGTAGGTGCAGTTGATTCTCATGATTCAGGGTAGTTATGTTCTGGAAAGTTATTGTGAACATGAATTAGTGAATACTAGGTCACTGTTGGCAGAGGAGTTACTGGGTTATGTTTTTGACAGCCTCTGGTCACAACATTTTTGTCAACATTTTGATCAAGACATAACTTTGTTTAATGCATGTTTCTGTTTAAGACATATTATTTAATATATGATATTTATTTATACTAAAACACTAGATGAGAAGTGTTTAACATTTTTCTGACTCTGGGTAGCCATAAATTTCTTTGGCTTTCAGTCTCACAAAAATGCTCTCTGTCGCACTTAAAAAAAAAAAAAAATCAGTCATCATCTCATGAATTCACAAGTAGGGCAGCTTCTTCATCTCGATTCCAGCATAGTAATTAAAAAACCCAGATTATTTGCAATACCCAAATGTTTATCATTAGTAGAATGGATAAATTAATTCTGTTATAGTCACGTAATTGAATACTCTACAGCACTGATGAAAATCAAATTCATGCTACATGCTACAATCAGGTTTTTTCTCACGGACAAAATGAAGGAAGTCAGACACAAAAGGTTACATATTGTGAAATATCATTCAGATAGACTCTGGGAACAGTGAAAACTATACCACGATTATAGGGATTTGGGTGGGTAATTAACAAGGAGTTGGGAGGTGTAAGCAAGGTTTCCCATACACATTTCTGCCTCACCCATTTCATAGTTTCATGCAGTAGCAAGAAGGAGCTTTGAATAATGCAATCTGTTGATATCTGTGTCTTGGTCTGGGTGGTGAGTAGAAAGTGTATTCAACTAGTAAATGTTTGTACAAACACTTAATGTTTGTACATTTTATGTAGTATGTATATTATGCTTCAATGAAAAAGTAAAAATAAAATCATAAGGACAGGAAAATGTGACTCAAAACTCTTATACACATACAAGTTGACGTTTAAGTGTATGAGAAATAATAAGCATCTTGAAATATATATGTCTCTCTATCTCCTTTTCTATAACTATCTCTGCCTCCTCCCATTTCTTATCTCTCCCCCCCAACTCTCTCTAATGGCTAAATCTATTTTCAGAGAAATTTCACAGGTTTAAATACCTAACTTGACTGAAGATAAGTTAAGTATCAACTCAAGATAAAGAAAGCTGAAATTAGTTCAGGGAAAGCAGAGGAAGAAAAAAGTAAAAGGAAAAAACAAAAATTAATAAATTAGAGAACAGAAAAATTAGGAGAAATGCTAAATATATTCTAAAAGTAGCCCTTTGAAAAAGTAAAATAAATAGTGACTGCCTGAGAGATTACACCAAAAAATTGCTACAATGATACAGGAATTCAGGATGTCACAGGATATAAAATCAACTCACAGAAGTCTGTTGCATTTCCATACACCAATAATGAAGCAGCAGAAAGAGAAATCATTGATCTCATTTACAATTGGAACAAAAATCGTAAGATACTAGAAATAAACCTAACCAAAAAGGCAAAGGATCTGTGCTCAGAAAACTATGGAACAGTCATGAAAGAAATTGAGGAAGACACAAAGAAATGGAAAAATATTCCATGCTCATGGATTGGAAGAACAAATGTTGTTAAAATGTCTAGGCTACCTAGAGCAATCTATACATTCAATGTAATCCCTATCAAAATACCATCAACTTTTTTCACAGAGCTGGAACAAATAATCCTAAAATTTTTATGGAACTAGAAAAGACCCCAAATAGCCAGAGGAATGTTGAAAAAGAAAAGCAAAGCTAGTGGCATCACAATTCTGGACTAAAAGCTCTATTACAAAGCTGTAATCATTAAGACAGTATGGTACTGGCACAAAAATGGACACATAAAATCAATGGAATAGAATAGAGAACCCAGAAATGGACCCTCAACTCTATGGTCAACTAATCTTCGACAAAGCAGGAAAAAATATCCAATGGAAAGAAGACAGTTTCTTCAATAAATGGTGTTGGGAAAATTGGACAGCCACATGCAGAAGAATGAAACTGGATCATTTCCTTATGTCATACACAAAAATAGACTCAAAATGGATGAAAGACCTAAATGTGAGACAGGAATCCATCAAAATCCTAGTGGAGAACACAGGTAGCAATCTCTTTAACATTGGCCGTGGCAACTTCTTACCAGATATGTCTCCCAAGGCAAGGGAAACCAAAGCAAAAATGAATTATTAGGACTTCATTGAGATGAAAAAGTTCTGCACAGAGAAGGAAACAATCAACAAAACTAAAAGGCAACCTTTGGAGTAAGAGAAGATATTTGCAAGTGACATCTGATAAAGGGTTAGTATCCAAAATATATAAAGAACTTAACAAAATCAACACCCAAAAAACACACACAAAAAAATCCAGTTAAAAATGGGCAGAAGACATGAACGGACATTTTTCCAAAGACATCCAGATGACTGACAGGCACATGAAACAATGCTCAACATCATTCACCATCACGGAAATATGATCAAAACTATAATGAGATATCACCTCACACTTGTCAGAATGGCTAAAATTAACAACACAGGAAACAACAGGTGTTGGTGAGGATGTGAAAGAAGTTGAACCCTCTTATACTGCTGGTGAGGATGTGAAAGAAGTTGAGCCCTCTTACAGTCTTGAAGATATATTTTCATGTAGGATGGGGAACATTAATATTAGCACGTAATGAAAATGCAATCTGGTGCAGCTACTCTGGAACGTAGTGTGGAGGTTCCTCAAAAAGTTAAAAATAGAACTACCCTGTGTCCCAGCAATTGCGCTTCTAAGTATTTACACAAAGAATACAAAAATACTGATTTGGAGGGATACATGCACCCTGATGTTTATAGCAGCATTATCAACAATAGCCAAATTATGGAAAGAGCCCGAATGTCCATCAACTGATGAATAGATAAAGAAGATGTAGTATATCTATATCTGATGGAATATTACTCGGCCATAAAAAAGAATGAAGCTTTGCCATTTGCAATGACGTAGATGAAGCTATAGAGTATTATGATAAGTGAAATAAGTGACACAGAGAAAGACAAATACCATAGGATTTCACTTATTTGTGGAATTTAAGAAAAAAAACAGTCAAACATATGGGGGGAAAGGAGAGGCAAACAAGGAAACAGACTCTTAAGTATAGAAGAAACTGAGGGGTGCTGGAGGGGAGCTGGGCAGGGGGATGGGTTAAATGGGTGATGGGCATTAAGGAGAGGTGATGAGCATTAGGTGTTGTATATAAGTGATGAATCACTAAATTCTATACCTGAAACTAATATTATACGGTATGTTAACTAACTGGAGTTTAAATAAAAACTTAAAAAAGAGGAAAAAAGAAGAGTATTTAGGATTGGTTTAGAGGTAAAAAATCTTTTACTTTTTATATGATAATTTTAAAGATTTTAAATTTACTAACCATATGCATATTTTATCTAAAAGCCATAAACTTGAATGATGTCCTCAAATATAAGTGAAAAATGTATTCTATATTAACTTAATTTTTTAAAACTAATTATGTGAGTGATATTGTGTGAATTTACATAGTTATAGAGTTTCAGAATGACACATATAAAGATTTAAAAATACATTTAAATAAAAAAGCTTAATGTGACCATTTTCTAGACTAACTTATAAAAATTTAAGTAGGTGAGGAAATAATTATTAACATGCCTTTGTGAGGAAACTGCTGGTAGCTCTAAGTTGCTGATGATGGAACTTCATAGAGAGGTTGGTGGAAAAATATTTAATTTACATTTAATTTTTGAGGAAGAACTTAAGAAATATATGTAACACTTATTGTGGCTATAATTGATGTTTACATTTCAAGTACTGCAAAGTTCCATTGATTTAGCACTGACATCTCATCTCGACCTGTCACTGACATCAATCAGACCCAGTACTGCTACCGGGAAATAGGACATTTAGTAGTTAGTTATAAGTGGAGTATTGTCAGAAAAAAAGACAGTACTATTGGAAAATGGTAAAACAAAATCATAGATGGCATTGTGATACAGTGGTATGGACACAATTTTTGTTGAGAACTCTAGGTGAATATCTACTAAATTGTTGGGAATCTAGACTCTTTTGACCCTGATACATGGGAAGGGGATTTCAAGTGGTCTTTGAGGCTCTGATTGAGCAGTTTGATTATGAACTCACTGAAAAATTTCAGTTCATCTTATAGTGATGATTTAAGAGAAGAAGTAAAAACAAATGACGGAGAATATTAACCCAAGAGGTAGTCTCCAAAGACTCAAACTTGGTCTGACCTATTTCATATGGAGGACTTATGATTGCTACAGAAATATTGAACCCTTAAACTCTGGACAATTACCTGCAAAGATTTATTGAAGGACCTATCCTGGTAGAGCTATATCTGTATAGAGATATAGGTACAGAGAGAGTTATGAAGCATATTCTTTTCATAAAGCACTATTAATATGTGATCCTCCATATTTACCCAAGTCATCTTTTATGATGAAGAAATTGAGGGGGTTATTTTCATACACTTGTCCACAGAATTTAGAGTGAAGATATATTCTCATTTAGGATGGGGAACATTAATATTAGCATGTAATGAGAATATAATTCTCTGTTGAACATATATGTAGTATGAATTCTTAAAATGCAAAACCAGGAAACTATATTAATTATGTTAAATATCAAGGAGCACTGAAGTGTTTGCTTTGGTATCTGTTTGAAAATTATGCTCTATTATCTCCTGGAGTGCAAAGCAGAAGAAATACTTCCAGTCCAAGGTTGGCTTGAGCTGAGAATTATCTAGCAAAACTTCGAAATGGAATTTAGGCTACTACATAAAACAAAACCCCAAAAAAGCCCACAAAAACTAGTCTTGGTTACATTCTGCATGAGTAAGCAAAACATATGATGAAAGTTAATTATTTCTTCAAAGCTTGAAAAGGTTGTAGAAGGAAGGTAATTTCAGCTTTCAAATTGGAATATATTTTCTTAACCTAATGAGACTGGATTTCAGATCTGGGCCAATGATTTCTACTTTACTTTTCATTTATATCTCAGTTTTTCCAAGCGTTATAGTGGCAATCACCAGAAATATCCTTTCTTATTTAGAACTATAAATCATCCCTTTCTGGAAGCTAAGTTCTAAGAAATAAAATACAAGTCCAGAATTACAGGCATGTTCAATTCTATTTAATGAAATATGAAGAATAGATCTAAATAATGGATGTGCTTTTGTTTCCCTGAAGAGCACATGCAAATGTGAAAGCCATACTTATATGAAAATGCCTAAATACTCTATATTGTAGATTCAATTATGAAAACACTATATATCATGTATACTAATATAATGAGATCCAATAATTAATTGAGGTAAAATAGTACCTCCTCTAATGCAGTTTTTGGTTTCAAGAACACCCCTGAAAAGCAGAGAATATTGCAATTAGGTAAGATTTAAAAGAATCACTTTCCACTACACTGCAATATCATTTATTTTTTTTATAATACATCTATTTTGTCAATTCTGTCTTCCTTTAATTGATATTCTCCATTTTAAGGAGCAAATCAAAATAGCTTCTTATTTCATGATTATTAATACTATGAAGAATTTCCTAAAGATCTATTAGTTTACCATGTAAGATTCTGAAGGTTTTATGTTTATAAATGTTCCCCAAACCAATAGTCTGTCTAATGTGTTATCCATCATGCACTTCTCAGGAAACTGATAATAACAAATTAAAATTTACTTACAAACCCTAGAGAAGAAAAAAAAAAGAAGTAAAACAGACTACCTTATTTGAATATGAACTTTACTGTAAATACTCTAAATTCACTTTAAAAAGAAATATTTAGTCAAATAATCATTTTGGAACTTAACTGTAATACAGTTTTAGAGTCAATATAGATCTACAATTGCAGGGAAAGCAGATGTCACTTTGCTTTAACCAAATTATTTCCATTATTATCTGAATATTAAATATACCTATAATATTTGTATTTTTAAACAAATTTCTAGTCACAGTGATCTGATTCTACAATTATAAGTGTATCTTATACACTAAAAAAAATAAGAAAATTATACTTTTATTCCTATAGTGGTTTTGTGTAAATTAAGATTGTTTAATAACCTAGCAAAAGATTATGGAAATCTAGGTGTCATTAAAATAGTAACAAAATTTGTTTAGATGATTTCCAGCCTACAGACTAATTTGATTCTCCCGAAATCCTGGGGGGATGTAACAGGTAATAAACAAACACAGCAGCACATATCAACACTTGCTTTTATCCAGGCTCTACGCCAAGAGTTCACCTGCTTTAGCTCATCAGTTCTTTCAACAACATGGTGATTATTACCCCCAATTCACAGATGTTGAGACTGAGGCACAAAGAAGTTAACAAATAGGATTCAGTTACACAGTTAATAAATATCAAAGCAATAAAAATGAAAGGCACGGTTACTGTCTCCACTTGAAAGATGAAGAAGCCGAAGGGCAAAAAGGCATTTACTTGGGCAAATTCTCTCAGCAAGGAGGCATCGGATCACAATGGTGGCATTAGGTCACAACTAGGACACGAGGACAGAGGTTTCCAACTCCAAATCTTACACAATTTTGATTACACTGCACCACTTTGGTCTTAAATGTATGATCTGACCATTTTGTAAATTAAATTTATATTTCACAGGAAACTGCAATTAATGTTGACATAAATTACCATACTATGACTTTTTTCTTTATTCTCTATATATACACATTAAAATTTGTAGTAGCCATAAATCAGAGTTTGCATCCTCTAGTAAATTAAAACTATCATTTAGGGAGTATTTCATATGACTCCACACACATCTGAGTGCTTTCATATATTATCTCATTTAACAGTCATTAAAAACTCTATGAAGATACAATTATTCCTCATTTTCAATGAAGAGATGTAAATACAGATCTGAAAAACTAATGATCAAACAGCCAATAAATTGTAGAGACCTTACTGAAACTCAGCTTTCTTTCTAACTCAAAACCAACTCTTTACTATTATGTGAAGATTTTAAAGTCTACCACAAAATCAGAGCTGAAAATAACTTGAAATCAAAAGTGTCAACTTATACTTCTAAAAATTACACACTTTTAAAATATATAATTTGCCAAGAACCTAAGAAATGTTGGTTATTTCAACTTTGACACCAATATAAAGTCTGCTCTTTTGTTCTATTTTTATGAAAGGCAAATGAATTTTCAAACATAAACTCACCCTAAGAATTCTTAGATTACTTGTGCTTTATTTACTTTCTTTACTTAATTCAAGCACGCATAGTTGTCAAAGGTTTGCTGCATGAGGCAGTAGGTTTCCCACTCTTGTGGGTCGCATGTATGTGAGAACCCTGAGTGGAAAGAAATGAAAAACGTGTTTTCTTTTAGGTTCACATATTTTAATCCTTTCCCAGTTTGTATTTAAAAGGTACAATATTTAACATAAAAGAGGCACAGGTTTTAATATAATAATAAAAATATACATGTTACAGAGGAAATTAGAAGAAAAATGGCTGCCTCTTTGGCCAGTGATATTAATGAACCCACAAGATCTTCTTGCCACAAACATGTGACTCTGTAAACTAGACAGTGTGTTATTTGCAAGGCTGATTGTAGCATCAACAGCCTTATTGACTGAGTGAAAATACTAACAATATGTGCCAGTCACATGGCTAAACCTTTATCTTTATTAGAAGGCTATGGAAAGGTACTATTTTAGGCTCCTTTTACAGAAGATAATGAGGCCAGGAATGTTCATTAGCTTGCCCCAAATCATACACCTAGCAAGGGGCAGAGTATGGGGAGTAAAAAAATATTCATAAACATTACTTTATCTACAAGGCTCTGTTCCGAAACAGCTTTAGTGTTGATACATGTAGCCATGTATGTGAAGGCTGTCACAAATCCCCTCTATCTGGGCTGTGACACCTAGTCCAGAACGTGCATGCTTAACTCCCAGTTATTTGTGTTGAAGAAATGGAAAAATAAATGTAAATCCATTTAACAGACCATGAGAGTTATTTTGATTAAGTCTTACTTTCTATTTCTGTAAGCTTGAAATTTCATTTTTCTCTACATACAGTTCACCCCCTTATCGCAGGGGCTGCATTCCAAGGCTCCCAGTGGGGTCACCTCAGGTGTTCCTGTTATAGAATTTGTGTTTATTATTCTGCCATATTAGAGATCCTAGTTTCTGGGTGGTGGTGGGGCAGGGGGGGGATTTCTTCCAGGGCTACAATGAGGGTTCTCCTGAACTTGAAGCTGAAGCTACTACTGGCTGCTCTAAGTTCTTATGGCAGCAGTCATATGGGCAAAAAAAGAAATACTGGTGCAAGTAATCAATGAATCACCATGAAAAGGTTGGGGTGCTGCTGCACAATGGGGTTAGAGTAAGTGTATCTAGGTCCCACAGGATTCTTGGTGCTTTCATTCATAATAATAGAGGAAAATGTGCAAATTGCAGCAACAGTGGCCCAACAAGGGCAATATAATTAAGGGCCTTTTAGTTGAGCTAAGGGTCTGTGCCATCCTACTGGGGAGGTATCCAAGACTAGCTTGGCTGAAAGAGTGGGAGGTAGAGAGGGAGATGGTGACTCAAGGCCTCAAGGTCAGTGGCAACAGTGGGATTGGTGGTATGTTTCTCTAACCCTCTTGTCTTAAGATTCTGTGAAGATTGTGACTGGCTTCTACCTTAATGGAAACTCTGACTTATTAAACTTGTATCACCACTCTCTGGGAAGAATCAAGATCATCACATTCTCACCAAATTGGGGGGTCAATGGAAGCTACAGGTTTATCCAGGGAGAGGGGGGCAGCAAATATTCAACTAACACTTGATGAGAATCAGTGAATACATTCTTCTTCCTTTCCCACCAAAGATGTTATAACCTGATATGAACTTTATATGCCTTTCAGGCAAATGTGCTCCAAGATTGATTAATTGCTGCTTTTAACAGCCATTTCAGTAGATATGGGGTTTTGTAATGTGTCATCTTGACCAAGCGCAACAACATTGCCCCAAGTTCCCTTTCTTTGTTTCTGATTAGGACTAATCAAAGATAAATTTGGGCAATATTTGCTCAGATGTGTTGTGTATATATAAATGTATGTTTTATATATATGTTACGTATATATTCTATCATCTATCATCTATCCTATCGATTACTGAGTCAGAGGTATTAAAATCCTCAACTATAATTAGGACTTTATTTCACTTCTTTAATTCTGTAAGATTCTCCTTTGTGTATTATAAAACCATTGCTAGGTACATATACATTTATAATTGCTATACCTTTATAATAAATAGATTTTTTAAAAATTTCAGAAATTCTGATAGGTGTGTAGTCATATCACATTGTGGATTTAATTTCTATTTTTCTAATGACTATTGATGTTGGCCATCTTCTCATGTGTCTGTATGTCCTTTTTGATGAAATATCTGTCATGTCTTTTGCATATTTTCTAATTGGATTCTTTGTTTTTAATACAACCCAGGTCTTAGTGAATGTCTCATGATCCTTCCTGTAATATAGTAAGAAAGGCAGTCTTGTGAGGAACTGTCACAACATTGTTTCTCATCCACCTCTCTTTTTTTTCTTTTTATAATTTTTTTATTATGTTATGTTAGTCACTATACAGTACAGCATTAGTTTTTGATGTAGTGTTCCATGATTCATTATTTGTGTATAACACCCAGTGCTCCATGCAATATGTGTCCTCTTTAACGCCCATCACTGGGCTCACCCATCTCCCCACCCCCCTCCCCTCTAAAACCCTCAGTTTGATTCCCAGAGTCCATAGTCTCTCATGGTTTGTCTCCCTCTCTGACTCCCCCCTTCGTTTTTCCCTTCCTTCTCCTAATGTCCTCCATGCTGTTCCTTATGTTCCACGAATAAGTGAAACCATATGATAATCGTCTTTCTCTGTTTGACTTATTTCACTTAGCATAATCTCCTCCAGTTTTATCCATGTTGAGGCAAATGGTGGGTATTCATCCTTTCTGATCTCATCCCCCTCTCTACTTTGTGTGAGGCTCCTTATGTAGTGGGAGGCGGCTACAAGACCGTTTCTCATTCACCTCCCTGGTTAAGGTGAGGTACGGGACTTCCCACCAACTCCTCCACTTAAGGGGCAGGTATAAGCTATAGAACCACCAGATAACTGCAGTCCAGAGATGGCTCATCCACAGAAGAGCAATGTACTAATTGTGCTGTCATTTGGTCCCTCGAGTCCTGTGTCATTCTGTGGGATTAGGGTCACAGGGAGCTGAAAGCATGCTGATACTGCTTTTGCTTTTGGCAAGCCAACCCAGTAGCTGCCATCACCTGGCTACTCAGGAATTGCTTGACCGCTTGACAATATTCACTAACCTTCTACCCAAACACCATCTCTCTTACCTATAATTACATTTGCTTAACTGATCTCCCTGCCAATAACCTTGCTTTCTGCAGATCTCTGTCTTACACTGAAACTGGAGTAGCTTTTCTAAATGCAAACCTATTACTATTCCCCAATTTAAAATCTTCTAACTGCTAGATAAAGGGAAATATTTTACCACGTGTCTTAGCTAGTTTGGGCTGCTATCACAGAATACCCTAGACTAGGTGGCTTATAAAAAACAGAAATTTATCTCTTACAGTTGTGAAAGCTGGGAAGTTCAAGATTAAGGATAAAGCAGAACTAGTATCGGTGAGAGCCCACTTCCTTGTTCATGGTCTTCTTGGTATGTCGTCAGCTGGCAGAAAGTGTGAGAGAGCTCTCTGGGGTCTTATTTATAAGGGCACTAATCTCGCTTATGATGGCTTCACCCTCATGACTTAGTAATCCCCCCAAAGGCTCTACCAGCTAATATAATTATATTGGACATAAGGATCACAATATATGAGTTTTGGGGGGGACACATCGAGTCTGTAACACTGTGGCTTCCAATGAGTTTGCCTCTGGACTACCTCTGCCACCTTGTATTCGACACTCTTACAGTGTAAATTCTAGTGGGATTGAATAGATTCTCATTTTTGGAGGCTAGAGACATGTGCCAAATTTTAGGCATTGAAAATACTTAGTTCTTACTAATCCTAAGCCCAAAATATGGCAGCAAGACATGAAGCTGAGTAGAAAAGCAGAGCAGTGTTAGATTTCTTTGGACTACTGCAGTCTTGATTATTCCTTTGAATTAACAAGGTGAGTGTATAGCTCTAAAATACACCAGCACTCCATGATTTGCACGCGATGAATACCACACTTACCATATATTGATGGGTTACAGGAGACTCCAAGACCAGATGCACATTTTATTCCCCCTTTCCTAGGTATCCAGGAAAACAATGACTTGTTAATTTCTTCAGTTTTATAAAACCTCAAGGGTGATTACAGGAGGCTGATTTGAAACATCTTTGATTGAGTAGTATGTGTACCATTATGTAAATGGCTCTAGGATTAATTAGGGGCTTATTTGATCTAACATTTTACTTTAGTATTTGAAAAATCAGCACATGACTTCTGTTGATATGTGTCAGCATAAAACTCCTGACTTCAAAGAAGGTGGCTCTTTCATCTTTGACACTATACTCGCTGTTCTCTCTACCTTCCTCAAACTCTGAGTAATTAAGCAGGCCTTTGTAAATATTTTCTAACTCTTTTTCTATACATGATACCCAGAAACAAAAACAAAAATGAGGCATCAGTTAATCCCCTCCAATAGAATGTTCCTCAGTAGACAACTCACTAGAAAACCAAGAATAATGTTTCATAGAAGTACAAAAGATCTCGAGGAGAGATGTTTAGAGGAGAGATGTTTAGAGATGTTTAGAGAGATGTTTAGAAGACATTATTTTAACACTTGTGAGGGAAAATAGGATTCTCCACCTTAGCGGTAAGGAAAGCTGACATTTGTGAATTGCCCATTTTAATACTTTTAACGTGCATCTGGTACTTTACTTGGCAGTGTTGATGGAAGTAAAAATAACAGTTAGCAGAGCATAAGTGTATAAGAATGAATGTAGGATGTTTTGAATTGCAAAATGCCCTAGAAATGCATTTTTAATTATCACTTGAGAAATACTTCTTTCACGTTGGTGTTATTTGTTGCAAACATATTCTCTTTAGGTAACAGAGTTACGTTGACTGTTGAAATACAGTCGATATTCCTGGGTACTCCTCTTCCTGTATTCATGACACCGAATTATGGTTTCATGATACCACTTTCATATGTTGTTTAGGGATAAAAACAGGATTAGAAAAATTGCTCCTTGACACCATAGTAAGGTAGGTAGCTACGGTAGATGACATTGGCATTTACTTTAACTTCCAAATACGTAATTAGAATGGGAATGGTTTATGTCATATTCCAAAATATATGTTCTGTTTTAGTATCCTTTGTTGCTGAGATATATTTCCTAAAATTAGTATATTCTGTGTCAGTATACTACCGCTTAAACAAAATCAGTACTTTCGATATTTTCTATTTTCCTATATGATGACATTTGCACGTGGTCAAAGACTTATTCATGAAGTGGCTATTATTTCAAGTGTCATTATATGCAGATAAAGGTGACATAAAATTTTTAATCTCTATACTTTGCCTTTTCTCTGCAGATTCCATATTTTTTTTCAAATTCCCAACAACTCAGCAATAGAAATTGTAGTTAAAAATGATAGTTGACATTGTAAAAAAAATAATTACATAATTGCAAGGAAACCCAATTCAACTTAGTTTAAGATGTGGTGCTAATTAGTTTAAGATGTGGTGCTAATTCCATGCATGTATTTTATCCATTTAACTTTTCTTTTTTTTTTTAAAGATTTTTTATTTATTTACTTGAGAGAGAGAAAGCATGAGCAGGGAGAAGGAGCAGAGGGAGAGGGAGAAGCAGACTTCCTGCAGAGGAGGGAGCCTGATGCGGGGATCCATCCCAGGACCACGAGATCATGATCTGAGCCAAAGGCAGACACTTAACTGACTGAGCCACCCGGGCACCCCTCATTTAACTTTTGAGAAAATATTTTTAGGAAAAGGGTATTGCTGATCATCATGTCAGAACCCAAAATGTAACAGTAATCAACTGACTTGGAATTTGTATTTTAACATAAATGTCTTGTCTACAGTGAATGTTTCTGATTGCAATCTGCTGTGAGGTTCATCAACTTAGGCTGTTCTCTTAGTTGCTTCTTTTAGAGGATGCTGCTGAATAATTGTACTTCAACTTCATGGCAAAGCTAATTTTAACTCGAGGCCAGGTTTTAATGTCAGAAGGCCAAAATATAGCCTCGAATAAAATGAACCATACACATTACTACTATAGAAATATGGGAATATGTGAGTTTTTATTTCTTTTCCAGTAATTTTGCATTATAATTTTGACATGAGAAACCGGATGATTCAGATGTTAGTTCTGACTTTGCCACTTTGTAATTTTGTTACCTTACCCAAATCATATTAATGCTTCCAGACCTTAGTTTTCCTAATTATAATAATGTGAAAGAGTTGGATAAGATCATCAATAAGATTAGTCAATTCTCAAATGTTGTAGTTTTATAACCAGAAACTTGCTTATGTAGGAATTTTTTTTAAAACACTATCACAAAATTTGATATTACTTGTCATGTGATTTTAAAGTGAGATCTTATAAAAATTTTGTTGATTAATGAAATCAAAGCTACTTTCTTAAAATTTAACTACAATAATCCTCTATATTATATTTTTGTTAAAGAATAATAAAATATTACTTTTTCTATGGAAGTATATTTTAATGAGAAATATATAATTTGTTCTCTTTTTTTTTGAAGGACTTGGTATCTTGGTATGTCACAAAGATTTACCTTTTTGGGTGGTGTGTTTTGTTTTTCTATCTCGAATTAATATTTTGTAAAACTTAATAACATCTTGAAATAAGAACAATACATAAGTGAGCAGTTGAATGTGTTATTAGATTGATTGTGTAGAATACAATGCCTATTTTTGTCATCTGTGGGTCATTGTAACACATAGTCAGGATGACACTAGGTCAGAAGAGAGGTAAGCAATTTAGCACCCAAAGGGATCTTTGTGCTAAATCAAACCCCTTTGTGCCAACTCAAATAGAAAGCTTGATTTTCCTCTGGGAAATGTAAAATCACCTAATCATCTAAAAGTAAAATGTCCTTAGAAGTAAAAGTATTCTTTAATCTGATAATTATAACCAGTGCCAATCACTGGTTACTCTATACACTTTCAAGTATTCTTTGGCTCATATAACATGGAGTTTGTTTATTTTAGTTTTGTTCAATTTTGTTCACAGTTTTGTTTTAAACATCATTCAATGGAACAATGATTTCAATGACCTCAACTCTCTAAATAGCAGAGCAATTTGCTTCTGCCTTTATCCACATTGAATTCAAGTCAGGATAGTTTCTCTTTGGATCTATGAGAGATTATATCCACTTTCATACAGTCCTAGAAGAGGGGCTTTATTGACTGCAAAGAAACCTATGTAATCCCCTAACTTAGCATTCCAGTCAGTCATTGCCACATATCCTACACACTCAGGGTTAAGTTGAATGAGCTTATCTCAAGAGTAAGTCTAAATGTTTTTCAGAAATCATTAAATCATATTTTTGATGACTATTAATCATTTAAAGATTGGAAGCAATTTCTAATTAGTGAGCCTCAGAGAAATAGATTTGAAAAGCCAAAATTAACTTATTCTAATGACCTTTAAAATCAGATTATATTAGAATAGCAATTTAGTAAATCACATGCGTCTTAATTGTAAATGAAGAGTTGAGTTCAAAAAGTAGAACAAAAAATGTTGCTCCTGGGGCACCTGCATTGTGCAGTTGTTTGAGTGTTGGACTCTTGGTTTTGGCTCAGATCGTGATCTCAGGGTTGTGAGATTGAGCCCCACTCAGGGCAGAGTCTGCTTAAGACTTTCTCTCTCTCTCCCTCTGTCTCCCCCCAACTTCCTTCTCAAATAAATAACTAAATCTTTTTTAAAAAAATGTTGATATTATGGATAGCATTCTATTGGGAAAATACTCAGTTTCATATCCTGATCACCCTTGTACTTGGCTTTGGGCCTCAGACTGTCTGCTCTCTTAAAGCATTTGAAATCAAAGAATCTGAGAAAGAGCCACATTACATATTAGAAACTTATGCTTCCAGCTTTCTCATTGATTGGATTTTCTAAAAATAAACAAAGAAACAAACACACCTTTCTTCTCCAATACAACTTGATCCTGGGTAAATTTTAACATGTATTTGTATTTAAATGAGTGACTTTTTAGCTTATGAGGAAGTAAGAAACATTACCAGGGATCCCATAATAGGAATAGTTTGCTGAAACCAAACCAATGAGCATTAAGTAAACAAAATCTAGGAGATGTTCCTGAGAACAAATGTATGTGTCAGTTACCTAGGTCTTACGCATAAACGATATAGCATGTAGGTAATTAGATATTATCCTTAGGCCACCAATTTAGAAAAAGATGAATAGCACACCCCTGCAATAATCTGGGATAATATAAAAAAGCTACACATTGGTCAAAGGGTAGGTTACCAAAAATTTTCTGAACAGCAGAAGGAACATAAAAAAAAAACACTGGTCTATACCATCTCAAAAAAGTGAAAGGTATGTATCTAAAAATAATGATAATCATCAAAATGATAGTCTCATTTCATAATTTAGAAACATTGTACTTCTCTCAGGTGACTCTGGATTTCAAATTTTTACAACCCATGTCAACTGAGAGTGTTAAGATAAGAAATTAACTTAAATTGGTCCCAAGCAGTTCTTCTCATGACATATCCTCTCAGGAGGAAAACAGACCCAGGAAAATCTCAGGATTCCAATAGATTAAATTCTGTACAACATTAATTCAGATTAAAAAATGCTGAGCACTTCAGAAAAGAAGCTATTATGTTTGAGATCCAGCAGAAATAACACAATAGATAAAGATATCCAAGGACTTCAGATATTGGAACTAACAGATTTAAAATATAAAATAATTATACATAAATGGTTTTTTTTAAACAGATGGCATAAAAATAGCAATGTATAAAAAGTTATCATAAACACCAGAAAGATTTGACTTTTAATTAAAGAGAACTAAAAATGAAAGAAAATAAATTTAAAGTGAATAGAAGATGAAACAGCAGGTTAAATAAATCTGTAGAGAATATTAATGAACTAGAAGAGATATTAAGAAATTATTTAATATCTAGCAGAGACAAAGGAGATGTATAACATGAATAAGAGGTGAAAGATATATGGGATAGATGGAGATGATACAACATTGATATGATTAGAGTTCCAAAAATAAAGAATAAAATAATGAGAATAAATTAATGTTAGAAGAGAATGGTTAGTAAGTTTTTAGAAATTTACATGATTTTATATGACACAAAAGTCATTACGAAGAGTAATAGGATAAATGGAAAGAAGTGAAGTACTTTGATACTTGATAGTTTGTAGTGAAATAGCTATACCATGCCCAAACAAAAACAAACACTCCACCAACTATTTTTAAAAAGCCACAAATTATCTTCTTATGACACATAATTATATTGACAACTGATGTTTCAGGAGTAATACTGTAATCTAGACAATAATGGAAGATATCTTCAAAGTGGGAAGAGAATTTCTACACCCAGCCAAACTATTTTCTACAAGTGAGGGAAAAGAAAAGAAATTTGCAACTAAACAAAATGGACTTTACTATCAATAGACCCTTATTAAAAGAACTTGCAAATGAGGTATGCATCTCAGAAAGAAAATGATCCTAGAAAAATGTCTGAGACGTAAGAAAAAATGTGAGAAAAGAAACCTAGCAAATGTGTGTAAAAACACATACATGCCAATTGTATGAAATAAAAATGTATAATCTGGGTAAAAAGTAGAAAAGATAAAAGTAAAAAGTAAAAAAGATAAAATGTCACATAAATTGGGGCATATAAAACATTCAAAGTTCTTGGTATTTGAAAGGAGAATTAACATACTGATTATATTTAGAGTTTCTTTAGGCACTCATGATACAATTGTAAGTGTGACTCATAAAAGAATAGAAATAATATGATAGCACCCAAATGTGTAGATTTAAGGAATAAATATGAAAAATTAAAAAGTGAAACCCTTGGAAAACTCCTCCAAAAAAAAGGCAATAAAGAAAAAACACATATAAAAGCAGAATAATAGCAAGCTTAGAATAAAATGATATAAACAAGGTTTAATATACCAGTAATCAGCTGTATGCAAACTGAATGTTCCCTTATTAGATGGAAATTGTCAAGGGCAGTTTTCAAAGTCCAGTTGTACTTACAAGTTCTTTACAAGCAGTAAACCAAAAATATGAAGATGCCAAAATTTTGAATATGAAAGGAGGGAAGAAGTCATATAAGGTGAATACCAGAAATAGCATAGATGTTATTAAGAGAGGAAAAAATAGACTTTAAGACAAAAATGTTATTCGAGACCAAAGGAATCACCACATAATGATAACAGGCTTAATTCACCAAGAAGATGTGCTAATTCTAACTTGTACGTAGCTAATAGATAAAGCAAAAGTTGATTAAGCCAAGCGGAATTTGAAGAATATGCTTAACAAACTTTATTCAATAATAAATCTTTTCCTGAAGCCAACACAATCAAAGAATATAAGTCCTTCTCAAATACTTATGAAATATTTATGCAATTTGTTTTAATAAATGCTAGCCCATTAAAAAATCTCAATAACTTTTAATAAATTGATATCATACAGATAATTTACTGACCACAATTCTATAACTTTAGAAATAACTGAGAATTAACTTGATTGTGGTAATTACTTCATATCGTATACATGTATCAACCATCATGTTATATACCTTCAGTATATACAATTTTTAATTTGTCAATTATATATCAATAAAGCTGGGAAAAAATAAAATTCCAAAAATCTCCAAAACAAATAAGAAATCAGTTATAAAATGATATTTAATAAAATTTATTTCTATAGTAGGAAGTTAAAATATAATTAAATAATTATTGGCTGGATGAAAATATCAAAATGGACATTAAATAAAAAATATTTCCTGCATAATAGCAAAATATGGCATATTAACACTAGGTAGATGCAACCAAATTGATTAAATAAAAATGTACAGCCTTTGCCACTTTTTTTTTTTGCCTTTGCCACTTCTATTAGAAAATAAAGAGGATTGAAAATAAATGAGCCCAGTGTCCAGCTTTAGTTAGAAAAATAACAAAGAGAATAGACCTAAATACATTAGAAAGACAAATCTAATAAAGAGATGAATATAAATTAATGGACTATAAAACAAATATACAAAATAAAAGAACCACTAAACTAAAACAATGATTATTAAAGTACCTATAAAGTATCATACCTTTTACAGGTTGACAAAAATGGAAAAACAAGAATGAAAATACAAATAATGTCAAGAATTAAAATGGCAGTGGAACTAAGGATACAGCAGAGATTTAAAAGATAGTAATAGAATATTATAAACAAATCTATGCCAATATATCTGAAAACATATGGAGTGGGAAAACTTCCTAGGAAAGTGACTTACCAAACCAATTCAGAAAGAAATAGGAACACTGAATAATCCTATAGGCTTTAAATACACTGAATCAATTAACAATCTTCATAAAGATAATACCACTAAATGTTACTCACAGATGGTTTTACAAGTAAATCTTATCATTTATATGGAAGAAATCTGTTTCATCCTGAACAAATTATTTACAGAATAAAAATAGTAGGAATGCACCCCAGCTTAATTTACGAAACTACTATCATCTTGATTCAAAATTAAGTAGGAAAATCATGTTCAGAAAACAGGTGAAATCATTAAAAAAATAGTCAAATAGAATGCAGCAGTATATAAAACATCATGATCTGAAAAGCATGTCTGATTTAAATTGTGCATTCTATGTAGTTTTATTGTTAAAAGATTACAGATAAAAATCCTATGATCTAGTCTATAGTGTAACACGAAATTCAACATCCATTTATGATAAAAATTCTAACAAACTAGAGCCAATTGGGTGAACTATCAAGAAGTTGAGGTGCTATATTTATTGTATTTGGCTGGGGGCATGGAAATTGCATATGCATATCCATGTCCTCCCTCAGAAAGGGCATTTGAGATGTCCCTATCTTCTGGCCTATTTTAGCATGTGCAGTGATAGTGACCAGGTTATATAAGATTATCTTTTTAAAAACATTTTTTTCTTGAAGTGTGATATGCATTCGGGAAAGTTAAAAATCTTAGGTGTAGGGGCGCCTAGGTGGTGGCTCAGTTGGTTAAACACTCCACTCTTGATTTTGGCTCAGGTCGTGATCTCAGGGTTGTGAGATCAAGCCTGCATCGGGCTCTGTGTTGAGGTTCTTTCTCCTTCTCTAAAAAAAGGAAAAAACAAAACAAGACAAAAAAACACCTTAGTTGCAGAGTTTGATACATTTCACAAAAGCCATGCAGTGACCACCACCTGAATAAGATGAAGGATATATGAACACCACAGATGTCTCATTTAATCCCTTATCTATACTTGGACCCCTATCCACTCCAGTATAATCACTCTCCTAACTTCTGACTTCTATCATCATAGATATCAGACTTTATTCATCTGTTTTTCTTATGAAAAATGATATTGGCTATCTTTTCACCATTGTAGTGACCTGCATATCTTTATTTTTTTGTTCAACTTTTTTTCTATTTTTTATTGTTGTAAGAACACTTCACATATCTATCTCCTTACCAGTTTTTAGGTGCACAATACAGTATTGTTAACTATAGGCACTATGTCGTACAGTACATTTCTAGAACTTACCCATTTTGCATAACTGCAACCTTACACCTGTTGAACAGCAAGTTCCCATTTCCTCCTTACCCCAGTCCCTGGTAATCACCATTCTACTCTCTGCTTCCCAGTTTAACTATTTTAGGTTCCTCACATGAGTGGAATCATGCAGTATTTGTCCTTCTGTGACTGATTTATTTCACTTAGCATAATATCCTCCAGGTTCATCCACGTGCTTGCAGGTGACAGTATTTTCTTCTTTTTAAAGACTAGATAATATTTCATTTTATAGGTACCACACTTTCTTTATCCATTTATCCATCAATGGACAATCAGTTTATTTCCATATCTAGACTATTGTGATTAATGCTGCAATGAACATGGAAGTTCAGTTCTCTTTTCAAGATCTTATTTCAGTTCTTTTGGATATGTACCCAGAAGTGGGATTGCTGGATCACGTGGTAGTTCTATTTTTAATTTCTTGAGGAACCCTGTGTTTTCGATAGAGACTGTACCATTTTACATTCCCGTCAAAAGTGTACAAGGGTTCTAATTTCTCTACACCTTAGGCAACACTTTTCATCATCTTCTTCTTCTTTTTTTTTTAAATATTTTTTTATTTATTTGACAGAGAGAAAGAGAAATCACAAGTAGGCAGAGAGGCAGTCAGAGAGAGAGGGGGAAGCAGGCTCCCTGCTGAGCAGAGAGCCTGATATGGGGCTCGATCCCAGGACCCTGAGATCATGACCTGAGCCGAAGGCAGAGGCTTCAACCCACTGAGCCCAGGAGCCCCTTCTTCTTCTTTTTAGTAATAGTTATCCTATTGTGAGGAGATATTCATTGTGGTTTTGATTTGCATTTTCCTGATGATTAGTAATGACGACCATCATTTCATACA
The DNA here is from genome assembly GCA_028534135.1 of Potos flavus. Taxonomy (NCBI): domain Eukaryota; kingdom Metazoa; phylum Chordata; class Mammalia; order Carnivora; family Procyonidae; genus Potos; species Potos flavus. The sequence goes on along the minus strand of CM052900.1, from coordinate 107,859,047 downwards.
CCTGTTGTCAAGTTGCATTTTCTCCCTGCATTTCACGAATTTTGATAGGTGTATTTTCATTTTCATTTAGTTCAAAATACTCTTTTATGTTTCTTTTTTATTTTTTTAATTTTTAATTTTTAATTTTTTTTTTAAGATTTTATTTATTTATTTGACAGAGAGAGAGATCACAAGTAGGCAGAGAGGCAGGCAGAGGGAGAGGGGGAAGCAGGCTCCCTGCTGAGCAGAGAGCCCAATGCGGGGCTCGATCCCAGGACCCTGAGATCATGACCTGAGCTGAAGGCAGAGGCTTTAACCCACTGAGCCACCCAGGCGCCCCTTATGTTTCTTTTTTAGCCCACGTGTTATTTAGAAGTGTGTTGTTTAATCTCCGTATATTTTAGGATTTTCCAGCTCTTTTTCTGTTACTGATTTCTAGTTTAATCCCATTGTGGTCTCAGAGCAGATACTGTATAATTTATATTCTTTTAATTTGTTAATGTGTATTTTATGTACCAGATTTTGCTCTATGTTGGTGAATGTTCCATATGAGCTTGAGAAGAATGTGTATTCTGCCGTTGTTGGATCAAGTAGTGTATAGATGTCCATTTTATCCAATTGATGGATGGTGTTGTTAAATTCAGTTATGTCCTTATTCTGATTTTCCACCCACTGGATTTGTCTGTTTCAGAGAGGGATGTTGAAGTCTCCAACTGTAATAGTGCATTAATCTGTTTTTCCTTGCATATCTATCAGTTTTTGCCCCACATATTTGGATGCTCTGTTGATGAGTATATACACAGAAAGTATTGTTATATCTTCTTGGAGAATTGACCCTTCTATCGTTATGTAATGACCCTCTTTATCCTTGATAACAACTTTCTTTGTTCTGAGGTCTACTTTGCCTGAAAGTAATATAGCCATTCCTGTGTTTTCTTTTTTGTTTTTTTTAAGTGTCAGCATGGCATATCTTTCCCTTTCCACTTACTTTTAATCTATCGGTGTGTTTATATTTTAAGTGGATTTCTCATGGACAACATATAGTTGGGTAGAGTTTTTGATCCACTCTGAGAATTTCAGTTTTTTAATTGGTGATGTAGACCATTATTGATATAGTTGGATTAATGTCTACCATATTAGTTCCAGTTTTCTACTTGTCCTTGTTTCTTGTTTCTATTTTTGTTGTTCACCCTTTTTCTGCTTTTTTGGTTTTATATGATCATTTTATATGATTTCATTTTCTCTACTTTCTTAGCATATAAATGTTACTTCTTTTTATGTATGTCTTTAGTGGTTGCCCTAGAATTTGCAATGTACATTTACAACCAATCTGCATCTACTTTCAAATAACACTCTACTGCTTCACAGATAGTGTGAGTACTTTATAATAAAAATAATCCTAATTCTTCACTTCTGTCCTTTTGTTATCACTTGCTTTGCTTATTCATAAGCGTGCATAGGCACGCACACACACACGCACAAACATGTAGTCAGATACATCATTGCTACGGTTATTTCGAATACACCTATCTGTTAGATTAGTTAAGAATCAGAAAAATACAAGTTTTTATTTTACCTTCATTTATTCCTCCTTTTATGCCTTTCTTTCCTTTATGCAGATCTGAGTTTTTGAACTATATAATTTTCCTTTTCTTTAAAGAACTTCTTTTCACATTTCTTACAAGAGCTACTAACAACAAATTCCCTCATTTTTTGTTTGAGAACACCTTTAGTTCTCCTTCATTTTCAAAAGCTAATTTCACAGTGTATAGAATTCTACGTTAGTACTTTTTTGTGTTTTGTTAGCATGGTTTCTGAGAAGTAATATGTAATTCTCATTTTTTTTCCTTTATAGGCAAGGTTTTATACTCTCACATTTAATAAACTTTTTCTTTATCTTTGATGTTCTGTTGGAAAATGTTAAGTCTAAGTTTAGTGTTTCTGGCATTCATGCTGTTTGGTGTTCTCTGAGTTTCCTGGATCTGTGGTTTCATGTCTGATGTTAACCTGGAGAAGTTCTCAGTCATTATTGTTTTAAATATTTCTTCTGTTTCTGTTGGAAAAGGCAGTGCTGTGCACAATCTTTCAACCTCTACTTAGCTGCATAATAAGAATGGGCCTTGGGCCTGGGGTACTTCCTTACCAAGAGATAAAGAGCCCACACAGTCTGTGCTGGGCTTATTGTCTTCTGTGATAATATCTTTTCCTGTTTCATGTTCAACGTATGCTCTTTTGTCCTGTTTAAGTGTGTGAGTCATATGGCACCTGGACAACCCCACTACTCTATCCATCCCTTGTGGAGAGTGGATGAGGTCTTTCCAGTGAGGCACAAGATAAGTATTTGGACACAAGTTGCCCTACGGCAGCTAACAGCTGACAGGAGAGATCAGCTGGCCATGGAAGATAGGCATCCACTGTTGAATCTGATCGTTCCCTGGCTTGTTTCTAAGTAAGCAAAGTATTGTTTCATTCGGTGCTAAGTCAAGTGTGTTCTTTGTGGCTCTTACATGAAGATGCAGTGGGCAGAAGTGTTTTAACTTCTGCCGCTGGTGGTTGGCATAGCAATGATCTTTGCTACCCTTCATATAGTTGGAGTCCTCCCCTGGGATTAGTAACTGGTGCACAGTATTCTGTTCAACAGTTTTTTTTTTGTCTTCTGGTATTTCCATTATGCATATATTACACCTTTGGTAGTTGTGCCAGTTGTTAGAAATTCTGTTTTGTTTGTTTGTTTGTTTTTTCAGTCTTTTTTTTTTTTTTTTCTCTTTTCAGTTTTGGAGGTTTCTCTTGGGATATCCTCAAGAGCAGAGATTCCACTTCAACTGTATCCAATCTACTAATAAGATAATCAAAAGCATTCTTCATATCTGTTAGGTTTTGCTTTTTGTTTTTTGTTTCTGTTTTTTGTGTTTTTTGTTTTGTTTTGTTTTTTTGCTCTGTAGCATTTCTTTTTGGCTCTTGGGATATCTGTCTCTCTGCTTACAGTGTCCATCTGTTCTTGCATGTTGTTTATTCATTAGAGCCCTTAGACTATTAATCCAGATGTTTCAAATTCCTAGTCTGATATTTCCAACGTCCCTGTCATGTCTGGGTCTGCTTTTCATGCTTTCTCTGTCTCTTCAAACTATGTTTTTGCCTTTTAATATGTCTTGTAATTTTTTCTTGACAGCTGGATAAGTTGCACTGGGTAAAAGGAACAGCCATAAATAGGCCTTTACTAATGTGGTGGTGAGGTGGGGGAAGAGACAAATCATTCTGCAGTGCTCTGATTAAGTCTCAGTCTTTTAGCGAGCCTGTACCTCTGGACCATGAACATCACGTGTGCTTCTCATTCCTCCTCACCCCGTTAGGTGGGACAGAACGGACCGAGGGGACTGGTTTTGGGTGTTTCCCTTTCTCCATGTGGAAAAGTAGATCTAGCAGGAGTTGGGTATTTCCCCTCCCCCAGGTCAGTTAGGCTCTGATTAAATCCAGCTGATTAGGGTTTGGTTAAATAGTTTCTCCTGTGGACAGACCTTGTTAAGAAAAGAGGGCTGTTGGGTATTTCAAAATGGTTCCCTTTTCCTCCCTTTCAGAATATTCTGGAGATTTCTCTCTGGTAGATAGAGCTCCAGGAGGTAAAGTTCATAGAAGTAGGAGGTTGCCTGATAACTGGGTCCCTCTGGAGCTTTTAATTTCCCAGTTTTGTCCACACTGAGCCACCAGTAGTTGATCAGTTATAGTTCAGGTTTCGGTATCCTGGCATTGGTTTCCATGGAGGTTTCAGCTCCTGAGTTTCTGCTTAGGTAAGTTACGATTTTCAGTATTTGCATATTGATGTCTCCAACTTTATGGATAGCAATTTGCCCTGTGAACTCAGTTCTCTTACACATCTAAGAAATGTTGTTGATTTTATAGTCAGTCATTGTGTTCATATTATTAGGGTAGAGTGGCAAATTCCAAGCCTTGTACACGCTAGACTGGAAACCCAAAGGCCTGGCTTGGTTGTCTTTAATCTGGGTTTAACTAGTAGAACTGGATGCTCATGAAAAGCATGTAACCTTCTCACGGAATTAAATTACTTTTGTTCCTTAACATACACGAGGCTGTTTTGCTTAGCAGTTGGCATTTTGCTCATTCCATTTTACTAAGGGGGTTTTAAAGTTAAAAATATTTTGAAGCTTGGGACGCCTGGGTGGCTCAGTTGGTTAAGCAGCTGCCTTCGGCTCAGGTCATGATCCCAGGGTCCTGGGATCGAGTCCCGCATCGGGCTCCTTGCTCGGCAGGGAGCCTGCTTCTCCCTCTGCCTCTGCCTGCCACTCTGCCTGCTTGTGCTCTCTCTCTCTCTTTGACAAATAAATAAATAAAATCTTTAAAAAAAAAATAAAAAAAAATATTTTGAAGCTTTATGTCCCTTTCATTAGTATTTACTACCGTATTCCCAAAAGATACTCCTGTGGGATATACAGTGCTGAAACACAATGGCATCAAGGTTTAAATTGCTTTGTAGCTGACTACTGTGCATAGAGTTCATGCCTAATTTTATCATCTTGTAAAAAAAACCTGACTTCAATAAATGTTTCTATCTCTCTTGCTTAAATTAGATCCAATTTTAACTTCAACACTTTCTCTCACTGAGTATTCACTTGCTAATTCATTTAAACTTATGTGTACGCATTACATGGATGCTACATTGATATCTTGCCCTGACTAAATGGACAGAAAAGGCATATTTATTAGTTGGTAAATATGATTACTCTTCATTTTAAATTTCCACAAAGGCATATAAAGTAGTAAGGAAATGTGCAGTACATGCGATGTAAATTTCTATGGATATACAGTAAACTGAGTTCTGAAAATCTGAGTTCTATTTTTTTTGGGGGGGGTCATTTATAATTTAACACTGGTTCTAGTGCCAATCAAAATGACAACTGCAAATTGATGAACTTGATCTGAGGAGAAGAGAAATCCCTACAGATGATTTAAGTAAAGGGAGAGTAGAGAAAATGAAATTTGTAGAAACTAGGTGTTACTGTCCATTATAGTTGCTAAAATTACTCTGAGTTCTGAGAGAAGGGACAAAAAGAGTGCCTCATTGTTGACTAATAATTTGGAAGGATGTAAAATGAGATTAGAAAAGGAAAGTTTAAGGTCCATATAACAAATATGTGTGAGCTGGAGTGGCACATTTTCTCACCCAGAAACAAACAAACAAAAAACACCTGAATAGAAACTTTAATGGAAAACCTTAAACTTTTGGAAAATTAGTCTGTCTGTCAAACTTCATAATATGAATTAGGTAAGAATTTTTGCTTGCCTCAGGGAGTAAGAGGGCTATTGGTTTTAACTAATGAGATTTCATGGAAATAGATGAATCAAAAAAGAATAATTGCTCTAATATTTTTACCCTTCTTAATGGTTAGGATCAAGAACATTACCTATCCAGATATACATGTTTCTCAGTGTAGTCCTTTTAAAAAATTTAGAACACTAGTAAAAGACTGCACATTCAAAGAAATGTGTACAATTTCTAAAGCACAGTGCTGGAACCCAATGGGGAGTGAGTCAATATATGTTGGATTGAAGGAGCAAGAAGAAAAAGATGAAGGGGTATGAGGATAAGAATAAAAGTGAAAAGAGAAAGAAAAATGGGAGACATTATTATAGTAGCTCTGAAGTTGCTAGTTAATATATTAATAATTTCTAGGTTTAAAGTTCATTAACACTTAAGACCTCCAAAAAGATGTAAGGAATACTATATCAAGTACCCACATACTTATCAACTGGTTCAAGAAAATAGCTTGATACAGATAAATCTCCTTTACAGATCTTTACTGGACACAGCCAATGTCGCCTCTAGAAGTAGCCTAACATTCTTATTTAGCACTGTCATGAATTTCTTTAAAGTTATATATATCCCTAAGTAATACATAATGTTGTCTTGAATACTTAAATCTTTATATAATTGGTTTCAATGTGTAACTCCATTTTTTTTCATCAACATAGGGTTTGTGAGGTTTATTTATATTCATTCTTTTCGCCTATGGTATGAATATACGAACATTTATTTATTCATTCTCCTATTTAAATAGTTTTTCTTTCTCTCTCTTTTTTTTACAATGCTATTTTATACATTCTCTCAAGTGATTGTACCAATTCCCAGTCCCAGCAGTGATGTATAAATATTCCTGATGCTTCTCTACTTTGCCAACATTTGATATTAAACAACTCTTAAAATTTTTGCCAACTCGATTATTATGAAATGCTATTTCATTGTGACCCTAATCTATTTTTTCTTAATTACTAATAAAGTAGAGCATCATTTCATATGTTTATTAGCCTCTCTTGTGAATTGCCTATGCATCTTATTTTTTTATTGTTTTTAGGAGTTAAAAAATATAGCTATCTTTATAGTATACTATACATAAATATACATGAATATAAAAATTCAGTATTTTTTCTCAATTTTAAGGCTCTTTCCACTTTCATAATGTGTCTTAGTGAAAATAATTTTACATTTTAATTCAGTAAACATACACATAAACTCATAACCCAGATTCTTATCCCTGTTAGATTCTGTATGACCTACCGAGACCTACAGTCCTCAATCTATAACCTCTTTACTCTCTCTCCTCTTTTTGCCTTGGCTGTAGCCTTCATTGTCTTGCTTTTTTTGTACAAGTCTGAAAAATCTGTACTCTAGGTGAATCCAACTCTTTCTACTCAACATTTACACTGGGGTTCTTGCCTACAGTGGAGAAAAAAAGCACACAACCATGATGGTTGGCTCACTGGAACTCAGTCCTTTCACTCTGCTGCTCTCATAAGTAACTATTTCCTGCTTTCTTCTTAAATTTAAAATATTCTCTTATCCATCTTCACTCTCAGCTTATGACCTTACTTATTTCACTAAAGGCAGAGAAACAATTGAAATAAAGATGCAGCATACTTTCTCCATCACAACCCCCAGGAAACTTCAACTGTGTCCACAGTCCCTACGTCACTCCTCTAACCACGTCATGCTCTTATCCAAAGTTAAACTTTTTTGAATCCCCCCTCCATTTTATCTGCTCAATTATCTTTCTAGCATGTCTCCTCTTTTTCTTTTGTGCACTATCAATTTTGCCTCTTTACTGGGTCATTACTGTCATCATACAAATAAATTATACTTTTTCATATACTTCAGAAAAAAGTCTCTCTGGACTCTACTTCCTCTCCAGCTAGCATCTCCCAGCCCCATTTCTCATTTGTCTTTCATAACTAAGCAACTAAGAAAAGTCGTGTGTAATTGCTCCTCCAATTCTCTACTTTTATTCTGTTTTAAGGTTTTTATTTAGAAAAATTCAAACATATACAAAATTAGAACATGATAATGAAATCTTATATTCCTATCACCCAGATTTAACAATTATTTGGCATACTATCTACACATCCCTGTTTCTCTCTTGCTTTCTCTCTTGTTCTTTTAGCTTAAGTATATAAAAGCATATTCTTTTGCTTCTCTGGTCACTTCACCATAATGACTTTCGTCAAGGTCAACTATGACCTCTACATTTCTAAGGCCAATGGTCAATTCTCAGTTCCCTTCAGACTTGGCTTATCATCATTTTATAAAGTTAATCATTTGTTTTATTGGAACATTTCCTTCACATGCCTTCCAGTGTATCCTTCTTCTCTAGTTTTCCTCCTGTTACACTGGACATCCCTCTTCGGTTTCACTTTGTGGTCTCTCTATAAATGGTAGCCTTGAGATTTAGTTTCTTGACTTCCCTGTTCTTTGCCTAGATTTATTCCTGGGTGATCTAGTCCAGTCTTCTGAATTTAAGTGCTACTTAAATATCTCATGATTTTTAGTTATATCTCCAGACCTGTTCTCTTCTACACCTGACTCATATGTTCAACTACCTTCTTGCCAGTATCCCTAAGATGTCTAATAGTCATCTCAACTTTGTCCCAAATTGTACTTGCAAGCTTTTCACCTCTTGTCAGCAAATATCATCCTTTATAATCTTTGAAAATAGCATCTCCACTTGCATAGTTTCTCATTGTTTTTCTCCCATAACCAACATCCAACCTGATGCTTTTGGTTCTACTTTTGAACTAGATTTCAAATCTGAATAATACTCATCATCTCCCCTGTTACCACATTATCGTTTCTAATGGCATTGTTATAATAGGTGTTTACCCGGTCTCCATTGATGGCTTATCATGTTACTCATTCTATAGCAGATAGGGGAATCCTAGAATATAGAAGAACGTGTATATTCTATGTATATATAGTTTATAAGCTGCATCATGTCACTTTTTAGCTCTAAATGATTTTTATTCCTATCAAAGTATAGGCATAACTTATTGTGCTTTGCCTTACTTTGCTTCACAGATATTGCCTTTTTTTTTTTTTTTTTTTTAATGAATTGAAGGTTTGTGGCACATTTTGTAGGCACATTTTTCAAACAGCATTTGTTCACATTCTGGCTTTGGATCACATTTTGGTAATTTTGGAAATATTTAAAACTTTTTTATTACTAAATTTGTTATAATGATCTGCAATCAGTAATCTTTGACGTTACTATTGTGATTGTTTTGGGAAGCCACAAATCAGGCCCATGGAAGATGGTGAACTTAATAAATTTTGTGTATATGCTGACTGTTCCACTGACCAGCTGTTCCCTCATCTCACTTCCTCTCCTCAGGCCTCTCTATTCACTGAGACACAATAATATTGAATGAAGTTAGGCCAGTTAATACCTCTATGAGGGCCTCTAAATGTTCAAGTGAAAGGAAAAGTTGTATGTCTCTCCCTTTAAATCAAAAGCTAGAAATGAGCCTAATGAGGAGGCATGCCCAAAGTTGAGACAGTTCGAAAGCTAGTTCTCTTGCACCAAATAGTTAGTCAAGCGTAAATGCAAAGAAAAAGTTCTTTTTAAAAAAATTTTTTTAAATTTAATTTTATTTTTATAAGATTTATTTTATTTATTTATTTGACAGAGAGAGAAAAATCACAAGTAGGCAGAGAGGCACGCAGAGAGAGAGGGGGAAGCAGGCTCCCTGCTAAGCAGAGAGCCCGACGATTCGGGGCTCAATCCCAGGACCCTGAGATCATGACCTGAGCTGAAGGCAGAGTCTTTAAGCCACTGAGCCACCCAGGCGGCCCCCGAAGGAAAAGTTCTTAAAGGAACTTATACGTGCTACTTTAGTGAACACACAAGTGATAAGAAAATGAAACAGTCTTACTGTTGATATGGAGTAAGTTTGAGTGATCCAGATAGAAGGTCAAACCACCCACAACATTCCCTTAAGCCAAAGCTTAATTGAGAGCAAGGCTTTAACTATCTTAGATTTTATGCAAGCTGAGAGAAGTGAGGATGCTGCACAAGAAAAGTTGGAAGCTAGCAGAGGTGGGCTCATGAATTTTAAGGAAAGAAGCCATTTCCATAACATAAAATTGCAAGGTGAAGCAGCAAGTGCTGATGTAGAAGCTGCAGCAAGTGATCCAGAAAATCTAGCTAAGATCATTAACGGAGGTGGCTACACTAAACAACAGATTTTCAAGGTAGATCAAACAGTCTTATATTGGAAGGAGATTGGCATCCAGGGCTTTCATAGCTAGAGAGAAGTCAATGTGTGGCTTCAAAACTTCATAGGACAGGCTGACTCTCTTGTTAGGGGCTAACACAGCTGGTGACTTTAGGTTGAAGCTAATGCTCATTACTATTACAAAAATCCTAGGGCCTCAAGAAATAGGCTAAATCTACTGTGCCTGTGCTCTATATATGGAGCACTAAAGCCTAGATAACAGTACATCAGTTTATAATATGGTTTACTGAATAATTTAAGCCCACTGCTGAGACCTACTGGTCAGGGAAAAAATTTCTTTTTAAAGTCTTACTGCTCATTGACAATGCACCTGGTCACTCAAGATCTCTGATGGAGATGTACAACAAGATGAATACTGTTTTCATGCCTGCTAACTGTGGCCTATGAATCAAGGAGTAATTTTGACTTTCGACTCTTATTATTTAAGAAATAGATTTCATAGCTGCCATAGATAGTGATTCCTCAGATGGATACGGACAAAGTAAGTTGAAAACCTGGAAAGGAATCACCATTCTAGATGCCATTAAGAACATCCATGATTCATGGGATGAGGTCAAAATATCAACATTAACAAGAGTTTGGAAGGAGTTAATTCTACCCTCATAGATGACTTTGAGGGGTTCAAGACTTTAGTGGAGGAAGTAACTGAAGATGTGGTAAAAATAGCAAGAGAACTAGAACTAGAAGTAGAGCCTGGAGATATGACTGCATTGCTGCAATCTCATTTTAGACTTTAATGGATAAAGAGTTACTTCTTCTAGAGGAGCAAAGAAAGTGATTTCTTGAGATGGAATCTACTCCAGTTGAAGATATTGTGAAGATTGTTGGAATCACAACAGAGGACTTAGAATGTTACACAAACTCAGTTGGTAAAGCAGCAGCAGGTTTTCAGAGGACTGACTCCAATTCTGAAAGAAGTTCTACTATAGGGTAATATGCAATCAAATAACACTGCATGCTACAGGGAAATCACTTGTGAAGGGAAAAGTCAATCAATGTGGCAAACTGCATTGTTGTCTTGTTTTAAGAATTGCTGCAGCCACCCCAACCTTCAGCAGCCACCACCTTGATCAGTCAGCAGCCATCAACATCTAGCCAAAACCCCCACCAGCAAAAAGATTATGACTTGATGAGAGCTCAGATGATGGTTAGCAATTTTTAGCAATAAAACATTTTCTAATTAGGGGATGTACATTGTTATTTTAGAATAATGCTATTGCACATTTAATGGATGACAGTATAGTGGAAACATAATTTTTATATGCACTGGGAAACCAAAAAATTAATTGATTCACTTTATTGAGGTATTCTGAAAGCAAACCCACAATACCAAGGTATGCCTATAAAAGTCAGTCTTTCAAGATACATTTATCCTCCACACCAGAACACTTTGAGGAGTGAAAGAAGACAATAAAATGGATTAAGAGGATAGGATTTTGAAATACACTCTTATGAATGGACAAATTGGATGTTAATTTTAATTGTTAAATGTTAAATTTAATTCAGTTTGTAGATGTAAAATAATTACATTCAAGAAATATATTCACAACTAAAAATTTCTCCCCAATCAGTGGTTGCTAAAGCAACATTTAAAAACAAAATATCTTCCTTAAAAATTATCATAACCTGAATAATTATTCTTATACATTTTCACACACTTTAGTCATGGCTTAGCTGTAACTATCTCTAATACTATGTCACTGGTATTTTTAAGTACAAAAAGTTATCATGGCTTTATTAATTTTATTTTAAAAATATTTTTTTCAAATACTCCTTGAATGTGCATTGTATAGTTAATTTGAAAGTGATGATACTCTCAATGTGTTCTTGTTTGCAAACTGTCAATAATTTTGAGCTGCCAAAATCTTTAGACCTGAAATTTTGGGAAAGAGTTCCACTTGCTCAATGTGTTTTTAATTTCTTGTTTTGATAAAAATATATCAACATCTAGAGGATTTTTAAAAAATGTTCAATTCCATTGTAGGATCCTTAGCTTTATTGATAAAGCAGTTGTTCAAAGAGTCAAACATTTCCAAAATATTATTGATGTGGGCAGCAAAGGATTAAGTTACATATTCTAATGTAGAAATATCTATATCTATTTTTATATGGAATATTTAAGAGTAAATTAATAAGGAAAGTTTTGTGGTAAATTAATGTATATGTAAATGTGCGTGCGTTTGTAAATTTGTTAATTATAGCTCTTGTTTTTATTTTCAAAACATTGCTGTTCGTTCGAATGCAAATGAAAATTATATGTGCACTATACCCAACTTAAGAATCCCTATATTCTCAATTTAGTAGGAACATCGGTACAATAATGCTGTTCTTCAACATTTGTATTTGTTTTATCACTGCAGTGCTAAATTTTCTAACCGAATTAACAAAAAAAATCTACAAGAATGCTAGCTATTTAACACTTGAAAGAATTAACTTTGAAGAAGTTTATTTTTGCCCACAAATTATATGAAAAGTTCAAATCATTATTGCAGTTAAAATTTTCCGAAGCATTAGATAACACAAATATGAAACTGGAATCTTTTACTTGGTGAAATTCTTTGGCAGCCATCATTTTGCTCTTTGTACGTACACAAGAGAAGTAATTTACGAGAAACTTGTGATTTAAAAAAAAGCCACACTTAACAGAGTGACATGTAAATGAAGATTCTGCAGATCCCAGCACTAAATCATCATCTTGTATGTATTCCTCTTAAGAAAAGAAAAACATGAATGTGTAAAGTAGATCTCCAGCAGATTTTTCTTCTGGTTTTCATGTGGTCAGTGATCTCATTATGGCCCCTAAGGGAGATGGTCAATGTTGACATATAGCAATAGAAGCAGTGTCGCTGTACAAATGTTACAAATATTTGTCAGTGTGGGAGCTTGGGAGATAGACAAGTCTATGAATAATGCCAAAGGAAATTTTACCCTGAGGATCTGGAAGTGTGGCTCCATTGAATATCGTGGTCTTCTATAATGCCGTAATTATGAAAAGAACCATTTTCTTCCATAGGACTGATCATGAAAAGTAAAAGATCATGATTTATGTACATCTTGATAACTACAGTTGTAGTTAATCCTTATGTGCTGTTGAGTGTGTACCAGAAGCTGTTGAAAAAAATTTAGATATACTAACACACATCATTTTTAACAATAACCCTGTGAGGTAGATGTTGTTGGTATTCCAGTTTACAGAGGAGGAAATGGACAGCCAGAGAAAATAAATAGCATGCATTGGATTACATGGCAAAAATGTGGAAGATACATACTAAACCATGGTGTTATGCATTGAATTGTATCCACAGTGTGACTGTATTTGGAGATAAGGACTTTAGGAAATAATTAAGATTAATGCGGTCATAGGGTGGGGCCCCAACCTGATGGGATTTATGATGCCTTTATAAGAAGGTGGGAAGTGGGAGATAACAGAGATCACTTGTGTTCTCTCTCTCTCTGCTAGGTGAAGATGTAGCTAGAAGGTAGATATCTGCAAGCCAGTGAGAACACTCTCCCCAAAAACCTAATTGGCCTGCACTTCTATCTTAGACTTTCAGAAAAAAGAGAAAGACATTTCTGTTAAGTCACCCAGGCTATGGTATTTTGATATAGCAGCCTGAGCAAAAATAATCTACCAAGCAAGTTGGCACCAGAGTCTTTGCCTCTTACTGGTAAAAATTCCAGGTGTAGCAGCAGTGACTTTATCCAGGTCTCTTCAAACTTGTATTCTGGATTGCCCAAGTCAGCAGAGTGAAATGAGCAAATGAATTTTCTCCTATGTACTAGTTTCCTAGGGCTGCTGTAACAACCTGGCACCAACTCAGTGGCTTAAAACAACAGAATTTTTTCTCTCCCATTTATGGAGTCTAGAAGTCTGGACTCAAGGTATGCAAGGCCCTACTTCCTCTGAAGGCTCTAGGAAAGAGTTCTTCCTTGTCTTCCAGCTTCTGGTGATCTCAGATGTTCTTTGACTTGTGGCAGAATAATTCCAGTCTCAGCCCCTGTCTTCACGTGGTCTTTCTCCAATGCCTTTCTAGGTACCCTCTCCTCTTCTTACAAAAACACCAGTCATTGGAGGAAAGGCTGATCCTAATCTAGTATGACCTCATTTCAGCTTTGTTATATCTGCAAAGGCACTATTTCAAATAAGGTCCCATTCTCATATTCTAGTTGGACTTGAACTGGGAGGGACACTAGTCAACCTACCATTATACCTCAAGGAAGCCTAGGTAAAGAATTAAGAACTACTTTCCCCTCTGAGAAACCAGGAAAGGGACAATTTTAAATGAGCCATTCACCTTCCTTCCTTCCTTCCTTCCTTCCTTCCTCTGGATTTGCTGTTCAGAAGGATTAGGCTGGATTCTATCTTCTTTTCCAGAGCAAACAAGAAATTAACTTCTTTCAAATTTCCTGTGTTCTGAAGAAGGGGTTGTGGCTGGAAGAGAACTAATTTGAGAATTAATTTAGAATTAGGATCACTCTGGTACATACGAATCCTAGAACGTTCCCTTCAGCAAATATTGTGTTGGAAAAGCTGAGTGAGCTTTAGGATATAGTCATATTGAGATTTGTTAGGGAGTTTTTCTCTTCCTGATAAATATTTAAAACTATAGGTGTTATTTTTTGGAAGTCATTCTGAAAGTGTTTCTATCTACATTTTTTTCAATATTGGGTTGGAATAAACACACATACATTGCTGTGAAAGATAGTTTGCACATCATTTACTTATTTTGTTAGTTCCCAAGATTAAATAAGAACAGAGTATAAGAAAGTGAATTTAGAACAATTAAGAACTTAAAGAGATTTTGAAAAAATAAAGGAAGCTTAGAGGCTGAGGGAAAAGGTCTATAATTTATGAACATTGAATTACAGATTTGAACATAATACCTCAAAATATCTGTGTTGTTTAAGATCTTAAAAGTTGGAATAAAGTGAGGATGGACAAAAGTCACAGTGGTAGACCAAGAAAATCTTAAAGCAAAATGCAGTAAGTTGCTGTGAATGGATGGGGCCAAGGCCATAGGTCTGTTCATAGATGATGTTAGGCAATAGCCTTCTTTGAACAACTTGTCAGTAAAGCTGGGAAGCACTTCTCGCTGTACAGAACCAGGGATTTTCATTAAAGGCCAAAGAAATCTTCTGGAATGAAACACAGAAAATTATCAGAACCCTGACTTCTTTTGCCCTCCCGAAGTTTAGCATAAAAAGAAAAAAAAAGTCTTATCTACTAGGGTTAATCCAGGCAATGCCAGAATATTGGAAAGAATAAAAGAAGGTTCCTAAGAGGATTCCAGTCCGAAGAGAGAAAGCGTGTGGACTGGTGGTGGGAGGACAGCAGTGACTGGCTCACCCGGGGGTGGGAGTGGGGTGGGGGGGTGGCAGTGCTAGTGTGAGGTACAGGACATAGCTGATTTAGGAGCCCATTCAGAGTTGGTGTGTTTTCTGAGGAATGGACCGGTATGTGAGTTGAAAGTTCTGTGCCACTAAAGGGTACTGTTGCAGGTAGCTTTGTTGCAGTTAATTTCTGATTAAATGGAAGTGAGGAGAGCACATCCTTCTCTGACCTATGAATCCATGGGGACAAGTTGTTTTACATCTTGGAGAATTGTTGGCACTTTTAAATGGGCTATCAAAGGCTCCACTGTTAACAATGGCAATCCACTGGGGTTAGCCGGCTCTAAGGCTGGAGGCAATTGGAACCACTTGGGGGAGTGTGGGACCCCGTCAGTTGTGGAGTTGAGTCTTGAACGATGCCATTGGCATCAGGGGAGCTCTGACAAGGACTGATTTGTGGAGAGAGTATAAGGAACTCTAGGGATTTGTAATTTGCAATCTCTAGATTACACAAATGTGGAGAGTGAATTCTGGGAAAATGAAAATGACCTGAAGTAAAGGTGTAGCGGCTTCAAGACACTATAATCTAAGCATAACCATAAATGGCGTCTCACTTTTTCCGCAAGGCTGGTGAGGCATGAGGAGGTTCTCAGTGATAGAACAACCCATACTGGGGCAGGCCAAAGTGGTCAATAGCTGAGAAGCTGGAGATAAGCTTCTTGCATTGGAAGCCTGGCTCTATTATTTACTAGTTTGTGAATTTAGAAGGTAAATTAATCTCCCTATGCCTTAGTTCCTTTTACTTGCAAAAGAGAGTGCAATGGTGCCTTCTCACTGGGTTGTTGTGAGTTTCAAGGTCTCAAATTATTAAGTACTTAAAGCAGAGTCAGGCCCATAGAACGTGCTATAGATGTATTTAGATAAGAGTCAACCAAGGAAATGGAAGAGAACAAAGGAGAATTGTATTTTTTAAAAGGATAAAAATAAAAGGTGAGAGGCTGAATTTGTTAGCATTTCAGGGAAACCGTTCATGGACTCTGAACACGGATTGCACACCTTCCAAGTGTCGGACGGGATTGCCTGGTTGCGGCCCTAAACCAACAAGCTCCAGCAACAGGTGAACCAGACTGATCAGAGAAGGGTGCTGGCCTCTGTTGTCTTCCATTACCCAGAATTGCCACTGAACCTCTGCCTGGACTGATGGCCAGCCTGAAGGTTTCCCTACACAGCTAAAAACAGGCAGTTCTCCAGCCTTAAGGACTGACCCTAAGAATTCTTCCCCAGGCTCTCCTCCGAGGGTACTTAGGGCATTGCTAGGTGTTGAGAAGCAGCAGGGTAGTGGTACCTGAGACTGACCAGGGCAGCAGACCTGTGTGTGTGTGTGTGTGTGTGTGTTGGGGGGGGGTTGTATTAAATAGAAACACATGTATAAAGCCTCATAATAGGCACATTGTAGGCTCCTGTTATTAGGATGTCACGTTTCTTAAATAATTCTCCTCTGCTGGTTCTCTTAGAAATTCAGTATTGGTCAAATACAGAGCACCATTAACAGGGCTTTTCGGATGTTGCAAAGCCTAATGGCTCGGCATTCAGGCTCTGGAGACCTACTCTTTGTATTCAAATCCCAGCTCTTCTACTTAGGAGCTGTTTGACCCTGGGCAAAATCTATGCTTCTGGCTCTGGCTCTTCATCTATGGTGGGAATGATAAATAGTTCCAGCTTCACAGGTATGTTGTGAAGAATCGTTGAGTTAGCACGTGTGAAACCTCCAAACACTGCTTAGGGCATAATAAATGACCTTAATAGATGTTAAATGCTACTATTAATATTGTAGTGCAACAAAACACCAGGGAAAAAAAGTAATATCAGGAAAAAGTTCACAGAAGACGTAACACAAGACTGACAAAGTCAGAGATACATTTTCTGTAAAGGCTTTGATAGCAGAGTCCTTTCCCTACTGAGTATCACTCCCAATGGCTCCAGTGGGACCAATGCAGGAAAAGGGCTGGAGTAAGGACTGTGGTAGCAACAGTAATGAAAGTTAAAGCAGAAAGCTCATCAAGGATATATATATATTTTCAAGTAGGTTCCATGACCAGCATGGGGCTTGAACTCATGACCCCAAGATCGAGAGTGGCATGCTTTACTGACTGAGCCAGCCAGGTACCCCAAGGATCTCCTGCATATAGGAGATTCTGAAGTTAAGGCAGCAGGCTTATGTAAAAACCTACCACCCGGTGAGTCTGAAATCCGGTCTTCTTACCATAGCCTCTAGTGTCCTACTTGATCTGTTTGCTTGCCTGCTTCACTCTGCGGCCTCGTTTCTACTCTCCCCACCAACGCCCTTCATGGCACTCCACCTTTTCTTTTCCTCACATGCCCCAAATTGAAAGCTCATTCCAGTCCCAGACTTTTGAACTTGAAATTGCCTCTGCCTCACATGCTCAGCCTCTAGGCTCTCCTTGCTGGGTTCTGCTCACTCAGGCCAGGCTTCCCTGAGCGCTTATTGAGAAACCCCCAGCAGAGACCCTAGGCATTTTCAATCTCACCACTTTGTTTTCTTGTCTTCTCTGTATTTATCATTGTGCAAAATTATCTTGTTTATTTGCTTACTTGTGTAGTGAAAGCATGGATTTTGTCTCAACCGTTATTTTTCTTCTGTCTCTAGAAAAGTGCATGGCATACGGTAGGAAATCAATAACTATTTGTTATGGATGAAAAATATTCTGGCTGCTCACCAGAAGGGGGTTGGAATTTAGAGGTGAACTATCTTCAGAGCCTGCAGCTGAATGGGGTGGACAAAGTCAGGCATGGATATTTGGGGGCCTTTTCACTTCTAGGATGAAGTTTTCTGTCTATGCATGAGGTTGTTCGGTTCTTAAAAGGGGAGTACAAGCCTGACATCCTCCAGGTGTAGTTCAGACTGAACTTGGCAGGTTTATGCCTATTTTTTCTCTGCTTTCCATTTCTATTTAAACACCCAGAACTAAAACAACATTAGTTAAGTAGATGAAAGGAAAAAAAAAAAAGAATTTGGGACCCATCTCAGTTTTATATGGATTTTTAACATTTTGTTAATGTAGTATTTCAAATTCATGGATAACAGATTGGCTATTCAACAAATGATGCTGAGAAAACTAGTTAGCCTTTAGGGGAAAAATGTAATGAAAATCCATACCTCACTGAAATCAATTTCAGATAGAGCAATGCATGTAATATTAAAAAGTAAAATTTCGACAACAGTTGAAGAAAATAGAAGCAAATATTTTAGAATCTTTGATAGAGGACAAATTTTCTGGGCAGGACATCAAGACAGAAGCTGTAAGGGAAGTGGCTGACAGAGTTGCCTAGAAAAACAGTAAAAGTTTCCGTAAGGAAAAATAGATCCCACAAACAAAATTAAGAGACATTTGCAAACTGGAAAAACATGCTTATAAAATAATATAGAGATATATTCACACACACACTGACACACACACACACACAGACACACACACACACACACACACACTACTTATAACTGGCGCGCGAGGGGCAACAAAATAAACACAAATAAACAAAAATAAACACAACGCAAGTTCTCTGTCAGTGACATCAACATTTGTTCAGTTGTATGAACTAGAAATCCTCCAAGTTCTGTGCATAATGAAGCCCTATTGGTTTCAACTTCCATACAACCTACGATGCCATCATTCCTCTCCAGGAATACTATTCTGATGTCATAACCACCTCTCTTTTTCTATCTTTGCAACCATCCCACCCAACACATTTTCCACATAAACCCAATTAGATAAACTCACTATTTACAACAATGGCTTTGTCTTACTCTAATTAAAAATATTTTAAATGGCCAAAATTTTATTGTGTGTCTATCTGATATCTCCTTTTAAGCCTCATCGTAGACCTGTCCTCCCAAAGAGAAAGAGAGTAGTCAAGATGAACTCAAAAGTTTAGCCGGAGTAAATTCTAGGATGGCATTGACATTTCCTGAGATAGAGAAGAATGTACAAGGGGCAGGGGTTATTATTATTAATTTTGTTGTTGTCATTGTTTGTGGTGGAAATGTCAAGAGCTCTTATTTTTGGAATACCTATTAAACATCAAAATGGAGGGACACCTGGGTGGCTCAGTCAGTTAAGCGTCTGCCTTCAGCTCAGGTCACAATCCCAGGGTCCTGGATTGAGCCCCATGTTGGGCTCCCTGATCAGCAGGAGAGTCTGCTTTTCCCTCTCGCTCTACCCCTCCTCCCAGCTTCTGCTCTCTCTCTTTAGTAAATAAATAAATAAAATCTTAATAAAAAACATAAACATCAAAATGGAGATGTTATATAGGAAATTTGATAGAGGATTTGGGAAGAAAATGGCACTGGAAATACTATATTGGCGGTCATTTTATGAAATTACCTAGGAAGAGAGTATTAATAGAGCAGAGGCTCAAAGACCGAGCTCTCAGGCAGGAAAATAATTAGAAGTCTGGATGAAGAGAAGGATCCAGCAGAGGAGAAAAATAAAGAATAGTCAGCGAGATAGGAGAAAAAGCAGGAGTGGTGTTATCTCAGAAGCTAAGTGAAGAAAGCGTGGATACCTATACCCAGAGATCCTGATGCCAGTAAGTTGAGGACTGGATTTTACATATGTAGGTTATTGGTGATCTCTATAAATGTAGTCTCAGGGGAATGGTAGAAGTAATATCTTTATCAGATGGATTCAGGAGAAGTGAGAGGTGAGGAAATAAAACCAACAAATAGTGAATTTCCACAAAAGGAGATGTATCCAACTATGTTTATCAATACTCATAATAATTAGACATAGTAGGCTCTCAATAAACATTTGTTGAAGAAATGAATTAAGTGAATAAAATAAGGGAAGGGAAAGTCTTGATAAACAAAATTAAATACATGTATTTGGTTGTTTCTATTTTTTAAATTCCAGTTTTCTTTATATAATAATACATAGTGTTTTTTTTAATTGTAAAGGAAAATCAATTTTTGATTTTTGTTTACAGTTATATGAATTTTAAGACATGTATGGTTTCCACCATTATCGGGACATAGAATAGTTGCATTATCTCAAAAAACTCCATCACATTATGACTCTACAGTCACACTCTCCCTCCATGCCTTTCCATTGGCAACCATTGATTTGTTCTCCATCACTGTTATTTTGCCTGTTAAGAATGTCCTATAAATGGAATCACTGGGTATGTAACCATTTAAGACTGGCTTCTCTCAGTGAGTCTTTGAGAATCCTCTGAGTTATCATGTGTAACAATAGTTCATATTTAGGGCTGAGTAGTATGCCATTGTATGGATGTACCATTCATCAGTTGAAAAGCACTTGGGTTATTTCCAGATTTTGATTTGATGGTTAGCAGATAGTCTTTTTGTATAATAACTTCTATAGTATTGTTTCATATGGTATCACTAAGAAGTACCATTATAGGAAAGCATAATTAGAGGGAGGTTTTTATGTTTTATAACTGTTTTATAAAGTTGCATAAAATGACAAGTTTTTTTTCTCTTAAAAGAAAGGCTATTTTAATGTGACCGGGGGGTAGGGGGGAGGGAGACAAACCATAAGAGACTCTTAATCTCAGGAAACAAACTAAGGGTTGCTGGGGGGTGGGAGGGAGGGATAGGGTGGCTGGGTTATGGACATTGGGGAGGGTATGTGCTATGGTGAGTGCTGTGAGTTGTGTAAGACTGATGATTCAGACCTGTACCCCTGAAGCAAATAATACATTCTATGTTAATAAAAATAAATAAATAAAAAAGAAAGGCTATTTTAGATTCCATCAGTTTGCAATATGACTATAACCATTTGTGACATTGTAGGTTAAAATGCTCTTGAGGTTAAGATAGTGTTTTAAGGCCAATATATAGAGACAGCTATAAATATTTGACATTACAGATGATACCTAAAATATGTTTCCCTACATACTTTCAAAACCTGTAAGGCTTTATGTAAGAGTACATATGTAATTCTTTTCATACAAAAAAAAAAGATGCTTCAACAGACAGCTCGTGTTTAGAGCCCTGAAAGCAGTGGGTTGTTTCTTCATGAATCGTCCATCTTTCTGTAGTTGTAATAGCCTCTTATTTAATTGTATGTAATGTACATTAAAAAAGGTACTAAGTATATTATATGTTAGATTTAATTTATATTTAAACATTATAGAAAAATGTTTTAATTTTTTTAAATTTTTTAAAATTTTATTTTATTTTTTTAAAGGTTTTATTTATTTATTTGACAGAGAGAGATCACAAGTAGGCAGAGAGGCAGGCAGAAAGAAAGGGGGAAGCACACTCCCTGCTGAGCAGAAAGCCCGATGCGGGTCTCCATCCTAGGACCCTGAGATCATGACCTGAGCTGAAGGCAGAGGCTTTAACCCACTGAGCCACCAGGCGCCCCAGAAAAATGTTTTTAAATGTAAAGTTCATACTAGGGGTAGAACGCTTTTGGAATATAGCAAAATAGAGTGGAAATCAATCATTCATTTAACGCCATATAACATCCCATTGTACTTTTGTTTATAAGCTGACATGGAAACAAAGGTGAGGATCTACTTAGAACCTCACATTTCCAGAAATGACTATGTGAGAACTAGAGAAATATGCAATAGCTAGAAGACATGGGAGGGATGCAGAGATGAAATTCAGAGATGATAATTTAGGTTCTTATATTAATGTGCTTTCATTTGTACCCATAGGATGGTAAGTCTAGGCAAAAATACGTAACTGCACTCTCACACAGGACAGAGATTCGTGATTCGTAGGGTTGCGTGATGTTGACGCACCCATTGGGAGTTGACCAACTGTTCTTATCTTCTCTTAAACCAGTTTGAGTTGGTGATGGCTTGAAGCCCATCTCCTTGTTCTTTATCCACAGGCCAATCTGTTTTCATGTGAGATAGGAGAAAAAGCAGGAGTGGTGTTATCTCAGGCCAATTTGTTTTCATGAGGTGCATTAATGGAAGTATAATCCGTTTTAATGATGGCTAAAGCACGTCAAGAAAAGCACATGCCTACATTCCTGCTCAGGGCTACCGTATTGTCAGGACGTATGTGTGGAGCCACCGTTAGTATTTAATAGAAGCTGGGTATGTGCATCCAGAAGATAATATAATAGTACCTGAGAATTGGAAAGAGCTCTATAATAGTAGGGTTTTCTTGTGGAATAGACAGAAAAATGATTGAAATCCTGGTTTAAGAAAAAAAGCATATTCACTTTAACTGTCTTCTTTGATGGTATATATATATATATACATTTTAAAGATTTTATTTATTTATTTGACAGAGAGGAGAGAGATCACAAGTAGGCAGAGAGGCAGGCAGAGAGAGAGGGGGAAGCAGGCTCCCTGCTGAGCAGAGAGCCCGATGCGGGGCTCGATCCTAGGACCCTGAGATCATGACCTGAGCCAAAGGCAGAGGCTTTAACCCACTGAGCCACCCAGGCACCCCTTCTTTGGTGGTATTGATAGAATACCACCAATAGAAGATAGAATTATTCTTCTCCAACAACTTTCCTAACTGTGGAAAAAATAAGTGATCTCAGTATAATGCAATATAATATATAAACCCTTAGCCTGTAATTGTCCTATGTACCATTCAAGTACAAATAGCCATTTGGGTGGGATTTGGAAGGGGTTAAGGTGGACTACTTAAAAATCTGCTTTCAGTTGAGGACAAAGTAAAAGATTCTTTGGTGTGTCTCTGTGCATATGTTTGTGCATATATGTATGCAATGATTCTATACACAGGAAGAGATGGAGGTAAAAAATCAATGATCTAATTCAAATAAGGAATGTTTTATTTTCTAAGTGTTGATTTGCTCAAAGAGACTGTCTTTTCACGGTTGTTGGCTTTAAAAAAATTACAACAAATGTTTCATCCCTTTCTTCTTAAATTTCTCTTTCTGGTCTTAGTAAGATAAAAATAATTTTTAAAAACATCCTAATAAACCTGTGATGGATCAAAATGGGGAGATTTAAAAAATTCTAATTATCTTTCCCCAATTATCATTAAGCTTAGCATGATGAGGCTTAGTGGCCTCCATTACATTTTTTAAATCGGCTGTCCCAGGTCCTCACGCTCAATTTCAATAAGCACTCCTGGTTTGAAGTAGAACTGTATTTCCAATAGATGGTTTCCTTAAATGAGATCTCTAAATAAAAAGGGAAGTTTTCCTCTTTTTCCCTCCAAGGAGGTGGTGGGTGTGGGGCCTGGGCTGGGAGGTTTTATAAGCTATCATGTCCCAGTGCTGAACTGCTTATTGGCTAGTTCATATCACTTAACGGAGAAGGCACGACCTTTCAGAAATCACGTCTTTAGAGACTCCGTGCACCTTGTTAGAAGCTGTGTTGTTGAATTCAGATAAATCAAAACTTGCTTTTACTGAGGATTGTGTCTTTGCATTTTAGTCTATATTGAGTTCAAGGTAATTAAATTTTTAAAATGCAATTTTCTTTCTTAAACACCATATGTGCTGTTTTGATTGTGTTTCTGTGAGGACATTTCATTTCTAAAAAGTCAAACCTATTATTTAAAGCTACTTAAATTTTACAACTCCTCATTACTTATATTGGTGCTCTCTTTAGTGAACTCAAAATGGATGACTTTGTCTATTTATATTTCCATGATTTTTGAGGTAATTCATCCTGAATATTTATTATATTGTCGTATATGTACAATAAACTGAAGTTTTGTTTTTGTTTTTGTTTTTAATCTCAAGATTTTCTAAAAAAAAAAAAAATGTGTCTATCAGTGGGGTGCCTGGGTGGCTCAGTAGATAGAGCACATGACTCTTGATCTCAGAGTCATCAGTTGGAGGCCCATGTTGGGCATGGAGACTACTTTAAAAAAAACAAAGTGTCCATCAAAAAATAAGGTAATTTCTAAGTATAACAAAAAAGAAAAAAAAGTCCATTTACTTCAATCTCAGATCTATTTATTCTTTCTATGGTTAATCCCTTCCAATTTTTTTTGTGTCTTTATTCTTACTTAAAACTGAACAAAAACCTTGCTTTTTCTTTGACCAGGTCTCCTTTTTTTCTTGTTATCTTCATTTGTTAAAATCTTTTTTTTTCCTTTGTGAATATTAGTGGGATTTTTCAGCTAATTGTTTCTTAGGTTGGAAAATATAGGTTTCATACAATTTCTAAATCTCTTGCTTTTAATGATTTTTCCAGCAGGTGGCACTAAAACACTGTAAAAAGATAGAGTCACACCTGCCATTTTAGTCACCTGGAAAAAAAATCTCTGCTGGGTCATGAGGTTGTTGCATGTAAAGAAGATATGTTTGCAAACAACACACATTTTGCACTTGAAAAATCTTAGCACTGCATACATTTAAACTACTACCCATAGTTTAGTCAGACCTTCTCTTCTGTACAAAAGAAATCAATATTCTTACAGAAATAGTAGGAGTTTATAGAATATGTTTATCTCTGTTGGGGAGAATGAATTGAGAAAATCTTTGTCTCCAAAGAGTTTGCTAAGTGTTGTATAAAATATTATGTTAAATCTGCATAAAATCAGAATTAAAAATGTATTTATTAGTATCCATATGGTTATGTTCCCATTTTGACACGTGGGAATTGGTACACATACTCCAATGCCTATTAGTGTTAATGGGAATTATATGTGTAAATCCCTAAGTCCCAATGCATTGAGATGGAAATCTCCATCAGGATTTAAAATCTGTATTTGTATTGCTTTTGGTTATGAAGAAACTGAAAGTACAGTAGTTGTTCTTATATCTTGAAACTTAGTAGGGATAAGTTGCACCTGAAACAACAGACCTCGAAGTGTTATTTATTCCAGTTAAACATTCAGTTTTAGTGTGATGATCCATTCAGAGCCAAAAGCTAGAGAGGTTTCTCAGATTGCCAGCCCTGAGTTCTGGAATGTAGCCATCCCCAAAGAGCTCCCACAGCTGTTCCCATAGTAGCAGAGAGGTTGCTCTGGGTCTGGCTTCCAAGAAGAAATATCTTCCTTTCCAAACCAGTTCAAGCACATTAAAGACAGCAGAGCTTTCTTCACCCTCCCAACCCTTATCTCTGCAGCTCCTTCTGCCTCCCCCCAACCAGTTAAGCTGTGCCCTCTCGGGCACCTGTCGATCCTGGGATCTTTGGATCCCCACCTGAATTTGAAGCTGGTCCCCGGTGACCCTGTAGAAGTAGGTTCTGTCCAGAATACCCCAGGCCCAGGCAGTCAGGAGTAAATATCGGCTCTTCCTGACTGACACTTCTGATTTGGCACCTCACCAGGAAAGTGAGGAGAGGCTTTCGACAGCTGGGAGATCTTCTGCCCTACAGATCTAGAAGATTCTTGGGCCAAGAAAGAAGCCCTTCCATGAAGGAATGCAAGGAGCCTGCCAGTCGTCTCCTCAGCTGACTGTCTTTCCCAGCTCTGCTTTTCTGAGCTCCACCCTGCCTAGCTGACTCAGAAGTATGAGCCCTTGACGAGTCTGTGTGGTCTCTATCCAGCCGCCTTCTCTGCCCCCCAGGTCCCAAAGGCTTTCTGGCCCTAGCTCAAAGCCCTTCTGTTCTTGAAAATGAATTTCCAGTAGCCAGAGACTTCAGTTTTCTGTCACTGGATAGGTTGATTAGCCAGTATTTATTGAGTATCAACAATGTGGCCAGCACTGTCTTACGCCGATTATATGAGGGATAGGGGAAAAGATGCCCATTCTTTTTCAATTTTCTCAACCCTCTTGATTCTGACTAACTGGGGCTTTGAAGTAAACTAGCCTTTTATTTCCTTTCCTTCCTCCAGGTTTGCTGTATCTACCATTTCTGCCTCTGCTTGCTGTATTGGCCGAGGCGCTAGCTGTCACATATCTATCTGGCCTTCTGTGTTTAATGAGCGGGTTTTAAAATGCATGATTGGAGGCAGTATATACTATAGATAGATAATTCCCTCTGGTTTTAGGAAAAGATGAAAAAGAGTCTTTTAGGTGAGCCTGAAAATTCATTCTCCTTTATATCTCGTCGGTTTTTAATTTCTAAAGCAAAAAAAATTTTTTTTCTTTTCCATTTCATGCTCAAGACAGACTGGAGAAGTACAACACCAGCACCATGTGGTTGGTAATGATTTGCTTCGCTGATAGGGCAAATTGGTTGTTGACAATGGTTGAGTGTCACGGACACTGCCTAATAAGGGAAAGAGGTCTTTTATCGATTATGAGACAAAAGCACCCAAACTGGGTTTTGTCCCTTTAAATTTTATGGACTACAAAACGGAGACCTTGTACCTTTTAAATTTGATTTTAGTCTGATATTACAGTTACTTTTACTATTACTCTATTCATGATCTCAAAGGGTATACATATTCACGGGGGGAAAAAAAATCTTACCCCTTCCCAGATATGTTGCTAAGGAATACTAGCACATGCTTGCACGCAGAGAAAAATTCAAAGCAAAAAGATAAATGTTTAAGGGGAGTTCTGAGGTCATGGCTAGAAATTTTTGATTTGAAGTCATTACTCCAAGTTAAATATAACAATATTTCTTTAGCACAGGATCCTCAATCCATATCTCATTTACCATATTTAAATCCTTAATCTTCTAACACCAATTCAAATAACAGTGCCCTTACTAGCTTCCCAGCTTTGGGTCACTATTCAAGGAGAAGTTACAGGCAGTGAAATCAGAAGGGCTTGCTGGCAGGTCGGTAAAGGATGTCAAAGAAAGCCTGCATGACTCATAAACAACCAGATCTCATAAATTATCTATTAAACGAATGTTTTCTGAGTACTGTGCAAGGCAGTGGGGACAGTGAATGAAAAAAATCCCCATTCTCAAAAATTGTCACTGTTCCCACAGGACTCATGGTCTGGGAAGGAGGGTTAACACAGAGGAAATGGCAGGACCTAATCACAGCCGTAAACCTAGTAATTCTGAATGTCACATACCTGCTAAGCGCCTCATACACACTATCTTGCTAATCTTCACAACGGCCTTATGAAATATATATTATTATCTCCATTTTACCAGTGAGGCAATTAAGGCTTAGAGAGATTACGGTACATGGCTAAGGTAGTCCTTATTAAGTGACAAAGACATCCCTCGAACCCAGGATCGTCAGGCTTCTGAGACTGAGGTCTTCCTCCACACCTTGCTGTTCCCTCTCTATAGGAATGAAAGGATCAAGTCAAACTTTCTGCCAAGAACACCGAGGTGGACAGGTAAGGTTTCACAGAGAAGGCCTTTCTCAGGACTGGGGAATATGTTTTCTTGGCACCTTTCATTAGTTAATTTAAAAAGGAAGTGTTGGAGTGTTGCTAGGTAGTTTATATTTTATTCCATTTCAAGTTGGAAAAATACCTTGCTTCAAAGCTTTGTTTTTGTATATATTCTTTGTGGGGTGGATCACATTGTAGGCAATTTGGAGAAAATGTTTATAGCTGTACAGGCTGAGAATCTGGTCCTTCCCCAACACATATTTTAATGTATAGCAAAACACAGCCACAATATAGTCCTGCTGTTCATGAAGCAAAGCTTGATTCCGGGACATATAAACAGGAGCGTAACTAGAGAAAACATGAGTTAATCCTCACCGTCCTTAGCATTAGTAAAGCTTTGGTAAGAGCCTCCTGTTTAGCACTGACCAAAGACATTTCAACAGATATGTGGAACCTGGAGAGAATCCAGGGGAGAGAGCAGGAATGATGTAACAATTTCTCATGCTGAGAAAGCTGCCTTGCGTAAAGAAAATAATTCAATTCAACAAATACTCATGTGCAAGGTACCCCGATGGGAAAGGCACAGCCCAATAGGGTTGAGCCCACATCTGTTTTATTAATATGTCCACAATTCTTTGCCCAGTTCTGGGTACATAGTAGCCCCTCAGGTCTTATGTGATGAATTAGGGCCTTAGAATCTAGTAGGAAGGCAAAAATAAAGGCAGGTCTGCGATCCAAAGAGGAAGAGGCAA
Source organism: Potos flavus (assembly GCA_028534135.1). NCBI lineage: Eukaryota > Metazoa > Chordata > Mammalia > Carnivora > Procyonidae > Potos > Potos flavus. Next base: position 107,831,227 of record CM052900.1, on the reverse strand, counting down.
GCAGTACAATGAATGCACAGATAAAGAGGGAAGAAAAGGATTTACTTTTTTTTTTTTTTAAGATTTTGTTTATTTCAAGAGAGAGAGAAAGAGTGAGAGTGCAAGCCAGGGGAGGGGCAGAGGGAGAGAGAATCTTAAGCAGGCTCAGCACAGAGTCCAATGTAGGGGGCTGCATCTCACAACCCTGAGATCATGACCTGAGCCGAAACCAAGTCAGGCACTTAACCGTCTGAGCCACCCAGGCGCCCCTAAAAGGATTCATTCTGACTGGGTTATCAGTGAAGACTTCATTGAGCACTTCAGTGTTTGAGATAGGCTTTGGACGATGGGAAACTTTCTACAGGATAAAGAGAATGTACATTTCTGGAGATGGGGTCAGTCTGTGAAGAGACATAACGGTAAGAGTTAATGCCATCCACGGAATGCAGAATGCGAGAGCTGCAGTATGAAGTTCATGGGGGAAACTAAAACAGAAAACAAGACTGGAGATTGCAACCTGGTCTCAGGTTGCAAAGGCTGGAATGTCATGTTAGGAATTTTGTATTTTATTCTTTAGGCAGCGGAGGAAATGAGCACAGATATTTATTGAACTATGGTAATACCAAGTTTTATAGTGAGTAAATATGCAATTTACAAACATTATCTTACTTAATCCTCAAAACCAAGCTGAGGCTTAGAGAGTTGAAGTAATATTCCCAAAGTCACCTCTCGGGCTAATCGCATATCTGCCTGAATCTAGATCTGTCTGACTCCAGAGCAGGGCTAGGAACTATTATACTAAACTGCTTTATTATCAAAAGCTTTTGGAGGAGGAAGGGATATGATGGAAACCACATCATCAGTTTACAGGGTGCAATAGGAAGTAATGAAACCAATAAGGTTATTGCAAGAGTCCAAGGAAAATATCATTTAAGGCAGAGCGATAGAAATGACAGTGGCAGTGAAAAGTAAAGCCTGTCTGGGAAAGTAATGTCAAAGGTAATCTAACAAGGCCTCAAATAGTTTGAATTTGGGGATGTAGCTGTCATTAATGCTATCAGCCAAAGAATCCCAATTCTTTCTCCTTTAGAGTTTGAATGCTTTTTCTGTCTTTTTGTGGTTGGGTGGAGTCACCTGGTTGATTAGAAACAATAAGTTACACATGGAAGTGAAGTGCATTATTCTTGCCTGAGTATTTAATCACCAGTGACCCTCCAGAGCTCTCTCTTTTCCTCGATCATTGTGACTTGCAGTAGTCTGGAGAGTTCTCTTTCAGCCTGGTCCTTGAGTGGCTATAAGGAGCAGAGAGCCTGCTGACCCATGAGAGGCATGTTCTATGAATTACAGAAAAATAAAACAAACCCCACTCTGTTGTTACAAACCACTGAAGTTTTAGGTTTATTTGTTCCTGTAGCAAAGCTCATGTTGACTAGGATAGAGGATGAGGGAACTAGCTAACATTTAATGGAGCATTTACAATGTGATGTGTGCTACTCATGAATTATCGTATTTAGTTCTCAGAAGGAATTTAGTAAGGAGATACCATTATTGTCTCTAGATTTCGGTGAGGATCTGAGATATAGTGTTGTTAAGAGAGCTGGGCTGATGATTTCTTAGCCAAATACTCAAGCCAGGATATGATCCTGTCTAGGCAATTTCCCCCCTCATGACAACATTTTTATATATCATGTTACCCTTTCATCATGTTTTCTGGTCAGGATAACTGTATAATGGTTATACAACATTAGTTGAATAGGGAATAGGTTCCTTGAGTATGCGTTGAAAAATTATTGTATTTAAAAATATTTTTAGGAAGAGCTGGAACTTTTAGAAGCAGAATATTGGGCAATTTTGTACAACGCTTGAGAGAAATGTTAAAGCTAGTGTGGTAGAAGAATCATGCTCCCCTCCCCCAAAGATGTCCATATCTTAATCCTCAGAATCTGTGACTATGCTGTCTTATACATCAAAGGATTTTGCGGGTGAGATTAAGATAAAAATCTTGAGATGGGAGATTATCCTGGATTTTCTGAATGTGCTCAAAGTAATCACAAGTGACTCTATAAGAAGAAGACAGAAGGTGATGTGACCCTGGGGGCAAGCAGAGCTCTTAGAGTCAGAGAAAGACTGGAAGATGCTTGATTGTCAGCTTTCATGGTGGAGGAAGGGGTAGTGAGCCAAGGAGAGCAGGTGGCCTCTCATAGTGGGAAAAGGCAGGGAAGCAAATCCTCCCCCAGACCCTACAGAATGAAAGCAGCTCTGTCAACCTAGTTTAAACTTCCGATTCCAGAGCTGCAAGATAATAACTTTCTGTTGTTTTAAGTCGCTAAGGTTGTGGTAATTTATTACAGCAGCCATTGGAAACTGATGCAACAGTAATGGTAGACTTTGGATTTATCTAAAACAACTTGATAGTTGGGGAATGGGTGAGGTTGTTCCAAGGGGGAATGTAAAGTGAAATGAGAGGGCTAAATACCGAACTCAGGAAAATTTTATGCTGTCTTCAGGAAGAAGGCAAGGAAAGTGGACGCCATCAATGGCAAATAGGAAGTGGGAGCTCTGGAGGAGGAGAGCTAGAAGTGGGAGGGTTACTCTGCTGTGAACTTGGTGCTGCTCTCTCTAGAAGAAATGGTGACATTGATTCACAGGCCAATCACAGCAAGAAAAACCTAAGAAAAACAGGACATACATATATGGAGCTCTGGCCCAGGCAGCTCAGTACTAATAACACAACAACAATATTTTATTGACAGTTTACAGGATGCTGAGGATTATCTAAGGGCTTTACATTTGTTAATATTTTTAAACATTGCAATAGCCCTCTAAAGCATGCACTATTATTAGCTGAGTTTTGTAAATGAGGAAATGATTTGTGACAAAGCAGAATTTTAAGTGAAAAAGCTAAGACTGCCAGGCAGTCTGGCACAGAGTCTATATTCCCAACCCCAATGCAGATAAATATTTAAGAGAAATACAGAACAATGGCCATGGTAAGTTCAATTCTGTTAGCCCATTTAGTAGGTACATAACCTCAGAAAATATTTTTTGTCCTTTTTTTTCTTGTTTTAAAAATAAGTGCAAAAATACTAGTGCCTATTTCATATGGCTGCTAGAAGGTACTGTAGCCGTCCTTCTACTGGAATTCTCCAGCCCAGGGTAACAAGAGTAAAGCTCAATTATAGAGTATTTATTATGTTCAGGTACTGTTCTATGCACTTTATGTATAACTTAATTCATTTAATGCTCAGCATCAAACCTCTGAAACAGACACTATTTTATCTCCGCTCTACAGAGGAAGGAAACTAATTCACTAATTCATTGGCATTTTACTCAATGTCATACCGTTGAATCAGTAGCATAGCCACATTCGAGCCCAGGAAACTTGGCTTCAGAGTCTGTGTCTTTACATTTTCATTTTTATTTCCTTCAGGACTCTGTTTAAATACTAGCACTTCAAAGACCTGACTACTCTATCTGAAATAGTACCCTTGGTCCTTTCTATCTTTTTTCCATGCTCTATTTTCTTCAAAGCATTTTATCAATACTTGGGCATTATATTTGTTGGTCATTATCTGTATTCTCCACTATCACAAAAGTTCAATAAGAATAGTCTTTTTAAAAAATAAATGATTTAAAATTCCAGTATAGTTAATATACAGTGTTATATTAGTTCCAGATGTACAGTATATCGATTCAACAATTCCATATACTGGGTGCTCATCATGACGAGTGCACTCCTTAATCTCCATCACCTATTTCACCCATCCCCTCACCCAGAATAGAATATTGATCTGTTTGCTTAACCACCTGACACATAGAAACATTCAAATATTGGTTGGATGAGTTGGATAAATTATTGCATGCTTACTATGTGTCAAACAATATTCTAGATATTTATAATGCATCAGGGATCCTTGCTTTTGCACAATTCACATTAGATGGGGATTTGGGGGAGAGAAAACAATAATTATAATATAAAAGTAAATTTTTTAGTTTGTTTGAAGGTGATAGATCCTATGAAATGGGAAGGAAGTAGAGCAGGGAAACAGGAGATTGAGAATGCTGCTGAGGAAGGCTGTTGTTAATTCTACACAAAGACCTAAAGGTGAGGGAGTGAACCATGTGGAGAGCATTTCTGGCAGCGAATATAACCAGTGCAAAGGCTCTGACGCTGGAGTTTGATTGGAGCATTTTCAGTAGTGTGGCTGAGTGGAGTGAGGAGGAAGTTAGAGTGAGGAATTGAGGTGAAGGAGGTGAGAGGCAGGGAGGAAGGGAAGAGAACAGTTCACCAAGAGACTTGAGGCTGACTGTCAGTTCTTGAAGAGAAATGATATGGTTTCGCTGAATGAATAAATAAACGAGTGATTATTTAAAAAGGAAAAACTGTAATGTGCTGACTCTACTTAAAAAATATCCTTGGAATGACTGAGCCATTCTGCTTTGGGCTTGCGTCTATATCCAAATAAATCCCATGACCATGACCAGGAACCTAAGTAACAAGGTTAGTTCACATTTGGTCAGTTGCCCATTTCTCAGAAAAGAAAAACAAAACCCAAAATACTTTCTGGATAGAGAGGTGAGTTAATATAAGAAAGTGGTGATTCAGTTTAGTAGCATTGACTGAGATTGAAGGAGAAAGAACAGTTCCCCAAAAAGTTAGGGTGGGATCCCAGATATGGCTGAGGACAGTAAATATTAGCTGGGGAATAACCCGGCAAACAGTACATTCTAATTAAATTGTAACGCTCTTTTATCTCCTTTAGTCATTGAGAAACATTCTGTTTGCACTTGTGGCATCAACTTTAGATTATCTTTCATTAAACTCACTGTTCCAGGCACTGGGGACATAAAATTAATTGACCAAGACGTGCCCTCAAGAAGCTCACACTCTAGCGAGACAAAATATAAACAAATCACATTAATACGATGTGCTCCCTGACATAATGGGGAATGCACCGCCTGCCACGGGGACATGCCGGATGGAGCGCTAAGCTTATTATTTTCACAAATCAGAGTTTCACGAAGTAGTGTCCATGGGCTATCTGTGTCAGAATCACCCTGGGAGCTTTTCTTCAAATGAAGATTCCTGGGTCCATCCCACTCCTATGGAATCAGAATCTCTAGGGATAGAGCTGAGGAATCTCTTTTTGTAACATCGCTCCCAATGGCTCTTACCCACACTAAAATTTGAGAATGATTGCTGTCTATTCTTTCTTTCCTCCAGTGCTGCCTGGTTAAGAGTGCCGAGCACAAAACCAGCTGCAATGAGCAGCTTTACGGCTTTGCCGAGTCTCAGGGGAATTTGCACGGTCGGTCATTCTGCCACAAGGTGCACAGATCTGAAAATTCAGAACTGAAAATAGAACAGCAGAGGCCCCCAAGCTATGTTTCAGATTTGTAAGCCAATGTTGTAGTTGCCTGTATTTAGAAACTAAATATTACTGTGGATGATCGGCTTCATTATTTTTTTATTGTCCATTGTGACTTAATTATTTTTGAAAATGCTCTGCTTTGGAGAAAGTCCTCCTTTGACCACTGATAAGCCAACTGTAGCTTTCCTCAGGGTCAAATAGACATAGTTATCCAAGTTAACCGGATTGCCTGACTGGGGGGCTGATGGTTCAACCAAACTGTTCTCCACATTAAAAGAAAGAAAGAAGGACACTTTCCCTCCTTTTCTAACTCTATCTTCTTTGTTAAAGTTTCGTATGTAGACATTACTTATTTCCCCTACAAAGAATTTATATCTATTATCTACGAATTCAGTTAGGGAATCAACTCTGATGCTGGTCAGCTCAGTAACCCAGACCTCTCTAGCTTTCTTTCTCTGGATCGCATGGTTCTATCTCTTTTTCCTGCGCTCATGTCCATTATCATAGTCCATAGCTTTCGCGCTCCCAAATCTAGATTGCTTCAATATATTCCTAGTGATTTCCTTTGCTTTTCTTTTACCTAGCTGTAAGATTCAGTTTCGCTGCCTGATAAATATGCACTAAAGTATCACTCTCATAACGTCAATGTGTTACTTAGGCTTCTCCAATGAAAAACAGTTTTTCTCTGACCGCGTTACATATCCAGTTATTGGAAGAAACTGTCTACTGTCTTACTCTTCCTTATGGCGTACGAGGTTTCATGACCTACTTCTATTTACAAATTCCCCCTTTTGAATTCTTACTCTCCCTTGAGCAGTCCTTCATGCAGTCAGTGTGATTGGCTTACCGAATAACAACCACCACCGTTCATAGTGGCGGATCCTTCATTTCTTACTGGCCTGGGTACCTGCCGGGACGCAGTTAGTTGTCAGCTCAGTGCGGGGCACTGTCCATCTTTGCTTCCTGAGCAGAAGCTTCGGGTCGTAGCACCTGTAACTTTCTAGCCTGAGAACCTAACTCTCTATCACGACCGTAAAAATGTTTAAACTTTCTCCCCCCAGATTTCAATTTCCCTGATAGCATGACTCTCCTTAAATCTTCAGTTTTGGGGCTCCTGGGTGGCTCCTTCGGCTCAGGTCATGATCTCAGGGTCCTGGCATCGAGTCGCGCATCGAGCTCTCTGCTCAGCAGAGAGCCTGCTTCTTCTCTCCCTCTGCCTGCATCTCTGCCTACTTGTGCTCTCTCTGTCTCTGTCAAATAAATAAATAAAATCTTTAAAAAAAAAAGCCCTTCAGTTTTATTGCTGACTATTCTCCAATGAGCGCTCATTGCCCTACTTAGACCCGTTTCTTTTCAGTTGCTTCCACACACTGTCCACGTTCCCACCTCTGCACCCTCGCCCATAATGTTCATTCCATCAAAGTGATGCATCTCAGTCAGTTCCTGCTGTTGGCACCTTACTCATCCAGCCAGAACTCACCCTTTCTGCAAGAATCCAGTCCTACCACCTTCACAGAGCTTCTGCAAGAATTTTGTCCCATGTTGAGCATCCCTTTTCTCATTTTTTTTGGACATTCTACGTACTGTCTTATTATCTACCTCATTATTCATATTCTTTATTTGGAGTGTGTTTTACATAATACTTTGTTCTCCAGTTGGCTTCTCAGGGTCAGTATTGGCTTTGCACTGGGCTCTCTGGGTATTTGGACTGTTTATTACTATGCTTGTGTAGCAGAGTGCTTTATCCAGTTCTAGACACATAGCACCCAAAGAACCATTGTATAGACAGCATGCAACAGGATAAGCAATTGTTAAAGAGGAAATTGCCCAAATTACTGCTACAAGGGTGATGACCAGTGATACTACCCAGAAACTATCATGTTCATTGGTCAACATGAAAGTTATTTTCAGTATGAATTCCTATCGGTGATTCTTTTTATGAAAAAGAGATTCTTTTAATGAAAGAAAGAGGATTTTTTCCTTCTTTATCTGTGTACGTCAAAAGGTAAATCTTAATCTTGTTAAAACCCCACAACTAGAAAGAAAGTCCCTTGAATGAAGTAGAGGACTGGATTCTAGTGCCAAATGCTATGGGGTGAGATTAATTTTGGGCATACAGAAAAGTCACATGGATCTATGACATGGGTAAGCAAAAAGTAATCCAGATTCAACTGATTCAAAAATCCAAAACTTTTCTTTTGGTCTTCATTGCTAAGGTTTCTTACTAGTTCCTAAGTGAGCAAATTAACATCATAACTTCTGTTGTGGTCCTCGAAGCTGCTTTATTAATTGTGTCTGGTATATCTGTATAAGAGTTTGTCATTCTCCATGTTTCCTCTCATATAAAGCTTTCTGATCGAATGTTATTTCTTATTAAAGATTTTCTTTAAGTATTCTTATGTATAGGTGGCAGAAGTAGGTGGACCTTACTCAGATCAGGACTTTTTCAGCACAGGTACTGGAAATCAATTTCAATCACTGTGAGCACAAAAGGGAACTTATTGGCTTGCGTAAGCTGGAAATCAAGGGTGGAACTAGTTTTGTGCACGTTAGAATCTAGGACTCTAATGATGTTATCAGGCTTTTCTCTTCATCCCTCGACTCCTCTTCTTGCTGTGTATCAGTTTGAATTTTTTATACTCCAGATGAGCTTTTCATATGTGGTTAGCTAAGGAGGCTACCAGAGGGCACAATTATCTATTTCTAGCTTAATAACACTAGAGGAAATAGATACTCTTTCTCTAACCTTTGTCTTCAGAAAAGACTGATTGGTCCTGAAAGACATAAAGTTCCTAAGAACTAATTGCAGAGGCACTGGGTTTTATGATTAGTCTAGCATTGGTTGTATCCCTTCCCCCTAAGACCCCGTCACCTCCAGTGGCCAGGGCGTGCTGGGCACCACGTGTAACAGCACCATAAGATTACATGTGTTGAAGGGAGAATTCTTAAAAAAAAAAAAAAAAGCGATGTTGGCCATTCAACACATGTCTACAATTATAACCTAATAGTGGGGATTACATTGTCCGGATTGGGAACAATGAGGAAGCAGGATGCACCCTGACATAGAATGCCATCCTAACAAGATTTATTTTTGCCTCATGGTACTTTGTAAGACTGTATTTTATGAAGATGACTACAACAAATCTTCCATCTCGCCTATTTTCTTCAGTGTGATCTTACCACTTCCCAGTCAAGAAATGGGGTCTAACTCCTTCCAGTTGCCACCTAGGTCTGGACCATAAGCAATAGAATGCGGCAATACACATGCTGCAGGCTTCTGGAGCCAGGCTAGAAGTCTTGCAGTTTCTGCCATGGTCTCTTGAAATGCTGTGCTTGGGATGTTCCCTCTTGGAACCCAGAATCCAAACTGTGAGAAGCCCAGGCCACATGGTTTGGCCATATGTACATGTTCTGATCCACAGTCCTAGCTAAGCCACACCTTTGAGCGATTCCAGCCCAAGCACCACCCATGTGACTGAAATAACTCTTGCAAGTATATCCTTTAGCCTCACGCTTTTCAGGTCCTGGTCATTTGTGTCCCTCTCAGGGAGACTCCAGACAAGAGTCTGGGGAAGATAAGCTACACCACTGTGTCCTGGTGGAATTTGTGACCCTCTAAATTAGTGAGCCTAATTAAAAAAAGCAGTTGTTTTATACCACTAAGTTTGGTTGGATTATTTTGAAAGAATAGCTATGAAGAGCGCATTTCCTGCTTTAAGTGCCAGCATGGGTTTTGGCAGAGGACAGAGAACATATTTCCCTCCTGACACCTGAAACACAGTTACTCCAGATGAGAAACATATATTCTGAAAATAATATTATCAAAGAGGAATGTACAGATAGTTGTAGAGACAATCAGATATATTCTTTTAAAAGAGTGAGATCTTAATTTTGTGATCTTAATTCAGTGAAGGATAATAATTAATGGAGAGAAATGTAAAATAAAACCCAGGATAGGGTGATTAGTGATCAACACCTACTTGAGAGAACAATGAGATGCTGACTTGATTGGCAAGTATGGACGGGAGTAGAGATGAATTTCATAACAAGACAATGTATTAGGGTCTTGAATGGTTTGCTAAGAAGATTAAATTTAGATAAGGATTAATAGGAGGGTGTTAAAATGTATTGTATTTGAAAGTTATACATCAAATACGGTAAGAGATTGTTGTAACCATGTTTAAAAAGACGTAGAGTGAGGAGCAGGAAAAGAAGCATCAGTAACAATTTCAACATGCAGTGACAAAAGAGTCTGCAAAAAATATGAAGAGCATTGAATAAGTATAGAAATGGTGGATGGAAAATAAGATAATGGTCTAGCTGGTTGTAATTTGAGGTTAATTGTAATTTCTTGCCTTCTATAGATGACTGATCTCCACAATAATTCCAGAGCATGGTCACAGTTGGTGGTGAGAGGCAGCTGGGAAAAGAAGCTTATTTTGAGGGAATTTTCAGTTAGTGGTTAGTATATAATTTTCAAAAATAGCAGAGGAAACAAAGATGTTTTCATTTGACATATTTGTGATCTTACGTTTTCACACCAGTGTTGTCATTCATGGTTCTCAAAGCAAACTAACAGAATATATTGTACTTGATGTAGTGTACTTTTAGTTTCGGACTTTGAAATCCCTCCACTAGCAATGGGATCTAGAGCAAGTAACATTCTTAGAACTTAGTTTTAATATTGGGAAGCTATTAATGGACTATTTCATTGATTTTTGTGGAATAATAAGATAAATTAATAGACATGAGATGTTTTTGCACGCTATCAAGTGGTATACAGATAAGATTTTTTTTTTTAAAGATTTTATTTATTTATTTGACACACAGAGAGAGATCACGAGTAGGCAGAGAGGCAGGCAGAGAGAGAGGGGGAAGCAGGCTCCCTGCTGAGCAGAGAACCCGATGCAGGGCTCAATCCCAGGATCCTGAGATCATGACCTGAGCTGAAGGCAGAGGCTTTAACCCACTGAGACACCCAGGTGCCCCTACAGAAAAGATTCTTAAGATGAAACTATTTTAGGAAGATTTACAAGAATCAATTAGAATATTTGTTATATCGAAGGAGTACATTATAGAGATAAAACCTCTGGGAGGTAATATACACTAGGTTGCTGTCCTGGATTTTCTGTGGTGCTATCAAGAAGGGTGAATTAGCTCAAACTGAGAGTTGGGGCATACCACTGGACGTTGGGTTAGACTTGACCTATTTTATAGGATGAGGAGTCAGAAATCAGTGCAGAGGTAACAAAATATAGGTATCCAAAGGTAAGAAATGAGGAATCAAATCAATCAGAGGAACAGATTTAGACTGGCAGAAGTCAGAAAGATATCATTGGGTATTAGTAGGAGAGTCAGAGACAGTGGTACGACCGATTTGCTCTATCCTTTGGTCTTCCTGGTGTGGGGCTTTCTCTCTAAGGGGTTAGATGCCCAAGGGGGCATTCTCCAATATTAATGCTTTATAATAAGCTGCATCCTCGTCATTCTTACAATTCTCAAAATTGCTATACCTCATAGTGTGAATAAGAAAATCCTGTTCATGTCTCAAGATTCTAAGCTAAGGAATATAAAACCTGTTGTCCTAGTTGGCTTATGCTCAGTGTCATGGACAGAGCCCTCCAATTATGAGGGCAGGTGACACCATAGACACCATATATAGTCTCTAATTTGTATTACGAATCCCAAAGGCTGCAACTATAGTTTCCTTTATCCTTTTGCAATCCTGTTGCCTCAGAAGTCGTTCTACCACCTTGCCGTCTTCTTTGGATTATTCATTCTACCAGCTTGGGTCTTCACCCTTCTTTTGAGCCTAGAGAATGTCCATCATCTTTTGATTCCAGGTCTCCCAGAGCCACAGGCCACCCTTGCTCTACTCAAGGATTTTAATTTGGTTCCTGTTGTCAGGGTCAAAACCTTGAAGAGATTAGTCAGCTATGGCAATTACATCTCCTGTTAGGTAGGTGTTAATGTGGTCAGTTATATTTCAGGTCAAACATTGAGGTTATCTCCTGTTTCCATATGTTGTTTGAGTGATGGAGCAGAATTTCATCATTACCAAGTAATGCTGTGTATCTGAAAGCAAACAGAGATTGGATGGTAGGTACAGTTTATAAATAAAAAATGTAAAACCTATCTTTTCCATGGCAAATTTTATTTTTCAATTTCTGGCACGGGATTTGAATTACATTTCACGGTGAAATTAAAGGAAAAATTCCTTGAATTTAAAAAAAAATCATCTTTTATATTTTAGAATGAAAATTTTAGATTTACAGGAAAATTGTGCAGATTGTACAGTGTTCCTAAATACCCCAAACCCAGTACATTTTCCACATTCAGTGAATAAATGTTGATACATTATTACTATGTGAAGTCCAAAATTTATTTAGATTTCCTTAGTTCTCCTCTACTGTCCTTTTTCTGTTCCAGAGTTTCATTGAGGATACCACTCTGCATTTAGTCACAGTCTTTTTAGGCTCTGTTGACTGTGATAATTTCTCAGATTTTCCATGTTTTTGATGACTTTGACAGTTTTGAGGAGTACTGGTCAGATTTTTGTAGATTGTCCTACAATTGGGATGTGTTTATGTTTTTCTCTTTATTAGACTGAGATTATGGGCTTTGGAGAAGAAGATCAAAGAGATAAATTACCATTCTTATTGTGCTGAGATTACAGACTAGCAAAATGACTTCTCATTGTAGGTATTAACCTAGATCACCTGCCGGAGGTTGTATTTATCAGATTTCTCCACTATAAAGTTACTCTTTTTGTCCCTTTTTCCATAACGTAATCTTTGGAAGGAAGTCTCTATGCACAGTCCACAATTAATATGTGGGGAGTTAAGGTTTAACTCCTTCAGGGGTCATAATTACATGAACTTGTTTGAATTCTGTTGCATGGAAGATTTTTTTACTCTCCTTCATTCATTTATGTAATCTTTTGAAAAAAATATCTGTATAAACTCACAGATATTTATCTTATACTTTGGGTTATAATTCAATATTTTATCTAACAAACTTAATTTTTTAAAAGAAGTTTCAGATTCATAACAAAACTGAGTGGTATATTCAGGAAGCTCCTATACACATGCACGGCCCCTCCCCAAACAACATCACACACCAGACTGATATATATATTACAATCAATGAACCTAAATTGACATATGGTTATCACCCAAAGTCCATACTTTACATTAGTGTTCATTTTTGGTGTACATTCTATGAGTTTTGACAACTGTATTAGAACATGCATGTACCGTTATAATATCATATAAAATAGTTCCACTGACCTAAAAGTTCTCTGTGCTCTGCCTATTTATTCATCCCTCCCTCTTGCTAATCCCTGTCTCAACCACTGAACTCTTTACTGCCTCCATAGTTTTGCTTTTTCCAGACTGTCCTATAGTGGGAATCAAATGGTAGGTAGCCTCATCAGATTATCTTTTTTCTCTCATTAAATGCATTTAAATTTTCTTTGTGTGTTTCCACAGATTGATAGCTCACTTCTCTCTAGTGCTGAATAATACTTCATTGTTTGTATGGTATCACACTTACCCATTCACCTACTGAAGGACATCTTGGTTGTTTGGCAGTTATGAATATAGCTACCATAAACAGCTGTGTGCAACTTTTTGGTGGATTGAAGTTTTTAGCTCCTTTGAGCGAATGCCAGGGAGTGTGATTGCTGGATCGTATGGTAAGAATGTGTTTAGTTTTGCAAGAAACTGCCAAACTATGAAGTGGTTCTAGTATTTTGCATTCTCACAGCAATGAATGAGAGTTGCTGTTGCTGCACATTCTTGCCAGTATTTGGTGTTTGTCAGTGTTCAGGATTTTGGCCATTCTAATAGTGATATCTTATTTTAATTTGCATTTCCTTAATGACATATGCTGTTGAGCTTTTTCCATATGCTTGTTTGCTATATGTGTAATCTTTTTGGTGAGGTGTCTGTTTAGGCTTTTTGCCCATTTTTATATCAAGTTGTTCATTTCCTTATTGTTGAGTTGTACGAGTTCTTTGGGTAACTGTCCTTTATCAGATTTTTTTTTGCAAATAATTTCTCCCAGTCTGTGGCTTATCTTTTATTTATTTTATTCTTTTTATGTTATTTTATTTCTTTTATTCTCTTGACCATGTCTTTCACAGAACAGAACTTTTAAATTTTAATGAAGTCCAATTATCAATTGTTTCTTTCATGAATCATGCCTTTGGTATTGAGTCTAAAAAGTCATTGCCAGAGTCAGGGCCCCCTAGATTTTTCTCCTATTTTATCCTCTAGGAGTTTTATAGTTTAGCACTTTACATTTAGGCCTATGTTCCATTTTGGTTTGATTTTTGTGAAGAGTGAAAGCTCTGTGTTTAGAGTCTTTTTTTTTTTTTTTTTTTTTTTGCATGTGGTGTACAGTTGTTCCAGGACCATTTTTAAATGAGGATTTTATTTATTTATTTGAGAGAGAGTGAGAGAATATGAATGGGGGGTGGGGAGAGGGACAAGCAGACTCCCTGCTAAATGAGAAGCTAAATGAGGGCTCCATCCCAGGACCCTGAGATCATGACTTGAGTGAAGTCAGATACTTAACTGACTGAGCTACCCAGGTGCCCCTCCAGGACCAGTTTTGAAGAGACTGACTTTTCTCCAGTGTGTTACCCTTACTCCTTCATCAAAGATCAGTTGTGTTTCAGCTTTGGCCAAGGGGAGCTCTTTCCTTTTGCCGAGTGTCCCCTTTGACATAGTCCCATCATTAAAAAAAAAATTTGTTTTTGAGAACTTCCCTACCTTCTGGCACTACAAGATACTGCAGGCTCATTTTGTATATTTTCTGCTCCATTCCTGGAACAGCCATTTTTTCAAGGAGCCTTGATTCCTTTTATTGGAAAATGGAATTTGAAACCAAGATTTGACTATAGATATGCACATTGTTATTGGGCTATCATTGTTTTAGTCCCTCTTAGAGGGTAGAGCAATGAAATAGATGTGTGTCTGTCAAGCCATGTATACACACATACATATGAACACACACACTTCTATATGTAACTCAGTACCTGTATTAAGCTAGTCAATTCACTGATGTTTCCAACTCTTCTAATGCATTACCACATATATCATTCTATCCTTCTCTCCTTGTTTAACTGTGACTTCTCACTCCAAAACGGAGAAACTTTGCTAACACCTCCCATCTTATTTTTATTTAATTCTTCAATTCTGGTACACATATATAATGTATTCTGTATTCCTTTATAGAATACAGAATAGTTAACCCAGGGACACTTGGGTGGCTCAGTCAGTTAAGTGTCTGCCTTCGGCTCAGGTCATGATCCCGGGTTCCTGGGATCGAGTCCCGCATCCAGCTCCTTGCTCAGTGGGGAGTCTGCTTCTCCCTCTGCCTGCCTCTCCCCCTGCTTGTGTGCTCTCTCTCTCTCTCTCTGTCTCTGACAAATAAATAAATAAAATCTTTAGAAAAAAATTTTTTTTAACCCATAACTCTACAGAAAACAACTTTATAGAATACAGTGTTATGCACATTTCTTTTTTTCTCCCCCTTTAGTCTTAGAGACTACTCACTTTCAAAGTTCCTTTACTTGGCAATCCCCCAACCCCATTTCAGTGAGGATGTAGCATACATTTGTAATAGAGTTATAGTCTCTTGTCACATTTTGCCTTATATCACGGAATCCCCCAACTTTCTAAATGATTTTTTAAAAAAATATACATACATTAAGTTTCACTCTTAGTGCTGTAAATTTCTATGGATTTTGACAACTGCAATAGTGTCATTACAGCATCGTACATAACAGTTTCACTGCACTAAAAAAATCCCCTTTTCCCCTCCCCATAGACCCACCCATCACTTCTCTTTGGAAACCGCTAATCTGCTTATTTTCTTTAAAATTTTGACTTTTCCATAACATCATGTATGTGGAATTATACAATATATCGACTTTTCAGTCCAGCTTCTTTTACTTAGTTACGAGTATTCAAGTTTCATCCACATTTTTGCATGGCTTCATAGTATATTATTTTTAATCACCTAATAGCATTCCATCCTATGGATATCCCACAATTTGTTTATCCATTCGCCTATTGAAGAACATTTGGTGGTTTTCATTTTTTAGCAACTCTGAACAAAGATTCTATAATATTTATGTGTGGGTTTATGTAGACATTAATTTTCAAATGAATTGGGTAAATATCTCGGCATACAATCACTAGATCATATGGTAAACTATGTTTAGTGTATAAGAAACTGCCAAACTGTCTTCAGAATGGTGGCATTGCATTCCTACCAGCAATGAATGCGAGTTCCTGTTGCTCTGCATTCTTGCCAGAGATGGATATTGTCAGCTTTTTGGATGTTAGTCATTCGAATCAGCATGTAGTGCTATCTCATTGTCGCTTTAATTTGCATTTATTTAATGCCAAATGATGTTGAGTATCTTTCCCTAGACCCATTTGCCATATGTATAACTTCTTTGGTGAAGTGTCCAGATCTTCTGCCCATTTTTAAATTGTGTTTGGCTTTTATTGTTGAGTTTTAGAGTTCTTCGTATGTTTTGGATACAGATACTTTATCAGATGTGTGATTTGCAAATATTTCCTCCCAGTGTATAGCTTGTCTTTTCATTCTCTTAACAGTTCTTTGCAGAGCAGAAGTGTCGAATTAAAAAAAAAAAAGTCCAATTTATCATTTTTTTTCTTTCATAGCTGTGCTTTTCTTGTTATATCTAACAGCTCATCACCAAATTCAAGGTTACAGAGATTTTTCTGCCTGTTTTCTTCCAAAAATGTTATAGTTCAAAATTTTATATTTAGGCCTATGAACTACTTTTGGTGATCTTTTTGTGAAAGATGTAAAGTCTGCTTCTAGTTTTTTTTTCTCTCTTTTAATACAGATACCAATTGTCCCAGCACCATTTATTGAAAATATTGTTCTTTCTCTTTTGGGTTACCTTTGTGCCTTTGTCAAAAATCAGTTGGCTATATTTGTATGGGTCTACTCTTGGAATTTAGCCAAATATACAGTCAGAGGACATGGTCCCCACAAGACTACTCTAAGACACCAGCCACAAGTTCAAGGGGCCTCTAGGGGTTCCCTCCCTTCAGACCAGCTGGCTACTCTTATTGGTAGTCTTATGTGTCAGCTAGCATTTTTTACTCAAACATTAGTATGGATGTTGTTGTGAGACTACTTTGTATATAACGTTGACATCTGCACTCAATTTACTTTAAGGAAGGGAAATCACCCTCTATAATGTGGATGAGTCTAATCCAATCAGTTCAAGTCCTTAAGAGTAAACACTGAGGTTTCCCAGAGAAGAAAAATTCTGCCTCAAGACTGCAACATCGGCTCCTGCCTGAGTTTCCAAACTGCCAGTCTACCTTGCAAATTTTGGACTTGCCAGCTACTATGAGGTTTCATGAGCCAATTTCTTATAAAAAATTCTCTCTCTCTTTCTTAATGATCAGTCAGGGTTCCCAAGAGAAACAGGGTTTATAGATATAGTACAGCTATAATATATACAATACAATTACAAATTCATGGGGTCCCTGTGACTACTTACAGGTTTGATAA
The DNA here is from genome assembly GCA_028534135.1 of Potos flavus. Lineage (NCBI taxonomy): Eukaryota > Metazoa > Chordata > Mammalia > Carnivora > Procyonidae > Potos > Potos flavus. The sequence continues at coordinate 107,814,305 of CM052900.1, read as the reverse complement.
TTTGCTGGAACAACTAACTCAGAACTGGACTATATTTATGATTCAAGTTTTTATTACAGTGAAAAAAAATACAGATTAAAGGCGGTTGGGTGGCTCAGTTGGTTGAGCGTCTGCCTTTCAGCTCGGGTCATGATCCCAGAGTCCTGGGATCGAGCCCTGTGCTGGGCACCCTGCTCATCAGAGAGTCTGCTTTTCCCTCTCCCTCTGACCCTCCCTGCCGCTCCTGTGCATGCTCTCTCTCTCAAATAAGTAAATAAACAAAATCTTAAAAAAATCAGACAAACCGAGAGATGCACAGGGCAGAGTCCAGGAGGGGTCCAAACGTGGAACTCCTGGTTGTCCTCTCCCCATGGAGTCATAGGCAACATTACCTCCTTTTGGCTATGGTGTGAAACAATACACATAGAATATTCCAGCAAGGGAAGCTCACCAAAGCTTTTGGTGTCCATGGTTTTTACTGGGGCTTGATTTTATACTTCCTGTATAGCTGATCTTTAGTGTCCAGCCCCTCCCTGAGATTGAGCTAATACTGTTGGTCCCTAGTTCCTCTGGGGTTCAGAACCAATATGGTGTGACTCAAAGCTCCCATGATGAATCACACTGTTAGGTTATCTGGTGGTTTGTCTTGAGCCAACAAAGCCATTCCTATCAGGCAGGACATTCCAGAGACGTGGAGATCACCTTTCAGTTGAAGGCAAAGCTCAGACAAGTTAATTCTTCATTACAGATCACATAAAAAAATATATGAATTTTAATTATCATGAAACAGAATTTAAATATGCATGGTAGTGATGGTATTTACCAGTGCTGAGAAAATACACACTGTGAGATTTTTTAAGAACTTATAACTTTTTCCTTTTCTAAGTAGATTATTATAATATGTTTAAGCATTTTGTAACACAACCTTTTTGAATAAGAAAGATGTTTGGTCAGTTTTTGTAGTTAGGCATTTTAGTTGTTGAAGTCTTCCTATATGATTACGTGCTCATCTTTATAGGCTGTTGTTTATCTCTAACACGGTAGGAAAGAGAAGAGCCCCACACATGGTCTTTCCTTCATGGGCATATTCTTCCAACCGGGGTCACAATCCCTTAAAGTTAGCTTATCATCCTTCGCTTATAAAATGTTTTTGTGTGTCTGTTTTTCAGTAATTACGATACTATATATAAAGCTCTCTTCATTGGTTTTCATTAGCTTATAATACTTTTGAAATGTCCTCTCTTGAAAACAAATTGAGCTAAAAGCAAAATAGCTGTATCTTCATTTCCAGCATATTGGTGCCTCTAGTGCCACCAAAAGGCAATCACCACTTACTTTGAGATTTAACTTATTAGAAACAGAATGCTAAGGGAAAGCAGGCTCATTTGAGGGGGGGTTCTTTTCCCTTGAACAATGAGAGGCGTAAGCTACAGCAAAGGCCACACAATGATGTGTGCGGTGCTCACAGACTGCGTTGCTTGGGTGGTTTCAGAGAAAAACACTTTCTGAACATAGGATTTTTCACTCTTCCCCTATTATCTCAGGCTGCCCCTGCTGGGTCTATAGGGTGATTATGTGTGATTCAGTAGTCTGTAATACTCTCATCTCACTTGGAAGTGTTGCATACAAATCATCCATTAAAAGGGTAGACTAGAAGATAACACTGAATGCGGTTTTAAGATTCGGTAGATGCCTTTTCAATTTTGTGTAGCTTCAGGGGAGGCTTCCCTGCAAACTGCTCTCATTTAAAGCTTCTTTCATTTCTTCACTAATTCATAAATTCATTTTCCATTAAGCACAACTTCATTATTTCCTTTTCCCTTTTGTACACTGTCACAGTGAAGCGGGGACCTGAAAGTTCTTTAATCTCAAGGGTAGCACACATTTCATTTTTGAATCATTTCATCTTGAAAAAGTTCCTCAACTAGATCTAGGCTAGAGGAAATCTAATCTAGTTTTAGCGGACAATCTGTTTTAGGTCCTAGCCTTTTGACTCAGGTTGTCGTGGAATGAGAAAATATGACCTAGTTTAAGTTTGGTCTTACTAAATATATCAAACTCTTGAAACGCTTTTATTTATAAACTTTCCTTTCTAATTTTTCTTGTATTCATTAGTTGTCTTCCCTTTTATCTGATCAGAAATATTATTCTGTAAATGGCATCTGCTGCCTAGGGCATAGAATTAAGCAACATTAGTTCATTCACGTTAATTTAGAAAGCATTACATTATTACTAGTCTTATGATGATTAGACTTAAAATAATATTAAGAGTAATACAAGATAATTTATATGCCATTTTATAAACAGTAAATACGTTCACCCAAATTTTAGAATTGTAGTTTTTTAAGAACTAAATATTCGTAAATATGTTCTAAACTTGAAACTGTTTTGAAAGTTATCAAGTAAGTGAAAGAAAGACATTCGTAGATTTTTATACTGACTTTATATTTTATACTATAACCTGGAATTCAATACTAGGTTCGGCTTATTTGTAAAAGTTCATCTTGCTTGACATTTGGCTGTATATTGACCAGTGAGGATTTTAACTAAACTATTCCCACTGTGCTACATTTATGAAGTAGAACTCTGGCCTCTCAGTCACCCAATCATTTGTTTATGTTCTGTGGTAACATATTCCCTTGATTTGTCTCTTCTTTTTTTAAAATTTTATTAATTAATTTATTTATTTGAGAGAGAGAGAATGAGAGAGAGAGAGCATAAGAAGGGGACGGTCAGAGGGAGAAGCAGACTCCATGCTGATCGGGGAGCCCGATGCAGGACTTGATCCCAGGACTCCAGGATCATGACTCGAGCTGAAGGCAGTTGCTTAACCAACTGAGCCACCCAGCTGCCCCTTGGTTTGCCTCTTAATGAAGCTCCCGAGTCCTCTTATGTTGTTGTTTTTATAAAAGAACACTAATTGTATTCCTGGATTGATTGAATGCAAAGGGATATTATTTTATGTATAATAGGTACTTAAAGTTTATTCTCAGATAGAGTACTAAGTATTTCTGAACAGCTCAAGTGACAGGGTCAATAATTGTGGCAGAGTGACAGTAGAAGGATGTGACAACTGTAGTGTATCACTTCCACACTCCGTGGTCTATGCTCTCTGCGGTCCGAGATCTTAATTGGTGTATTCGAAGTTTAAAAAGGCACGGAGAAGCTATGTTAGACTAACATCAGCATTTTGGTTTGTGTGTATGTTTTTTATTTTTATTTTTTAGACAACAGTACTTCTGAAAACATTTTCTATGTTAAAAGAATTGATGGGCTTATTCAGGGTCAGTTGTGGAGTTGGGTAATGGTATGGGTAAACTGTGGGGTTTTTCAAAAATTTTTACTTATGGAATGCCTTTATTATTTTATTTTTTCAAGAAGGCCCTATTACCATTAATCAGAATACTAGGATATAGTATGGGAAGTACTGATATAGACATGGATTTTTAAATCTACCCCTGGCTTAAGATATAATAGCAAAAAATAGTTACCTGGGTCATATAACTTGGAACTTTTATGGCTTTTATTGCTTTTACTGAATTGTTCTTTGGTGTGATTTTTCATTGGCTTACACTCAAGGACACTTGAGGAAATGGTCCTATGAAATTCATTGCTTCGTCTAATGTAAGGATATTATTATGATATATAGATATTAGCAAGAGCATAAAACTTATGACAGATTATATTTTCCCAAAATGACCTCAATAATATTTTCCATTTCCATATACTCTTATGCAATGTGACCTTGCACTCCTCCATTGAAACAGGAATCCATTTCTTCAACCCCTTAAATCTGGGTGGGCTTGACGACCGACTGCTTTGGCAGAAGTAGATTGTATGACTTCAGGGGTTGGGTAGTAAGAAGGCTTTCGGTCTCTACCAGGGTCTCTTGGAATGCTTGCTTTTGGGATGCTCCCTCAAGGACCCCAAAACCCATGTCCTGTGAAACCTAATGACATAGACTGCGAATGGGTGCGTGGCCAACGGCCCCTTTTGCAATTTTAGCGGGCAGCCCTGTCAGATGGCTGCAGCCCCGTCAGATGGCTGCAGCCCCCAGTGAGCATCAGACTGTAGTTTCATGAGAAACCCCAGGTGGGAGCTACCTTACTGAGCCCAATCAACCAACAGAAATGTGAGAAACAAAAATAAATCAGTTTTGTAAAGGCGCGTTTTAGAGTTGTGTTGTTACATGGCAATGGGTAATAGGACAGAGCTTGAATGAATAAAACACTCCTGTTTAAAGTTCTTACCTCCATTTTATGACTGTAACCTTGTTTTTCCTTTGACACGACTCTAGTATGTGCTTCGTATTTATATGATCTAGTTTCTATTTTATCCATTTTTGTAAAGTGCCTTAAATTCATTTTGCAAGAAGTTTGAATGTACACAATTCTGTGTGTAAAATTCACATCATGTCCAAGTCAGAAATTATATATATATTAATCCACTTACTTTTTTTTTGTATTTTATAAAGAAAACAGAAGCATGCTAGGAAACGTTATACTCCTAGTCTCAAGGAAATCAAGATTTGGTGAACAAAAGAGAGCTTCATATTCTACTTGTCTCTATAAGTAGAAAAATGTTTGGCTATGTATTCAGCGTATTCAAGCTTTGCATGCAAATCTACTTGGTAAAACAAAAATCACACAATGCTAAACATGTCTTATACTTTAGCACATAGAAGAATAAAGAACTATGTTTCTGACCTCTAAGGCATTCTTTATCAGAATGATGAGGTATGCAGATGAGAGTGACAGATTAAACAAAATTTCTGAATTCCCAAATTACTAACTAATAGAATTCCTAATTCATTTGTCTCAAAAATTTTCAACATCTAGTTTACTAAATATGGAAACTAGAAATCACCTTTATATAATAACATCTTATTCTTTTAGGAAACAATGGTGAACATTGAAATAATATAAATAATAGGTAAAACCAAAGGCATTTTACCTGAGAATAACAGGCATTTATTAAAGAATATTTCTCCTTTCCTACTGAAGATTCCTGTATTATTTTGTTTCTCAAGTATTAAAATAGCTCATTTGCTTTTGCCTCTAAAGAAATCAAGACTGTGTTTTAAGGAGCATGGTTTCTATGGTTTTACATTCAGTGGGAGCAAATGAAATGACTACAAAATCATCCTGACCAAAGAACATGAAGTGCCCAAATAATGCCAATAAAAATTTCTCTCTCATTTAAAGGGATATATGGAAGGCTGAGAATACCAAATTATCTTTGCTTCTGTGTAATGTTTATAGCAGAGATCCTATTTTTCAAGTTCATGTAAATGCTAATATTATTTATATTTAGATAAAAATATATTGATGGACCTTTGCAAGGAAAGCTATTTTCATGAAATTGTAGGACATTAGCTCCACTGGGGCAGAGATTCTCCATGTACGGAGCAGTGTGGGCCTTTGCCCACCTCTGCCCCAAAGAACATGTCAACAATGTAAAACACTTGAAATTCTCTCTGCCATCCTACCAGCTTCACCGTGCATGGCAGTGACATTTGAGGTTAGGGATTGTGAATGGGTCAGGGTGGGAGTTGGAAAGGCCAACTGGGAGGTGGTAGAAATGGAGATGGTAAATCTACAAGTTGACTTCTTCATTACTGATTTTTGTTTTTATTGTTTCCTTGCTGTTTCAGAAATAACTTGGTGATAAATCAATACCGTGGACATCCTCATTCTGTGCAAGAGATTTGGGTCTATTTTGATCAGTTTGGTTTTGCCAGTGAATGTTACCACCTACCTAGAACTGTTGCTGGCACCCAGTAGGTCCACAATCAATAGTTGTTCTCCCAGGTTAGAATAATAAGAGTCAGTTCTTCAATGTCACTTGCTGTATGCTGAGCATCGGGGTTAATGATCTTCCGTTTATTAAGTGATGTGATGCTGACAGCAACATTATAAGGCGAGTACTGCTGTTACCTCTGTTTCAAAGCCAGGGCTGGCCCTAGCTTGCCCACAATCCAGCTCCCCAGAGCCAGGGGTGGAATTCTACCCCTGGAGACCTAAGCTGACAGACAGCGGAGTCTGATTGCGGCAGAGAGTCCGCTGCACCGTCCTGCCTCTCTGAGAATTAAGTCCTAAGATATGTGAGGTGGGGGCGCCTGGGTGGCTCAGTGGGTTAAAGCCTCTGCTTTCTGCTCAGGTCATGATCTCAGGGTCCTGGGATCGAGTTCTGCCTCGGGCTCTCTGCTCGGAGGGGAGCCTACTTCCCCCTCTCTCTGCCTGCCTCTCTGCCTACTTGTGATCTCTCTCTGTCAAATAAATAAATAAAATCTTAAAAAAAAAAGATGCGAGAGGTGGCTGTTTACAGACACCTTCCTTTAGGAGCGTCTGGGAGGGATGATCAAATTGGGGAGCATTTTGGTGGTGCTGCAGGGGAGCTGGTGGCTCTTGAGGAACAAGCAACAATGCTGTTTTGAATAATTACTTTCCCCACTTAGGTCACATGAGGTCTGGCAGAAAAGCCTCCTGCATAAGATTGAGGGAAAGATGTAGTTGGCATGATTGCCGAGCAGGCCGAAGTGACAGAGTAAATGACCTCACGAGAACAGTGCCGCGCTCCAGGAGCCAGGACGCACGGAAAACCAGAAGAATTTTCGAGTAATTTGAACAATATTTGCAGGGATGGCAGCACATGTTTCTTTCTTCGCAGTAGGCAGCAGTAGCGGGGAGTCCTTTTTAGGGCTCTGTTCTTATCACCTAAAACTTCCAAAGCTTAACTGACTGCCAGGATAATTAGCCCCCCTGCATACTAGAGGTTCTTTTAGATCCACTTCCGATACATTAAGGAAAAGAAAGAAAATAATCATTTTCAGGTTGAACAGCCTGGCCCTTAGATTCTGATATATGGCAAATTGCAGCCCTATAGGAAATGAAGCCACATTTCTTAAGGAGAATTTGGACAGAGACCTATTATTTTTTCCCTTATTTTTGAGTGCATTAAAATGTAATATACATTATAGATTTTATTATTTACTGTGCCTCCACATGGGGGGTCAGAATTAGAATCATGGCTCATGGGCGCCGGAAGAGATCCACCACAGCTAAAGCAGCCCTCTCATTTTATAGTAAGTGTAACTACTACACAAACCTGTGATGTGTAACGTCTGAATGAAAGACCAAGTAAAATGTTCTCTACTTGAAGATTGCCTACTGATCTTAATGCTTACTCCAGCCTTCAGTCCAGGGTAAATAATTTAAATCCTTTTCACTTAAAATACTCAAGGAGATTTGTGGATCTCAAATCCATGGTATGGTTTCACTGAATACTTACAAGAAATAACAAGGAACCTCTACATCAAAGAAAGGGTTATAGTGTTTTGTCTTATCAGCATGAACCCACATCTATCATAGGAACATAAGAAGAAAAGCATTTGGTATTCCTGACAGCAAACTGAGCTATATGGCATAGAGAACATTCCTTCTGAAAGATACTGAAGTCTTCTAGTGTATATTACTGCATTAATCCAAATTGCATATCAGCTATGCAAATTACGGTCCATCCTCAAGATGGAATACTACTCCACTAAAAACAACGAGTGAGCTATACCTTTTAGCTTTCCAAGCGAGAAAAAAACAGGTAGGAGAGAGGTTGTTTATTTTTTATTTTTATTTATTTTTATTTTTTAAAGATTTTATTTATTTATTTGACAGAGAGAGGGAGCTCACAAGTAGGCAGAGAGGCAGGCAGAGAGAGAGGGGGAAGCAGGCTCCCCGCTGTGCAGAGAGCCCGATGCGGGGCTCCATCCCAGGACCCTGTGGTCATGACCTGAGCCGAAGGCAGAGACTTTAACCCACTGAGCCACCCAGGCGCCCCAGGAGAGAGGTTTTTATAATGTAATCTTCCATTAATGATTTGAACATGATAATATAAACTAGAAGAACAATATGAAGAATATATAACAGGTAATTAAAATGAATTGCCTAGCTGAGGATGTGAATCAGGACAATAGAAATAAATGTGCAAGGAAATGGCGACCAAGCAAAGAGAAAAGAAAATAAATATTATACCTTAAATCATGTGATGTGCATGTATTTCACAGTGCATGTAGAAAAGACATATCAACATCCCATGCTAAGAAAGCATGCCATCCCCAAGAGAACATAATTATAAACAGAAATATTGTCCTCCTACAGTATGAGTTTGTGGCGATGGAATGGTAGAACTTCCTATCTGAAGGTGTGAGCCAGTTCCCGAGTTCCCATGGGGGAGCACAAGGAGCTGGGGCTTTCACTTTGAACACTGACTTTGCAATTTTCTAGCTATGTGACACTGAGTATTTTTCATATTGAAAAATGAGGATAGAATTGCATATGTTACTGTGAGAATTAAATGAGATCATGCAATGTAATAATTGAAATCCGTATCAACTTTCAGAAAGTAATCTTCTCCCCCCTCCTTTAAATGCCTTTTCTAATTTATTTCTCGCATATCTGTAATCTAAAACCTAAAAGTTTTAAGTTTGAACTCTGCCTGACCATTTTACAATGACTCCTACTAAGTGCTATGTTATCTTGTGTACTCTCTCTGTGCTATAGCTGTAGTAGATTGGGGAAATAATAAGGATCAAATTGATCAGAGAGGCTTCATAGAGGGAGGTTTTGAATGATGGGTAGAATTTGCATGGGAGAAGACGTTCCAGGTAAAGGAAACACCTGAACAATGGGTACTCTTTCTGGATCCATAATTTGTGTTTTCTTCAAAGATTTCATGTTGGAGAAATTAGAGAATAATGTTGATATATAGAAAAGACTCCTACTGTGTAAGGCATCGAAGATAGGTATGATAAGTTAAATTGAATATGTAGAAAATCAAGAAATGCAGAGTTATTGTCTAATTTTAGGGGAGTGGCATTGAATTGAAAGGGACTGAAGAAATGATGTTATCAAATTAGTAAGTACCGTTGTTGGTTATGCCTAGCATTCAGATGTGGAGTATTTGCTGATAGATTTTTAAATACTTTTTCTAATTGTATTTTGTGTAAATATATTTTTATACATTTATATTGTGTGTAAATATATTTACACAGTATAATCAATCAAGCAACATTTTTTTTAAATTAGGGTATTATTATGTCTAGTTAATAGCAAGTTTTCACAGGGAGTTTACCTCATACTTCTTAGATGTCCATTCTTCTCATTGTTTGAGGCCAACCTTAAAGTATAGAATTCTTTGATTGGATCTCTTGAGATCCTATAATCTCTTTTCATCCCCATTTATTTATCAAGAAAAGACGAGTTTGTAAATTAATATAACAGAATTTGTGATTTTAGGGATAGGGGAGATTGAGCCTAAAATCCTAATATTTGTCTCTCTATCAAACAGGGAAGTGAGTGGTACATGAGGAATAACAGCCACATGGAAAATAAATCACTACTTTATTAGTGGTTTTGTAAGCTCCTTACAAATCCCCAAAGGTCTTTCCTGGAAAAACTGAGTTGCGGCTCTAGGCTACACTGATAGCCTAATTCTTCTGTGTGCTGTACTTCACCAAATGGAGATTGCTGGGCCATCTCTTCCTCTGAACTCCCTAACAGTTACAGACAAGCACAGAGGGGTTTACCTGAGAGAGCCAGTTCACTAAATGGGTTTCCAGTGTGGAATACCTAAGCGAAAGCCGGACTGTTCAGAGGGTCCAGACCCTCCTAGCAGTCATGTGATCATAAGGCAGCAGATGGCAGTAAGATTGATTCAGGAAGCAAAAAAGAGAAAAGATACCTGCCATTAATGAACAAAGCTAGTTATAATGAATATTCTGAGCATGGCCTAAATAATTGCAATACTTTGTGATGAATGTTAAAATGGGTCAAGTGCTAGATAAAATGGTGACACAAACGTGGAAATGATTAATTCCTTGTGTGAGTCCAGGAAGGCTTCATAGAGAAAGACACATTAGGGATAACTAAATGTCAGGGTAATGATGGTAACAAGGAGGAAATTCCAAGAATTGGGAATTTGGTAAACCATGGTAAGTTTTGGGAAAGAGAAACAGTTTGGTGGGACGGAAGACAGGTTCATAGGGAAAAAGTGAAAACTGGGGGAGGTAAGCAGATATGAGAAGGTCTGAAATCCCATTGTTGAAGGAGGTTATCAAGAAGACTTGACATCTGGTTGACCTGCAAGCTAGACCTGGAAAATTGGAGGCTCCTCACCCCTTCACAGACCTTGGAGTATGTGTTCTGCTTGTCTTCACTGCTCCCAGAAGCTGCCCTAACTTTGCAGCCTTGAGATAGGAATGTGGTGTTGAGACTATCTGGATGGTACATGTGACTAAATCCAGGTAGGACCTCTATATAAACTTTTAAGATTTGCTGGGTGAGTGCAGAGATTTACTCATTTGTGGCCATCCAAGACAAATTTCATAAGACAAGTTTTCTTGCTTTTGAACCTGCCACCTCCCAGTCTGGAGTGACCTGCCTCTTTCTTCGTTTTTTCCCTGTCCTCCACATATGGGGGATGGTTTCAGGATATACCCAGGAAGCTCCCAAGGGGGTTGTGAACCAGCATGCTAAAGAATACAAGCTCTATCCAATGATATCCAGAGTTAAGGTTTGCCCTAATGGTATGAATGGTTGCTTATTATACTGCTATAATATTTCCTATGATAGTTATAAAAAAATTATCAATAAACTTATGAAAAATTATCAACAAACTTGGTGGCTTAAGATAATATACATTTATTATCTTCCAATCTAGAAGTTAGAAGTCCAAAATGGGTCTTCCCAGGCTAAAATAAAGGTATCAGCATGGCTCACTTCCTTCTAGAGGCTCTAAGGAACAATCCATTTCCTTGCCTTTTTCAGCTTCTTGAAGCTGCCGGCATTCCTTGGCTTGTGGATTGCTTCTGTCTTCAAAGCCAGCAATGGCTGGTCAAAATGTCTCGGGCTTGTATCACCCTGACATGTTCCCTTTTCTCCCTTCCTCCCTTCCTCCTTCATCTATAAAGTCCCTTGTGATGACATTGGACCTTCCCAGATAATCCACGATAATCTCCCTGTGTCAAGGTCAGCTGATTAGCAACCTCTAATGTAACCAGCCTCTCCATGTAACCTAACAGTAGCGGTCACAGATTCTGAAGATTAGGGCATGGAAGTGCTGGGAGAGCTGTTATTTGGCCTACCATACATCATTTGTATATATTGATTGAGCAGATTAGTTTTTCAATATCACATTCTTATAACACTGTTCTATAATGACAATGATAATAATGAGTCATAGCCTTAGCGTATAAGAGATCAGAAGATATAATGAAAATTTATCATGGATTCTCTAAAAACGTATAAGACATATTGTCAGGTAGCTCATCTTTCTTGAGAACACGACTCAGCAAAGCAGTAGCTGTATTCATTTAGATAACATTTTATTTGTTAGAGCAAGTTTTGACAGACTTCATTTTAACAGCTGGAGAAATTAATTTAAAATCACAACATTTAGTGTTTGGCATACTTCTACAGGTAAGTGCAGACAATTACATATTTTTGAAATAAAATCACCACTTCTACATTTTAATGAGAAGATTTGAGGATAGATAGAAGCCATACATTTAAGCAGATATGCTTTAATAGATAGTAGAAAACTGTCAGAAAATAGATCCACTGTGAACATTTCTACAGTTCTCAGTGATTTCTTTGTTATAAATAACATTTTTAAATGTGTACTTTTCCGAACAGAAAAAAATAGCAATTCAATTTCTGAATACTTTCATATTTACAATGCCCTTTTAAAAATAGTAAGTTAAAAGGGAATATTGTGATGTGAACTATAATATTTCTAAAATTAAAAGAAATAAAGAACTCAAATATACTAGCCTAATGAGATAACCAATATTTTTCACTGAGTGAAAGATTATAGAATAGAATACTTGAACTTTATATACACTATTTTTACATTTATAGCCACGAACAATATTATAATTTGAGATATTTATGTATTACTGATTAAGAATTTGAAGTCCATGAAATAAGTATAGAAACAGCATATACCTCATGATGTTAACCTAAAAAACAGAACAGAATTGTCATTTCATTTGTGAAGTTTTGTGTCTTTTTTAGAATATTAGGACAGAAAATGTATCTAACAAATATAAATCTAAGTTGTTTTAATAGAAATTTAAGTTCAGAACAATTCCCACAATGGTAAGATGTATTTGTTCAATTATTTCATCTGTAATTTCTCATTAAGTTTACAAAAAAACAAATTTACTTAAAATATATCTCATTGCTATAATAGCCATTTCCTTTTTCCTGCTTTACATTCTGCCCCTTCATTCTCTCATATTCCGCTTTCTGTAACAGAGCTCATTACCAAGGTGATAGGGGACCAGTTTCAAAGGCAACATGAGTCACAAAAATATCAATCCAATGGTTTCCTTCAGGACATTCATATATTTCTTGTGTTAGAAAGAAAACCTTTCCTTGGGCACAGTGATATCACTCCTGAGAAACCAATTACTTTTCACATATCTGCAATACTATTTTGACATAACTAACTATGTCGTGGAGAAAAGCAAACTATAGGCATATGGTACATAAGTATGGTATCTTATCTACAGTTCCTATACTGTAAACAGAAAAACTGATTTAAAATAGTTAATTATCTAGTAATTAATAATTAGATAATTGGTTCAAGTCATTTTTATACATTGACTATCCACAGCTTGGCTTTTTTATGTGTGGCAAAATTATCCATAGTTCTCTATTTTTATCTTAAGCATCCGAAACAACAAGGGACATTTTTGAACAATCTATAGTATTCTTCTTGGATCTAAAAAAAAGAAAAAAAATGTTAAACATAATTGTAGTAATCACATCGAATTATTTTCAAATCACATTAAATTGTTATATATAGTTTTCAAAAGTATTGTTTTCTCATCATCTGTCAGAATATGCTCAAATTAATACAAGCTATGTTTATATCCCTAAGAACAAGTTTTGTTTGAAAGCCTATTTCCATATGAAAAGCTAGGTGTTCTGATTACTATAAAAAGACTCACCAGAAATCCATGAGAATAAGAATTTTTATCAATTTGGTAACTGATGCTACATGAGTATGCTGTAGGGTTGACCAAAATTAAAAAACAAACAAATGAACAAAAATAAAATAAAACTGCTTACTTTTCTAGATAAGACACAGAGGAATAAGAAAATGAACATCCCCTGGAAGGCATTGCTGACGGTGAAGAGGTAAGCTGTTACCACTGATGCGTGCACAACGTGGAGGACCCCAAAGATCCAGGTGGTGCCAAGAAGGAATAGGAGAGCAAGGGCTCCCCTGGCACAAGACCTAGAATATATTTGAAAGGTTTCAGTTAAGAAAACTACATATACTCAACACACCCCTAAACTCCTCCGATTATGTGGGAAAAGAGTTCTATATAATGAAGAAACCTACAAAGACCACAAGGGATTTTGAAACTGACAAATTATTCTAGCTTCACGGGATAGGCTTCTGGGTATGTTACTGCCCTAGGGCGGGGATGCGCTTCCAAAATGGAGGCAACATTATTAAAATATGGTATTTTTCAAGGAATTTCCTTAATCCTAAAATATTTTTATCTAGTGTATGGCAGTGTATGTGCTTTGATTTCAAATCAAATGTTGCAATAATTCCTGAAGGTAAGACATATATCTGTTAGGAGGTATTTTCCCTAAGACACCTTGGAAACTATACCGCGTGGACTTGGGTCAGTACGTGTACATGACATCAAAGGAAACTTCTGCTTTCCTTTCAGATTTAGACAAGAAAGGATAAGAGACAAAAACTAGATTTTTTTTCACTGTTGCAATACAGTTACCTCAAAATAAATTCATATCAGAATACCGATTTCTTAAAAATTAAAAACGAAGCACTCTTATGTATTTTCAAGTTATTGCCTATGACTTTGGTCAAGCAATATTCGGTCCTGCTCACTGAGGACATTGCTTTGAAAATGAGGCAACTAATGATTATTTTCTCACTCATTCTTCGTCCAATCATTCCATACTGCAGAAGATGTTTAAGCAGTGTACCTCAGAAAATGAGTCATTTTCAACTTTATTAAAACCAGCACACTACATGAAGCTATGAATGGTGAGGGGTAAAAGAAAGTAATCGATCAAACGTTTGCTAAATCCGAACTATAAATCTTGTGCGAGGTATTGAAACTACAGGAGTGTTTCCAAGCAACACAAACGTTAGTGGTTTCTAATGTTCCCTATAGTACACTTCAGTTTTTCCTGAACAAACCATTTTCAAGGTCTCAATAAATCAGTTTTAAAGAGAGGGTTGAAGGAAAAATCATGGCAGCATGCAAACGAGGAGTCACAAGAAAGACACACAGTTACTAAGCTCCGAAGAATGTTTTCCGAAGAAAATCACGAAGGCCTATTTTTGCCCTAAATCACAACCATCATCTTTTCTTTCAGAGGGGATTATGTTGGAAAAGATTGCTTTACTTACCATTTAATCTGTGGTGATTATAATCTTATTAAATATACTAAATGCTATTTAACAATAAGTATTTTAAATATGGCAAGAGAAAGTATAAAAAATAATTTTAAAAACAGTCCTTTCAAGAATTATTTGTGCCTTAAGTTACTAAAGCTTTTAACTACTAAAGAAATAGAGTTAAAGAGACATTTACCTTATGTTCTCATAGCAACTAACTTCTGGTTTCAACCCTGCAGTGTGACGAAAAACTTTGTATATGATAAATCCAAAAGCCAAGAGATTAACCTGAGGAAATAAATGAATTTTAAAGAAGAGATAGTTTTCATAGTCAATTAGATACATATGAAGGACGTAAATAAATACTAAAGATTTCAAATAAGATAGAAACTAGAAAATGGTGGGATTTTTATGTATATTACCAAATACAAACCCTCTGGTAGATTTCAGGAAGCAAATCTGTGGCTGATCTTTACGATAGCACTGAAAATTGTTAGTACAAATGGTAGTACAATTTGCCAGATCGTATTAAACACCCTGTTCGAGAAACTTCTTCAGATGTACGATCACATCTACAGATTGATGAGTATCATCGGCTGCCAATTATAGGATTCATATACATATTAAGTTAAATGTTGGTTTGAAAAACTTTGTGAACATTTGAGAAATCAAATTTTTGTTCATTAAATTATATGCTGCTTTGAGGAGTAGTGTTAGTGATAATTCTGTCAACTTTTAAAAAATTAAACTGGAAAAAAGATATTCAGAGGAATTAGAAAACCCAACAAAACACCTTCAATTTCTATTGCCAGAAAATGTTTTGAGTGTACTTTCTTTTGTATGCTTCATCTGCTAAGTCTCCTAATATTTATGCTCAGATTTCCTTTCCCTAGATTTAACCTCAGAAACTTTCAAAATATTAATCAGTGAAATAAATGTTTGTTTGAAGGTATGTACTTATTAAACATTTATCATTCTAGTATTTATATTTCTTATTATGGACTAAATAGAGTACATACAATTTTTCACTCCTTTTAAAGTGACTGCATTATGAAAAGTTTTCTCTTTTCCTATATTTTTGGAAAACTTAGTCATATTTGTAGTGTCAGAAGATTAAGTCAAAGGTATATTTTAAATGTATATTTACTTTGAGAATACTAATAATTAAAGATATCAAATATTATAAAAATAATTGGTAGATTGGTCCTTTATTGAATATATTTTATTAATCCAAACAGATTTTTTCCAAAGCCATTTTGCAATAATAGCAAAATGCAATAATTTAATTTTTAACTAATTCTTACACTAATATTTCAAAAGCTTATAGTTAAAAAAATTTGCTTTTTTCCTTCTGTATTCTAAGGCATTTTATATAGCTTCTCAAAATTTATTAATTGCTATTATAAAAAGCAGTATGAAAGAACGGGTCAGATAATTTCATATTGTCACTTCTCCATGGAGAGGTCCTTGAGAGAAAATCTTAAAGGAATAAGAGTCTATTCCCTTCCTCCTGCTTCCAAATGTCCATCACCTCAAATGATATTATTAATTAATTCTAATTACAGTAATTCTTCCATACAAAGGAAAGACTTCAGCAATTGCAGAGGGGAGAAAAAGCATATTAAAAGTGATTGAATTGATAGTTTCATCCTATCTTAGGCTCAAGTAACTAAGTGAAATTATAACTTAATATTTAATTTTATAAGGGGGATACATAGTATTTTCTAGGATTTTATAGCTATAGCTTCTTTAAATAAATTTGGAAACAACAATTTTATTTAATTTTGTAAGTACGAGTATATATTTTTTAAATAAAAAATATTAAAAGTTGGTTAGTATAAATAACATATGTCAAATAATTGGTTTGAATATTTGCAAATAATTTTAATGAGGTATTTATATTGAATTTGTTATCTCAACAAAGAATTATGAGATAACTTTAACAAAATATTGTTCTCTAGATGCATAATTTTCCCACATGACTGATTGTAATATTAAATTTTCTTAAACTCTTCACTAAAACAGTTTTGAAAAATAGTTGTTCATACTGCTGTGACTTCTCAGAAGTCCATATACATTTGAAATGCTGTTCCACATCATAAGCTAAGATAGCGAAGAGCAGCAACGGAACATTCCCTACGGGTGATACAGTTCTGGAAAGTACATTTTTCTGTACAATAGGGAGAAAGAATGTTTACATACTTATAAAATCCAGGTGCTGCTGGACAAGTAGGAGACTAATTCTTACTCCTAACCTCATACTTCCCCCATTGTAAGAGAAACAGATTAAAATATTTTTATCAAAAGGTGTTATGGTTTTATATAACAAAAAATCACAAATACATTAATTTTATTATCTATATTCATTGGTACTAATATAAATATACGAAGCTTCTTATATGTATTCTAAACATTTTATAAAGGGTCCAATTCTCTGGTATAGTGGTGAAGAGTGGGTATGTATTAATGAACACAACAGACATTGTCTTTTGTTCTCATAAACTCATTAAGAAAATATATGGTAAATAATGACATAAATACAAATCTACAAACTGTGATAAATGCTATCAAGTCACAAATCTGGATTATTTGGATAGACAGAATGAGGGTGGATTAAGATAAAGGTTCAGGAGGTACTCCTCTTAGGATTTAGTATTTAAACCAAGACCTGATAAATTATACTGCAGAGAGGCTTGAGAGAGTTGAGGACATTGCAGATCTTGAAGGAATTAGCAAATGTAGCTGGGGTGGAGTCAACAAAGGGAGCAGTAGTATGAAAAGAGGTGAGTGAAGTAGGCAGGGATGGGAATATTACTTGGATTTTCTCTTAAATGCAAAGGATTTTTTTTAAATTTATTTTTTCAGTGTACCAAGATTCACTGTTCATGTACCACACCCAGTGCTCCATGCAATATGTGCCCTCCTCAATACCCACCACCGGCTCACCCAACCCCCCACACCTCTCCCCTCCAAAACCCTGTTTGTTTCTCAGAGTCCACAGTCTCTCATGTTTCATCTCCCCCTCCTATTTCCCCCAATTACCCTTCCATTGGGAGAAGGAAAGGAAGGGTAAATGCAGAGGATTTTAATTTATTCTTTCATTCAAGAACACTTACGTACTTAAGCCTTCTCCTTAAGGACCTTACAGTATAATGGAAGAGATGACCAGTCAATAGGCAAGTCAAACACTTATTTATTCAGGAAGTGCCCAGTGATTGTTTGCAAAGAAGAGCAGAAGAACAAAGGAAATGACACCCTCACATGTGATTTCTAAGCCAGCCTCAAATGACCAGTAAAGCCAAAGGAGAGCAACCTAGAGAAAGTAAGTGATTACTCAGTATATCAGTCATTGGACCTATTTCTGTACACTCACTTCTTAGGTGATCAGACCCAATGGCTCAAAATATTATACTTACACTCTATCTGACTGCTTCACTAAGTCTAATAGGCATCAGGAGTTGAACATGTCAAAAAATCAAGCTGCTGTTCTTCCCCCTAAAGAACCTACTTTTGCTTCAATCTCCTCGCCACAAAAAAAAAAAAAAGCTATCTCATCCTTCTAGCAGATCAGCCTCATTCATTTGCAAACCCTTCACCTCCACCTTTAAAACATACTCAAAAGAGGACTACCACTTACTGTCTTCACAGCGCCTATCCTGGGAGAAGCCACATTGTGCCTCACCTGGGCTATTGCAAAACCCCTAATTGGTCTCTCTGCTTCCATCCTTGCCCTTCTACAATCTGTTCTCATTACGGCAGTCAGATGGATCCCTTTAAAATGTAAGTCAGACCATGTCTCTATTCAGAACCCTCCGATGGCTTCCCATAGCACTCAGAGTTAAACCTAAAGATCGCACAATGGCCTCTGGGTTTGAATGATTTTATTCTCACTATGCCTCTTCTTTCCAGTCCTACTTTTCCCTCCTTTGATTATGCCACTACGTTCACATTGGATTCTCTGTCCTTCCTCCAGCCCACCAGCATGCCTTAGGGCTCTTAGCTATTCCCAAGGCCAAGTCCCTCACCACCTCTGTTTAAATGCCACCTTATCTACATACTTGCCTTCCACTGTATGTTTATTAAAAACTGAAACCCAAATGATAAAATCAGACCTGAGTTCAATTCTATGGCAATACAGACGATGATGGTATTCTTTACTGTTTTGGACGATGCAAATTAAATATGCAAACATGTTCTTTCCTTGCCTGAATCATTGCAACACTGAGAAAAAAAAATTCTACTTGACCAAACTATAGTCAGCCTCAACCTTGGGCTTCAGTGCCCATCTTTGAAGAATTCAGTTTTAGCAAGAATCCTGCTAAGTCAGCTTAGAGAGAATCCTACCACTCTTGGTATCTGGTCATTTTCAATATCTAATTAAATTCCTCATCCCCAACCTTGATATCTGATCACACTGGCTTGCCTCTCAGCAAGAGTCCTGTTAAAGTAAATTTAGCAAGAATTCTCTCAAACCTTGCCATCCGCTCTTAGTAATTTTCCACGCACTTCCCTCCCCACACCACACAAACTGATCCTTGCCTATAAATCCCCAGCTGGCTTTATTGTATTCAGAGTTGAGCTGAATCTCTCTCCGCTAGTGCAATAGTTTTGACACCTATCACAGTAGTCCTGAAAAAAGTCTTCCTTATCATTTTAACAAGTGTCAGAATAGTTCTTTTCTTTAACAAAACTCAGAGCCAAATGCAACATCATAATATTCAGCAAATTTGGGGTAACTGGAAAAACTTGTATTTGCAGCTTTTATACTACCTGTATCCTCTCTTTATCTATAAATACATAAGGTACTTTAAACCCTTTTTTAAATAGAGTGAAAAACCCTGAATAATCAGTATCACCTAAAGGCACATGACTTTATTTACTTAGAGGTGGGAATTAAGTTGAAACCCTGCATTTTATATGATATAGAAAAGTATTTTCTGGAGGGGATGTTTTTTATGAACAGACTACAAATAGTCTGAGATAAGATAAAAACAAAAGCTCAAAACAAGATTATATAGTATTAAAAAGTATTTCTGATGATAAGTCGTTTGCAATTATTCCAGAAGTCATGACTTTAAGGCTAGAGAAATATGTGCATTTTAGGTTAAATAATTGAAAATGTACTACTAGCATTGTGTTTACTGGCAAGGCTACCTCGGGGACAACTGACTTGAATACTTGAGCGATTCTTTCAAATACAAGAAAACTCATTAATATGAACCTTAACTAAGGAAATGGTGCCTTTAAAATGATTCACACTTTTGCTTATTAATATTTACCTGTGTGTGCTGATTTTATCAGCTGTGGTTCACTTATTATTTATCTTTAAATATTAGTGCCACAAAAGCACAGGGGCTAATTAATGACTTGCAAATGAACAAAGTCATTTGTTATCATTTTTGTTTCAATTTAAAAAAAAGATTTAGCTTGTCGATTAGGAGTCCTTAATACTTTTCTAGGAATAAGCAAGACAAGAAGGTTAGTGGCAAACATGAGAACTCTGAAATTCACTGCTGCACTTGAGTATCCAGAGAATGAAAATGGCTGTGAAGGAAAAATCATTCAAGTCGTGAAAACTTAACCCTTGAGAGAAACTAGTATTTTAAATTTAAAATCATTCCCCTGGCTTCATCTTAAGGAATATTTATCTATACAGAGATCTGTTTCTTACCTTCATTGATAGATGCAGTTGCTGCAAAGTCTGGCACACATGTTCTGATGTTTGACAGAGTGCATTAAAAATTTTTAAGTGCCTTATTTTTTTAAACAAGAAATTTAAATAGATAAGCTGGAGAGAGAGCAGCAGCTAATTCTGAAAGATTTAGACCTACAGGTACATTCGACCCAAGGGCTTCAAATTCAGACTTAAAAATGAATCATCCCAATCAGTCATTTTTCTTTTCTTAGTCTTTTTCTCAATAATTGATGAAGCCATCTATATGCTGATGTCAGATCTCACCAAAAAGAATGAGAAAATTTCTCTTACAGCACTTTTAGACCCATGCTTTAATTTTTCACATATATCAAATGGAGTCTGGTTCATTTAAGAATATGTCATGATCACAACTACTATGTTCTTTCAAATAGTTTTATTACCTTTGGATTAACTGGCATAGTTAATCCTCTTCTGCCATGGACAAAGGGTGGATTTCTACTAGCCTACCAAGAGGGCATTGAAACACGCTCCCCAACAGTGACCCATTCTCAATCCCTAGATCCCTGCAGAGATGGCTCAGTAGTTTTCAGTTGAAGCTTTTAAAATGAAAAGATATCATCTCTTAATTAAAGAAAAATATCTACTAGCGACATTGGAATCAAGTTGAGTTTTGTCTTCATTCTGATTTTCTTTTTTTGTTCTCAGTTGGAATCACACCTTTAAATGTCTTACTTACAATGCTAATCCCATAGAGTATCATAAAAAGTGGGGTATGTGCTGAGCAAAAAAATGTTCCCCCTTCCAAGAAAACAGGCACAACTAACATGTGGAACCTGTGAATACAGCAAAAGGAATGGTACAGATAGAATAAGGTTATGGACTTGAAGATAAAGAAGTTATTTTGGATCATTCTGTTGGGCCCAATGTGAGATGTGAGCCCTTAGAAATGAAAGAGGAGGGCAGAAGAGATTCAGCAGTGAGGTACTACAGAAGAGGAGGCAGAAGGGAAGGCCAGAGAGAATTGACGCCAAAGGGGGTCATCAGGTCAGGCAGGAAATACGGGAGGCTCCTACAAATTGAGACTGACCCGTGCCCAACAACCAGCAAGGAAATCAATCGCATGACACTAAATTTGGCCAACAACCTAAATAAGTGTGGAAACAAATTCTCCCACAGGGACTCCAGAATGGCCTTAATTTTAGCCTAGTGAGACTCGAAGCAGAAGAGACAGCTAAACCACACTGAACCCAGACTTCTGACCACCGGAACTGTGAAATTACAGATTTGTTGTTATAAGCCACCAAATTTGTGGTAATTTTTATGATAGCAACAGAAAACTAATGCAAAGTAAAAGACATGTAAATATAAAATATAAATTGTATTTTTATATATATATGAAATACCCTATAATTAGAGTTTCCTATATTTTATGAGACTGAAGCGCTACCTACTGCGCTAACGAGGCACCTGAGTTTCCTATATTTTAAATAAAAACTTAAAATCCAGTCTAGAAGAAATACTAATTTTTCAGTAACTCATATTTATTATTGATGTTCTAGGTATTTGGTAAGTAATCGATTATATAAAAACTTATTTGTGGATTCTGTTTCTGTGTTTCTTAAAAAGATCACAAATTATAACTAGGATAGGACTTCCTTTTCAGTAAGTCATAAATACAGTTTGTACTTTCAAGTACCTGTCACATTTTCCTCTGTATAATGCACACCTTTTTGGTCCTTCTTGTAGAATTGCTTCATTAATAAGTAAAAATACAGGATGCTAGTTAAATTTAAATTCAGATAGACAGAAACTAACTTTTTACTATAAGTATCTCACATACAATATATGGGGCATACTTAAAAACTGATTTGCTGTTTATCTGAAATTCAAATTACTTGGGCATCCTGTGTTTTGTATGGCAACCAAAACTTCATAGCTTTAAAATTATTTTCACATCTGATCCTTTTTGTAATCTGAGGACACTGGCTTCTTAGTAGAAAACCCCAAGGACATCACCCTCTCTACATATGACAGTTTGAAAAGAGATCTCAAAGGAAGAGGGGGTAAATTTTCAGATGCTGCAATTTTTGCGGAACCTGGACATGTGTGTATGTGCAGAGACTAACAAAATGTCCTAAAAGTATATAGTGCATGAAAGCACATATCAAAGGTTTGAGGCCAGTAAAGAATATACCCAGGCTAGGCAGGACTCCTTCCCCTTAGAAACCCCGCAGTGTGCATCGTGAAGCTATGCTGGGAGGCAATGGATTAGACCAGCCCCTGTTAAAAAAAAAAAAAACTTTTGTTAATAAACTAATGGCTAGAATTAAAATTTCCAAAGCTTAGATGTGAAATTGTATTAGTATAAATTTAGTGAAAACTCCCCAAAATTATGACACCCCAATATTTGTTGACCTGTTGTCAGAATCGTGGCGTGAAGTCAGTTGTCCCCCCCACCTATATCTACAAGACGCTGCTAACATAATGAGCCTCATCTTATTTCACATTCCTGAGGCTCAGGATTGAGCAGCCTGGGGAATATCTACAAACCTAAGAGCCACTCCTCAGCTCGGGTTACGCACACTTGGCTCAGGAGAGAGGAGAGCAGAGAGACATAGGAGTGCAGTCTATAATTCTAGGAGAAAGATATTAAGAGTAATCTAAAACATGCTGAAACATCTGAAACAATCTGAAAACATAATCAATATAAATAATTAACCTAAACAGTTTCTAAATATTATCAGAGAACAGTATCCTTCATAGAACATTGGAGATATTAACAGCATTTATGGTACTAATACCTTGAGGTTTATACTTTAGAAGACAGCAGTGCTCTCCCACCGAGCATTGACTGCTGGGGTATACAACGGGATGAATGGTTGTTCTGGGATAAAATAGCATTTTCAGGTAGTTTCAAACTACTGTAACGTTGAGATGTGAGTCAATGACCAAAACATTTATTGAACATTTTCTATGCGTCAGACAGTATTGTAAGTGTTCTTAATTTTTAATTCATTTCATCCTCACACCAACTTTATGGGGTAATTCCTCTTCTTATCATCATCATCATCATTATTTCTTTCACATTTATGGCAACAGAGGCATACAGAGGTTACATAATGTGCCCAAGGTGACACTGTTAGGAAGTATCAGAGCGAAGATTCATACCTAGTAGACAGGTTCTAGAGGATATGCCCTTAAGCACATTATAAAACTACCAAATGACAGATGAAGGGCCAGTAAAGTTAAATTGACATCTAAAATTTCACGAACTTAACTGCTGAGACATATACTATATTATCTACTAACTAGTTACTTCGCTTTAGAAATGGTTAAAAGTAGAAGAGTAAAACATTAATGAGTAGTGATATGGTTAGCTATTCGGCATCAATGTGTTCATTGAACTTAGTCAAGACCCCAGTGGTGAAGGCCTTGTAAGCACCAGTAGGATTTAGTGTGTTAGGCCTGTAATCCCCTAATGGTGACAACTGTCTTCACTGTTCTCTGTGGTCAAAGGATCTAAGGATGTGATAGTCTTCCTGTGCTGGTGAACAACAGAGCTTTCTTCCTTTAGAGTTCAGATATGGTCACTGGGTTCGTGTTAGTGGTCAAGAAGAATGCCTTAAAATGATCTACTGGGGCACAGGGGGAACACATTAGAATTACCGTTGATCTTTTTCCAAGGAAAAATTAAAGTTTACTATTTAAAATATGTATGATACTGGTGTTTTCACTTTTTCGATGTCATATAAAGCCACATGTCAGATACAAGCCATTCAGTAGGATGAGTATTTGTTCCTAAAGGTAGAGAGGTTCACCCCTTTTGTTATCTTATGGCCTATTGCAACATACTGTATGTGTGCCTAGTAAGTGGGTTTTCAGATCACATTATGTAGTTTTAGTAAAATAATACAAAGTAAAATACCAAGACTCCAAATGTTTCCAAGTACCATGTGCGTTAAAATTAATCCTGATAAAGACTACACAAATGAGACATTGACAGAACTGACATTTTCCCTACCCCTAGAGTAAGTTATTTGCTAGCCAAGCTGTAAGGTCATGTAAGTCAACCAAGTTAAAAAGTACATGAAGATCTAATCAGATTTGATAAAATGTTATTTAAAATTTCAAATTATTAAGAGGACTATTTGAGGTATGCATTTAGATCCACAGTTTTCAATCATATTTAAAGTTGTTCATAATCAATTCAACACATCATTTCTCTAAAGTCAGTAATACATTTTTAGCAGTCTCTTTTAATGTTTTCTACTTAGTTTTAAAAAGTCATGTACATTGGAAAACAGCTTTGTTCTTCATGATGAAGTAAGTTAACCAAAATAATACCTGAAAAATAATATGGCACAAATTTAAATGCATTCCATTTATAAATCTAAATACACATTCCTTTTAGTAATATTATTGCAAAGTGTAATTAGAAAGCATTACTGAAGATTTGAAGAAATGAGTGTTAGAGCATTCAATGTGATTTATTACATAGTCTCACTAAAGTACGGATTTAATGCCTCTTTGTGAGGTATCAGCTCTGATAACCACTAAAACCAAGTGTTAAGATGAACTTAGATCCAGACCTTTGGATTGCTGTAAAGTATAGTCAATGTTTCATTTAAAAAACTAATAATATTTTAGTGAGAATTATTATTATTATTTTTTAAAGATTTTATTTACTTATTTGACAGAGAGAGACAGTGAGAGAAGGAACACAAGCAAGGGGAGTGGGAAAGGGAGAAGAAGGCTTCCTGCCGAGCAGGAAGTCCCATGCAGAGCTTGATCCCAGGAACCTGGGATCATGACCTGAGCTGAAGGGAGATGCTTAATGACTGAGCCACCCAGGAACCCTTTTAGTGAGAATTATTAAATTGAAGTATTGTTATCTTTACTATTTTGAATTTATATTTTCAGAATGTTTAATAATATACATTACATATATGTTGTATAATTCCCATATTAGTACACCAGTAAGTATATATAATTTTTCAAGATGTAAACATTTATTAAATTACATATTTTTTCCTGATGGGCTCTTTAGTCAAAAAAATTTAGAATCATTGCCTTATATAATTTGGCAGTTTCAAAAAAACAATAGATGCTTCCTCAAATAGACTAAATGGACTTAGAGCCACACTTCATGGATTCAAATTTTATTTATTTATTTTTATATTCTTATTTATTTTAAAATTTTATTTATTTATTTGACAGAGAGAAAGAGATCACAAGTAGGCAGAGAGGCAAGCAGAGGGAGAGGGGGAAGCAGGCTCCCTGCTGAGCAGAGAGCCTGATGCGGGGCTCGATTCTAGGACCCTGAGATCATGACCTGAGCCGAAAGCAGAGGCTTCACCCACTGAGCCACCCAGGTGCCCCAATGGATTCGAATTTTAGCTCTGATAATTACTGACTGGTCAATTTATTTAACTCCTTGTGTTTTGCTTTCCTTCTATGTAAAATATGGATAAAATATTAATGTTTATCATCTAGGGTTGTATGTATTAAATAATTAATATAAAGTACTTAGACTAGTCTCAATATATAAATTCTCAACAAATATCAATTATTATCACTAATGGCTATTATGTTTATATGGAAATATGTTCTTCTGAATTATCTAAATATTTGACATGTCCAATGATAAATATAATATATTCACTTTACAGTTGAATAGGAATGATTTTGCAATGTAGTCTCATTGGACCTATAAATAGCACCTTATATCAGAACTTAGATCTTTCAGTCTTTATTTTGGGCAATATGATCTTAATAGAAAACAGATGACCTCTTTCTACTTTTAGGACTTTCCTTTAAGATAATATCAGCAAAATAAATACCTCAACAATATGTTAATAATGTAATATCATTCAACAATAAGTCAAACATTTATTGTTCATATAAACAATTTCTCATTTTTTGTTGAAATGCCTCTAGGGTAGAGCTGGAATTTCCAGGTCAAAAATCTGGATATCTTCAAGAAGTTTATAGAGAAGGTGGGAGTATTTCAAAGGGCAATCCATAGATACAGTTACCAGATATCTTAAGTATAAGAAATATAGTCTTCATGAATCCAATATGATATTCTAGGATATTATGGGAGAGGCTAGTTATCTTTACTTAAATCACTCTAGTGTAGAACAGAGGTCAGGAAATTTTTTCTGTAAAGGGACAAATTGTAAATAGCTTAGGTTTTGAGGGCCATATGGTCTCTATTACAACCACTGAACTTTGCCATACATTAAAAAAGCCTTAGACAATACACAAACAAGTGAATGTGACTGTTGCCTAGTAAAAAATTATTTATAAAAACAGACTGTGGCCATTGCTGACTCTTGGTCGAGAATTCAAGATCCATAAGGGTAAGGGCTTTTTTCTGTTTTATTCAATGACATATTCCCAAGGCCTAGAACCATGTCTGATACATAGAAAATGCTTAATAAACATTTGTTGAATGGATAAAAAGATGAAGGATGTTATACCTAATGGCCTATGTAAAAGAGCATTCAACCATTAATTTGATTAGACATTTAAAAAATTACATTTTTTGTTTTGTCTCACATCTTGCAGATTTTGACAAAACAGTATCTTATTAGAAGTATATTATCCATAGATAGATATAGCAATAGTAACTGAGGGATATATTATACATTATCAAAATGTAATGACCCTCTAGGAATAATTTTGCATAAAGGGAAAGGATGAAGTTACACCTCCTTTATTTTATTGGTGGGTACCTTGGGTATATGCAATATTTTGCACCTAACAGAATCTACAGATCCATGGATTTTTTGATGTGTATTTGTTAAAGATAGTCTTGAGCACACAGGTAGATCACAACAAATGTCTTAATCACAAGTAGGCAGAATACTGCCTCATTAGGAAAATATCTTCCCACATCCCTTCAAGTTATAGCTAAATAATTGCTCTATTTTATTATGGCTAAAAATCCCAACCCAATATGTAGTCATCTTAGGCATTAAAAAATTCACACTTCATATTTTTAACATATTTCCATTAGGACTATTTCAATAGCTGAATTTTTTTTTTTTCACTGTTTGAAAGAGTAATTTACTGTCTCTAAAATAGAACCAAAAGGTGGAGAGAACTAGAAATGCATAAGCATGAAGGGTAAAGTGATTCCATGGGCTTATTTTTGTAACTGGTTTTAACTGTAGATGGTTATAAGCCATAGCGAGATATTTAGAAAAGGAACAAAGGTGAATGAGAAAAACTGTATGTGAAGAACTTTTACAACAGCTGTTCCATTTAATGTGTCAATGAAAATCCGGTGATGAAATCTGCTTTGTTAAGATATAAGCAAGGAAACATGTTCCTTGTGTATACTTACTGTAGAAAGAGAGGAGAGAGGTTAGTAAAAAATATATAATATATATGTATATACATATATACATGTATATACATGCATATCCACACACACACATAGGCCATTGACTGTTACTTTGCATTTAAAATAGAATTTGCACAATTAATTCAAAGAAGTATCTAAAGTTATTGCCAGGGGCACCTGAGTGGCTCAGTTGGTTGGGTGTCTGCCTTCGGCTGGGCTCCCGTTATGATCCCAGGGAAGCCCCGCATTGGGCTCCCTACTCAGTGGGGAGTCTGCTTCTCCCTCTGCCTCTGCCCCTCCCTTTGCTCATACATGCACACTCTCTTTCTCAAAATAAATAAATAAATAAAATCTTAAAAAAAATAAAGTTACTGCCAATTTTAAAGGTAAAGAAAGAAGAGACATAAGATTGTTCCCCAATTAAAAATTTTCCTTTTTTAACTTTCGAAGGATGTTTTTATTCTTTTCATTTCATTTATTTTTAAATAGTAGCACTGGATATAGGGTTGTCATCATTATCTTTGTGCACACGGTAGAAATCCAAGGCACAGAAAGAACCCATGGTGTACACTTTTTACCAGTCAGATTGCTTTTGAAAACCTCTTAGATTATTTGGCCAGGACCTCATTTTATTCAGTTAAACGTGAAATGCCAATGTTAAAATTCCAAGTGAAAGCATGCCATAAATAGATCGATGTAGACAGACACAGATAGCAATCATTTGTAAGGAGAAAAGAAATGAAGGAAAAGTGATGTGCTATAATGAGCACTTCACATATTATCTTTTGTGAGAAGACTTCTCAAAATAATCCCATTTCCATGATGGTGATGATTTCTTTAAATTTCTTTGGGGGAAAGGAATGAATATTTTTGACTAAATACTGTGCTTGGTGCATCATTTATTTATTTACCTAGCAGAATTACCTGAGTAATTATCACCTGGTAAGCCTCAGGGATAATATAGTAAGAGAAAATCCATAAAGCTTCCTTCTCAAAGAGCTTATAGTCTCCTGGAGGAGACAGATATGAATCAGTTATTAATCAGTTACATCAATACATGTGTAATTATAAATTGAAGAAAGTAGTTTTTTTAAAAAGTAGATTTTTCTGAAGGCATCTAACAACAACAAAATACCTTATAGATCAGTGAGTCAGGGAGCACCTTCCTCAGAAAGTGTTGCTTGAATTGATAACTGAAAAACAAACAGGAATTATCTAGAAGAAGGGCCGGGTGGAGGGCAGTGGTAAGGAGTGTTTTAGTGCAGAGGCGCTGCGATGGGAAGGTACATAGAAACTCCCAGAAACCGCAAAGCAATGATTACAACACAAAAGCCAATGGGAGGGTCATGTGAGATGAGGCTGATGAGCAGGCGGGGGCCAGAACATGCACTGCCTCCTAAGTAAAGTGTCCACGTCATCCGTTTTTGCTGCCCACAGTATTTTTAATGTTGGTTTCCCAGTGTTCTTTTCAGTTTAGCATTTATCTGAGTTTTTTGGTTTTTACATCTTAAGATAAGCCCGGGGAAGTCTGGTAAGCTCCACTTCCACCCTGACCTGTCTCTTGGGGCTCTGTGTGAGAGTCACATGTGCAGTGACCATTCTGACTTTCACTGGGGCTCAAATATGGAAGACAACCAGTGATATCCCACCTCTCTTTCCAGACCCTATCCAGATACGATGTAAGCATCACCTTCCACTCAAATGCATGAGTGGTTAGGAACAGCTACCTTCTTCATCATCAGGGGGTGGTAGCAGAAAGACTCAAAATGGCCACATTGTCAGGCACATGGTGCTCTATTCCAAATCACCGGTGTTGTATAGAAAAAAAATTACTTTTGAAAATAGATTTTTGAATAGAGCTGTTTTATAAGTCTATCAATAAAATGGAACCAATTTGAAGGATTTTTATTGCCTACTTTCGTTCTTAAAAAGGTCCAGATTTTGGTGATTGATAAATGAATATGGTCACCCTTATGGTAGGCTTTGTTAAAAGTTTTAGATTTGACCCCAAGAACAATAAAACCAAGGAAGATGTAAATAAGGGGTAAATAAATGTTTAGATTTGTTTTCCAGAATATTACTTCAAGCATACTAATATGTTGCCTTAGAATTGTTTGTTTACACATGTCAACTTGATACACTTTTTGTTAGCAAAGTCTCTCCTTTTATAACCCCTCAGTTACTAGCACAGTCTTATTTAGGTCTTTAATACTTGATAAAGTTTAGACCTATTCTGAAATATTCAAAGTGTTGCCCCTATTTTTTCCCAGGTTTTTTCCTTTCATACTACCTGTACTTTCATTTTGATTTAATACTACTTATATTGATAAATATTAGTAAAATAAAATCATAAAGATTTTTAAAAGAACCCCAAAGCCTTTTTTCTAAAAAAAAATCTTCTAATTAGAAATATGAAATTAAGGACAATTAAAAGTGGGTGAAGCATTATACTCACCTTTCAGCTTTTTCTTGATGAGAGAAAATGAAAAACTGGAATTTGAACAATTAGATGTCAAAGAGGGCATTGGGAATTACTTGTTGATGAATATCAATTAATAGAAGAGTAAACCTCCAGAGTATCTGTATTCTGCATATTGAACTATAGTCTGATATAGTCATGATTTTAGGTATGACTCATTTTGTCATTTTCAACAAGATGGAAAGTAATTTATTTTGACAACTTTACTAAGTAAAATAAAGAATTGAAAATTTATAAATAATTTCTAGAAGGTCTGTAGTTGCTAGGTCTTTCACAATTTACCCTAAAACCATTTGTGGAATCTGGATGTTGGGGACATGTTCTTCATGAGCCTAACAAAATCTGCTCCGTCCAAAAGGAAAGGATATATAGTAGTGAAACTGGAAACTGCAGAACATGACTCTGGAAAGTGTGAACTTGCCTCCACCACTCAGTAGCTGGGTGATCCCGAGTAAACTGCTTCACTAAGGCTTTGCTAAGCCTTAGTTTTCACTTATTTAAAATACAGACAAAATGGTGGCTGTTACCCAAATAAGTGTGAGTTAAGCTCTAATGACTAAAGGCTGTGTGCCCTAACTGAACAACTTGGGCTCTCTTTTCAATCAGATATTATCAGGAACCATGTTTTTTGTTTTTTTGTTTTTTTTCATCAGAAGGAATTTTAAATGTTCTTTTCTTGGGAAGCTCTGAAACTAGACATGACATTTTCCTATGAGAAACAGAAATCAAGTCAGAGCCACACAGATAGTCCATTCTCTCAGAATAAATCATTTGTATTTTCAGAGAATACTGAAGGAGACCAAGGATTATAATAAATACTTAGAGGGAAGATTAAATACTTCTCATATGTAGAATAAGATCTCTGCAAATGCTAATAAAGATTGATTCAAAGGGCTCACTTTTGTTGCAGACAAGCTTCAGGAAGGACATTGTTTTACCCTTGGAGGAAGATTAGAGGTATCACAACGATCAGAACATGTACTGAGCTTGTAGCCAAGTTCAAGGATTTTTATGAATTCTTAGTGAGTAGAAGCTTAAAGTTTTATCTGTTGCTTATGTAAGAATGTACATAATTTGGTTTAGTGTAACAAGTGTAACAAGTTCTTCTCAAGGAATTGGTGTACTTCTTTATAAAAAGTTATAAATAGCAGAACCCCCACAGGTATTTATAAATAGGTAAGTCAAGTTTATAGTTACTAGACCTACCGAAAATCTAGTAAAACATTCTCTCTTATGCTATTAGTATTTTTATTTTGTTGTACTACCAAAGCTTTTTGTGAGGATTAACTGAGGTGTTAAAAGGGTTTTATAAGGATTGAAAGATTATACAAATGTGAAGTGAATAATAATAATTTTAATGATATCTTGTGCTACCAACTCACTTTCACCATATCATGATGTAACATCCTTCACTGTAAAGCTCTATTTATTAAAAAATGCCAGTGATAAAATTCACTTTGGCCAGTTTTTTCCAATTGGGCTTGAGAGACCCAAGGGTTTTTTTTCAATATATTTTTTTTGATCTCTAATTTGTATAAAATAATTCAATTTTTATGAAACTTTTTTAGTACAAATTCCAAAGAGATTTTCTGTGAAGGTATTTCCAGTTAAGAACATAACTCTCATATATGAGAATACATTGGAAGCTACAAATGTATTATTTATGTTTTTTTTTTAACTTTTTCTTTTTAAAATTCTAGCTACCTATTGTTTCAAGAAGGTTGGAATAATACAAAAAAAGCAACAAAATATTGCAGGCACTGAAATGCTTATTAATATATAATATGAAAAAACAGAATTTTAAAATGCCTTGAACCACAGAGGTCACTAAAAGATGCATCTAACAAATACAGTGCCATTAAATTAAAAGATGTAATTAAGATGTTGATGCTGTTATCCATAACATGTAAAATTTACAATGGTTAGCATTTCTAATATAGCTTCAGTGGGGTTATCCAAAGGACAGTGCCGAACTATGATTTTAATTCTTTTTCTTATATTTTTGCTGCTTAAAGGAAGCTGCAAAATTCACTCTTATATAAGCTGCTTAATATCCAAGTCTGGACTAGTATTTTCTAATGGAAAGAATCCAGGATATCAACTCGTATGGGATATGTGGTTGTACTGGAGACTTCTTTGGTTGTCCCGTCTAGGCAGTGGTGGTACTGGTGGTATTGGCATCAGGTGAGTAGAAGCCAGAGATGCTGCTAGGCTCCCTATAATGCACACGACGGGTCCTCCAACAGAGATTTGGTCCAATATGTCATTGGTGCCATGGTTGTGGAACCCTGGCCTATCATAATCCTTCCCCTGGGTTTATGTATTTCAGTTCAGCTATTTAGACACTATAGTAGACAATAATATCTATTGTTGGCAAAAATGTCAGAAAAGGGACATTCTCAAATATGGTTGGTTTAAGTATCTATTGAAGTAAATGTTTTGGAGACAGTTTGTAAATTTAAAAATCTGTCTCTACTTGCATTTCTACTTCAAGAAGCATTTCTCAACAATATTTTTTTAAAGATTTTATTTATTTATTTGACAGAGAGAGAGATCGCAAGTAGGCAGAGAGGCAGGCAGAGGGAGAGGGGGAAGCAGGCTCCCCGCTGAGCAGAGAGCCCGATGCAGGGCTCGATCATGACCTGAGCCGAAGGCAGAGGCTTTAACCCACTGAGCCACCCAGGCACCCTTCAACAATTTTATATAGTGGATATATGTAACTACATTGCACAAGAATTCTCTGGGCATGCAGTATTATTTATAATAAGGAAATATTAGAAACCAATTAGATGTTCATCAATAGGGAAGTGGTAAAATAAGAGCATAATATGGATAATATGCGATGATAAAATGGTAGAATTGTATATTATAACAAAGAAAGATGAATATGATATATTTATTTCAGGTTAAATATGATTCAGGGTTTTTGAATTTGTAATCAATTTCTTTGCTTAAATTTATATAAGTGTGTGTGTGTGTGTGTGTGTGCGTGCGCGCACGTGCACAGACATACCAAAGGTCCGAAAGGATGCAGAGCAAATATTAGGAAAAAGAGTAGTTAGTCATGAAAAATATGAGTGTGGGATAAAATATCCACTTGTTACTTTATGTAGTCTTGTGATATTTGCATTTCTTTCAAGCTTGGGCAATTTGTGAAATTAAAAAATGTAATAAGAATAGGTCACATAATAATAAATAGACATTGTCCCTTGTGTAAGGGTTATGTGAGGAATTCACTTTTGAGGAGGTTTTAATAGGCATTTCTTGGTGAAGGGGAATTAAGAGATTGTAGACATAGGAAGAACAATTAGAAGAGGCCACTACAAAGAACTGAGTGGAATTCCGGGCAAACCTAAAAAGAAGGGGGGTAGGTGTAATATGGAAACACTCAATTATAAGGGTTGTGATTTAAATTCAAATGAAAGCTCACATTTTTAAAAGAAAATGCCTTATTTGGACATAGCGTAATTAGTATTTGCCTCAATCAAGCAAATTCTATTCTTTAACACCGAACATGTCTATGGGAAACTTCAATTTGTACTTAAAAGTTAAATTATTTTCACCAACTCTTTTTTATATTTGTGTACTTGAATCTAACCGCTTGCACAGTTTTAGTTGAAAGAATTCAGCATTAAAGATTAAAAATATTGAAGAAAGAAATGAATTACGGAAATTGTCTTCAGTTTGCAGCCTGCTTTACAAAGATTTAGAAGCCTCTTTTTTGTAGAGCTCAATCTTTCAAAAGCATGGCTAGGGCTTTTTATGTGTAGTTACAATCTTAATATTCTAAATGTGGCGATTCATAGATAGAATCCACAAGGTCATTGGTTCATGCTTCAGAATTCTAAGAGATCCTTAATATTAATGAGTCAACACCTGAGGAAACACTTTCATTTGATCAATGCAGGGAATGTTGCTGCTCAAACACCTAAATCACTAACACTTATCAGAGTAGATTAAAAGCGTGAATATTCCTTTGAAACAACATACCTAGGGGTAGAAAAAGCCACCAGTGCTGATCTCATTCAGTTCTTACTCATTTACATATTGTCTTAAAGGCATTTTTACATTATTATCTCAAACCAGACATGCCCTAGGGTTCCATTCATAAAAACAAGCAAATATCATTTGCATAACCCTAGTCCCTACTCTGTGGAAGAAATGCAAGGATTCCATGTATGAATGAAAGGTATTGCCATTGTTCTATAAGAGATGTCTACTCTGGAGTACAGGTCTTCCCAGATTTGTTTAGAGAGAGGCACGAAACCAGGCCTATCCCTCACTGAAGCCTAGGCATAAAAAAATCTACCACTAATCATCTATTTATATTTGACCGTTCACTTATATTTTGTCTTTACCCTGTCTTTTTCTTCTATTAAATTTTTATTGCTTTTCTTAAGATATTTTACACTTTGTTTAATTTTGGTTAAACTTTCTCTAGCAGAGTGAACTAGAGACTTCTAACAAATTCCAAGAAGTAACAAGCACTTATATTATGATCATATCTTGCCATAAACAAATGCTATCATATCTTCACCAATATTTTAAAAATTAGGATCTATGCTTAAATAAAAAAAAAAAAAGCCACCAGTGCTGATCTCATTCAGTTCTTACTCATTTACATATTGCCTTAAAGGCATTTTTACATTATGTATATACATATGTACACACACACACACACACACACACACACAGACTATATTGGTCAAACATACATTCCCTTGCATACAATTTTTTGCTGTGCAAACCATGGTTTTAAATTAGTCCTTATTTTTAAATATAAAAAGCATAGATGAAAGAGCCAAAAGTTGTCCTCCAAATGATTGTGCATTGTCTTATTTTAAGTTTAGAGAGTGGATATTTTTCGTAAAACATTTCGCTTTGCTTTTACCATAGCCCTGTTGTGTAGGGCTCCCACTGGTATCTTCATTTTATGTATTAGAAACCCAGGACACAGAGCAGTCACATTGCTTAAAAAGGATCTCACGGTGTTTCTTCCTGCCTCATTTATTACTATGATTTTTATTAACAGATTAATTAAAATACAGAGATAATTATTAAAGACTTATTAAATACTTCTATATTCTGGGGTAACCAAAAGGAGTCAGTTTTATAGTCTAGGGTTCATAGACAATGCAATGTGAATGTTGCTCTGTAAAGAATAAATCCAATTTACTGAGTGGAGGCCAGGAAGGTTGTGCACCACAATGATACTGATTATTGAGCAAGATATGGTCAGTAAATGAAGAAACTCATAGCTCGGTTTGGGTGTTTGGATGTAGGGGATGGGTAGCGTAATGCACACAGAAAATTACCATGTGCAACAAAACAGGGCATTGAAAGCACTATGGAGGGTTTGAATAAAAAGTCTATGGGAGTACGTTGGAGAAAGATTAGTTACAAAGTTGGAAAAGTTTTCATCAAGTCCTGTATTAATTAATGATAAGATTTCAGGCAGAACTGTGCACAAGGTGATAGGATTATTGAGTGCAAAGGACCAAGAAAATATTCAAGAAGAGCAAGTATTCTAAGAAGGAGGAAATTTTTGGAGGAGCTGTTTTGTGGGGTTATGCAGTGTTAAAAAAAAAAAAAAAAGCTGAAAATAGGCTGGGTTTAGCTACATCACTGAAAACTTGACATCCAGCCTACAGAATTTGGCCTATAGGTGAAGGGGAATGTCAGCCCTGGAATTAAGAAAGCAGGCCATGGATTCGACTTCATGAATATGAGTTACAGCTCAGATACTTACTAGCTGTTAATCAAGCTATGTAATCACTTTATGCCTCCATTTTTCCAACTTCAAAATAAAATTATGCACATGTGTACACACACACATGCAGCCATTTTTGAATTGTTTGAAGGATTAGATTAAACATGCTAAGACATGGAGAAGAGAATGTTTAGATTTGTGTCAGGAATATAACAGGGTTTAACATTAATTTTTTTAAATTAATAGTTGCCATTGTTTGAGCTAAGTTTGGGGCAGTTTTTTATGAACAGGTTAAAACGAAATTGGAGAGAATGGCAGCAGAAAGATAGGTCAATAAGGCAACTGCAAAAGAGGCAAGGTAAAATGAAAAGGTGGCTCTAGTTTCAAGTTCTAGCATCAGTATTTATCTGTAGACCTAGAGCCTTGAGCCAATCACTTAACATTTTGATTCAATCCTGTTTTATGTTAACTATAAAATGGAATAGACAATAACAATGGGGGTGATTTAAAGAGACTGAGTATTAGCTGTGAGTAGTAGCTGCTTAATAAATTGTAAATTAAAAAAAATTCCCGTGATTAATACTAGAATATGTGAAAGGATAGCAATAGTTTGATCTTGAAAGTAGAGAAGAAATGAGTAAGTTTATGGAGGAAAAACTTGTTAAATAATTAGTGGCATCTAGACTAGGATGTGATGAGTCCATGAAATGAGGATTCTTGACTATTTTTTTTTTTAAGATTATTTATTTATTTATTTATTTATTTATTTATTTATTTATTTTTTGAGAGAGAGCTCGCACACATGAGTGGAGGGAGGGGCAGAGGAAGACAAAGAAGGAGAGAAGCAGACTCCCTACTGAGCATAAATCCAGCCTTCAGGGCTGGATCCCAGGACCTGAAATCATGAGCTGAACCCACATCAAGAGTCAGATGTTCAACTGACTGAGCCACTCAGGCACCCCAGATTCTTGACTATTCTTAATTACAGACTGATGATGATAATTTTGTTATTTCTGGCATTGTCTTATGCACATTGGTGACCATTTTATCTGTGCCCTTTGTTTACCTTCAAAGGAAATCTGATAAATTTTGGGGGCTCCTTGGTAGACACTTAAATTCACATTAAGAATCCGCTGTAAAGCCGAATTTACTTCTTGCCCCATCTACAAACAAGTTCATCTACCTCAATGAAGACTTGTAGAATGATTATCATGCTCACATTGATCTCTCCCACATATCAATATCACTTATATTTTATTATACGTTGTTTTTTGTTATTTGTTTTGTCTTGCTTTATCCTCATTGATACTATAATGGGCAGGGGATAATTCTGATATTTCCTTTGTTCTCCCATCATGACCATACAATCCAGTTAACCTAGCAAACTTATTTATATGGCTTGGCATCCTTACCTACCAAAATATACCCAAACATAGGATAATGATTTTTTCTTTTTTTTTTTTTTTTTGAGAGAGAAGCAGATGGAGAGAGGGAGAGAGAGAGAGTCTTAAGCAGGCTCCATGCCCAGTGCAGAGCCCAATACCATGCTCAATCTCACAACCCTAAGATCCTGACCTGAGCTGAAATCAAGAGTTGGACGCTTAACTGACTAAACCACACAGGCGCCTCAGGATAATGATTTTCAATTCAGTAGATCTTTGTAGATGAGTGTGGGGCAGCATAGTTGGTTCTCAAATGCTGTCCCTTCATTGATAAATCTCAACTCTTCTGTTGTTGGAAGCCAGAAGGGCCTGGTTATCTCTTGCTAATGGAGCTTCATGACATCACTTTGGTTTAGTTTCGTTCCTACTCTTGCTGGTAATCTTGGCTTATGTGATGGCCTTCACTTAAACAGTATATGTGATTTTCTTGGTGTTTACAGAATTTCCTTTCCATCTTGGCCCCTTCTATTCTTCAGAGAAGTACAGTCACGCCACCATTTAACCTCACCTTTATTCAATCTGTTCTTTTAGTTGTGTATAATTTTGCTTTGCCCTGGCAACCTTTTGGGCAACTCTACAACTTTTGTCCACTTCTCTAACTTTCCTCTGTTTACAGAATAGCTGAAGTTTTGTGTGTTCCTTCCTCCTTTTATTCCTAGGCATGCTATCTAATAATCCTTTCCTTCCCTGTCAAAAAATACTCCAGTAAGCAGGCAGTTTGCAGGAAACTCCAAACGAAAATAGGTCTAGTCTCTATATTCGGATCGGGCCCAAAGTCAGGGAACATATGTCAAGCTCTCATAAAAATTGGCTCATTATACTCTGTTCTTCTATATCAACGAGACATGAAAATCAGTCACACTGGCATTTGATCTAAGATCAGAACGATAATTTTACTCTTACTGTATTTCTGATCCCATTCTCTACAAACCTTTCAGCGTACTTGTCCACAACTTGTCTTCCAAAAGATAGGGGAGCCCCTGCCTTTTTTTCACTGGCAGCGAAAAGAAAAGCTTTTCATAACGAGCACAGCACTCCTCCAAAGGTCAAGGACTTTTTTTTTTTTTTTTAAGATTATTTGTTTATTTATTTGAGAGAGAGCAAGAGAGAGAACACAGAGGGAGATGGAAAAGCAGACTCTCCAGTGAGCAGAGAGCTTGACATGGGGCTTCATCCTAGGACCCTGAGATCATGACCTGAGCTGAAGTCAGATGCATAACTGACTAAGCCAGCCAGGTGCCCCTAGGACTCCTAATTCTAAACCACTATCCCTGGCAGAGGCCTCCATCTCCCGTCCTCTTACAGGGCTACAGCCGGTCCCACTGTCTCTTTATCAGACCTGTGGAAGTGTCAGACCCAAACTCTTAGTGGCCCTTTTTCAAATATTTGGTATCTAGTATTTCTTTTACTCCATTTCTGAACTAAAGATGTATACTCTTCTGGGACAACAGGATGTATTTCATTTAACACTGTGTCATACAGCTGAATAATAACAGTCGCAACAACATAAAGCTGAATAATAACAACAATAACAAACAATAATAACAGTGACAATAATAATAATTGGCCACTATTAGCCCAGAAAACCAGGAATAACTAGCATAAATGAATTCACTTCAATTCAGTAATTAAGGAATTTCTGATGCTTTTAAAGATACTAAAAAAGATAAACATTATTCAGTTTTAGAGTAAAACTGAGGTGCCTCATCCATTTCTTAAGTAGCCTGACCCTCAGGTTAAACAGAATGATTATCATACTGAAACTATGGAAGATAAATGGGTTAATTAATTCCAGTCAAGGACAGTGTGACGTTATTCATTTAGGCTTCTAGGAAAGTTAGCAGGACTCATATTTAGATAAGCCCAAGTAAAGTCTGTGGACTTCACTATAAGATAATCCAAAGTTATCCTTTCCCTTACATAAGCAAAAGTAAAAAACAATTTCAAGGAACACTTTTCATTTCTTACTTAAGAGAAAAATACTATTTTTCTTGTTCTCACTATATTGTCTAGCCCACTCCTTTTCATCTTAATTACAAGAATTACTGATCCAAAGAACTTTCACTTGTACAGAACAATATCAGAGATGGTCCATTCTGTAGAGATGAAACCAGGAAAATCAGAATATATAGAAAGTGTGTTGACACAAAATACTCCTATCAGGGCAACACATGAAAGTAAGTGGAAGGGACAACATTCAGTCTATATTCTCATGTGGGTTGAAAATTTTGGAATTATAATAAACTAACTCTGAAATTTTTTTAGCTGAAATCTAGCCAATGGTTCCTTTTTATATTACTGGATTCATTAGGAGAATTATAAGCAATTTTCTATCATGATTAGGAAATACAGCCTCTGAGTGCACATTATTTCATCCATACTATTAAAAACTAAGCCTTGGTGAAAATTCTCTGCTTTACCTTTCAAGTCTTTCTCCATTTAGCAGCTTCCTTACAACCATAAAACACCAGGGAAAAGAGTGAGCGAAAAAAACAATTCAAAAAAAGATAGCTAGCTTATGGTCAAACATCTGGGACACAGTTGTCCAAAATATTGTCACAGCTCCTCTGTTGACAATTCATTCCATTCTAGAGCCTTGTCAGACCTCCCAGATTCATTGACAGACTATTATATTCAGAATGGCCTTGAAAACTTACAGCACTTAGAAATGCTCTTGAGACATCGAAAAATGTCTTTATTTAGAAAGGGACATATAACACCTGCCAAATTTGTAGGTTTGAAACCACTTCCAATAAGAATTAAAAGGCCCTCTTCTTCACTAAAATGGGACTATCAATATATGACTTGTCTGCTCATGAGAAATAGTGGGTTCTTGTCTCTGACGTCGCAGTTGAGTTTAAAATCACTTTCATGATGACAGGGTACATGAGGATGATAAAACTATAAAGATGACAGTCGAATCTTCAAATATCACTGATCATTGATAAAAGATTAAATAACGTAAACATCTGAAATGCCAGATTATCAGCTGCTTGGCAAACTCTCAGTACTGAAGTATGCTCAGACACTACTGATAAATGAGAAATGATTTTCCTGTGTGTTATGCAGAAACATCTCCTCCTCCTCCAGGAGGGGCAGATGAATTGTAATACCTCTGAATTTAAGATCTCTCTCTATATATTTTTTCTCGGTCATGATAAATATGTGTAAAATGTTAAAAAATGACATACTGTAAAGTGCTCAAAATTATTGTTTTCCCTCAAAGTAATGCCCGATTGCTGTGAATTTTAATCATCCCTTTTTGGAATTCCAACCGATGTTAAATATACGTACAAGAATGATTAGACAGGCTGGTCCTATAAAACTCCAAATAAAGTTGTTTTCTGTGCTAAGCCAACATCTGAAAAATAAATAATAAATCTATAAATATGTTTGTCTGTACTTCACAGGGCAACATTTTCAATGATATATGAAGCATATTTGGAATCGCATTTCAAATAGTTACGAGATCATCCTCACTTACACTTTGGTGGTGCCATAATATCTATATCCCAATGATGCTGAAAATCCAACTACCACAGCCGGGCTGAGATAGCCAAAGATGTAAAAATTCTTGTGCAGAAAGCCCTTATTGTAGATGACGCCCACAACAATGAGATAGAGGTGGATGCCTTCAATGCACATCCAGGCAAAGGCAGCTAAAAAGAAATAATGCAGCAGCCCGGCAATGATTGAACAGAAGAGCTACAAATCAAGGAAAGAAAGAAACCATAAGCAATCTTTGCTTTCACATTAGCATAACACAAAATCCTGACTTTCTCCTTAAATTATGCCACTTGATATAATGCCTGATCATGTTAAAATATCCTCTCGTCAAGTGCCAGTTTTTTAAGATGTACCACTTCCAGCTGAGCTTCATCAATGTGAAGCATCAATTGCGAAGAAGTCCCATGATAGAGCTGAGTTACTGTTCTTGTCCAGAGAGTTATGCTTTTATACATTTATATCGTGTGAGGAGTTGTGGATTGGTCACATGTAAACCATGATATCTTAGTGAATGTGTTGTGATTTAAGTTAATTTCTGTTTTGGAGATGCCTTTACCCTCCTTAATTCTGTTCATGCTCAAAGAATGAAAGTTATTGCTGCTAAATGAACTATAATAAGTATCTTGATTATTGTGGCAAACACTAAGTTTACAAAACAGATGAATGATGATATAGTTTACAAAAATATCCACTATGGAGTCTCTTTAAGTTATAAGATCATCAGGTAAATTTGAGATGGATTTCAGTTAAATATTATTTATTAGTACTTCACACATAGAATTGGAGGTAGGCTTATAAGAAATAACAGAAAAAGAACTAGTAGTATCTATAGCTGGAAGGAGAACATAATACGCCCTTACATATCTATTGCACTTAATTAAAAAAGAGTACAATCCAAGCATAATGAGATTATATACTAAAATATATTGGGGAGTACCATATAAGGTTGGGAACAGAGAGAGCACTAGTGGTCAAAATTTGGGAGCTACTTTAGTAAGGAACTGAGATTGAAATATGACTTGAAAATGGCAAGAACTTGATAGGTGAAGTAGAACTGAAAATAAGCATTCTAAGGAATAGTTTTGGGGTAAGGGTAACAGAGAGATGAAACTGAGGGAGGAAATTGGCATTGGAAGATAGTGGGTGGTATATAAAATTGGCAGGTGTTAGGCACGCCACTGCAAAATAAAAAAAAAATATATGAAGTTTATAATCTAGGGTATACTATTTAAAGTAGATGTTTGGTGGCATCTACTTCAGAAGAAGACCTTGATAACTAGGCATTAGTGTCAGTGTTTGCAAGATTTCTAATAGGGATGGAAATACGGAGGAAATTTAATGTCTTGTGGCCCCGAGGATACACTTCTCCAGTCTCTACCTACATGGAAGACAACTGACCTAGAGCTCTAGCTGCTGTGTTCATCTTTCCCACAGGCTGCAGCTACACAGAGGAGTCCTCTGCCACGTGACTCTGGCTCAAGGTCTTCTCAAAGGGCTCCTTGTAACCACGCTGAGCTTTCCTGAGAATGGTACTGCTGTGTCAAATGCTTCCACCTACACTTGTCCTTTCCTCCTTCTCTCCTTTACTTGGGGTCAGACCTGCATCTCGGTTAGACGGCTCTCCAAGTCCCTCTCTTCCCATTATCTCTCAGCCATTTTGCCTAATTAATTTATTGCATGTTGAATCCCATTTGAATGTCTGCTTCTAGGGCGACTCAGACTAACACAATATAGAAATTGTTTGGTAAGGCCCTCCATCAGTAATGGGGGGGTGGGGGGTAGGGGGGGAGGGAGATGGGAGAAATAAGTAGTTAGGAAAGTGCAGTGACTAGGTGGAGTCAACTTGTCGTATTTCAACCTATGAACCCACTGCTT
The DNA here is from genome assembly GCA_028534135.1 of Potos flavus. Classification (NCBI taxonomy): domain Eukaryota; kingdom Metazoa; phylum Chordata; class Mammalia; order Carnivora; family Procyonidae; genus Potos; species Potos flavus. The sequence continues at coordinate 107,771,864 of CM052900.1, read as the reverse complement.
TTATATTCAGTCCCTGTGTCAGGACAAACTTTTTATGTCTAATTCTCTTTGTCCCTTCTGCCTTTGTTTAGTGCCCACGTAAAAAACAAAGCAAAAAAAGGCTATTTCTTCAGTTTGTTGCTAAGTTTTCATTTGTCCCAATGATTCCTCATAACAAGGGACATTGTGCTTAATGAAATTGTGACAGGCAGCTTTTAGATATGGTAGCATTAGCAAACTTAGAAAAGACTTAGGAACAAAGTAGACGGTATGTTTGCCCATTAAGCTCTTAATTATAATTCATGATTCTATGACATTTATATTTAGGTAAGTACAAATTTAGAAAACAAAATAGAGTAAGAGACATCTACATACCTTATTAGTATTTGTATTGATCCCAACAAGAAAAACTAATTCAGCAAGGAATAGGTTACAGCAGAGATTTTTGTGAATTGTTGTTCTGGTGCTTTGAATTTCACTGAAGAACCAGAAGGTAAAAATGCACATGGAAAGGCAAATCAGTGAAATAATTATTCCTAGTTGAGTGATCCTTGTAAGAATATTATAATCTTTAATACCCTAAGGGAAAATAATAATAAAGCTGTTAAGAGAATAACTCAGTAACTTGTCAAAGGAACTACCACATATAATGAACTTCCTTTTTTGGTGAAACATTAATCAAAATGTTCATAAAATGTAAAAATACAAATGTGCATTTAGATGAGAAAATTTTGTGCCTTTGAAAATGCTCAATATTCAGAGAAATCTGATATAAATCATGTGGCACTTTAAAAGTTCTGTAATTAGTGCTTTTTTTTTCCCTGGGCATAGTATATATTAGTATATGGTTTAACAATGTTATCGTCATCAGTTTCCTGATATTAGAAAGGCAATTCATTACTGTAATGTGAAAATGGTTAATTAAAACAGATTTATCAGTGGTAATAACAAGTCTTATTTCTATGCAGCAATTCAACTAAAACACATTAAACAAAGGTATCAGAAATGCTGAATATATAGAATATCAAAATAGTCAAGTTGAGAGACTTTGAAATGGGAAAAGTTGGTTTTATTCCAACCAGGTGAATATTTATATCTCATATAGAGAGTAGAGGCTTCTTTGCTTACTTAACATTTGGGAAAAAAATCTTTATGACTGACATTATGGTCAGGCAGATTTATTTGGCCACTTTATATAGTTGATGGATTCTCAGTAGACATGGAAATGAACCTGTAATTTAATGAAGATTATGATACAGTGATATCAAATAAGAAACTCTATAGTGTAAAAGAAAGATATTGCTGATGTGACATACATAGCATGGACCTATTTGCTGTAGAGAGATCTGTGTTTAAAAATCTTGTACAGTTCTATATTATTAAAACGTTGTAGTAGTTATAAATACGCCAATACTTATTGACCAGGTTTCAAATATTTTTAATTCATTCGTAATTGGTAAAAATAAACTTTCAATACAAAGGCAACGGCCTTTAAAGACCATGATACATTAAAATGTATAAGTGGTTTTTAAAAGCAACATTAAAAATTAAGAGTCAATGGATAGGTATTTAATGCACAACCTACTAGTTATCATAGATTAGATAAGTACTAGACAAAAAATAATCTAAAATCCAGTCTAAATATGTCATACAAGACAAATAAGAAAGCAAAGACTAAAAAAGATAGTTTTGAGGTTTTATCAGTTAATTAAATATATTTGCGCCCAAAGAAACATATAAAAATTAATTATCTTGAGTGATATAAACACACACAAAAAAAGAAAAGCAGGTTTATAAATATGAAATGATGGAAAATTGTCTTACAATGGAAGAACCAGAAGACATCAGAATTGCAAAATGTGTCAGGTGGTTACAGCGGCATGAGGTGTGGGTCTCATTTGAGGACATGAGCTCGCAGCCCTCCAAAGACCAGCTGCCATTCATGGTGTCAGGCGAGTAGCTCCAAAATGCACATTGACTCCTATATGTATCTGTGGTCTGAAAAAGAGACATTTTACTGATGGAAAAAAGAGAAAGAATTATACATATAGTATCACATTTCTCATATTTAAAATACCATTTTGCATATCAATATAATTATAACCATGCCTAAAAAGTACAGCACAAAATCAATGCTAATAAATGAGGGCTGGCATTCTGTGGAAGAACTGAAGTTACTGCAACAGTGCTATACTTTATCAATTCCCGTGCCATCAAAGTTGTGAGAATTATTTATTACCAAATGAGATCATTTAGCATAGTGCAAGACACCTAATTACCATACGATCTTTATTTGATAAATGTTTACAGAGAATATACTGGATATTAGTCATTGACCCAAGTACTAAAAATATAATACTGAACAAAACAGAAAAAGTATTTGAGCCACTGATTTTAGATTCTCATGAGATGAGAAATTATTAAACAGGAAAAATAAAACAGGGGAAGGAGAAAGAAAGTAGTTGAGATTGGTCAGAGGAGACCTTTCTTAGGAGATGATATCAAAGGAAATATCTCAACGAAGTTAGAGGAGAGAGTAAACCCTAAGACTTGGGAACAGAAGGTTCCATATGGAATGGAAAATAGAAGAGCTCTGAGTTGAGACTGGACAGGAATGTTCCAGAAACTCTGGAAACCAATATAGTTTGGGTACAGTGAATGAGATAAAGAGCAGTTGAAGACAAGATCAGAGATAGTGTCTGCTTGCATAGACTACAGGATGGTTGTTTAATAGATAGACTTCTCTTTATCACATATTTATATTAAGTGATCATAGCATAATATTATGAAAACTACTTCTAATATTCCTTTGAGGTAATGAAGAAGTATATACTAATTGGTGAAATTGCAAATAAATTATCAGGGAATCAGGAAACTGAAGGTGTTATATATGAGATAGCTTCAGTTTTTTTTAGGAAAACAATGGGATCCAGATTTTATTCTCAGAAAGAGGGAAACCATGAATTAGGTAGGTCTGTTGTCAAAAGAAAACGATAAAATTTCCTAGTGGTCGTTAATTTGAATGGGAAAAAGATTTGAAGAGAGAGGAAGATTAAGGATAATCAAGTTTTCCCATGAATTTTGGGAAATAATTTTTATTTAAATATGTGTTGTATTTTGTTTTGTGATTGTATCAGAGATTGGTGAAGTGGGTTGTCCTTGGCATCTCTTCAGCTGCCACTAGCAAAAACTGCAGAAAACCCATCAGAGCATGTGAAAGAACAATGTTTTGATTCTGGTGTCAAAAGGTCAGTTAGCATCTAAAAATATCTAAGTTTTCTTTCCATTCTTTTTTTTTTTTTAAAGATTTTATTTATTTATTTGACAGAGAGAGATCACAAGCAAACAGAGAGGCAGGCAGAGAGAGAGGAGGAAGCAGGCTCCCTGCCGAGCAGAGAGCCCCATGTGGGGCTCAATCCCAGGACCCTGAGATCATGACCCGAGCGGAAGGCAGAGGCTTTAACCCACTGAGCCACCCAGGCACCCCTTTCTTTCCATTCTTAAAACATTTCACACCCTCTTCTGAACATAATGCCTACCAATGTTTAGGTTTGAGCTACTATTTTCTTGTATCTTCTATACATTTAGTTTCTCTCTGCATTAGATGTCTTTACAGTAACACATTTGTATTGTGTGTAAGCATATATATATATTTTTAGTCCTCTCCTTCCCCCATAAACATACAAATACAATTGTCTAGCTTCAAGGCTCTCCAAATGGAGCATCAGAGGTACTTTAATCGTGTACTAGGACTGAAATTCTATTGAAAGTCCAAGAAACCATCAACTGTAAAAAAGCAGTAAATGATCTATGATCTTTAGTTTTTGCATTCATTTTTAGGTATATAAAAAAACAAATACTTAGTTCTTTCTAATGTTTATTATGATGGAGTTTTAATTACATATGAGCTTGAAAAAGATTTAGAATAACAAAGGAATAAAATGGTCTCAGCTAATTTCTTTATGAAATATTGTAAACTTCTCTGTGATTTTATTTTAATCAGCATTTAAATCCTTGTAAATATTATTTTAAATGGCAATTAGTAATCAAACAACTCTGTCATTACACAAATGACATTTATCTCTTTGGCTCTGATACATTTTTATAACTCATTACTAAAAGGTATGGAGATTTACAAAGTGAACAATGTAATGAAAAACAAATTTAAAATATAGCTTAATTTCAGAGAATCAAGTGTGCCAAATTCCTTGATATTTATTAGAAAGATTACAGAGCACTGAAAGTACAAAAATATTTTATAGAAAAATTAGTTGAAACTACTTTACTCTTTTAATTTTTAAACTCAAGAATTCACATACAATTAAAGTGACACAATGAAAAAAATGTTCACTTCTCTGAATGTTTCCCTCTGATAACCAATAGTCACCAGAAAAACAGCTTACCTTCATGTGACTTAATGTAAATGTTATTTTTTCAAGTTCATACAACGTGGGTGGGTTTGAACTAATTGAGACTGAAATCACTGAAGAAATGACTCTTTCTTCCTCTTCAGAATAATCAGAACTTTGAGGTTCCAATAAGAAGTTGTCAGACGATGAAAATAAGGGACCGATACTCTTATAATATAAAAATGCAACTGCAACATTGCCTATCAATCAAATAAATGTATTTAGTGAAATTCTTATAAAACAAAAATATACTTAGGCTCTTAAAATAAACATAAAAATTTAACAAAGTTTTTTACTCTAAGGCAGTCCTACGAATACCTAGAAACTAAAATGTGGATCATACTAAGTGCATGTCTATATAATCAAATCATACTGAGACATCCCCTGACCTTCATGACTCTGAAACTAATCACGGACGGTAGCATCCCCTTCGCACAAGCTATATTTAGGAGAAAAATAGTCCTAGATAAATGTATATCCAACTCATGACTAAGAACCAAGGTGTGAAATGTATTCACGTAAAAGGTTAAAATTTGGAGTTACTACTTTGCTAGGCAAAAGTAGGACTTAGAAAAATATTGGAAGAAAATTATCACTGACTTGGAGTTTAAGAAAGTTGAGAATTAAACAAGTTGTCAGATGCCACTGAGTTCTACCTCATGCCCACTGAAATGTTTCCTATTTAATATTGATAACATATAATTATATAGTTATGCAGTCTCAAGGTAGTAAATTTCTGCCTTGCCAGACAGCTGTTTATCTGTACCCCCTGACACTCCTCAAATGCAGTAAATCAGCATATGACCCAGTACTAGAAATGCAACCTGATCAGTAGAGATTTTCACGTGACTATTTTCCCCTTAGCCTAGACATTACACCTATATTAATGGATCTCAAATGGTCTTGGTTTTTGAAGCAGCTCGTTATATTAAGTATGTAAACAACTCAAGATCTGTTGTCTTTTTAAAATTCCTGTTACCACTTAGGTCATACACCCCCTCTATCTGTTGTACAGAATTACGGACACCAAATTTACAACTTTGCATTCAGAATTTACTCTCGGAATCAAAAATTCCAGTTTCAGTAATGCTCCTGTTTGTGTGGCTATGGATAAACTGCTTTGAACTTCAGCTTCTTCACTTATAAAATGATGATAGTAATACTCTAGCTACTTAATGGGCTAAGGTGGAAACCAAATTAAATAATACATGAGTATTTTGTAAAATTTAAGGTGCTATATTTATAGGACTATTGTTATATTTTAAGCTAGAAACATTATATATTTACTTTAGATTACTGGGACAACTTACAAAGAACTCTTTTATATTTGGTCCCTCAAATTTGGGACACCAGGATAATGTGAAAGGCATAAATTCATCAAAACCATAAATACAAATGTTGATTGTGTTGTAAAATACAAAGAACTGTGCCCTCTAGCTGCCATCTTGCATCACTGAGAGTATGTACCTAATCTCAGCAGGTCTGCCCAGAACCCCTGAGCGCCAACCCTAGTCCCTGGCGTGGTCTCATTTCCACTCCAACAAGGTGAAAGAAACTACCACGAACCAAGAGAAACTCGTCAAACTGGTCACATATGTATTGGTGGGAGAGAAACTGCTCGCCAGAAGAAGAGAGTGGTCCATAGAATGGCGCCAGGAGATGATAAAAAACTTTAGTTCTTAAAGAAGTCAGGGGTAAGCGATATCTGTGATATTAAAGACATATGTTCACACAGTAAGGAACAGTGATCCACTTTAACAAGCCTAAAGCATAGGCATTCCTGGCAGCGAACACTTTCACCATCTCGGGCCAGGCTGAGACAAAGCTGCTGACAGAAATGCTACCACGTATGTTAAATCAACGTGATGCAGACAGTCTGAGCAGTGTAAGAAGACCCCTTAAAGCTTTGCCCACATGATCTCTGGATGGAGGGGAACCACTTGCTACTGGAGAGGAGGAGGAGGATAAAGTTCCAGATCTTGTGGAGAATTTTGAGGAAGCTTCCAAGAATGAAGCAAATTGAATTGAGTCAACTTTTGAAGAAGATAAAACTTGAAGTTGTTAGGAGCTGCTCCTGTATATTAGGGCTGCTTTTTAAACCTCTGTTCATGTCTCTGAGGAAATCTAGATCTCTAATATTTTTAAGCCCAAGCCCCTTGGACATTGCAACTTTTTTCAGTGTTTGCTTAGACACAATTTGTTCTTTGCAGCTAATTAAGCTGAAGAAGCCTGGGAATAAAGTTTGAAACAATGTTAATGAAAAAGAAAAAAAAAACCCACAAACCAACTCAAAACAACTGTGATACAAATCTGAGTCCTTCCACATGACACACATCATGCTAATAAATAATATTTTTGGATATCGCTATGGTTATGTGAACTAGAGATTGCCCAAATATATCATGATTCATATTTTCTATCTTACCTAAAAAGGTATCACAAGAAACATCACTAAGAGATTGCTGAAATCTACGTATATTATATAAGAGCATTTTCCTCAACTGCCAGTTTAAGAAAACTTACATCAAAGAAAGAAATGAAGTTAGTATAACATGGTTGGGCTAGTGACATTATGAAGACTCCATGTGATGACAGCTAGCCCAGTCTTTGCTGTGGACAGACCAGGGCCTGAAGCAGGATCTGAAAACCTTTTAGGTCAACTTGACTCTGTCCAGTGGATGAACCAGTTTATATCACAGTGCCTTCTCAGATGTTGCAGTGGGAGATGGTCCAAAATCAAATGAAGCCCGGAAAAGATAAGATAGATCTTTTAAGTCTATTAATCACTCCTATCTTTTCTCAAGGAAAATTTAACATCAAATTTTTGACTTTGGGTAAAATATGATTCTTGCTGCATAGAATACTCCAAAATCCCTTCTTAGCTCCGTTCTGAATATTGTTTCAGTATTTGTCCATTCTCATCATTTGAACCTCTTCTAATTCCCATGATTTCTCACTAATTCTCAACCTGATTTAGCTTTTATTTATTTATTTTTTTAAGATTTTATTTATTTATTTGACAGAGAGGAGAAAGATCACAAGTAGGCAGAGAGGCAGGCACAGAGAGAGAGGGGGGAAGCAGGCTCCCTGCTGAGCAGAGAGCCTGATGTGGGCCTCGATCCCAGGACCCTGAGATCATGACCTGAGCCGAAGGCAGGGGCTTTAACCCACTGAGACACCCAGGTGCCCCCTGATTTAGCTATTAACTCTCTTATCAGATATGTACCTTCATACAGTAAATGAGGGGTTTATTTGATAATGACAGGAAGTAAAATTCAGTCTATAAAAAAAAAGATTAAAACTCCACCTGTTCTTCCATGGACCTCTCTTATTTTCCTAATAATGACACTATGCAGATTTTAATTTGAAGCCTGTGTTTTATTAATGAATTTTTATAGGTAAATGAATAATCACATGTAGACACCATAAAGCGGATTTTATCAGTTTGTTAGATTTGCCCTTATAATTAAGATATAACCTTAAGGATATCAAATTTTCTGTGTTTTCTTGAGAGCTGACACTACGGTCTCTTTCAAGTGTCAGAGTTTGCATGCGTGATCTTCAAATATAACAAAGCTATCATACATTCAGACAGGATCTCTTTGAGAAATTAATTCCATGACAATTTCATCATCTGTCACTATAATAAGTATTTTCAATGGCTTTATTCTCAACTTCTAAACACTACTCAAATTGTCTTTGAAATTTCAACAGTTTAACACAGTCTTTAGATTTGCTCCTAAATAGTATATGTGTGCTTGGTTAATTAGAATATGATGTAATAGGGTAAAAGCCTTGGATTCAATGGTAGTATGGCTCAGTTATTTTTTCTTTGTTTTGTGGCCATCTGTTTCTTGCTATGGTATAAAAATGACAAGAAAAAAATGAAGAGGATAATATCGATGGGTTAGGAAAAAAAATCCCACATTAGTGTTGCACAAAATTTTTTTAAAGGATGTTCTTCTGAGAATGAATGTGCAGAATATTAAAAAAATAAAGACAACATATCCATTTACGAAATGATGTCTATACTAGAGACCATACTGTGTTATTATATATACTTTTCACTTATATTTATGACCACCCACATATTCTTTGAGAATCTATTATAATTCATGTTTCACTTAGGTAGTATATTTTGACCTATTTGAGAATGATAACAATTCTGTTGGCAGAGATTTGTTTTTTTCTAAGTGCATTGCATTAAGAGAACAGATAAATGGCTAAAATAGCTGCTTCCTAGCCCTTGATTAGGTGACAAGGAAAAGCTGGTCAGTGTTGATTTCTATGTTAACTTCCTCCCTTCTAGTACTGGCTCTGCATTATTTGTTGATGTGCATGGAGAAAAATCCATTAACTTTACTGTGTCTTCATTCCATTTTCCATAAAGTGAGGAAATTAGGGTAGGTACTCATCAAGTTGCTTGCTAGTACTGGCATTCCATTTCCCAAGAAATCCTGCCTTTAGTTGAGAAGTTTATGGTACAAAGACTAAGAAATGGCAAGTGGAAAAGAAATCCAAGCTAAAACACTAACTTTCTGTCTTTGGGAACATTGTTTTTCTTTGTCACACAATTATAAATTCAGCCTCCCAATGAGTAATATGAAGGATTACTGAAGAAGAAATAGTAAAAGAATCCTATGTAAGTTATAGCATCTATAATTGCTGCAAAAAGATGGAATAAAATCACAATAATATCTCAATAATAGAATCTCAATAGAATCTCAATAATAGCTTCAGAGATTGGGCACAACACAAGAAGGCTATAGATATCATCAGCTAAAATTCTCACCATGTATTGACATCAGACTGAAAATCTCGAGCACAAAGGCAGAAATTCTGTGTATAAATATCAAATGTTTTCTATAGGAAACCACATGTTATATGTACATCTGATACAATCAAGACAGATAAGTATTTATTGCAAATTACTGACATATTGAATATAAGACTATCAAAATCTTACCATATGAATCATATGCAGCTTTTCTCTTTGGAAATATCTTTATATTATCTCCATCCACATTCATATAGGGATGAGTATGTTTGATGTGATATGCATCAAAAAAGAAAGTTTTGAGAGCTGAAATAAAACCATGAAAATCATAAATTCTCTGAAGTTAGTTTAATCAATTTATTTGTTTAATGAGGGACAATTTTATCCATCATTATTATATTTTATCCATCATTATTATATATCACCTTTTTTGGCATGGCAAGTAGAATGAGCATATTCTGAACATGCTTAGACATTATAATTTATATCTTAAAAATCTGATTCAAGTTTTAACTTTTTTTTATTTCACTATAACACTCACGGTTTAATTTAATCTTTGTTGGATTAAGTAAAAGACAAAATACATATGTACACAAGGGAGCTATAAATTATAATTACTAAATCAAAAACAAGCAAACACAATGTCTTAGAGGATAGTATCTATAATAAAATTTACCATATGGGGAGTGATTGAATTAAATTCTTGAATGATAATTTCCTTACCTGGGGTAGCTCACCTTTTTTATTGAAGAGTATCACAGAAATGCAGGGATCCTATATATTAGTCATAATGCTGTTTACTTTAATTTTGAGTAAGTGGTGAATCGTGATATGAGATAGTGATTCTTGCATACTTACTGCTGCATAGCAAGATGTTACCCACACAATATAATACGGATGTATTCAATGATTATCAGAAAATGTTTTTTGTTTCCTCAAAGCAACTTTATAGGCATCTTCAGTTTGATTCAAGATTCTGAATGTTCTAAATATGAGATTGCATGAAGCGGAAACATTCGAGCTTGCTAAATTGATTGCTTCATATCAGAAAATCTGTCTAGAACTATCTTTGGCCAAGGTAGATCCTAACAAGTCATGAGATGACTAACTTAAAATGACAAGGGAGTAATAATGTACTCTAAGCATTGTGAAGATGGTAGGAAGGAGACATTGCTTATGTATGAATACATTTTTACTCATACTCCTTCATTTTACTCATACTCCTTTTTACTCATACTTCATTCATATTACTCTCGTAATGTGCATTGCCATTCATTTCTGCATTGATGAAACAGGTGTCAATTTAATTAACAGTATTTTAAATACTTTATTTACTTATTTACTTTATTTACTTATTTATTTATTTATTTATTTACTTTATTCCCTTTTGAGAATGGCCTGTTCGGCAAACACTATTGTTTTGAAATTGACCTTGGCTTCTTACCTATATCACTTGAATTAGTATCGAACTGAGTGGTCTTTTGGAAGTTCTGAGATATCCTTAAGGTAGCCTGTTCAGCAGCATGCATCAATTTTGTGAGATGAGTTCTTCTACGATTCATAGATAACTTGTCCCAAACTATAAATGTCTCCTTTTGAACAAAATTATTCACAGTTTTTACAAATTCCTGTTGAAAAAAAAAGTGTGTCTTTTAAAAATGTTGGAATCCATGAATCACAGTGTAAGGAAAAGTTTAAAGCTCAGTTATATTGAGTTAAAGCTCAGCAGCATACTTACAGTAAGAGTTGAATTAGAAAGGGTGTCTTTGGCTGAATTTGTGCTATTCATGTCACCCAGTAATGGGGATGATTTAGCTAATATTTCTATATATGTAATTATATTCAGCGGTGAAAGATCTTTCACAGAATTTCTATAGACTTCTTGTAGTAAAGCCACAGGTTCCTTTATGTGTCTAAACTGTGCAAAAATAAGTCCAGAAAAAAGAAACCAATTTAGAGTAAGAATAAAGGTTGTATGTTAAATTTATTCTAAGTTCAGTTTTCTTGTGCTATGTGTTAATAAGTTATCAGCCTACACCCAAACCATGACACGCAGCACCGAAACTTGAAATTATTTACAAAAGGTTAGCAAATAAAAAGCATAGAAATTACTTTAGAAAAGAAACAGCATGTTTGAATTAATACCTTTCAAAATGAGCTTTTAAAAGTTATAATATATGATAATGTATTTTGAATTAGATTTTAATCAACCAGAGAAAATTCTTTATAATGTGATAGACTGGAAATTTGCTCTTGGCTGACTGCTCATCATGTTGACAGTCACACCTTCAATCACATGACAATTTTGTGAATGTCCTTCTTTATTTACTCTTTGAAATATTTCCTTTGAAGTACAAAATTTCCCTGCGTTCATTATGTCTTCTTAGAATTTGAGAACTGGCCTGGGGTCAAAGTGTGTCTTTACTATTTTACTCATCAACTTTCTTTATATGTTGAAAGCAAAATTTCCAGTATACTAAACAGTGAAAAAGTAATATACATTAAATATCTCAAAGTCTTCCTCAGCACTTTGGGGATTTTCGAATTGATCCTTTCTGTAACTTAAACAAACTACTTAAGTCTCTATATGTAAATAGTTTCAACTCTACGTGAAGATCAACTGGTTATGAAAGATTTTAATGGCAACCAAAACGTCAAAATATAATAAATTCTTAATCTAACTAGTTTACTTACTTTTGTTAACATTCTATCAATATTTGCAGCAATACAGGCATTATCTAGATGGCAGTTCGCACTCACATTTTCTGTAGAAAAAGAAAATGAATTATATAGTAAGTTTTTAAAAATATTTTTTCCTGGGGTGCCTGGGTGACTCAGCCAGTTAAACATCTGCCTTTCTGCTCAGGTCATGATCCCGGACTCCAGGGATCTAGCCCCCGCATCGAGCTCCCTTCTTTTCCTCCTGCCCCTCACCCTGCTCATGCTCTCGCTCTCTTTTTCACGCTCTCTCTCTCAAATAAATAAATAACATAAATAAATGAAATATTTTTTCCTAAGATGATTATATTGACTCCAATAATTTTACTCCCTTATTTAATATTAAAAACAAATTCTTAACACTTGAGTTTTATTTTTTGTTTTACTTGTTAACATTTATTGACTTTTCATTATTTAAAAAATGATTCATAACAAAATACACAGTGTTTATTTTTATTCATTTATTTGTCCTTATTTATTTTTGTTATCATTTTTATTCATTAAAATGCACAATATTTTATGGAAAATGGAAGACTGTAGTTACCCTACATGTTAACCTCCTGTGTTAACTACATAAAACATATGGTCTACCTCTTCCATTAAATGAAACGATAACTTTTCTTATTTCATTTTATAGATAGTAAAGGAATACTGGCACATTTCTTAGAAGATATAGTTCTTTGTACACTTTACTACTGTGTAGCATTATATTTTATATAGCTCTTTGATAATACATAAAATGTAATCATGTAACTTACCTTGGCAGTGCATGCCATCATTAGGCGTGAACTGTGATTTCCCTGTGGATGTCTGATAACCTGCCTTGCAGGAGCAATTATACCCACCATCCACGTTTTCACACACTGCATGATCCCCACAGGCAACTGATTCACTGCACTCATCTATATCTGGAAATATTCGAAAAATTAAATTTTTTATTTAGTACTTATGCAATTGCTACCTTACTGATACATATCAGTATCATACTGATATCATACTGATATCATACTGATATCAAATTTTATAAGCAAGGATATCATACTGATATCAAATTTTATAAGAAGGCAAGGAAAATCCCATGATTTGGAAAACAACAGAGCAAACTCAGCTGCATATATTTTTTTTAAACCCTGATTTGGCCAATCCATTTTGAATTCAAAACTGTCATTCATGGACGAAACTCTTGAATTATTTTCTGAGTATAATGATTCATCCACAAAGTCATTAAAATAATTTCCATCATTGACAATTTAACATTTAATCCTAATTTAATAAAGACTCAATTTTTAAAATACATCTATAATTCTTTGTTTTCTACTATTAAACTAAATCGATTGCAACAATCCAGTTTAATCTGGACGATAAAAAAAGTAGCTCATTTTCTTTCCGAAGCTTCATTTTTGCATGTAAGTTATCCTAAAAATTAGCAAAATGTGTGATTCAACTCCCTTAAAATTTTACCACAACTTAGTACTTTTGTCCAGGTTATATTTTACTATGATTCTGAATACACAGTCATCAGAGATAAAGTAACAAATTGTACAGAATTAAGTCTTAGATTTTCAGGAGCCATATATCAAAGTCACAGTAAAAATGTTAGGTTTTAAGCTCACATAATTTATATTCTTAATTTAAAATTTTACATACCGCAGTGAAATATGTCTTAAAGTTATAAATACAGTATAAATACTCTGCCAGTAGGCAGAGTTCCAATAGGGAATGATTCCAAGGAACTGAAGAGTCCAGATCATTACCTTAAGCTAATGCAAAGATTTTTGTGTTCCCAGCCTGGGTCTGACACCTTAGAGATACTCTATGTAAGATTAATGGATAAACCTATAATCTTAAGTATGAAATTTGATTTTTTAAAAAACTAATAGAGTGCCACAGTACTGTTTGCCATAAAAAAGGGGGAGTAATCAACGTCCAACTTAAAAGGTTATTTAGCTAGTTATCTCAAAAGTAGTTGATCCTAATTTTTCCCTTCAAAAATGCAATGAAGGCACAGCATAACATTAAAACTCAAACCACCATAACCTGAAACTGACAATGTCTCTTGGTAGTTCTTGAAGAAATGTCCATTAGCTAGAAAGGCAATGGTACTAGATTTAAGAAGACAATTCATGGGCTGAAAAAAGGGTAGAAAACTCCTTGTTCTTATGCCAAGCCCATATATTCATAATCTGTACTCCCCAGAGATCCAAGTATATTACTTTAAAAAAACAGGAATAGTATCCTAGTACCCTCATCCTCTTCCTCTCTTTTCTGTATATGTGTGTTTAGAGACTGCCACTCCACACACACACATACACACAGAAACACAGAAAATAAAGTAGTATATAGTAGTATTTGGTGGTCTACTCTACCCAAATGGGGAAACACCTCAATGAAGATGCGAACCCCAATGAAGATGCGAACAGACCCATGTGATATCATAAATAGGACAATTTATTTTGTGAATAAGAAACTTATGTTTTCTGAATGCCCACGTTTCCTATTTTTAGATGTCTTATATTGCTAACAGGAAATGAGGTGTTGATTTCTCTCAATTTTAAAATTATTTAAAGGTGCAGATTTTCTTGGGAACATTATCCCAAACCCATTTCTAAGCAACATACAAATCTTTTCTTTCTTTTTTTTTTTTTTTAAGATTTTCATTTATTTATTTGACAGAGAGAGAGAGAGCACAAGCAGGGGGAGTGGGAGAGGAGAAGCAGACTTCCCGCTGAGCAAGGAGCCCGATGTAGGGCTGGATCCCAGGACCCTGGGATCATGATGTGAGCCAAATGTAGACACTTAACAACTGAGCTACCCAGGAGCCCCAGGAACATACAAATCTGGGCAAACTCAATGTCCATCCTCTCTCTTGTATTTTGGACACAGGGGTATATAATATTGGTGCTCATAACCGACTGTGTTTCACTTTTTCTCTGTGTATCCTCCACACCCGTGGTGCTTGTTGGGTTTCTGCTCTAGTTCAAGCCCTCCTACCACCAGTCACTTAGCTAGTTATTATCCCAGAATGTCATCCTTGGACTAAGTAGGGTATTTCAACCTCTGAATTCACCAAGCGACAAAATGGTAATCTGTAAAAGAAAATAAGCAGGTAGTCTCCTGGGAGACCAGCATTCAAAATTAGGATTATGCAAATTTTTATATTCTGACTCCAAATGTTATACAAGAATATTAATTAACCTACCAAAGTAATGCCTTTCAAATCTTAATCATCCCATCAAAGTCATGTTTTCCAAATTGTTTGGACTTTTCTGGCTTATACTTTTTGATTTTATAACTTTTTACTCAAATGCGGAAGTGAGGTTTGCTGAATTTGATGTCCTTCTCACTCTGTGCCTCAGTAGTAGGGTTTATTGAATCTAACCTAGTAATGCAGCGTCTAACTACCACACTGGCTATGTGCCTCTACTATTGTTAGCATATCACTCTATGCCTCTTGCTACCTAGTAATATAGAGAGAATCATAAAATATTGAAAGATAATGCTGTGCCCAAATGAGATGCGACTGGCCTACCAAAATGAACATGACTGCTGTTTTGCAGCAAGATCTACACCCACTTCTCTGGCAATCTCTTGCAGGGCCTCATTAGCTGGGATCTAATAAAAACACTATGTAACCTTCTTACATGTAAAAGCCCTGTAGAAGATTTTAATTCATATCCTAGTTATAATACTCATTAGCCTTGTGACTTTAGGTAATACTATAAAAATACCTTTTATCTCAAAAGAATTCTATTTTATAACAAAGAGGAAATGTATGTGAAGGTGTTTTGAAGTTGTGCCCAAGATATAATAGGTACAGTGATTCTATTCATATTGTGTGTTTTCTTAATTGCAGGAGCCGTGTGAATATGTAAGTTTGGGGAAAACAGATTGATAATGAGTGTCTCATTAGATTGCCATGTTTTAGTACTCCCCAGAGATAGGAAAGAGAAAAAGAACCCCCACCTCATTTTAATAAAAGTTAAATTGCTATTATGTAATTATTTCAGTCAGGCTAGAATTGACATACCTATTAAATAACTGATCCACTTTTTCTTTTCTTTTTTTTTTTAAAGATTTTATTTATTTATTTGACAGAGAGATCACAAGTAGGCAGAGAGGTAGGCAGAGAGAAAGGGTGAAGCAGGCTCCCCGCTGAGCAGAGAGCCCGATGTGGGGCTTGATCCCAGGACCCTGAGATCATGATCTGAGCCAAAGGCAGAGGCTTAACGCAGTGAGCCACCCAGGTGCCCCTGATCCACTTTTTTTTACCACCAACCTAACACTCAGCTTAATACTAATAACTCGATTTTGCCAAATGTAAGCACATCATAACTATCATTTGCTTGTTTTGCACATCAAAAAATTCACTTGCTCCTTTTTCATTAGTAAGGTTATGCTTGTTTTTCATGTCTACAATGAGCCAACCCAGCAATAGTTTATCATAATCTTCTTTCGAAACATGATCCTATGATTGTTTTGATTCTTATCATTTTCATCAATAACTGAATTGTCTAATGTTTAACTCACAGACTGTGAAAAAAGATAACACATGCGATTACTGAAAGTAATTTGCGAAGACAAAATTGAATGTTAATATTATTCAAAGCCAGAAAAAAATCTGAAATTATCAGCATAGCCAAGGCAATAGGACATAGAATATTATAAGCAGTAAACACTGCTCTTTGGCACATGGCAAATGTGAAGGAGTTCTTGGGCTGTACTTATGTGGCCTTGGGAGAATTCACTGTCTTATTGGATGCCTCGGTTTTCTCATTTGTGAAATGTGAGTCTGGAACCAGGTCTCTCAGGAGCTAGGGATCTGAAATTCTGTTTTACTGTAATTCCAAGGGAAAGCAAATGTTCAGGATGCTAAATTTCCCTCAGAGCCTTCTTCAACAAAATTACCTTCTCTGTGGACAATAGTATTTGAATATAGACTAGAGGTAAAGAATTTTGCTTGGGTCATGTCTTGCCCTGAATTGGGGTTTTTCATTATCTATTTATAGAGGTTCTTAATGAATATAATTACCAGACATGTCAAATTTAAGGATAAGCTAAACTTTCAAATCAGATGTGATACAGTACAAGGTGATATACTAACGTAAATGGAAACAGAATTATAGTTCTCTGCTCAAATTCCCTGAAGATTATCATAGCGCATAATGAAAATTACTATAGGACTAGAGAGGTAAAAAAAAAAAAAAAGATATAGATGTTCTGCTTCTCAAAAATGCTGAATCCTCAAGGACAACAAAATTGGTGAGAAATAACCATTTCCAGGGAATAAGTTTTTCAGTGAATAATCCATCAAACAAAACATGTAGAAGCTGAAGGACTCAATATTGGGTGCTGTGTTTTAATACAGTTCTTGTGTTTACTGATTATTTAAAATAGCTGAAAAGGGAATTAGCCAAAACTTAGGCCCATTCCACAGTATCTCAATAATAAAGGAGTATTGGGAGAAAGAGTCTGAAATTACAAATATATTATACTTCCATAAAACGTTGGCATTCAATCATCTCTCTCTGTGTGTGTTTTCTCTGTGTCTGTGATTCAATTTTTTTCTGATACAGGAATTCTCTACTTGTAGGGAGCACAAACAGACAGAGAAATATAGCCTTTGGTGAATTGGGGCATATTAAAAGTAAACACGCTCAGATGAAAAGACAGATGTCTTCCAGAGACAAGAGGGAATGGCGAGCATAGTTAAAACTGTATTAAATTCCAGTGATTAAGATGTAAGTTCTGTTTCTTCACTAACTGGAACATTTCTAGTAAAGCTTAGAGAGCTTTCTAATTAGAACTTAACTACTAAAGGTAAAATGTGTAACACACACACATAACATTCCAAGAAGACTAGAAACAAGAGTAGGGCTTGAGAAGAACAAACAGTGAGGTATTACAAGTTTTCTGGACAGAGCTTCATAGATTACTTCTTGAATATACTGTAAAGGTATATATTATAAAATTTTTTGCTGAAAACACTAAAGATAAAATTTATCCTTCAACACAAGGTGCCTGGGTGGCTCAGTCAGTTCAGGGTCTGTCTTTGGCTCAGGTCATGATCTCAGGGTCCTGGAATCTAGCCCCACGTCGGGCTCCCTACTCAGATGGGAGTCAGCTTTTCCCTCTCCCCCTGCCCCGCCCCCCAGATCATGCTCTCTCTCTCTCAAATAAATAAATAAAATACTAAAAAAAATTATTATTCAACAAAAATTGTCCTATTTTCTCATATTTTAAATCCTTTATTCTCTTGCAAAAACATGACCCACCGCATTTGTATGACTCAGATCAGTGCATAAGATTTAGATGGCCACCCATTTTTGCCTTCCATGGCTTTCCAGATACAAGACTGTGATTCTACTCCTCTCTTTATTCTAAACATGTGAATCTGGAGTAGCCTGCACGTCCCTTGGCTATCAAATGAGGAGAATACATTCTTTTTCTGTTTATATAGCAGAGTAAATGTTATGAAACCATAGGTATATGAGACAAGATAATTTCTTTGATACAGACATTTCACTGATAAAGTTTCTCTGAACATTGTCTCCTAACTTATCATGTATTAATAATAACATTGTTAGGCTTCTTCTCAGCTTACTGACGAGAATCTCAGTAGGGAACTAATCAAAGGCTTCGGTGTGATCTAAATTAACTTGGATATCTCTCTTTTATCTAACCATGTAAAGTAGAAGCAGCCCATCACCCTTGTCCACGTTGCATATAGAGCCTTGAGTTCTAGTCTAGTATCTTCTCCTGGCCAATGACTTTACTCTCAGGGTCTCAGTTCGTGTGTTAATTCTGTAGATTAGTATCGGCCATTATTAATTAAGCTAGTTGTTGGTAAATTGGACAGTTTTGTATAAACCATGATGAGGATGATTTATAACTTGCTTCCAAAGTTTAAGTCTTTGGTTCCAGAGAATTTGCCTCTGAAAATTGTTCATCTTTTTGAATTTCCTAAACAATCTTTTTTTCTCAGACTGTAATCCAAATTCTATAGGATCTGGTATATCAAATGCATGACCAAGTTATAATAGAAGGACATTTAAAAACTTTTAGATACTCTCTTCAGATTCAGAGTAATATTTCACTTAGGGATTTTGTTGAAATTATTATCATCCCAGAGGATATTTTAGTAAACCTGAAATGATTTTTTTTTTCTGAATGATTTTCTAAATAGGACTCTATTTAGAAACTACAAACATTAGTTTTTCTGAACATTAGCAGTTACACTTAATGCAGATCTTAAGTGTATCTACCTCTCAGCAGACAATTCTAAAAGCACTGAAACAATTCTTTCATAACTAATGCCTTTCTGAATATTTTCTGAGAAAATGTAGAGCCCATCTCAGAGTGCCTATTTACAAAAGCACCAATATCTTGCCATGCAAATGATAATTTTCTTGAGTCAACATATTAAAGTGTAAATATTTATTCTGTTGTTTGTCACCATGCTAGATTGCATACTTTCATGATTTTTTTCTAATAAACTGCTTGATTTTCTCCCCCCAAATATTTTCCTTACATCCTTAGATAAATATTCCATAGTAACTGATTATACAGCATTAGAGAACTAAAGGAATTGATGAAGTTTCTAAAAGTATTACACAACTAGGATACACTCAAGGACTGGCAGAATTTGGTTCAGATAATATTTACTCTCTGGTGGTAATAAGCAGTAAGAGATGGGTGCAAATTTAAGTTAGGTGGTCAAACTTACCTATGCAGATGGTTCCATCATTAGTGATAAACCTGTCCTGGTTACTGCTGGATCTGAAACCAGGGGCACACATACAGTAGTAACTTCCCTCTGTGTTAGTGCAGTTGGCATTTTCACCACAGGGCTGGGTCAAATTTCCACACTCATTATCATCTGTGGACATATCAATTTAAAACATTATTTTTATATAATTGAAATTAATTTCTAATGTTTTCCACCAGTATTTGGGAACTGTGACTGTTAAACAGTTTAAGGTAATGTGATATCATTATTTAGGAATGGTTAACAGTACAATCCACATTCCACACTTTTTAAATTTTTATTTATAATGTGACACTTCCTTTGTAGTTCCAAAGCAAAATAGAATCTCTTACTTCTGAAAACACTGAGCATAGTTATTGAACCTATATCAGAACATGTTCCAAATTTTATATGCAATTTAATAACAATGTCAATACATTATACTCCTTTGTAAATTTATAATACTCTCTATAGTCAAAAGCATACCATAAGCTAAAACATCAGAGATTACAAATTGACATGCTCTAATCATGTACCATTTATTTTTATTATCTATTCCCTAGAAGAATTTTGCATCCCTAGGTCGACATCTCTTCATTTATTAATGAATTTATTCATTAAATACTATGTGCATTTTATTGTCCTACAGAAGAGCATACCAAAAAAACGTATATCATGGTCCATGGTCCTCACCTTCTAGTCTTGTAATACAATTTATCAGAAAATATATCGGTTCATAAGCCCTTTGTAAAAATCAGAAAGCAAATTTATACTACCTGTCAAGTAAATAAAACAGAAAATAAGTGCTTTTCAGAAGTGATCATAATAGACTGGAGGAGAAAGAATATTTTCAGGTGACATTAAGTCTTGTGGGTTGAATTATGTCTTTTTTTTTTTAAAGATTTTATTTATTTATTTATTTATTTGACAGAGAGAGAGAGAGAGAGAGATCACAAGTAGGCAGAGAGGCAGGCAGAGAGAGAGGGGGAAGCAGGCTCCCTGCTGAGCAGAGAGCCCGATGTGGGGCTCGATCCCAGGACCCTAAGATCATGACCTGAGCTGAAGGCAGGGGCCATAATCAGGCACCCTTGAATTATGTCTTTCAAAAAGATATGTTCAAGTCCTAATCCTGTGGCTTGTGAGTATGACCTTAGAAACAGGACCTTTGCAGATATAATCAAGTTAAGACGAGGTTACCCTGAATTAGGTGGGCCCTAATCCAGTGGCTGGTATCCTTGTAATAAATATATGGGAAATTTGGACATGAAGACACAGAGGAAAAGGCTATGTGGAAACAGAGGAAGAGCTGGAAGTGATGTAGCTGCAAGCCAAGGGATGCCAAGAACAGAATAGCTGGCAACCACAAAGAACTAGAAAGAGACAAGAAAGGATTCTTTCCTAGACTCTTTGGAAGGAACATGACCCTTCCAACACCTTGATTTCAGACTTCTAGCTTCCAGAACCAGGGAGGTTCTGGAACAACATTTGTTTTGTTTCCAGCCTCCAAATTTGTGCTAGTTTTCAAGGCAGCCCTCAGAAACTAAATGGACCCAAACTGGCCAATCCAGGATAGATAAGTATTGGTTGGAGAGAAGAAAGGTCATGAAAAGGAAGATAGAATGTTGGGCAAGGATGCAAGCATAAGGTAACTGAAACGCTTCTGAAGGTAGAAGGAAGCCAAATTGGGGAGCACAGAGAGAGATCATAGGGGAATTTCTCTCAAAACAAGTTTGAAAAATATCTTTAATTTTTATCCCCCATTTTTATCAGACCAAGTTTAATTTCTCTTTAAGAATGAACTGTATGACATTTAATTTGAACACAGGCTATTGCTGACATACAGTGATAACTAAGAGTCGGAGGTTTTCCTGAATGTTTTATAAATATGAATTCATCAAATCCTTATGTAAGCTCTAGGAAGAAGGTACCATTGTTACCCCCTCTAATGGCTGAAGAAAAGGAGGAATAGAGATAAAAAGTAACTTGCCAATATCACACAGCTATTTAGTTGCAGAGCCAGGTAGTTTGGTGCCAAAGCCTGTTTTCTTAACTGTTGCCTCCTGCTGTTTCTGTGAGAATTATTTTAAAATGCCAAAATGTATAATAAGAACTTATCAAATGAATTATGGGTCTATTTTGAAGATGAAAAGATATTGAGGTAGTGATTTCAGAAGGAAAATCGAGACTTTATTTGCATCCTATTTTTTTTTTTTTTAAATTTGTGAGAGAGGGAGAGAGCACGTGTGCGTCAGGGAAGGGGCAGAGGGAGAGGGACGAGCAGGCTCCCCACCAGTGGGGCTTGATCCCAGGACCCTGAGATCATGATCTGAGCTTAACCAACTGAACCACCCAGGCACCCCTGCATTCTATTTCTAACTTAAATTTTATTTCCACTTACTCACTTGCAAACACTAAGGATATATGTATAGACGTTAACATATGGTAGAAACTAGGGGTGAATTCCTCTCTTTTTTCAAAAATAACTACTGTGGACAGGTCAGGTTAGATTTGCAAGCTACATGCTATAAATGTATCTAACCATGTAATAGCTCAGTACAATAAAAAGATTATTTACTGATCCAGTCAGAAACCAAGGTTAGTGTTCTGGTCATTTTGTCACAAAGGTTCGGGGACACAGTCTCATGCCATCTAATGGCTCCACCACCCCACTGGGCCTCCAGGCTCTCTGTATTGACCCAGGTAGGAAGTTAGGGTAGAATAGAGCATAAAAGAGTCATACATCACTTTGGTCCACATTCTATTCACCAGAATTCATTCAATTCAAGTTCATCCAAACGGCCACACTTAACTACAAGGGAGGCTGGTGGTCCTAGGCCAGGAAGAAGAAAAGAAGTGATTTTGAACAGTCAGAGCTCTCTGCCATATTTATTGTTTCACAAATACAATTGCATTTGAATAATGAAACCAGATATATATGAATACCAAAAAAATTTTACCAAATATAGGAAAATCTAGTTGATTAATAGCAAACATACAGAAATTAATTGACTGGAATGCAAAAGGAAAGATAACATTATATTTTTGAAGTTACTGTAATTTCCTTAATTAACAAATATCATTTAAATTAGGCATATATATTGCACTAATAGCTTTTACTCTTCCCTTGGCCATTTATTTTGTATGTTTTTGATTTGTTTTGATTTTCTATATTGTACCTCTGATGGAGGATAAAAGAGGAACCATGGTCCTGTCTCTGTCCTTCAGAATCTGGGCATCTTGAGAAGAGGGGACGAGTAAGCAGAGAATAGAGAAATGCATATGTGGTGAAAGAAGACTCTGCAAGAGTAAATGATGGCCTCATTCCTTTTATGCGAGTGGGGAAAGGGGTCAAAAGAGATTTATCAAGTTTTGGAAGGATGAGGTTTCCATGCATTACATTTTGATATAATTCTATTTGGACATAATTCTACATATTGTGAAACTATTAAAAAATGTTGTGGAAGGAGAAGGAAATAATGTAATTGATGTTTTTTCACCTCCTACCTGACTGCAGGGTAGTTTCTTACCTTGTGGCGTCCATGGGAGCACATTTTAAGACATGGTTGTCTGACATGATTACTACCATTTGCTGAAGACTCCCAATGAACCAGGCCTTGTACCAAGCACTTCATATACATTATCTGACCCTCGTTTTTAATCCTCATATAAACCTAATGATGCAGACATGATTCCTATTTTACAAATATAATTGAAATATAAAAAGTTGGATTACCTTGCCCAAAGGCAAACAACTAATAAGTGGCAAAGTTTGATTCAAGCCTGGAGCATTCTGAATGTCAAAGTGATCTCTTTTTTCTTAATCTCTTTTTTCTTAAATACTACATTATAAGAGAGTTCATAGCAGTAATAGCTACCATTTATTGAGTGTTTATTATGTTCTAGTCACTGTGATAGAAAGATTACTGTAAAATGGAAAATATGTTGTGACTACCACAGAAAATTGTCAAGAGGACTAAAGAAATTGATGTTCAGACAATTTTTAGAGTGGTGCCTAGCATGTAGTAAGCACTATATACAGGTTGCTAATCTCCTTATTTAAAAAATACTACTATTGCTATTTAAATTGCTAGAAATCTGGTCCTATTACAACCTTCTTAAAATTCTTAACAGCAACCTGGCCTTAGTGTCTAATGCTATCCCTTCTCCATGTGGAAGGGAGCTTCTGAATTTTGGAAGCCAGTTTAAATCACTTGCCTTTACACAGGTATAATAATAAAGATATTTGTAAAGAATCTATGATGTAAGATCTTACAATTAGTTTTCCCATAATTCAATTTTTAAAATTTCAGTAATTTATTTTATTATTTTTAAGAGTTTATTTGAGAGAGAGAAAGAGAGAGCAAGCAGGAGCAGGGGGAGGGTGAGAAGGAGAGGCAGACTCCCTCCTAAGCAGGGAGATTGACATGGGGGCTCAATCCCCAGACCCCAGGATCATGACCTGAGCCGAAGGCAGATGCTTAACCGACTGAGCCACCCAGGCACCCAAGTAAGATAAATTTTGAATGGCTTTATATAAACTGTGCTGAAAATTTAATACTTTATTAAGAGGTAATACTTTATTAACATGTCTATTTAATTTTTAATTTATTCTGTACACAGAGATATATTCTACAACTCTAATGACAGTATGTACATTTATACTCAGAGCTACCATATATGTTTATGTATGCATACACAAAACTAGTTTATTAAAATTAACTGAGAGCAGCTCACAGATTGAACACAATCATCTAAATCAAGTAAAAGAAAAATATTTCATAACACTGGGTTTGATTCAATCATTTAGTTACTCAAATATTTATGGAGTCTCCTAGTTCCCAAATGTGAATATGGTCTATACTGGGAAATAAGTAAAAATTAATCAAAAAGTCAGGATATGTGCCCTGCTGTCAGAGTTCACATTCTAAAGCAAGTTAACACAGGAGCATATAATTGAGTTCTTATTAAAATAAAAGTTTCAATTTTTCTCTCAAAATTTGACTCCTTTTACAGCATACTGGGAAAAGTTTATATTAACTTTAAAAGAAATTGTGCTCTCAGATCAGTTATTGGTAATATAGAGAACGAGGAAGATTGTATCCCTTGTGGTCTATAGCTGAAAAATGATATGCAAAAATACAGAGAAAGAGGACTCACTAGGTCTGAGGTATTGGTCAGAGTCCAAGAAAATGAGACACTTTATATCAACTGATTATGTTTCTAAAAATAAATTAACATAGCAATAACTTATTGGACTCCAACACATTTTTAAAAGTCTTGGGTAATATTATTAATAGGCAGAAAAAAGAGATTAACAATGATTTTTGTGTCTTTCAATACTGTGTGGTTTTGAGCACTTGACCTCTTAGCTTTCTTATCAAGAATTGGGAAATAAAAGTATTTTGTTATCTCTCTCCCAATCTTCTGGACTGGATATACAATAAGGACTAATTCCCTAATGGTCTCAGTCAAATCTTGTTTTGTAAAATAGCACTTATCTGAAAGTAGCCTCCTCTCTTCCCCCAAGATAGTGGAGATAGGCAAGAAATTATCTTCGTGAAGTAATATATAAATTTGAAGTATTTAAATAGCCTCAAACTTTCCAGTGTCCAACTTCATAATAATTAATTTTCAAGGAGAAAGTTTCTTTGGATGGATATTATATAGGAAAATAGAAGCCCACTTCTTTTGTTCTCTAATTTCCATTGTTCAAATCAATTGACAGTTCTCTTACCCACTCTCTGTAACTGTATGTTTAATCTTTCTTGTGGGATTATAAACTAAATATTTAATTTAGAATATCACTTGCAAAATTCACTGTTACACCGTTAAGTTGGAGATAAAATTTTTTTAAATTTTATCAAAAACCATTAAAGAGAAATATTAACATTCCTTGAGCAAAAATTTTTCATGGTTCATGTTGAACACAGTGAGTTGAGCACTGCGAGAACAAAAGCATCCTCATCCTGTAACACAACAGGATCCATGGCTACTGGAGAAGATGGACAAAGGCCCAAATTCTTAGAATGCAGTGTATATAACACAAGAGGTATTTAGCAGTGCAGTGGTAACTCAGAGAGAAGAATGGTTTCCTGGGCAAGTTTTCAGGATAGAAGGGTGAAGGTTATTTACAGGTTTAGAAGAGGGGGGGATGCTGGAGTCAGGCACTGAAGTATAAGAATTTAGTCAAAACTAAAGGGGCTCCCAGTAATCCTTTCCAAGGAAAGAGCTTATTCCAAGGCCTGGAGGCCTGCATGAGAGCTGCATACTTTACAACAGTGCTATGTTGTTGAACACTGGGTATGAGGGTAGAGGGTGAAGGGCAAGACTGAATGGGGAGGCATGGCCTAAACTCAGAAAACACTTGCTAAGACTTTGGGACTATAGTTAGTGAGTAAAATAATGGTCATCATCAGATTTATGTAGTGGAGAAATCTGATTATATTTGAATTTCATAACAAGTTTGGAAAGATAAGGAAAATTAGCTAAGATCCCAGTAGACCGGGCAGAACACTTCAAGACATGAAGAACTAACCAAAGGAGAAAGTGGGGTAGGCTATATTTCAGAAATATTTAGAGGTTAAAAATCAGTGATGTGGGGAGAGAAACGAAAGTGGTTAGGATTAAACTGGATTAGGCATGAACCGAAAATTATATCAGCTGGATAATGGCTACATGCGGATCTTTATATTATTATTTATTATTATTTACTTTTGTGTGTTTGGATTTTTGATAATAAAATAATTTAAAAAATATCAGTGGGGATTAGAGATTAATTAGATATGGATTAATTGGAGAAGGAGATGGCAGGGATGACTCCCAGATTCCCATTGGAAGGAATTTGGCTGATAAATTGATCCACTTACCAGAACAGGGAGAAGCAGAAGAGGAGCTTCCTTTGGGGCTAGGGAGGGAGTTTGCTTTTGGCCAAGGAAAGAGGTGCCTTTAGGACATTATAAGATAGTATTAACAATTGGACAGTCAATCAAGTAGCCATAAATTATTTAATCACGAGGTAACACTCAAGGCTCCCTCCTCTTCCAGAGGATGCGTCAGAATCAAGAGCCTGGCATTTACTCAGCTCTAGTGCAAGGAACAAGCCTGCTGTCTTCCTTTATACTTATCTCTTGGTGGACCCTGTCTCCTGACTCCATCTGCTTTGATCTCAGTAGTTTTAATGAATGTGGCTGTGGCATTATTGCACTCTTGTTTTTCCTTTTGTTGTTGTTGCTGTTCTTTGTATGTTTTTACTTGGGTTTGGCTCTTCTGACCAACTGAGTAATACAGTCCAGAGGTTAGGATGTGAGAATAGAGAACAGGGACCAAGAAAGCCCTTTAGCTTATTTTTGTTCCCCATGTTGGCAAGAAAAATCTTTGCAGTTCCACATGGTTCAGTCCAGCTTACCAGAAAACCGCACAGGAGTGTAAATAATAAACAGGTGTAAATGCTAGAATCCTCTCTCAGCATATTTTTGGGCAACTTGTTCCTGTGGTTGGTGGCTAGCTACTCATTTTGTTATTGTGGGCTTATATAAAAAACTATATCAGTGTGGTTTATACCTAATAATCTCAAAGAAGAGAGAAAACATCTCTCAGGCATTCTGCTAGTTGGCTCATTTTATTTAATTGTTACAATAACACAATGATTGTATTATCTCTAGTTATGACAAAACAAACCGCGAATGGGCTAAATCATGCATTGTAGAGAGAAAATCTGTTGAACACAGTTTTCATCCTTAAGACTAGCTGGCTCTACCTCGTATCTCTGCATTGTAGAGTGAGGTGTACGTAGTCATAACGTGGTCTTCTAAACAAGGCACCATTAATGGGCATCTAATTCTCTAAATTCAAGTGTGATATCGACTACCCAAGTAATAACATGTTTTTGGCAACAAACTATATAATTATATGACTTTCTGTATAATTAAGTAGAATTTTATAAGTTTTTTGTGGTTTTATAAGACACTGGCATTCCAGAAGCTGAACACAATTTGTGTTCCATTTTTGTTAATCCATTGACCTCAGTCAGGGAAAAATAATTAAAAAAGAGAAAACATTACCTTCTTTTTTCCAAGCACTTGAGATACTATTGGCGGGGCTCAAATGGATTATAACAACTTGAAAGCCACAGAACCTTAACACCAGAACCGCTTCTACACACATTCTCCCTCTGGACACGATTGCCAGTATTGCTCCGTAAATTTGAACACTAAAATGACTATAACTATTATGTGACTCCTTGTGAAACAGATCCTCTATGTCAAAGGTGGAGCAATGCCAAAGCTTTACTTTTTTTTCTTCTATTTTTCTCCCCAAGGCAGCCTGTTGGGCTCATTTGTTTCCAGTAGCACTGACAATTCTCTTCTCATACCCAACGTTCTAATGAACTTAGAAAAATCATCACTATTAGCCTCCTCAATTATGGACTTTCTGTGGTTTGTACTCTTCTTGGGAATATTAAGGTAAACACAGAGGTAAGGGGGAAAAAAGGTCAAGAGAAGGGAAAGATGAAAGAACTACAATGGAATTAGAATGGGTTCAGCCAGCCAAGAAAAGAACTGGAGTTATTGTTTCCACACTGAAATGATGTCATTACATCCTCTATCTAAGACAAGGAAAAGAAAGATAGAGTTATACTCTTCTTTCCCTCTAAGAATTTCTTCTGCACCTGAATCTTTAAGTGAAGGCTAGAATACAATACACATAAAACCCACCCTTTCACATACACAGAATCACATTTGCAGAATTATTAGGAAGATAGATAAAAAATAAGTAAATGCAGTATTGAAGATATCCTTTTCACTTTTCCATTGTTGATTATAAGACACATAGTATAAACTCATGTTTCCCATGACCATTGGTTTAATAAGTCCAATTTAGTAAAGAAAGTCAGATATATCAAATGCAAAATGTTAGAATTATCATGGTAAGGAAAGTTGGATTACACAAGAATCAAGTTTTTCCATTGGGCATTCATTATTTTAAAGAATTTCTTAAATGAAAATGTGTTTTTTAAACTATTTGAAACTACAAATATAATTTCAAGTTTTTTGAAAGGAAAAGTGTGGCTTTGATTATAGATCAGATTTTTCCAAGGAGATATATATATGCCCCCCCCCCAATGTATAGAATGGTCTCTGGCTATTTTTGCATTTAGTTATTTTCTGGAGGAAATATAACACTTGAGAAAATGTTCTTATTTTATGCTATGATCATTTTTTGGTCCTCTCTTTGTCAGAACTATTAAAACACACATTTTAGAGCAAACGAGCAAAACCAAGTATAAGTAGAGTAGGCAAAAAAAGAAAACAAGCCATTTTATTTCTCTAGACACTGGAAGCCACTTCTCTTGCTCATTGGCTGCAGAGGGTAGGATAAAAATCCTCATACATTTATTTCAAATTATGAATCAATGATTCTAATTTTTTTTTCATTCCGTTGTATCTATTAACTATAATAGTAAAGATGAATAACACTCTTATAGTCTTTCTGGTACTTCAGTTATGGTTATAAAATAGGTTTTTGAGAAACTAGTTTTATTGATTTTTGTTTCTAATCATTAAAGTAATACATATTCAAGGGGAAAATCAAATCAATGATAGAGAGAAAAATCTTACAATCTCTCAGCCAAAAAATGTTGCCAGTTAACAAAGGAAAAATGATTAGAATAGTATCAGATTCTCACTAACATAACTGAGAGGCATTGGGATAGCATGTGTAAGTCACTGGGATAAAATAACTGATCCTATAGTTCTCCAAACAGCTAAAGAAATCTTTCACTCAGTAGAGTGAAAAACATTTGTAGAAATGCATGGATTCAGAGAGTAGGTCACCCACCCATGTATTCTGTGTGAAGTAAACATTTAAGATAGTGGGTTTTTTTTTTAATTTTTTAAATTTTTTAATTAACACATAATGTATTATTTGCCCCAGGGTACATGTCTGTGAATCCTCAGGCTTACACATTTCACAGCACTTACCATAGCACATACCCTCCTCAATGTCCATAACCCAGCCACCCTGTCCCTACCCGCCCCTACCCCCCAGCCACCCTCAGTTTGTTCCGTGAGTTTAGGAGTCTCTTATGGTTTGTCTCCTTCCTGATCCCATCTTGTTTCATTTCCCTCTCCCACCCTCCACGACCCCCCACCCTGCCTCTCTAAGATAGTGTTTTAATCAAATAATAATGTAATTTAGTAGATAGGCCTTAACACAGAGGAAGATTAGACTGAGTTGTAATAATGGTAGATATGATCAACCTTACAATATATAAATTCTAATGAATGATGACTGTAGGATTAGGAATGTGCAAAATAAGAGGTAATTGGGATTCTTATATTTATCGAAAGGAAAAGCTAATAGTAGGGACATAGTTGAGTTCATAGAGTTGGTATCACTTTGGTCAAGGTGAGAATAGGGTACAGTGTGCAAGCAAAGCACACTGCAGAAAGGAAGTGTTGTTACCTAATTTTAGTAAAGTATAAAAATATGGATTTGATTCTGAGTACCAGGAATGGTGTTGGGGAGCAAGAATTTCCTATCACATTCAAGGTCCTTCTAGCTGGATTAAGAATCAGATTGACACAAGACAGATGAACAGGAGAAAATAAAATTTAGGGGTGCCTGGGTGGCTCAGTCATTAAGCATCTGCCTTTGGCTCAGGTCATGATCCCAGGGTCCTAGGATCAAGCCCCATATCGGGCTCCCTGCTCGGCAGGAAGCCTGCTTCTCCCTCTCCCATTCCTTCTGCTTGTGTTCCCTCTCTCGCTGTGTTTCTCTCTGTCAAATAAATAAAATCTTTAAAAAAAAAAAAAGAAAAGAAAATTTAATAGTGTATGTATGGGGGAATCCACCAGACATGGAAATACCAAAAACAGTCAGGCAAAATGAGGTATTTATGTCATTCTGAAATAAAGAGGAAGAAGAGGCTAGGGTCTGGGACTTCAAAGGGAAGGAATACAATTTACAGGATGATGAAAAAGAGTAAATTTTTTGTTTATTTCTTTTTAGATTTCAAGTTTTTATTTAAATTCTAGTTAGTTAACATATATGGTAAAATTGGTTTCAGATGTAGAATTTAGTGATTCTTCACTTTCCTGTACTACACAATGCTCATCAAAACAAGAGTAAATGTTTGATAAATGTTTGTTGGGCCACTCAGAATCAGTGGGTCATAGAGGACTTTGATCAAACAAGCCTTGCTAGATTCTTCCCTGTCTGTACCTAGTCTGTAGTATAACTTAGTTATCTGCTATATCTCTCTTCCTGGAGCAGGTCCTTTATTTAAATTCTTTTTAGGAAGTTAAGGGGGAGGTAAAGAGCTTTTCCTGAAGCTACTTGGTTTTGATTGCTTTTTAACTCAAAAGAATCTTCATGCTAAAGAGACCCCATTTTGGGGCATCCTGCCCTTGGCCCCTGCATAGGGAATGGACTGAAAATTCACAACTGAATTTTCAAAAAAGCAAAGAAAAGAGGGGTGAATACTAATTTGAAAGTTAAAATTAAGAGGAAAAAAATGAAACTATAAGTAAAATAAAATACCTAACATGAAATAATTTTGCTGGAATAAAAATATCTATCAAATTCACCAACTGTTACACTAAATGCAAAAAACCTGTATTTCCCATTATAAGACTCATTTTATTAGATTACAGAGGAAATTCAGCTGTATTTTGTTAATAATTAATGTACTTAAAGTTTAAAACAAACCTGAAAATAAATCAATGAACCAAGAAAATAGGGATGACACATTTACTATCAAAGTATATACCTATATCACTGGCAGCCTGATTTAACAATCAATGAGACCTTGTTTCCTTGATTTAAAGATGCCATAAATTTAATGACACTTGATCAATGTAACAAAATGTTTTGAAAAAAAAAACCTATATCCAATCTACACTTACAAAAAGTTTAAACATTTATCTATACAGCTACATAGTACTTTCTTTACTGTATCATAAAGTTGACTCTAATCATCTTTCATATTTTATTCTAATATTATTTGGGATTACCTTTGTCACACAACTGTACATAGTATAATGATGATATGCTACCTTCCATAACTTGTGATTATAACTTTTACCTTTATATTTACTACATTTAGGTGCGACAGATGGTATTGAAAAGCAAAACTATTAGTTTTGTCTGAAAAAAAATTTTTTTTTTTAGTTAAAGTAGGATTTTACTTGTCCCATGTTTGAGTGATATTCTTCCCTTTGCCTATGTTAGTGATACCAACTTCACCTAAGTCTTGTGCATTTTATTATCCATTCCAAGAGATATGACTGTCTTAATTTCTGAGGAAGAAATGGCAAGAAACACAACTTATTTCTCTATCAGTCAATAGGTGCATCTTGATATCAGACTGATTAATATTAAAAAATAGTATTTGTTTAATGTTCAAATCTACGTTGTATTTTAATTTTTGGTAGGATAAAAGTCTAACACTCATTTTTCAAATCCTTTAATTATAGTACTGGGCCCAGAGAGCAAAGCATGGGCAGGATTTCAGGCTGTCTGCAATCAACATTTAATGCATCCCTAATGTGCCTCAGTTAGCAGCCCTTTGTCCTTCTTGGAGATTACATTCACTCTCTGTATTGAACTATTACCCCTGGAGGCACTCCTACTTTTTTTTTTTTTTTTTTTGTCTACATCCTTGATCTCTCTCGGAACTTTAATTCAATAGCTACTAAATATTCCTACTTATGTCTTTCAACAATTCTCTAAATTAACTATGGAAACTTTTTTTTAAGATTTTATTTATTTATTTATTTAAGAGAGAGCGAAAGTGACAGGTCACAGAGGGAGGGAGAGAAGCAGACTCCCCACTGAGCGGAGAGCCCGATGCAGGGCTCCATCCCAGGACCCTGGGATCATGATCTGAGCCAAAGGCAGCTGCTCAACTGACTGAGTCACCCAGGTACCGCAACTATGGAAACTTTTAATTTATTACCTTCCTATTCAAAGATGACAACCATTTTGCCTGTCTCAAGTTCCTTTTATCCACACCATTATTTCATTAGTCCTTATGCAGATCTGTGTTGAAGACATCTTTGATTCTTTCTCTCCCTGTATTCTCCATCCAAGCATAAACTATCTTGACAATGTCAGGATGAAATCTTTTTCTTTA
Organism: Potos flavus; assembly: GCA_028534135.1. Classification (NCBI taxonomy): domain Eukaryota; kingdom Metazoa; phylum Chordata; class Mammalia; order Carnivora; family Procyonidae; genus Potos; species Potos flavus. The sequence goes on along the minus strand of CM052900.1, from coordinate 107,739,102 downwards.
GATATTTGCCATAAGTCATATAATACATTCTTCAAAAATTATAGTGAAATGTCATTTATGTATTTTGTAACAAATATATATATACATATATGTATATATATGTCTGTGTAAATGTAACATACATAGTTTTTTATTTGTTGAAAGAAAAAATACAGAAATTTAATTTCAATGATTTTTCCATCTTTTTGGTGACATATCCTTTCAAATCTGACAAATATCTCAAAATGTACAAAATAAAGTATAATAATGGTGGGGACATATTTAAAAATCTGTGGCTACATAAAGCTAATCAAATAACAAATTTTGATTAATATAAAATGTGGTGCCAATCTGCTTGAGAAAAAATGGCCATGGACACTTACCTTTTCTTAAGTAAACTTGATATGCAAAACTATGGTATATATAAAAACTCGTTTTCATATTTTATTATTTTAAAAAATTTTTTTAAAACATTTTATTTATTTGACACAGAGAGAGAGATCACAAGAGGCAGAGAGGCAGGCGGAGAGAAGGGGGAAGCAGGCTCCCTGCTGAGCAGAGAGCCCTATGCAGGGGCTGGATCCCAGGACCCTGAGATCATGACCTGAGCCGAAGGCAGAGGCTTAACCCACTGAGCCCCCAGGCACCCCTCATATTTTATTATTATTAAATCAAGTTTCCCATATTTTATTATTATAAGTTGATGAACTCTCTACAAATATGTCCTCGATTTTAAACTGAGATTATCAAGGAAGAACACCATAAATTATTGATATTTGTATTTTCAGACATTTGAATATATCTGCTACACAGTAGATGCATAATAAATGCTTGTACAATGAGGAGATCATAATACTGAGTGTTCTCATTTGCACCCAGATCTGAGTATGTCATACCCTTTTTACCACCTTGGTATGCAGTTTGTTTGGTATGCTTAGTATGTTTATGACTCGGTATATGGTTTGTAAGAGGTAGAAATCGTACTAGCAGTCAAACTGCAACAGAGACTGTGCTGTTCAGTAGACAATTCATACTCCATATTTCCTTTGTCCCAAACCCACTTTGCTCCTTTGTGCACCTGTGTGCTTTTCCTACCTGATCCCAAACTCCTCTGACTGCCTATTTAGGGGTATATTCACTTCCAGAGTGCTGCCAAGATTATCTTTCTCTGCCTTTTGAAGGGTCTTTAGTGAGACAGAAAACTTTAATTGGGTTTGGATATTTGCGATCTACTTTGGGACTGTGAAAAATAAATCTTGTATTCCTAGTTTTCATACTAGTGGGATTAAATATGACGTTTGTTTATATTTTGAAGATAAGTCTGCTTTTGTCATAAAGCATGTCACAAAACTATTATTTTATCACTTATGTCTGGCTGGTCTCAAATCATCAGTCACTTGACTGTTTTATAGGATTTCTGAGTAAAAAAAATAAAAATAAAAATAAATTTATACATAATAAAATCATGGCCCCAAGAAATAATTAAAGCATGTAAGGAAACACTGTTTTATGGGGCATATAATAAACATATGGGCATTTTTTCAATTCTCAGAAGAGTTCATTGATTTAAAACTTGTTGCCATTCAAAAAAAGGTGTGAGTAATTTATAGCTCTTTAAATTGAAAATGATATGAGGTGTAATCAAATATCATGCTTCCAACCCTAAAATAATTGCCTTAAGGGTCAGGTAGAAATTGCTTTCCTCCATCAGTTTTGTAGCCTTATACCACTGGTTAGGTACACTGAGCAGTGTGAAGATGATTTAGCTGATGGTACAGACTCTGGGAAAAGACCTGATGCCTTATTTTCTGGACCAGTGATCTGACCCAATATGGGATGGTAAAACTGATTATATAACTTGAGATACGAATACTTAAGAGCAAGGCGGACTGATTCAAAAACTTCGTCCAACTTGAAAATGAATGTTCAAGATCAGAGTGATCCTGATACTTCTGTATAATGTACATTCCCTTATCACTCTAGTGCTTTTTCTAGCTCAGAGTATGCATTTACTGGATTTTTTTTATGTTTAATAACATCCCTTTATGACAAGCCACTGAAGTCTTAGAGGTATCTCATTTTTTTTTTCAGACAATATTTCTGATCAAAGCACAAAGCAGAAAGGGTTGCAGCAATAACCTTAGAATTAAGTCGTTTATATACCCATACATGATGCAAAAGTAAGTGAAAACAGCAAGGACATTCAAGGCAGTTTGGATTAGGTTGCATTCTTGCTATCTACTTAAAATGTTTTCATGTTTATTTTTCCCCAGCACTATTGTTAGCACTGTCATTTTAAAACCTAATAAAATTCTTCCATTTAAGTCCCTTTTTTTCCCTAAAATGTTTCATCAATCATAGTAAAACTGTGTTCTGTCATGGGGTAATTGCAAATTGGCAAGCCAAAAAGGGCATCTCCATGTCCTCATCCCCCTTATCTCTACACTGGGCAGGGATGACAGCCAATTTATTAGTTGACTCATCAAATAAAATACTGTTTTCTGCCTCTGTGATGTTTTCTGTTACAGTATCAAAGTTGTTTCTTTCAAAGCCCGTTTACAGATGGCTGTGATAGCAGTTAGTTATGCCTAATGACTTTGTTGTGCAGACTTACCGAAAATGGGAATATCTTGGTTCTGGCTAAACGACTCATACTAGATATTTTGGGAGCAGAAGGACATGTAATCAGAATAGAATTCCGCTTATTGGTGTGTTAAGAAATTTTACAAAGACTTTAAATTGGGAAGATAAGCCCCAGTCCTGGATTTATTTATAACCAGTTGTATTATTCCAGACAAATCACACAGTTTTGTGTCTCTGTTTTCTCACCTGCAAAGTGGTGATATTAATACTATATTTTCTAAATTTCTGTAGAAGCATTTTTAGCAATAAATGAGATAGTGAATGCAAATGGACTTAAATAAGTGAAACTGTGAAGCTATTTTATTCCTATTTAAATCTTTAAAAATAGAAATTTGCCTGTCATAATATAAAAATATAATTGAGGCTTATGATTACTTAGTCCAGAGTTCTGATAAAATCCAAGTATATATTTTGGGAGACTCCTTTTTTTAACGTAAAAGCTAAAATCGTATTTTTAAAAATCTTTATAATCGTCACTCTTAAATATGACTCAAAAACCTATAATCTGTAAAATACTTTGTTCTAAGAATAAAAGTGAAGTGAAAAATTAACTGATGATTCACTTTTAGCTGTACTAGACAAGGAATATCTCCTTTAGAGCCCTCACTCTTTGTACTTGCTTGTTTATAACAGGCAAACCCTGCAGGCTAGCATACAAATATAAATAATATAGAACAACACACCAGCATTCCAGTTTTTATAGTACTCCCAGAGATACCCAAACAATAAAGTGTTAATTTAAGGGAAAAAATATAGTATTTGCTGGTCTCGCATCCCAACAACTTTGCAGCAAACAATAAAATAATCAACCGAAAGCAAGTGTAACTAGAATCCTCTTTTAAATAACTCACTTCAAAGACCAATAGATGGAGAGAACAAGACATTATAAGTATTAAAACTACTGGACCCATTTACATTTCCCTCTTCAAATAAGAAAGTAATTGCTAACACCGATTGAGCACTTATTTTGCTATGCAGTTGCATTACTGTGTCACTTAAATATTAAAACAAATCTTTGAGATAATATTGCCCCCATTTTATGGATGAAAACACTGAAGGCACAGAGACACGAGGCAACACACAGCAGGACAGAGCATCCGAGTATCAGAGCTGGGTTTTAAATCTGACCGCTGAGCTGACACTGTGAAATATTAGGCAAAACTTACATTATCTCCAAAGACCATGGAGCCAAAAGAATAATTCTCCAATAAGAAAGGAAAGTTTATTTCAGTTCGACAGTGATAACAGCACAGGAAAAATAAAAAATAAAAAAAGAACCGTTATTTGGAATCCTGGTTGAAAAGAGCCATCATGAAATTGGGAAAAACACAGACTGAATAGTCACATATAACAAAGTCTGAATCTTATATGATGCATCCAAATTTTAATTCCCTCACCAGCAAAATGGAATGAAGGATGTCCACTGTAGGATTATTGTGGAAATTAAAAATCTATTAAAGAGGGGAGAGAGAGAGATGAATAGGCAGAACAAAGAGGATTTCTAAGGCAGTAAAAATGGTCTGTACGATACTGTAATGGTGGATATAGTTCATTACACATTTTTTCCTAACCTGTAGAATGGACACCAAGAGTGAACCCTAATGTAATCTGTGGACTTTGGATGATAATGTGTCCACATAGGTTCGGCAATTGTAACAAATGTACCCTCTGGTGGGGGTGTTGTTGATAGTGGGGGAGGCTAGGCAAGTGTGGGCTTAGGGGGTGTAGGGACATTTCTATATCTTCCTCTCAATTTGCTGTGAACCTAATATGGTTTTAAAAAATAAAGACACAAAAGGAAAAAAGCACATTAAATAGCTTCAAGTAGTACTTGGCACCCTGGAGGTGTTACACAAATATGAATAATAAAGCATGCTAACTTTTGAATAAATATGTAGGAAAGTAAACAATTATTTTTAACTCACTGCTTAGATTATGGAATCTTACCTCTGTTATGTAAAGCACGTATTTATCACCATACTGAATCGTCATGACGAAAAAGTCTGAATTCTCTATCAGTATGAATGTTTAGGTCTAACATTTATGGTCAAATCTTCATTAAGACAGTAAATAAAAACTTATTAATTCTATAAATAGAATTAATAGATTTCATTAGAAATCTTGTTGACCTATAAGTTTTCTAGCTTAGCATATTTAGAACAAATGGAAATTGCAGATATGTTAAAAAGAATAAAATCCAAAACATGAGGAATTTACAATAAAAAAAGTTTCATTCTCATAGCAAAGCGTCATCATTTAGAGACTGTATCCATTCACTACCAGTACACTGATAGGAGTTTGTTAAATTAGAGAGGGAACATGTTGGAAATAAAATGTATTATTTGAAAGACGAGGAGAAAGGCATTGGCTATTTAACTACAAATGTAGTTGCTTACTGCCAAAACTTTCTCAAATTCTACACAACAATTCTGTTTTCTAATTAATTTCTCAAATTGTAAGACCTTTCACATAGTTTCATGGCCAAAATACATCTGCACATGTTTCCCCTCAAATGTTTTTTGTACCACAGTGATACTCCATCTGTTGTTGCTGTCCTGCCCATTCGGCACCAAAAGTGTGGGAGGTCTGGTTGAGAAATAAGCTTGCCAGCGGACCCCGCTCCCACCAGGTGTGGGCCTCGCAGCTCTGAACATCACTGAATTCCGCTGCAAAGCACGTATTTCTGCGGTTTTAAAGGAAGCTAGACAGGTGGCACCCTTAGGTTGTTAGCATTTGCATTTTCTCTCAAATATCAAGTTTTCTCCACCTTATTCCAGATTTAGTCTTCTTCTTCTTCTTTTTTTTTTTCCTTTGAGCTAGTTTCAAAGCATTTTGAAAAACAGTTTCTCAGTTCTGGTTCAGACTTTAAGAATTAAACCAAGAACTCCTTTTATCATCTGATTTATATCTTTTTAAAATGAGTTTTGTTTTGTTTTTTTGCTCCATGTAACAGAGTAAATATCCAGTAACTCCTTTCCATATTCGCATAAGCATTATACATCAGCTGTAGATAGAGAGATTGCCTTCATTAATAAGGAAATGAAGGATTCTGAGTGGCTGCTCTCCTTATAATGAAAAATACTATTTAAAAACCTTTCACATAAACATATATGGTTTTAAAAGATATTTATATGACTATACTTAAAGCTTCAAATAAGGGATACTTTATGAGCAAGTACAATACATATACAATTTGAATAAAACATAACACATCAATTTCTCCTAAGTGATGTGGGATGTAGCATACATGAAAACAGTTCAGTGTCAACAGAAATAAGAAGGAAGTCTATGTATACTATGTTAAACACATAAAACACATTTTTCAATGAATTTTGCCACCTAAAATCTTTATGATAAATTGACTTGGTTGTTACCTTTCTCCACTCATAAACTGTGCTAAAATATCCATTACTGCTAAAGGGTTTTGTTTCATGGTGGTTTTTCACATATGTTCATATTCTATAATTTTCCTTTTCAATAACTCTAAGAAGAGTTTTTACCAATTTAACAAACAAATTAAGGTTAGGGCAACTGACAAAATCTTTGGGTATTCATGAGTTTTAACTTTGATTTCATTATTGAATTATTGAGACTGTACTGACAATGATCTTTAAAGAAAAATATACTCTCTTTGCTTGATCAATATACTAAACACACACACAAACATGTGCACACACACACACACTCTCTTTCAAACACCCTTGCTAGCATGCAAAATCACAGACCTCCTACTTCCTGTGATTCTACCTTTCCTAGTATTCTCTCAAATATATATACACACACGCATATCTTTATATTATATGCCAGTTCATCTTTCCTAAAAAAGCCTTCTACTTGATTTCTACTTTGGGGGTAACTACTCTGATTTTAATTTATTATTTAACAATTACCTATAAAGTTAGGGGGAAAAATCACAACCATATGTTATGTCTTCTGGTGGAAACGGGTGCATTTTAGTATCATGATCTATTTTCTTTCACTTTTTCAAGTATTTATTGGCAACTCAATTATGCCATTTGGCTTCAAAAATTTGTTCTGGTATCTCTTTTAAAAATATGACTCCAAAATTTTAGGAGGTAAAAATAATAATAATAATAAGAAGAAGAATGGAAATACATCCATGATGCTTTCACTTTTATACAATATCATACCCAGGGAAATAGTATTACTGTATTAATTTCCTTTTGCTGCTATAACAAATTACCACAAACTTGGTGGCTATGAACAGCACAAATTTATTATCTTACAGCTTTAGAGGTTGGAGGCTGAAATGGGTTCAGTGGGCTAAAATGTGGCTAAATGTGGGCTAAAATGTGTCAGTGGGACTGAGTTTTCTCCACAAAGCTCTAGGGGAGAATCCATTTTCTTGCCTTTCTGGCTTCTAGAGATAGCCAGTATTCCTTGGCTCTTGCCCCACTTCCATTGTCAAAGCCAGAAATGGCTAGTTGAGTGTTTGCCATATCTCTTCACTCTGAACCTAATACTTCTCCTTCCAGATTTTAGAACACTTGAGAGATTACTATGGGCCCATCCAGACAATGTAGGATAACTGCCCTAGTTTAAGGTCACATGATGAGCAGCCTTAATTCCACCTGCAAACTTAGTTTCTTCTTGCCATGTAACACGACATATTCACAGGTTCTTAGAATTAGGTCATTGTTATCCTTGGGGGCAATTATTCTGCCTAGCACCTATTTCATGTGGTGAAGAAACGCTAACAAAACTAGCAAATAGACTGCAGTGGGCAGGTGATAACATTTGTTTTTCAGATCCTATTACAATTACAGAGAGAAAAAATAAATTAAGTATTTTCTAGCACAAAATTAAAATTGGGAATTTATGTAATTTTCAAACAATCCTCAGTCTTTTTTTTTTTTTTAAAGATCTTATTTATTTATTTGACAGAGAGAGAGAGATCACAAGTAGGCAGAGAGGTAGGCAGAGAGAGAGGGGGAAGCAGGCTCCTCGCTGAGCAGAGAGCCAGCTGCGGGGCTCCCAGGACCCTGAGATCATGACCTGAGCCGAAAGCAGAGGCTTTAACCCACTGAGCCACCCAGGCACCCCTGAAACAATCCTCTTTTTTTTTTTTTTTTTTTTGTTAACAATCCTCAGTCTTAACCATCATTTGTTTCTGGATATAACTTTAAGAAGTAGAACTGAAATGGTTTCTGAGTTGTAACTCTGTTGGAGGAAATGTTAATTATTGCTTAGAATAAATATTTCATGATAAATTAATGATATGACAATTATAACACAGAGACAATGATGGTGAAAATCTATAGTTAAAATAACAAAACAATGAGCAAATAAAGTTGTCAAGTTTCAGAGCAGGAAGAAGATAATCCTACACTAATATCACATTCTTGTTTTACAAATAAAAAATCTGATATGCCTTATGTCACCCAGATGGATAGTGAGAGAAGCCTGGATGTAGGTAATGAGTCAGAACGATGTGCTGTTTGAGCGCAAAAAGAATATGTTTATAGAAATATAAGGTTTTAAAACTTTTTTTGGTACCAAAGTCTTTTATTATACACACATATAGAAAAGTGAATAAAATAAAGATGCATAGGTCAGTGGTTTTTCATATAGGAAATATGTACGTAATAAATATTCAGGTCAAAAAATAGAACATTAGCAGCATCTCATAAGATCCCCCCCACCGCCCTGTACCCACTCCTAATCACTGTTCCAACTCCTTCCTAGAGGTAATAACTATCTTTACTTTTATGAAATCACATTGCTGCTTGTCTTTATAATTTCACTGCACAAATGTTGTTACCTAAACAGTATACACATTTGCCAGGGCCTGGAGTTTATAATGCAATATATATTCTATAAGGTCTGAATTTTTGTCTATTTTTAGTCAAAATTATACTTGTAAAATTCCCTTATATGGTTTTATGTGCAGCTTTGCCCTATTTATTTTTATGAGTCTATTTAATAATTATCCCCTTATATGATTCTATTTAATAATTATTCCATTATACATCAGTTGATTCATACATTTTATTGATGATGGTCAATTAAGTTGTTTGCATTTTTGAATATTAGAAATATTGCTGCTAAAATCTTTTGATGTCTTTTGATGTCTATGTAGTAGAATTGATTGGTTATACTATATGTATACTACTACGTATACTACTATATGTAGTAGAATTGATGGGTTATACTATATGTATACTACTACGTATACTACCATATGTAGTAGAATTGATGGGTTATACTATATGTATACTACTACGTATACTACCATATGTAGTAGAATTGATGGGTTATACTATATGTATACTACTACGTATACTACCATATGTAGTAGAATTGATGGGTTATACTATATGTATACTACTACGTATACTACTATATGTAGTAGAATTGATGGGTTATACGAAGATTATTGATTAATCTTCAAATATAATAAATAATGCTAAACTGGTTTCCAAGGTGGTTTTATCAACCTATATTCATACTAGCTGCATCCCACTGTCCCCAAATTTCATTAACATTTGATATTGATAATCTTTTAAAATGTTACTTATCTTGGTAGGTATGCTGTATTGATTCACTGTTGTTTACTTTCAATCTCTGTGTATTAATAAGTGTGAGCACTTTTTCTTATGTTTTCAGGGCATTTAGATTTCTTCTTTCATGAACTTCTTACTCAAGTCTGTTGCTCATTTTCTATTGTACTTTTTGCCTTATTATTATTTTGCAGAAAATTTTTTTGATCTATTCTGTATAAAAATTATTGATCGATTACATGTGTTGCGTTTATGTTCTCTCACTATATGGTTTGCCTTTTTATTAATGATGTCATTTGATGAAAAAAGTTTTAATATATTTTCATTTATATTTACTACTATTCTTTCCTGTATAAGAAATCATTTCGTAACCTCCTCCTAATCTTCTACAAGCTGTTCTGATTCTAATTTCATATAAAGATGTACAATTCAACTGAAACTGTTACATATGCTGTAAATAGGAGACATGTTTTTCACTTTTTCTACATGGATTTCTAATTATTTTATCACCATTTGCTGAAAAGACCATTCTTTCTCCAGAGTATGTGGTACCTCTCTTATTGTAAATAAAAATAAGCAAGGAGAAGAAATATAAAATTAACTATTAAAGAAATTGAATCTGTAATTAAATATTTCCACATAAACAAAAGACCAGGCCTTGTATGGTGTGCCATCTGGATGATACTCAGAAATAATGTCATTTCAAAAATTTATTCAAAGAACAGAAAAGATGGAATTCTGTCTAATTATAAGAAGCCAGAAAAATCTAAAAATCTAAAAGCCTTACAAGGACATTATGAAAAAGAAAAATTACAGTTCAACTTCATTCATAAACAATGATGCAAAATATCTAAACAAATATCAGCAAGTCTAATCTAATAAAATACAAAAATGGGTAATACATGATTGTTAACTTTGATTTATTTCAGCAATATAAAGATTGTTTAACAACTGAAAATCAATGAAATTTACCACACTAGTAGTATAAAGAAAAATAATGGCATTATCTAAATAGATAAAGAACAAGGACTTTATAAAATTTAGCATCTATCCCTGATGAAAATTTTTGTAAGTTAGAAACAAAAGAGAGAATACAATAAACATAATATTTAATGATAAAAGAAAGTTTTTTTCTTTGAGATTAGAAATGAGATAAGAATGTCTGCTTTTGCTATCTCTGCTCATCATTGTACTCGAGGTCTAGTGAGGCAATAAAAAGAAATAAAAGGATAAGTATTAGAAGGAAAAGAAAAATAAAATTGTAGATGATTTGATAAATTATCAGAAATACAAATAAATGTAGCAGGCTCATTAGTTACAAAGTCAAAATAAAAAAATCAATTGCATTCCTTTTATAGAGCAATGAAATCAATAAGCATTCTAATAATAAGAAACAAGCAATAAAATGAAAATACCAGTTAAAATACCAAAAAGTCACAGATGTCTACAAATAACCCAAAAAACTGTGCAAATTGTCTACAAAGATGATTAACCACTATTGAGAAATGTTGAATTATTATAAAGCAGGCTTTACCAAATGTCTTGAAACAATGGTTTTCAAGACATTGGACAACAGATATAAAAAGACAGTAATCCCTGTGAGATGAGTTAAAAAAAAAAATTAGGTAGGCTTATTGCCTTGAGAGAATTTTTTGCCTATGACCCAGATGGAGCCTAATGAATTCTCTGAGTAGAGCAGATGGAGCTAGTAGCCCCAGAAGACCAGGATATCCAGGATTCACAGGACAGAAAAAAAGAAAGAAAGAGTTAGAAAAGAAGGAAGGAAGGAAAAGAGGGAGGAAGGGAGAGAAAGAAGGGAGAGAGGAAGGAAGGGAAGGAAAAGATGGAAGGAAGGAAGGGAGGGAGGATGGATGAGAGGGAAGGAAGGAAGGAAGGAAGGAAGGAAGGAAGGAAGGAAAGCTAAGAGAGACCAAGTCCTAGATGACTGCAAAGGTTCACTTGAGGTTTCAGCTAAGTACTGACTAGTGGTTCATGTGAAGAAAGAACCAACTAAAAGGACAAGAGCACAGTACCCTTTGCTCACATAGCAGCAGTTTCTGTTCCCACCTGCCAGATGGAAAACAAGACATTAGGTAGAACGTTTTAATAGGGTTAAGTTTCAGCAGTTGCTTCTACATGTTCAAAAAATTACATATAGACATGGAATATTGAAAAAATCCAGAGATAAAATCTTTAATGTCTGATGTGAAAAATACCCTGAATGTCTGTTTTTGTTTTAATTTAATTTAGTTTTGTTTTTATGGCCCAAGAGCTAAGGATGGTTTGTATAATCTAAAACGGTTACATGATAAATGATTATATAAATATGTATATAAGAACCTGATTTTGCCTTACACAGCTTAAAATATTTACCTTCTGGGTCTTTATAAAAAAGTTTGCCAATCCATGACTTAGATGAAATGGAAAAATTCCTTGTAAAACACAAACTATCAATGTTCTCTGAAGAAGAAATAGATCGTCTGAATAGCCCTATAACTACTGAAGAAGTCGAATTTTTAATTAAAGCCCTTTACAGAAAACAGACAGACAAACAAAACATCCAGGCCCAAATGGCTTCAATGGTGAAGTCTTCCAAACCAGTTCTACATAAACTTTCCCAGAAAATCCAAGAGAAGAAAATCTTTTCCAATTCATTCTAGGCCACCATTATCCTGATACCAAAATCAGACAAAAACATTATAAGATAACTAAGACTAATATTCCTTATGAACAGATGTAAAAATTCTAAACACAACTGTGGCAAATTTAATTGCAACTATACATACAAAGTAGAGTATATCATGGCCAACTTGGGTTTATCCCAGGAGTGCGAGCATGTTTTAACTTCTAAAAATCAATCAATATAAATCAATCAATATAATAACTATCAACTAAAAAATAAAACAAATCTGATTATCTAAAACAATTCGGAAGAAGAATTGACAAAACGCAACATCTATTTCTGATAAAACAACTTTCTTCAAATTGGAAACAGAAGGAAACTTTCTCAAATTCATAAAGAACATCTACCAAAAAAAAAAATCATCTAAAATCATATCGAATGGCAAAGACTGAAAGCTTTTCCTTAGGATGAATAACAAAATAAGGTTATCTGTTGTCATTGTGCTAGAGATTTTAGCTAGTGAAATGAGGCAGGACAAATAAATAAAAGGCATTTAGGTTGGAAAGGAAGCAATTGTCTTTACTGGCAAGTGATACAATCATCTATTTGGAAAGAATAGTCTTTTTTAGCCAATGGTTATAAAATATTTGGATATTCATATGTTAAAAAAAACACTTTAAGCCATGCTTCACACCATGTATAAATATTAACTCAAATGGATCATAGACCACAATGTAAAACCAAACATAGGATGAATCTGTGACTTGTGTTATAAAAATATTTTTTTAAGTATAGCACGAAAAGCAGAATCCATGAGATCAATTGATAAACTAAACTTTATCAAAATTTAAAAATTTAAAGTCAGAGACTAGGAGAAAATTTTTGCAAAGCATATATCTCATGAAAGACAGATCCATAATGTATTTTAAAATACACTAAAAATTCACTAGTAAGAAAACAACTCAATAATATTGGGCAAAATATTCGAACAGACACTACGCAAAAGTAGGGAATGCAAAGAAGCACACGAAAGACGTTCAATATCATCAGTAAAGGGAAATGCAAATTAAAGCCACAATGAGATACCATTAAACATCTAATAGAAAAACTAAAATTAAAATGATGGCCCATTTCAAATGATGATGAGGTTGTAGAGCAACTAGATCTCTCATACATTATCTACAGGAAAGTAAAGTGGTTCAACCATTTTGCAAAACATTTTGTCAGTTTCTTATATAGTTAAACATACACTTACCAAATGAACTAGCAATTCTATTTCTAGGCGTTTACTCAAGAGAAATTATCCACACTAAGACTTACATTTGAATGTTCATAGCAGTTTTGTTCATAATAGCCCCAAACTATAAACAACCCAAATAGCCATCAACAGTAAAAAAAATTAGTGAATTGTGAATATTGCTCAGAAAAAAAGGAATAAACTACTGGTACATTTCACAACATGGACGAATCTAAAAATTATTATGCTGAGAAAAAGAAGCCATATTCAAAAAGGTATATATTTAATGACTGCATGTATTTAAGACAAATCTAGGCTATGAAGGCAGAAATTTAATCAGGAGTTGCCTCAGATCTGGCTTGGGGTTAGGGACAAGATTGATTATGAGGAGTACTTGGAGTGATGGAAATGTTCTATGTGTTGATTGTGGCATTGATTACATGGCTTTATAAATTTATCAAAACTCATCCGATACATTTAAAATGGATGAATATTGTTGTATGTAAATTACACCATAATAAAGTTGATTAAAAATGCAAATAGCTAAATACTGCTAAGATACTCTCAAAGACAGGAAAAGAAGGTGTGATGAGTCTACCAGTAAAGACAATATAAAGTTACAGTATTTAAGACCAATGTTGTGCTGATGTAAGGATAGATAAAGGGACCAATGAAATAGAACATAGAACTCAGAATCAGATCCATGGGCAAATATGTGTGTGTAGAAGCAGTAGTAATAATAGTAGTACTAGTATGTGTGTATATAGGTGAGTAGTTTGGAGAATAAGTGCTATTTTTCATCTGGCACTCCTAGAACCTAGCTATAGACCATTTATGCTAATGAATACAGTATATACACAGGTGTGAACTTTACCTGGAATTAATTCACAAATACTAACCCATTATTATGTCTTTGCGGTAGAAAATATTAGCAAAGAAATATAGGGAACTAGGCCAGAAAAGAAATTCATTAAATAAACAAGAATTCAACAAATAATTAAAAATTTAAAATTAATACTCAAATTAATAGTATTCTCCCCACCAAATTTTGCAATCATGTGTATTTCCATAAGCATTCTACTTTCTGCTCTACCTCTTCATTTACCTTGGCTATGTAGAAAAAGATCTGGGGTTAAGCTTCTTTGGCATCTAAAAATAAAAGAACTTTTACTTGGCTCTTGGACCCTAAGTCATGTGTCAAATCATCTGCATTCCAATTTTCTTCCAGTTTAAGAGTACCCATTGTGATCTACATTCCTGATTCTAATCTCTGTGCCTATTGTCAGCTTGCAGATTTCTGGAACCTGGGGACTCTTGGTGGATTTCTTGCTCTTGACAAAGGATCTGGATAGACCATCTATTGGCATAACTGATCCTTTTATCTGTACAACTATTTTTGCATTAAAAATGTACTGCCTACCCTGATATTCTAAAAGTGAGAGGCAGTTTCTTTGCCCATAAGAACATGGAAGATGAAAAGCTACAATTTCTAAGTAGAAAATTGCCTGAATAATCAATGTTTCAATTCCCCTCTCATGTAATTCCTTAGGCCATTGTTGCCTGATATTTCTATTTTTATTATCATTTTTTTCTCATAACTTTACTCTTCAGCATATATGATATATATTTGCCTTTGAGAAGGATTCCCTGAGAAACCTGACTGTATTTTACAAATATGCACAAGACCAGACTAACATTTATCAAATACTTACTTTCCAAGTGCTGAAATCTGTAAGTGCTTTACATGTGTTGTTTCAATTGATCCTTACAAAAATTCCAATGGGTTGGATTTTATCAGTTCTATTTCACCAGTCAGAAAATTAGAGTGAACGAGGTTGATTTTTCAGTGTTTACCAAGCTGGAAAACTTGTAGTCAGTACTAAAATACAAGTTTATCTAATGCCAAAGATCTTATCTTTTTTTTTCTTCTAACATCTATATAATAATATAGTATTAGTATAGTATAGTTTAGTATAGCATAGGATATGTATTAGACTGATGACTAATGTGATGTTCCACATTTGAATATTTTTAGACTGTTAATACTTACCATTTACCACTAGCCACAGCGATATTTAGAATTAGTTATGAGTTAAATTTAATGGAAACACATCGCCAAATGTGACTCATTTAAATCAAGAAAACATCATAGCCTTCTCTAGACCTTGCATAATTATCTCTCCAATGGGGCTAGCCTTTCCAAGAACGTAGAAACAAACTTTCCTGATAATTTGTAAATGGTTAACCTGACCCTCAAAAATAATAAACACTACTGACAGATACAGACCCAAAACATGTCATTTCCTTTCACAACTTAAAAAGCCTTGTTTTCCAAATTCACTTCAAATCCTATAGTTTGCTATTTTAAGTCCACCTCCCAATGCTTGGTACTGAAGTTCCTTCACAAACCAGCCCTTGGCTGTTATCTCCCTCTTACCCCATCCTTGTGGCCAATATTTCAGAGCTATGAAGTGCTTGAAGATTTTCAAACAACTCATGCAATTGTTTTCAGAACCATTAAACATATGACTTCTGACATATTATTCTTCCTTCACCTCACTTTAATAAAGAAGACTAATATTTTAGGACGCAGCTCAGAGTTCATTCTTTTCAGGTAGTCTTCCTACTTTCTCATCTGCGCATGCACCAGTTGGAAGGCATTCCCTTCTCTGATATGCTACTTCTTCTCTTTGTGCTTATTCACCCTGAGTTCCAACCTTTTTTATTTACTGTATGCCCTTTCTTCTGAAGAGTAAGGACATCTTTGTTTCTTTCCAGCATTTAGTACTTTTCCTGCTAAGAATAGACACAATAAATATGTAGCTAAAAAAACAAAACCAAACACTGCCTCTTACAATATAACATTGTTTTCAATAGAGACCCATAAATCAAGTCCATTTGAGTGTTTCATTGAAAAACAGTGCTGACTTCTACAATTAAAATTGAGTTTTACTTAATATAATACTTAAAACAGAAAATTTTACAGCCACTGAGGAGTTAAAGCTTTATTTATATAGTAAGGTAAGAAAACTTAGAAGAAATCTTTGGTAACTAGCTTACCATTGAGAATACTAACTGTAGCCTAATGAAATTTATGAGCAGTTCTGAAGAAATATTTTATTTCTTCACAGAATTACAAGGCTAAGAATGAACCAGAAAGGTCACTGAGTTCATCTCTCATGTTTAAATCATCCAGGAGAAATAAAAAGCTGTACTATTTGTAAAAGTAGATATGACAACTTCTCTCTGTACTCATTCCAGTACTTAACACCTTTCACCCTAAAAATCTCTCCCTAAATGTAACCTAAATTTCTATTGCTAGTGTTTCAACATGTTTCCTCTCGTACCATCGCTGCTCGAGCCTGAGAATAGCAGGTTAATCTCCATCATGTGAGCAGCAGCTTGAACAGTATCGCCTTTTACTGGAGCCCTAAGTACTTCTTTTGTCTCAGGTTGAATAGTCATTTTACAAAATTGTGTTAATCTTTGCGATAACTCACAATTCTTGCGGAAGGCGCCAGACTCTCTCTACAATGGCCTTCTAATTTTCACTCCTGCCCCTCAAGAAGCCCTTCCTCCAAAAGTGGTCACGTTATCGTGCAAACTTCAAAGAGGATGGTATAAAAAACAACTGTCGCGAGTAAAATAGATTAATTAATACGAAGTGACTAATAGAGACAAATTGGTTGTAATGATGATTATATTATTCCCATTCCCTTCATGACGTTTCCAATTATTTTGTGTCAGTTTATCCCACTGCTGATTCAGGTATAAAAGTTAAATTGTAACTACTTTTTTAACCAAAAAATGGTTACAATAAAAACACCTAGTTCATAGGATTGATAGGATAATACGAGTGAATTAAAAATTATTGCATTGAGTAGGGGCTTAGTTAATGTTAGTTGTTGTAAGTAGTAGTATTTGTAGTAGCACTGATGATCTTATACTCTTTTGAAATATATGAATCATATTATATAATTGTAATTCTCAAAAAGCTCTGAAATGACAAGGAATATGGTCTTACAGAAACAAATAAGTCTATATGATATCCTAGTTTTCCTTGGTTTTATAAAAGTGGCTTCTAAGAATCATGAAAATATCTATTTCTTGTAGTATGAATTAAGTTTAAATAATAACTAATACAGAACAAAACAAATACAAACTGAAATTATTTAAATTAGAAAATAATCATTCTTTTAAGTTCCTAAATGTCCTTAATATGATTAGAGAACATTTTGCTGTTTTTCTTTATGTTCCATAGTCTAATTAATTCTTAACTTTTACTTTTTACCTCTTTTTTCAGTCTTCTTTGCAATCTGCCTCACCTGTCTATTTCACTTCCCCTTGAGTTCAAACTTTAAGATCTTTTAAGAAATATCATGCTATAATTTTCTTCTTTGAATTTAACATAAATTTTTGTGTTCATATATTTTAATTAAATATTATTTTTTGAGTTTTTTCCTGATTCAATGCATTATCTTTTTTTAATGCATAATCTTAAGAGATTTTCTAATTTGAAAATCTCATGTATATTTCCCATACTTGCAAACACCAGGTCAAAATGCGTGTAATTTTTGTTGAGAACCAGGTGACCCCTTGCTTTAACATTCTCCTGTGAAAGGCTGGCCAACAACTCACACCAACCTAGTCTTCCAATCAAGGCACAGGTGGGAACAGTTGAGAAATCGAAGCAAACAAACTGATTATACATCATGGAAGGTGCTTTAACTTTGAGTTATGAAAAACCTATTTCAAAATGACTTAAACCATCAGGCAATTAATTCTCTCAAAAAAGAAAAAGTGCTGCAGTTGAGTGACTACAGGGTTGATTAATCTAGTAGCAAAACCATGTCATCAAGGTTCTTTCCTCCTTATGCTCTGTCATCCACAGAATTGATGATGTTCCCTTGTGCTAGCTTTCTTCACGATCATAAGATGACTTACAATAAATTTTGATTTTTTATTCTAATTATGTAAGACTAGGTAATTTCAACATCGTTCTCCAAGAAGATACCTACAAATGTCAGATACAATATGAAAATGAAAACATACTGTTAAAGCTACCACTAAACATACCACAAAGTAAGAGAAATCTCCTGGGGGCAAAAATAAAGAGAAAGACAAAAACTGGGGTGGGTGTAAAACCAAGTCTCAAACAACTTTATGGGACTGATGATCCTTAATGGCTTCTCTGAAAAAGGAGACAGGAGTGAGCCTTTGAAAGATGGGGCCAGGACTGAAATAATTGCTTATCATCAGAGTCACAGACTCAGCGATAAGATAGACTTTAAAAAGGTCTTCACCAGGAAAATGAGGTAACACAAAACACTGAATGCTCTGGCTTGTGTGATGTGTGCGGGGGGAAAAAGTCATTTCAGAATTCATGACTACGTGTCTGTGTCTCAGAAACCCCTGGCTGAAAAATTAGTAGAAAGTGACTCTGAGGTGGTACTTAGGAGGGTACGGCAGCTGGGAGAAGCAAATGAATATTCTTCCTTCACAGAAAGATCCTGGACACAGGTGTTGCAGAATTCCTCCACATAAAGACTATATAAAATAAATTATACAACTAATAGTAAACACACACAAACACAAACAAAATCCCACCATTCGGGAAGACCAGCAGAAACAGTACATAGCAAATTTAGGATCTTTTACAAATGATATAAAACAGCTATGTTTAAAACATTAAAGAGATGAAAAGGAATTTAAAATATATGATAGCAACAAACATGTTCTATTAAGAAGTACTCAAGAGAGTTTAAAGAACCAAATAGAAGTTCTAAAACTAAAAAAACAATAGTTGAAGTTAATAACGTAATGGACTGTTACACAACAGGGTAGATACATTTATAAAGAAAGTGTCGATTACCAGAAATTACCTAACATGTATCATATATAAACAAAGAGATGGAAAATAAAAGCAAATTTTGAGTAATGAAGGACAGAAAGAGAAAATTCCTTTGGAATTCTAAAGAGCATTAATGAGGGAGAGTCATCATTTTAAGAGCTAGTAGATAAAAATTTTACAGAATTGAAGACAAGAATATTTCAATTTGGGAGATACAATTCTAAGCAAGAAAAATGAAAGAAAGAAAATTAAGCCTGGACACATCACAGTGAAATTACAGAGACGATCTTATAAAAAGATTATATACAGTGTTATGGACTAAATATTTGCATCCCACAAAATTTGTATGTTGACGTCCTAACTCTAATGGGATGGTATCTGGAGATGGGGCTCTTGGGAGTTATTAGGGTTAGATGAGGTCATGAGGCTGGGCTTCTGGTCTGATGGGATCAATGCCCTCTAAGTAGAGACATCATAGAGCTTGTTGTCTCTCTCTCTCCCTTTCTGACATGTAAGGATAAAGCAAGAAGGTGACTATCTTTCAGTTTTCACCAGAACTTAACCATGCTGACACCGCGACCTCAGACTTCTAGCCTCCAAAACTATGAGAAAATAAATTCCTGTGTTAAAGCCACCCAGTCTATGGTATTCTGTTCTGGCAGCCCAAGCTACCACATACGCAGCCATACAGAAAAGATAGATAACCTACAAAGATGGATGACAACAGACTTTCTAAACAGTGACAACTACAAAGTAATATATCATATACCTTCAAAGATCTTAGGGAAAATTATCTGCTAACTCCAAATGTTACATAAATTAGAGAACAAGAAAAAAATTTGCAGATAGATATACACTGTAAAGCTTACCACCAACAGTGAACCTCAGGGCAAAGAATATTGACTCCAAAAGTGAAGAATAGCAGACAGGAAAGAATGGTGAAAGAGAGATGGATAAATAACCAGAAAAATCTGAGACAATATTACTACATAAATAGTACATTCAAAGAGACAATACACTAGTGGTTTTAGACCATGTTTTATGGAGCTGGGTCCCTCTTTTAAATCCCACTCAGTCATTAGCAGGCTGATGCCTGGCAATATATCGGTTTTCACATCTGAAAGATGGGTCTTATGAGGATTACAGGAGTTAGTATAAGCCAAGACCCTAAAACAGTTCCTGGCACAAGTATGTATGTCATAGCTCCTATTGTTTCTAGTATTACTACTATTACTACAAGATAATAATGACTAATACGAGGAACAAAAATAATACCAAACTAAAATACTGGGCTATAAAAATAATTCAGGCAAGAGATGGGTGACTGGTGTTGAAATATTTAAGTTCCTATATTTTGAGTGGCACCTAGAGACACTAGTGATCTTTGGCTTGTTTAGTTAATTATACAAGCTAAAAAGTAAAGATACTACTAAAAGAAAAGAAACAAAAGGAAAATGTCTGCTAGGACCATCTGAATAAATTTTGAATGTAGCCATCTAGTCAGGAAATGCATGTCATCTATGTGAGGTAGAAGTTAGGCTAGCCTCAATCTTTGGCGTGATAGCAGTCAGCATCAGAAGACAGAGAAAGTGGTGTACAGAGTTCTAATGAAAAGACAGTTTGACTTAAAAATAGTACATTCACGCAAAATTTTCAAGTATAAAAGGAGCTGTTAGACATTTTCAAATGTAGAGGAACAGTGGAAACACTGTGGCCAGAAACCCTCCTTGAAAAAGCATATTCGATGATAAAACTCAGCTAATTAGAGATATTTTTAAATCCCCGGAAATAGAGAATCAATAGTGAAAATTACTCAAGGGAAGCACTAAAATCTTTTAAACATAAAATCAAAACTAAACTTCCATGGGAACTGTGGTAGGACAGGATATCAATAGTATGAGTTTTGACAAAGTAAAAATAGTATAAGCAAAAAAACCCCCAAAAAAACAGGTAAAAAGGGAAGGGAAGGGAAGGGAGAAGGAAGTGTTACCATCATGGCTGATTCATCTTTTATAGCAACGAGCAAATCAGTACTGCCTGAAATTAAAATGAATGGTTAAAACATTATCTCAGCACTCTGATTCTATTTATATATATATTTTCTTACATTTACGGTTCCTTTAAATTTTATTGCTCTTGCGGCTAAAAAGAGAAATCTGCAATCAGCAATTCTTTCAGTTTCACTTCAATTTCTTTTTCTTCTGTTAACTTTCAGTAAAATGAGAGCGGGCACCTTTCAGTAAAATAATAATCTTAATGCTATAATAATCTATCATCTCTATATATCTATATATCTATCTATCAACTATTTCCCTTATCTATAATATCCTTTTACCGGTGCCCATAAAATATCCACAGAATAATGTTCATTAAATACACAAAAGCTGGGGTATGGAGATTGGAGTGATGTTTTGCTTTGTCCTTCACACTTTTCAAATGGTTTGGAATTTTTATTATGTGTATATATCACACATAAAAACAAAAATGTTACTCTAAAATAATATTTATAAGCAAATATTAATAAAATAGTACAGTTTATTCCTTATTTGATAAATTTATCAACAGTACCTTAATTTTGACTTTTTAGTTGTTTTGCACAACTAACACAATATGCTCCCTGCAATGGTATTTTCAGATTTGTTGATAACTATCATATAATCTCTCATTTAGCATCAAATGCAGACAAAAGATAAAAATTACATATAAGAACATCCTCTTAGATTGTGGAAGATATGAATGGTAAAGCTTAAGCAATATATGAAAAATATGATTCACATTTAAGTTTTTATACAGCAGAATAATGACTAATTGACTTTGGTTTTTGGCAAAGAAATCTAAAACAAAAATGTTAATTTTTTAAAAAGCAGTATGCGTTAGTTTTTCTTCTCACTCAAAATCTCAAAAGATGAGAGATAAAATAATATTTTGTAACTAATAAAATAAAATTGAGATCCAAATGCAAACTATGTTTCTACTCAAATGCAAATATTTTCCAAGTTGTTGACTCATCATAACTAAAAGCAGCTGGTGTCCTATTCAAAATGACTGCAAACAATCTAAGTTAACACCTCAAAAAATTATCAAGAGTAGGAAAAAATGTATCTTGGCAAAGAGACTGGATAAAGAGTCTAAAAATGAATTTGACCATAAGGGAGGGGTTCTGTAGCAATAAGATGCTTTGAAGGAACTTTAATCTCAATACATGTGTCATGGAACAAAATTAGATAAATTATGGCACAATGGTATCATTTAAAAATGGTATTTTGGAAGGAGCTGTTAGTGCTATTTTTAATAGTAAATTTTCAATTTCAGATGAATTTTTTTCACCACCAAGAACATTAGTTAAAAGTAGCTGCACATCTCAATATCTAAATGGAAAGCACAGTAATTATATTTTGCATGCATAATTTGAGACAGTCACACAGTATACATATGACAGGCTGCCATGATATATTTGTCAAAGAGGACCTCATCAGTACCAGCTGTTTCCAAATTACCAACGGGGGAAATGCACCCAAAAATATGTACAAAATGATCCACTGATATACAGGAAAAAATATTAACATTTCTTCATTTATTTATACCTTTTCCTTTTTTACAATTACATTTTGGAGTCTTCCATAATGTAGAGTAGTTTAAATATAATTAATAAATGTACATATATTGGATGTGCAGTCTGCAAAATGCTAATTCATAGCATAAATGCAGGATCCAAAAAAAAAAAATTCACCCTTATCGATCTAAATGGGATTCATTCCTTGCCAGTTCTACATATTTGGTAGTTATTGCATAATACACTATTCTGAGACAATTTTAAGGCAATGTTCAAGCAGGGCTGATTAGGGATACTACTATGGATTGAATATTTGTGTCCCCACAAAATGCATATGTTAAAGTTCTAGTCCCCAGTGTGAAGGTGGGGTTTTGAAAGGTAATTACGTTGTGAGGGTGGAACCCTAACGAATGGGATTAGTGCCCTTTTAAGAAGACGAGGGGCCCAGAGTATTTCCTCTCTGCCCTGTGAAGGTACAAAGAGAAGTGTTCCCATCAGATGCCTATTTTATGGGCACCTTGACTTTGTTCCTTTAGAACTGTATGACTGAATGTTTGTTTATAATCCATCCACTCTATGATATTTGTTATAGTAGCTTGGACTGATTAAGACAGAAATGATGACAATTATCTAGGGGGAACATAGGCATCCTGGAACCATCATCTAACATGCTACCCTAGGCACTGGCAAATACTGCTTAGTTATTTTATACAGATAATTTCTCTGTTGCTATCCTTTTCAATATTGCAAGACTCCTATCACTTTCCTAGACAAACCACATATTTTTTCACTCTTTGTCCCTACCACTGAAGAATTCAAAATAGCATGTTAGGATGCTCTAGATGCCAAACCTTTGTCTGTGCCTACAAGTAAGGCAGAATCTTCTCCTGTTCTGTACCCTGCACTTAGCCTGGGGGTCCCTTTCCTGAGCTTGAGATTCCATCCATTTTTGTCTTAATTGAAGCTACTCTTTCTAGTCTTTTCTTTCATCTTCTACTTTTTCTCCACTCAATTCTTTCCAATAGCCTTTACATTGGGTCAATTTCCATATTGGGCTTTCTGTTTACCGTCATAGCCAAACTACCTAAAAGAATGTCTTTACTCTCAGGCACTGCTCAGCCCATTCTAGATTGGATTCACTCACCAAAATTTCACCAAAGTGGCTCTTGCTAATGTCATCACTGATCTCTATATTAAAAGACTTACTGGGTGTTTTTCAACTTGCACTGGGCCTCTCAGTAGCATTTAAAATTGTGAACTCCCTCTCTTGTGAAATACCCATTCCCTTAGCTTTAAGGGTAACATACATATTTCTAAATACTCTGTGCCAATTTTTATTTCCCGACTGATTAAAGCTTTGAATCTCCTAGGATTTATGCTTAGTTTCTCTTTATTTTCATTCTATGATCTCTCTTATGTGGTTTCTATAGGTAATTATATTTGTTTCCATAGCTTCCATTAACACCAACATTCTGCTAAGGACTCCAAAAATTTTCTGCCTATTTAAGACTTTTCTAAGTTTCAGACCAATATGTACTATTGTCTGCACTTATATATATTAACAGCATGTCAGTCATACCATGTCCAAAACATAACTAATCACTTTTCTCCATATATATTTCCTTTCATCATCAAACTCAACAACATCTACCCAACTGTTCATACTACAAATCTAAGAGATTTCCTCCACAGCTCTCTGTCTTTCACTGAAGAACATCCAATTCATCATTAAGACCTGCATATCTCTACATTGTGTATATTACTCCCGCTTTCTTTCAGTTTCATTAATCTTAACTAAGCTAGTATTCTGTCTCCCCAACCAATACAATAGCCCTACCTTATGAGTCTGTATCCACACTTTGCTGGCTTCCAATTTATTTCCTTTGTCAAAATTAATGTGATCTTCAGAAATGCAAGTATCTACAAATAGAATCCAACTTTCTCTATGGATAACATCAGGACCCTACTCCATATAGACACTGACCAACTTTTTAGATACATCTTCTATAATTCCAGCACTTCACTAACTTATAACTTATTTTTATTCTTGGCATTTGCATCTTTTTATCATTTATTACAGCTTTCATAAGTGCATGTAGTGATCATTCCTACCCTCATTCCCACCCTCAAGCACATACTGCATCAAGCTAATTCCCAGCTCGACCCTCACTTAGACATTGTCTCCTTACGGAGTTTCCATGATCACTCAGGTCAAATGATTAAGTAATCATTTGTGTAATTTTGTTTTTAATGTTTCTTTATCCTTCTAGAATTCATAAGCGCCACGTATGCTTGCTCACTATTTTACAGTTAACCCTAAAAGGTGTCTAATAAATCAGAGGTGCCCAACTGTATATTTTGAGTGAATGGATGCAAGAATTAATGAATTAGTAAACTATAAATGAACTAGTAAACTATACAAAATATATAATAAGTGAATTAGTAAACTATACAAAAGAACACCCAATTTGATTCGATCTTACTGCTCTATTGTTAAAAAAAAGTATACTAATTATCCAATGGAATTTTAGATTTAGATTTATTGTTAAGAACTATTTATCATATCATTTAAAATAACTTTTTAAATGGCAACTGTATTTTTTTTGATGTCTGTAAATCAGGAATGTTGAGAAATTAGAATGAAAGTTGCAAAATAACTAGAATTAAAAATAACAAATTTAAAAGTGGAGAAATTTATGATATTACCTAGTACTTTCTTGCCAAATTATAAAATGGAAAATAAACAAATGTTATTGTATCAAGGATTTAAACACTCTATTTTAGGACATTTTTTAAAAGTTATATTGATCATTAGCTCCTTGATAATAATTTTGAAATGAAAGTTTAAAAAAAGTGAGAGGAGTAAATTTAGATTTAGGAGAGCCTAATGGGAATATTTACCACTGGTCAAGTGCTAAGAAGTCTGTTTTAACATTAAAAAAAAATATTTAGTTGAGATTTAGTTTCAAAAGGATGCCTTTTCATTCTTAATCAATTGAATTTGTATTTAGTCTCCTTACTTTTGATTTATTGGAAACTTTTCCAAGAAATTAGAGAGGGTTCAAATGCAATGAACAAATATTTGGTCATCTTGGGTTGACATAAGTTAAGCTGTAATTCAGAAATATTGTTGAACTGAATAAAGATGTATTGACATATTTCCATTCAAATCTATCCTTATTTAGGATGAGATATATTACACTGATGAATGCTTGGACAACCATGGAAGAGCAGAATCGAAACGGAGTAATTCCAATCATTCTTCTCAACCAGTTCCTTTCAGGGAACACACATCACTTCTCCCAGGGACTGAAAGTCCTGGTAAGTACTGTCCTGTGAGGTTCCTCTATGGATCTGTGATTTCCCTCTGAATTTAAGAATCTACTTGGAGATTATATTGAAAGGTAAGACACCAAATTCCTATCTTTGAAACAAAGTTGTGCAAAACATTCAATCCTTCTACTCTGCAATATTATTTTCCCTTGCATTTTTCTCAGAACGATCTTAGTCAATGAAAAATAAATCTTGTAATTATATTTAATGATCTTATTACATATTTGGTGATTTTATTATATATGTTATTATATATGTACACACACATTATATATATTATATATATACTCTCTTTTCTAAAAAGGTTATAGCAAAATATCCTGCAAGTCTTTTTAAAAATCACATAATAGTATTTAAAAGCAACTACATATATAGAAATATCTACCATCTATTTTTCTGTCTATTTGTCTTCGTATACTTTGAAATAGCTAATCTTAAAGATTTTGAGACATAGAATTTGATAATAGACTGTTCATGTTTTTATGTAAACCCAACTGTTTTCAAGCAGTAAAAAATGTGATGGGTATTAATATATTTATTAATCAACGATGATTAACAGTCATAGTAAACAAAATAAAATTTACTGAGAATTTATACTTTTTAAATGTTTCTTTCTATACTTTAGATCAGTTATTAGGTACCATGCCTCCAAAGCTAACCATTTAAAAATAATTTCCTTTATTGGGGTGTGTTTGTGTGTAAGGGATTTTTTTTAAATGTTTTTCTTCAGACAAAGTAAGCCTAAGATATAAGGATTGATAAACTGTTAACAAGTAGGGAGTAATATACCCTTATTCCAGATATGTGTTGAAGTGCACGTATGTGCTGCTGTTCACAGAGTCTGAGAAATGCAGAAGAGTGTTTTGTTATTATACGTATGATATCAGCACAGAACCTAGCTGCCCAGGTGATCTTAATCTGGTTTCCTGAATGGTTTGGGAAAGTAGAAAGAGAATGAACCTACCAAAAACAATTTGGCAGAAAGTCTCTGACAGCTTTGTATTAATCACAGGTATCCCTTATGGAGGTCTTTCTATACAGCCAGCATCATAATTAAGTGTTGCATTTGTATTACCTTCTAGAATCCTCAAAAACTATTTTGACATTGGTAAAACTATTTATGTGGTGAAGATGTAGAAACTGCTCCAAATCTGATAGCGTGTAAATGACAGAATAAGGATTTAAGCCAACGGATGGCTTCCTCAGAGGGTTCCTCTTCCTTCATGGCCTTGCTGCCCTACTTTTGAGTAATCTTGGTTGAAATTGTCAATAGTGTCTGAATCTAAAAAAATTGAGGCCCATGTTTTGAAAGTAGGTCTCTATTATAATGTTTCATCTTCTGAAACCAACTTCAAAATAAATTATAGCCATTCCTTTTCTCTTCTATATTTATTATCTGTACTTGATATCCTAGTTTTAAATACTTACCATATGTCAAAATTTTATTTTAAATTCTACCCTCTAAATGTATCATACTTCCATTCAATTGTAAGTGTTGTTATAAGGATAATTTATTTTCCATTAATAGAGGAATCGATCTACAAATATTAAGGCATTAGTAGTAATAAGTCCTTGGATCACACTTTATGAATCACTGTAACCTTTTATTAAAATCTTATCACCAATAATTAGCAAGACTTAAGTTTTCTTATCATAATAATGAAATCATACTATGGGTTATCTAAAGCCTTGCTTAAAGTCAGATTAATGCTACACTTATTTATTCTTAAAGCAACCATCTGATTTTTTTCCAAAGGATAAGTATAAACAGATCATCGACTCTAAAACAACAATTAATGCCTCTACTGAAAATTTTCTGACATATTTGTCTACTAATAAACTGAAATTCAAAGTCCAAAGCACATTTAAAAAACCATTCTTCTCCACATGGTATTCCATTATGAAACTGCAGCAGTGAACATAACATTAGTTGAACAAACATAACACTATAATCGAGCATCTGCTTGCCTTCCTGCGTTGCATATACAGCAGAGATTTGTTGTAGTTTTTTTTTTAGTATTCTCAATAGGTTTCTGTGTTTATACAGGTCCAGGAATTATCTTCAGAACTTATCCTCCATATGGCACCGGGAAATGTGGTATAAGAACCTTTCTGACACAAGGGATATACAATTTTTTTTATTTCAAAATATCAAAAAATTGCCATAAATATAAAACTATCAAACAAGTGTTAGAACCACCTCCACCTCTGGTTAATCTCATCAAAATTGATTCCGTTGTCTGTATACAATAACTTTAATTCCCCAAAATTCACAAAGGTCAGCACATTTCTTCCCTCAAGTTCTAAATGTTAAACAAGGCTTAATTATATTTTTAATAGTAAGTTATTTAAGACTTAGGATGTGTTCTTGTTTAGCAGAGGGCCAGCAGCATGAAGGTACTGAATAAACATGAGCCAATTTTTGGTTATTATGTTATATCCATCAAAGAGAAATAAAGTAGAGATGTCCCCTTGGCTGGATAATTCTGTGTAGATAAGTGATCTGCTTAGTTCAATTTAAAGAATCCCATGGAGGTAATATATTTGGGTACTTTGGGGAAAATTTTCCATGTTGCACAATTTGTTTTAACTCTTGTCTGCAATCCATTTTTCCTGTGTGAGGAAACCCTGAGTCAATATGTATTAAATAAGCTGATATTTAAGACACATAAAAGACACCGACGATGTCACTAGCTTTATTCTATTTTAACTTCTTAAAAACTACATTCTAAAATTTGTGGATAATATCAATAACAACCTTTATTTATGTTTTAATGGGCTCATGTGCACATGCATTCTTATTTTTGATTTTATAAATATAGCTTTTAAAATATTAGAAAATATAAATTACTGTATTTAATTTATAAATATGTCACTCTTAAATAACTTAAAGTGCTCCACCTTCAATATACTAAACCAACTAAATATAATGTCAATTACGTAAAACTCACTTGTTAGGCAATATGGGGAGATTACTCAGACACCACACTAGAAAAAAAGTAGTTTCTTCCATATATGGGTAACAAAGTGATTAACTTGCCAGTTCAATGTGAAGGAATAATATGGTTCCACGTATGTATGGTTTCTTAAATCTAGTTAAGACACATGGCCAGATATTTCAATTAATGTGTAGCAAGGTCACAAAATCAATTTCTTATCAGCCAAAAACACTCATACAGTAAATTTTATTTTCAAACCATAATCTCTAAATTAAATCTGTGTACCTAAAAAATACAGTACAGAAACTCAGCCATTGGGTTTTCTCTCTGATAGCATTTTCACAAATGGCACAAGGCTTTGTATGCTATATATAGCCTACAATGTTTGGTTAGATTCTATCTTCCTAGAGAACGTCATTATCTCTTTCCACGGCAAATAAAGGACCAAAGTGTTAATTTCCTCCTTAAAGTAAGTACTAGGTTTGAACAGTTCTGACATTCTACCTTCCAGCAATTTATGTGGGAACTTTTAAACAATTATAAAGAGAATCTCTGAAACTGTATATTAACCAGACTTCTTGGTAATAGAAATAAGTTATCTAAACATAAAATTGTGGAGAAAATCATGTTAATATAGAAAACAGGAGCCCTCTGTAGTTAATTCACATAAAAGGACTTTGTAGGAATTGAGCTTGTCTGACCAATGACACTCAAGATAATCACATTTTTAATGAAAACTCTTTGACTTGAATGTAAAATACCATCATCTGTTACATTCGGGTGTTGAAGTTCTTTCTCTATATTCCAATTTCTTAAACTGAATCTTTTTTTCTCCTAATATCCTCATTCTCACCTTCTTCACGACTACACGTGAGACTATAGTAATTTAAGTGTTAGTAGCTTTTATCTATATTTAACGGCACTGGACCAAAATAGTTAAAGGAACTGAAATACTTCAATGATCGTGCCCTAATATCTTTTTTTTTAAAGATTTTATTTATTTTATTTGACAGAGAGAGAGAGATCACAAGTAGGCAGAGAGGCAGGCAGAGACAGGAGGGGAAGCAGGCTCCCCGCTGAGCAGAGAGCCCGACGCGGAGCTCGATCCCAGGACCCCGAGATCATGACCTGAGCTGAAGGCAGAGGCTTTAACCCACTGAGCCACCCAGGCGCCCCTAATATCTTAATATTCAGAAAATAACAATTTTCATGCCAGATAAATATGCTGTGTTCTATGTTTTTTAACATTGCAAATGTCTGAGACATTTATATAAATGCTGTATACATTCCACAGTGGTGTTCTCTCCTACAGCTACCTAACAAATTATACAAATCTATTGTAAATTCGGATCCTTGGGACCAAGATGATGTTTGATGGTTGAAAAACATAGGATATGAAATTGTATCTCAAGCAGACAGGAAACAGAAAATTATCTGAGATAATACATTTAGAGCTGTTCAAATAATTTTCCTTACAGCCTCCTAAACATGTAATCTTTTTAGTTGATTTCAGCACTGCTAAATGGAATGAAAAGAATCTTTCCTAGAGCAAGAAAGTGAGTAACTCTTGGGAAGGGTTAAAATAAATTTTTTTGTTAAAAAATTTTTGCAGATGGAGACAATATTTTCTTCATAATCTTTGTATTTTGGAAGTATCAAAATTCTAATGAAATGATTTAGTTACAGAAAGTAAGAATATTTTATTTCTTCCCATTTCATGTGATCATTTATTCTATTTTAATGAAATTTAGAGCTTGATAAAAAGCAAAATGAAACAATAGTCCTTCACTTTGTATACAATGTAATAAAGGTAAAACATCATCTTAAATATTTAGCTAAAAAATAAATACAATTTCAGGAAAAGTTGTATTTAAAAAGGTCACTTCCTTAGAAGGAATAATAAATTTGAGACAATTGTTTTTAATAACACATGGACTAAAATTCCTCTTTGCAGTTAAAGGAAGTACTAATATCAAAGTACTAATATGTAATAAGTACTTTATTAGTACCAATATTAGTACTAATAAAGGAAGTACTAATATCAAAGTACTAATATGATTAAAAGTAAAAACATCATTTTTTAAGTGCCAATAATTTCACACTTCCTAAGATTTTTGTGAAAAAAGCATTTTTGATACATAAGACGCAAAAGGAAATACCATAGTCAACATAACTCCTCGGACTCTAAAGATGAAGACCAGGGGGACCTAAAACTGGGGAACCATCACAAAGGATTAGTGCCAATATTGCAACTGACCCTGCCTTAACACATGCTACTTCCTAATTCATGAAAATGCTTAAAAGAGCAATAGATAAGTTAATGAATATTCAGTCTTTGAGTGATAGATGATCACTCAACATGAAGTAAGAAAACAAAGATAGTATGGAAAAAAGTGTAAGAAGCTTATGATGCTCACTGATCATCTATGCAAATTTTCTATCTGGCTATAATGGCGTATCATTATTTCTATCTGGCTATAATGGAGTGTCATTATTTATATTTGTGATGGGATCACACCTAAGGTAATCTTGCTATACTGGCCTTTTACAATGTCTAAAATTCAGCCAAAACTCAGTGCTGATTCGTGCAAGTAGAAATATCATCTGTGATGTCTTAAACATTCAGCACAGGCAAGGAACAATAAAAATAGTGCACCAACCTGTCAGAATAGCTACTGAAAAACAATCCATAGTATTTTATAGATTCGATCCAAGGCATTTTGGTAATTTCCAAGGATACAATCAAGAATAAGAACTAGTCACTATCTCCAAGCTGCCAATATTGTTGGTATTCCCCCAGGGACTAATGAAAAGCAGGTAGATGGCATCCAAACTTACTCCCACATTATGTATTAATGCAAAAATAAAAAGAAATTATAAAGAGAACATGAAAAAATAAGCAATTATTCTTAATAGATAGAAATGAGAAAACCTTGCAAAGAGAGCAACATGTACTGTGTCTTTCATACACAATGAGTCCCAGCTTATATATGCAACATGGAAAGTGCCCAATTTCTCCCCTAAGCACATGCATCATTGATTATCCTGTCCCATTTACTGAGCCTGACACAAAGCCATTTTGATGCCTGTAAATACAAGTAACCCTAGAAGGAAGACATTTGGCTCCAGGTTTCCAGCTGAGAGGACTGGCCCTCTGGTCACTTCCATTCTCACCATCCCTGGCTCATCACATACTCATAACTATGCAGTCATCCATGTTCTTTTGGAATTGCAACACAAGGACAAGTTTCATTTGTAGCATTTTGTTCTAGATGTTAGTAAAATGGTGATCATAAAAGCACATGGGTCACAACCCTTTTCCCCATAAAATAGATGTGTACATCATCTTATTCAAAGGGGTTACTCTCAATAGCATCTAATAGTAACTAAACTTCTCCCATAAGAAAGCTATTATAAAAATCAAGATTTTATAGCCTTCTTGTTTGTTTTTAATGGTTCAAATGACTCTAATACAGTAGTTATCTTGCTGATTATATTTAACAACTTACTTTTCAGCACTGAAATAAAGGGGGGCTCACTAAAGATCTCATTTCACAGAGAAACAGTCTCAGATGCACTTTGTGATTAGTCATGAGAAGCCCAGTTGAACAGGACTAGAATATTTTACAAATTTGGAGACAGTGGCACATCAATATTAGAATTTTTATTAGAGAATCTAGTTACTAGGGCATGGCGTACTAGGAAGGCTCCAATTTATAGGGCTGGGTCCTAGCTACTGGAATATAAGGATATAAGGGATGGATCTAATAATGGGAACTTGAAAAATAAGACTATGGTTTGGAAATTATTATTATTATTATTATTATTTTTAAAAGATTTTATTTATTTATTTTACAGAGAAAGAGACAGCAAGAGAGGGAACACAAGCAAGGGGAGCAGGAGAGGGAGAAGCAGGCTTCCCCCTGAGCACAGAGCCCATGTGGGGCTCGATCCCAGAACCCTGGGGTCATGACCTGAGCCGAAGGCAGATGCTTAACAACTGAGCCACCCAGGGGTCCCTGGAAATTATTTAATGATTAATATCATAGGATTTCTAAAATGTACTCCCCCTCCCTTCCTTAGTCTCAGAAAAGTAATTAAATGAAGCAGAGGTTAAATGAAAGTAGATGAATGTAGAAATGAGGCTCAAAGGATTGACAAAAATGTTTCCCGTAGTGGGCATCTATGTTTTTAGGCATCGTTCACTCTCCCAATGGCAACAGCCACCCAAATGTCCTTTGTCTCATTCTGTCCCTGTGATTTGAATAGGTTTTCACTCTCGGTTCCAGGAACAGAGCAGGCTGATAGTAAGTCCGTCAGTATATTCCATTATTATTTAAGGGCATAAAGGTAATAAACAACTTGAATGTATAAATAAAAGTGACAGGTTCTGAAGTAAACTATACTCCTCTTTTATAGCAGGGAATCAATCAATAGGTATTTCTCGAGCATAAGCTGAGAAGTGAAGGCACAAATATATTTAGCAGAAGATAGGGGGGGAATTAGAGGGCTCTTTTAATTGAAGATTCATGTCTTTCTTCAGTTCTGGGAAATTGTCAGATCTTTTATTATTTCCTCTGCTAAATCTTGTCTGATCCTTTCTTCAGTAAGACATATTAAATGGATATCAGGTTCTCTGTGCCTGGTCCTATTTCTTAGTTTTGTTCTTATATTTTTCATCTGAGCTTTTTAGTCCTGCAATTCGTTGGATATTATTTTTCAGCCCTTCTACTGTATATTATCAACTCAATTTGGGAATAATATTGATCAAATGATAACTACATTTTATTGGAGAAGAAAAATACATAAGGTGTGCCTGGCAGGAGCCATCAAAAGTATTAGCCAGTGAATTCAGGAAATCACTTGGGAAAACAGACAACATGGGGAGACTGTTATGGGCTCCGTATTAATGACATTATAACGTGAAAACCACAGATAAATCACGCAATGAGGATTGGAAAACCCATTAGCTACCTTGTTTCACTTTTGAGATAAAGCATGGAAAGAATTTGAGAGAGGTCTTGGCACAGATAAAGGAAAAGATGACAAAAGGGTGAAATTGTGTTGTAAAAAGGGTGAGAGTGCTGAGCCCATCAGCTCAGAATATCTTGACGAAGGAGTCCTGATGTGTTAATAAATCTGATATTTGTAGCTTCCCTGTTCCATGTGTGAACATCCTGCTAGGAGAGGAAACCCAGGAATGGAGACGTTAGTCTCAATCTTAGGGTGATCTGTAAGCACTGGTTTGCATTACTGACAACCTTACCAGCTTATTATAAGTCTTGATGCCTTTTGTTATAAAATGAAGAACAAGAGGAGAAAAAAGGTATGAGGAATTGAGCAGCAAAGAGGTTTTAAAATACATCGAAGAAGAAAGTGTTCTGTGGTATGATAGTTCTTTTGTACACAGGAGCCTATTTTAGCTGTTTTGTTTGTTTGAATGCAAACTTTTCCAGAATCGCTTTGAAGATATAAGCTAGACTTTTCCCTTCAACCTCTTTTTCTCTTCCTAAATATATCATTTTCCAGGCCAATTGTTCTATTTATTCATCTTTGTGTTTGTATTATTGGCTTTTCGCCAATGACTGCTTATCCTTGCATGACCCTCATGTTTTTGATTAAAGAACAATGTTGATTATTACAGGTAGCTTGGCCGAGGTCCTGCCTGCCAGCCATTACTACCTCTTTAGTACAAGAGAGTTCAGAATTCCCTGTATGGGGAGGGGCAGGGAGGGAAGCAAGCATTCTTCCAGGTAGTATAGATGGAGAGTAGGCAGAAAGCTGACATCAATTTTTACTCTCACCCATTCCTTCCAGGCAGATGCCAGTGTCCTCTGAGAGATTTTTCTTGGCTTTATTTGGGATAGAACACCAATGGGGAATAAAGAGCCCAATCAGCGCAACCTTTGGAAAATAAGGTCTAAACCAGTCACCTAGACTGCCACTCCCTTTCTGGGAGGGGAATAGGATATCACCACAAGGAAAAGCACCCTTTTTTCACAGAAAGCCTTCTCTGTGTACACTGGACTACCTACTTTTGTAGCACTGGCTTCGGCTTTGAGACGTTCACGCTTAATTTATAGAGTTCTCATGCCCAACTCCCTCACCCCATTTCACTGGTTTTATTGTCAGTATGCTGGGCTTTAAGGAGGTGGATGAACAGGAGTTCAACAATTGTATCTGACCTATGAGTTTTATCAAGATAGTGAAACTTATAAATTGTTTTAACTTCCCTGCATTTAAGGTATTTTAAACACATACACCTCACACGTTTTTCTTTTTAATCAATTGCTTTGATAAGGTAGTGGGAAAAAAGCAGATTTGAGGTGGGGGGCTACAACTGAAATCTTTCATTTTTGTCTCAGTGAGAGGTTCAGTTTCCTTATTTGCAGACTTACTTCACGGAGTAGTTTCAGAATTATATAAAGCAATAGTTTGAATGTGTTTTCACTGGAAAATTATTTAATTTATAAATTGAGGATAATACTAGCTCTTATTTCAGAGAGTTGTTATGAGGATTAAATTTATAAATTCATGTAAAGTGCTTAGAATAGTGTGTAGCTCACAGAAAGCACCAAAGCAACATCAATATCATTACTCTGTTTTGTGAATAAGCTGTAAATATGAAAGTTATTTATTTAAGTAAGGAAGAAGAGAAATAATGGAAAAGTGGATAATCAGGAGACTAGATAATTTGCTTCTGAAATAGCAGGAGTATGAAGTATGCTGATGTCCTATAAAACTGGGGCTGTCCCAGAACAAAGGAAATATCCTCAATTTGGCAACATAAAGTTTGCAATCTTAAAACATTGACAAGAGATCCGAGCTAGAATAAACACAGCAGGAAAATTGGGACTCACTGACTGAATTTGTGGTATTGAAGGTGCTATCTCTACTATTCTTTTGCTCTTATTTCTACCAGTATTCTTCTTGAAAAGCAACAGAGGATTAAAATGTATGAAAATTCTACATTTAGAGCAAAATTTCCATTTAATTTTAATTTCCTAGCAGCTCCTAAAGACATGGCTGAACAGAAAGTATAAGACGGTACAGCTGCCATGTTCACTTTGCATACAAAATGAAAACTAGTTCTAGAAAAACAATATTCATTTTTTATTGATGCCTTATCATCAGCACACATTATATGCCATATATATATATATATATACACAAAACCACTACACAGATACACACACACATATATATATATATACTTTATGAACTGATGTTTTAGCCTGAAGTCAAAACCAAAAATGGTAGTCTTCACTTAGAAAAAAAAATCAGCACTCTAATAATGTCAAAACAGATGGTAAGTCTTATTTAAAATTGATTTAACACAGAATTTTGAACAACTCTTTTTGATTGTTGAAATTCGAACTCAGAAGCGATGTGTTTATTTTTAATTCTCTATGCTGATATTACTTCTCTGATTCTAAATATGTAATGAACTCACCTAGATAATACTGATTTAAAAATGATTAACAATACATGAGACTTTCACGTGAAAAAAACTTTTCATGATATTCCATTATAGATGACTTGGGAAAACCCAAAATCATATGTTCATATTAAAGCCTCCTTTAAGATCTCAGACTATTTCTTACTTTGTTATCTCCTTAATTCTTAATAATTTTCCTGTGTGATAAACATGAAACAGGAGGATTTAAAAAAAAATGATTTCTGAAACAGTCTGCAAAAATGACATCGTCAAGTCAGACTGGATAAGTGTTTAGATATAGAACTGTGTAGCTGATCAGGGCGCCTGGGTGGCTCAGTAGGTTGAGCAGCGCACTCTTGGTTTCGGCTGGCCCTGACCTCAGGATTGTGAGGTCAAGCACCCCCCTCCACCCCCCCCCCCGACCTCCCCTCATCTGGCTCTGCACCCTGAGCCGGGAGTCTGCTTGAGATTCTCTCTCTCCCTCTACCCACTCCATCTACTCCTGCTTGCACAAGTGCTTTCTCTCTCTCTGTCTCTGTCTCTGAATAAATAAAATCTTTCTTTTTAAGATTTTATTTATTTATTTGACAGGAGTGAGAGCACAAGCAGGGGGTGGAGCAGCAGGCGGAGGGAGAAGCAGGTTCCCCACTGAGCAAGGAGCCTGATGTGGGACTGGATTCCAGGACCTTGGGATCATGACCTGAGCCAAAAGCGGACGTTTAACCGACTGAGCCACCCAGGTGCCTCTGAATAAATAAAATCTTAAAAAAACCCAAAAAACAAAACCTGTGCAGCTGATTAGCAAAACTCAAATGACCCAAGGAGCAAGTGGGACCAGCACTTTGTTTTATTTGTGCCTTCCTTCATTTCCCTCCCTCTCCCTCTTTCTCTCTTTCTTATTGCAATCCTCAGAAGGAAGTGGCTCCTGATTTTTAAGTAATATTTAAATAATATTTGAACAACTGCAGGTGCTAGATGGAATAAAGGTGGATAACATTATAGTTTCATCTTCCTTCATATGCGACATCCTAATAAAAATTCTTGAGGAAGCAAATTTTTTCTTGTAAAACAAATGCATTTTTGCATACTCCAAATGATCTTAAATAAATACTGATACAAACTTGAAAAAGTATGAACTCTGATGTGCTTCTAGATAGTCATGTATCAGATTTGTTTAAAGTGAGGTACACATTTCCTTGGGATTTCTTGTACTGAATGGAAAAGGTAACCAGTCTAAGAAATGACAGCCTAAATTAACCCAAGGCTTGCATTCCCAGATGCATGATTTCCATGAACTTCCTCCAAATAAATAAAATATCTTTGCCAATTCCAGAAATCCTTTTCCCTGTACTAGAAGTACGACCTGTTTCGTTTGTTGACAAGAGGGGCTACACAATAGAGAGAAAAAACTCTACCATAATAATTAGGTGGAATTTCGTAAAAAATATCCATTCCATAAGATGACAAATTCCTTCAACATATAGGAAGAGAAAAATAAAAGAAACTAGTATAAAAACTTCCTTTAGGTTTTATTCTATTTTTAAAAGTAGAAGGAAAAAGGACTTAATATCATTTAAGTTTTGCTGATCCCATTTTTATTATGGAAATTACCACATTGACATTTTGTTATATATTTAAAACTGCAGTTATTTTTTGTAGGACATAGTGTAGATAGTATATCTGTGTTAACTGATGATATACGATGTACACACACACACATTTTGTATGCTTTGCTTCTGTTCTGATGACTTTTTTGGTGTGCCCATCTTGATGAACATCCTCTTTATTATTAAAAAACAAACTGTTATGGAAAAAAAATCGCATGTCTTCAGTGCTTATCTTGTAGCCTGGGCAGAATCATGCTAGTGGATTATTTTAATTAGTATTTCTCCCATATTCTGAATCCACAGACTATTTCTTCCTTGTAACTCTTAGATAGCTATTGTGACATTGTTCTCTCTGCATTTACCAGTGTCACAATGTTCTCTAGTTTATTATGATATCCTTCCAGTCAAATTTTACAGACATATATATGGTTATTTCATAATGATGAAAGGCTGTTTTTTTTAAGTGTAGAGTATGTCTCCCTGAGTGCAGGCACTGAGACTTCATTATTTCTTATAAAGTGCTTGTGATGTTGTTCATATTAGGCATGTCCCAAACTATGAAAGATTTTTATACATGCATACAAGCTGTCAACTACTGCCTTCCTGACCTTTCCTAGCCTCGCCTAGGGCAACTGTTTTTCTCCTGTCCATTCTGACTTCATGAAACTTCCCAAAACACAGTACCACTTAATGAGCTTGTATGAGAGTAGAGAGATAGTCTATCTCTTTCCTCCACTCCCACACCCACATTGTACTGCATCCTTCCCCATATTCTTGCTTCTCACCTTTCACAGCTCAGTTTATTTCAACTCAAGCAATATTATGTTTCATATGTATAGAAGGATTCTTTCAACTCTTCCAACCTCCCTCCCCTTTTTAAAACTTTCCTAATTACCAAGGGGAGACAGGATGTCTTGCTCTTTAGATTTATAACTGTACCCCAGAGAGTAACCAACCTTATGAGAAGCATAAGGTATAGCCACATTAATATATGTTTAAAAGACTAAAATAACCCAAATTTTAGGAAAATCTCATCAACAATTTCAGAAGCCTTTAACTGTACCCCCAAATTTCTACACAAACACTTCTCTGTCTTCTGTCTTAAAATACACTCATTGTCAGCATAAAGATAAGTACAAAAATAAATTCCTGTTAATATCTCGGCAAAGTTGTTGAAAATAATAAATACATTCCTGTTAAAATGATACTGTTTTACCAATTTGGTTTAAAAACCTGTAGTACAGTGCTCGCTTCGGCAGCACATATACTAAAAACCTGTAGTACAGTAATTATGTCAGGTGGTTAGTAATATAGTGACATTTCTGGTATTCTAGAGAAAGCTGAGATCCTTAGGGTTTGAGTCCTAGCTTTGTCACCTTAGCCTTGGGACACTGGGGAACTCACTTAAGCTTTCGCTGTCCTGCTTCTCTCACATACAACAAAGTATAACGTGGAGTCCAACAGAACTAGTTATAACCAGTCAAAATGGTGTTTTTAAATAAAATACAGCATCTGTACTTTTTATTTCAAAAGCTTATTAAGTAAATTAAGATATCTTGGTTAGAAATGACATAAACTATAATGAATTATACAAAGTACTACTGTTTTTATAGGTTAGGTTGACCCTTGTTCATTTATTCCTATTCTACCTAATGGTATCATCTTTCTAAGACACACAATTTGTCATGTAACTCAGCTACGTAATACTTGCCAATGGCTCTTCTTTGTTAAGAGAATACTGTCCATATCTTGACATCCTGACTCAATTTCCACTGACCCCTCAGCTAATATACCCTGTGATACATACCCAGCATGAAATACTTGGGCTCCTTCAAATATGCCACCCATGTTCAACTTCTAGGCCTTTGTTACCAGTGATTCATTTTGCCTGACTTTGTCACTTTGTCAATCTTAATCAGTCCTATTTATTCTTCAACTCTCAGCCTAAATATCACCTACAGTTGGAAAGTTTCCCTGCAATTGGTTACACATCTCAAATTTACCTGTATTTATTATACATTTTATGACATTGCATCAAGTTGTTGGTAAAGTTCTGTAACTATGCCTAGATATCCTGAAAAGCAAGGGCAATTTCTTATTTATTACCTTAATCCAAGGGCATAGCAGTATCTGCTAGGCAGAGGCCTTATGCTCAAGCATAGTGAGTAAGAGTATATAGTCTCTGGAAACAGACTTTGGCTCAAATCTTAGCTCTACCATTTATTTGTTGCATCATTTGTGATATTCACTTGGCCTTTCTAAGACATGATTTCTTTACAGATACAGTGAGAATAATAATAGATGAAGGAGTTGTGCTAATTAATATCTTAGACTCAGTGCACAGTAGAGATTAGCTATCCTGATGTGATGGTGATGATGGTGATGATGAAAATAATAAATATTTGTTCAATAAGAAGACAATTAAGTGAAATAAAGTCACTACTATTAAAACTTGTTTCTATGGGACCAGGTTATCCAAATTCTAAATGACTTGTTCAAAACTTGTTCTTGGAACAGAGTACATTTAGTGATGTCTATTTATGACCATAGCGTTTATTTGGAGGGTCCCTGAGGGAGCCAAATTTGACGGAGATGAGGAAGATGATGGTAATGAGATTGAAAAGAAATTAACTTTTATTCCTCAAGAAGTAAGCATCCTCTATAACAAAACTGCTGTTTGGTTATTACTGATCTAATACCAATTTTAGAGAAAAGTAGGAAAAGTGGGAAATCGCTTTAGAGATGAAGGAAGCCAAGACTCTTCAAACCCAATATATAACCCAGAGTAGTCAGCAGTTGTGAACACAATGTTTTAACTCTAAAAAGCGTATTAAATAATACTTACAGAGAAAAATGTCGAAAGTCTATCAGTGAATTAATAAAAGATGAAAAAAGGTGGAAACTACTGTTTGAACAGTTTTAAGGGGATGTTATAAATCTCATATAGTGAATATTGAAAAAGGTGAATTTAGCACATTCTTTAAATAAAAGTTTAAGTTGAAAAGAACTTGAAAAAGAAAGGGCCGTTACAAGTTGTGTTCTATGTGAGAAGAAATCACAGGCCAAAAGAACTTCAAGTATTTTTTTTCCCAACAGAAAGTATTTTTTGCCCTTTAGCTAACTATTGACTTAGGCAGTGGGGAAAAAAAAACAAGTGCACTGGATAATGGGAGATGTGTTTAAAAAAAATCATTAAAAAGATTATCATAATCTGGTTAGCTGCTGAAGGTCCAAATTGTGAAAAATTATTGATGTTAATGATTGGTAATCATGACAGTTGAAAAGTATCTAAATAACAAAAAGGCAACACCATTTTCGAAGTATTATGATACGATTTGTAATGATTAGCGGAAAAGCACGCTAATATGTTTGATGCAGTATTTTGAAGGTCACTAGACTATCAACTTGCCATAATGCCATTCAATTAAATACACAATAAAAATCTAAGATTATTTATAGAAAGAATTTTGTAGTGCTTGTAGAATAGTATATTACAAATCCCGTCTTCATGTACAAGCAGAAACGCCTGATCTAATGCACCATTAAGCAACTGTAGCTGTGCTCTACATTTTTTAAACATTAAACTAATTATGATGAGGTTTGGTCTTACTATGTACTGCATATTTAATCTTTTTTAAGAGCCTATCAAATTGAATCACGAGATACAACTTGTTTACGCTATAAGCAAACACATGCAATATTAACAATGTACAATATCCTGGCTTAATTAGAAAAAGTCCGTGTTATCTTAAATACATTTAGGAGTATAAAACCACACAGTTCTAATTTGAACTTGTCATTTAATTATATTTTAAAACTAATTTATATGACTTGGAACTGTTTTCTTTCATTTTTTTTTCCTCCTCTCTTTCTCTGCTACACAGAATGTTTTTCCATTGACCCAGTTAAAACTAAATTCTACTAAAAATGAAAGAGAGAATAAGGACAGAGTGAAGCTTGAGGGAAGAGGAAGAGCGGTGGTAGAAACCACAGATAAGAAATCACTGAAATGTGATTATCAGATAGCGTTCTGTTTATCAAATCAGTGGGCCGAACTGAACCCTGCCAGGACCTTTTCCACTGTTCTTGATCCAGATTGTAGCCTCAAGTTCTATAAATGAGATCTACTTTTTCAGAAAATAATATATTTTCAAAATTCCCTTTCTCTCTCTCTTCCTGGGGTACCATGCAGGTATACAGGCAAAACCCTTGAATGTCTTAATATTGTCCTCAAATTTAGTAAGTCAAGTACTAAAGAAGGTTCCTGAAGGCAACACATAGCAGTACAGCCTGGACTTCATGAACTTTCTGTTCTTTTGCCCTGAAAGCATTGACTCTGTTCTCTGCAACTTAGTTTTCCAGCTTAACTTCAAGGACAATCTTTAATGGTTACACAAAAATAAGATATACATGGACTCCTCAAAAATCAATAATCAAGTATAAATTTTCAAGTGCGAAGTTCAAACTTATTATTGAGTAATTAAGCTTTTTTTTTTTTAAATCAATACCATGAAATCAAACAGTTGAATATAAAACACTTAATTTTTGGACAAGGAAGAAGCAATCACATCAGAATTTAATCTTTCAAAAAAAATCCAAAAGAAGAAAACAATAAAGATTGTTTACCTTCACAAATTGTGACACCATTTCCTGAAAATCCCATGTTACAGTAACAGGCTTCAACTCCATTCCGTATTTCACATTTTGCATTTGGAAGGCAAGGTGTCTTGGTGCAATTTTGAGTGTAGGAAGAATTCAGCAAAGTGGAAAAACCCACTAAGGAAAACAGAGATATATACTTTTTCAAAAAAAAAAAAAAAAAGAAAAAAGAAAGAAAAAGAAAAAGTTCCCCCCTCACATTATTCAGTTAGACTACGATAAACACAAAAACCCTTCTTTCTTTCCATCTAGATAAATGGATTATGAGAATTTCCCAAAGGAGTATTTAGCTAAACAACAGCACAAGAGCAACTAGGCAAAAAGATTAGCACTTTCTTCAATCTGTGTTTATCAAGTAAATCTCAACAAAGCTACAATGTAGTAAACAACACATCTCTATAAAGAAAACACAATTCCTAGATCACTGGCCTCTTCACTCCCAAAGTGAGGTGTTTTTAAAGGGAACTGCATGATTGTAAAGCAATTTCCCTCCTCTGGGAATGGTTCTGTGAAGAAATCAAGATGAATTGATTGTTTGGGTCTTTCCAAATTCATATCTGTGCAATTTTAAGATGAAGAGCAACATATCGTAACATCCAGGAGGACAAATGTAATTATTATTTTTTTCTGTATTCCAATGTTCTTTTTAAATTCTGCCTTTCCCATTATAAAGTTTACGCTATTTTTTTTTCCCATTAGAGGAATTTAAGATAAACTCAGTATATTGATCAAAGATGGATCTTTCGGAACCCAACATCATACAAACACACTCAACAAAATGAAGCACAAAAGAGAACAAGACTTTATTTCAGAGTTACTGAAAACAAAGTTGGAAATGGTATTCTGTGGGCTGTTAGGAAAAGATAAGGAAAGGCCTGGGCCCATCCTTTTTTTATATTGTCCCAGATCTTCTCAAGACACGCCTGCTTGAGGATGGACAGTCAGGAATCATGCAAGTTAATTATTCGCAAAAACACTCATCTGAGATACATTGTCCTTATCTGGTAACCAGAGATTGTTAAACTTTCGATTCTAAATCCCGGCCTCACAAAGGGCTGTATAAACCAGAATTAATTCAGCTTCAAAGATGTGATTTATCTTTCTGCACAGCAGCCTCCAAATGGTATTTTAAAGGAACCCAAAGTCTGGGCTGGCAGTCCCCTTAAAATGCCAGGAAACCTCCCCTAGGTGTTATTGGTTTGGCTTTCCCAAATTTCTTGAGGGGAGATCAGAAAAAAAAAAAGTCACACTTTGAGCCTTTGAGGACTTTGAGGGCTTTGTATTCGGGAATAAAAAGGTGACTTAGTCCCTGGGCCCTGAATATCGAATTCCAGAGTTGAAAGGCCAAGGAGAAAAACATCCTGAGAAGTCCTGCGTCCATTCTTCTCAGAAACCTGGCCCCATCCACTGGGCGCGCGAGTTGCACCCCGGAGCAATCCCACTCCCTGCAGGCGAGCTGCCCCTCCGCACCCCCGGCCGCGCACTCACCTAGGAGCGGGAGGAGTC
This sequence comes from Potos flavus, assembly GCA_028534135.1. Classification (NCBI taxonomy): domain Eukaryota; kingdom Metazoa; phylum Chordata; class Mammalia; order Carnivora; family Procyonidae; genus Potos; species Potos flavus. The sequence continues at coordinate 107,695,213 of CM052900.1, read as the reverse complement.
TCATTGGCGGCGGCCGCGGAGCTGGCGGTGGCGGGAGTGCGGTTGGCGGTGCGGGCCGAGTACCAGGGACGCAGCTGGGCGGCCGCGCCAGGGTCCCGGCTCCGGCCCCCGTGACGCGCCCGCTTCCTCCGGACACTTTCCGGCCTCTTTTGTGTCAGCGTGCGGGTCAGGCCCTGAGTGTGCCGGTCACGTCCGCCCCCCGCCGGTTCCTCCACGCCGCCCTGACCTCATCCCCTGCCTCTGGACCACCCCAGCTGTCCGGCGGGCCCTTCGAGGGCTCACTTTGCCCCCAGGCAGCAGCGTCCGGAGTGCTGCCCTCGAACCTTGGGCTGCGTAGCCAAAACAAGGCAGAGGTCCACGGAGTGTCCCGCCGGAGAGAGCTTCCAGAATTGCGGAAGTCTTAGGGGTACTTCCTAGAGCCTAATTCCAGGAGACAGCGTTCTTTTATTTACTAATACATTTCCAAAAAGAACCAAGGGCCCACAGGTAGGCTGAGCCTTGGCTGCCAACAGTGGGACGGTCCTTGGCAGTATGGAGCCCTCACCTTGTGGGGACTCAGGGTTTCCGAGCGCGGAATAAGGGTACGCTCGATTTTGTCTACAGGTTCACATTGTGCTTCAAATGACTGAGTGAAATACGAGCGAACAAAAAAGCCAAGTTTCGAAAGTACGTGCATTTGTAGAACTCATCAAATTGGTGCATTTTATGGTGAGTAAATAAAGTTGATTCAACCTCAAGAAAGTTGATTTAAAGAAAAGGAATGACTGATGTTTGTGCCATCAAGACACGTTATTTTCCCTTTAAACAGTGGGGCACGCCTTTTTTTATGTTTCATGCATTTTCTGTTTAATCTGACAAACATCTATTGAGAATCTGCTTTGTATGGACAGTGCACTCACAAAGATGAACAAGTCAGGGCCCTCAGGGGAGCAGTAACTAAATCTGGTCACAGTGACACAAGTCACAATGATATCAGACTTCAGTATAGACATAGTTCCCTGGCTCTCCACTGCATTTTCCTAGACCCCTTCTAGCTAACTTAATTCCCACAAAAAGCTCCTGAAAGCGGTACCACAATCCATGAGGGAAATGAAGAACAGAGGTGGTATGTCACTTGCCCAGAGTCACACAACTAGTCGAGGTGACTGGATTGATTCAAACTCAGTCTATTTTGCTCCTCAGTCATTGCTCAGAAGCACCTCACTCAGAGGGTGTTGCAAAAATGAGCACTCACCAGGTATTCAGGGATTACTGCTCAGGGAGTCTGTAAAGGTGATTTAAATCTCCTAAGTGCCATGAAAAATAAGTTTGGGATTTTATTCTGTTGGTTTTCTTTTAAAGATTACTTTTTTTTTTTTTTTTTTTTTTGAACTAGACAGTGATTCAGTGAAAAAACTCTGGCAGCAGTCGGAATGAAGGATATTAAGGAGACATCAAAGGCAGGGAAGCCAGAATAGTTCAGGAAATAGACTACAAATGTTTGAACAAAGGTAGGGGTATTTGGATGAAAAAAAAAAAAAAAGGGATAGAGTCCAAAAAAGGATTAAAGACAAATTGATGTCTGATTGACTTGCTCAGGTTGAGAGACATGTTTGAGAAAGAGAGTGTAAAGGTTTTCAAGTTGTATGAGTAGAGGAAGGTTGGAACCATTCACAAAAATAGGAAAGATAGGATAAGGGGTGCTTTGAAGAGAAAAAAGTAATGAGTTCAGTCTTATAATATAAAATTTGAGGTGTTCCAATGACCTGATTACATTTATGAAGCTAGTTTTCCCATAATCATGGCATATATTCATCATATGGAGTTATTGAACATACTCATCATTCAAAAGACATCACTGTAAAAATAATAAAAATACATTATTTTCTGAAACAAATTATAAATTGAAACAGTTTCTACTTTTATCATTGCCTTAAAATAGTTTACATCATGTATCAGCCACACATGCTTTTTCTTTATGCTTAGGATAATAGAAGATGGGCAATTAAAAAAAAATATATATATACATATATATACATATAAGATCATTCTTCTCTATATATCATTTTAAAATTAACAAAAGTAAAAATTCAATTTAAAAAGTATTTTCCAAACTTTCCTTTTGCTTGCATATTTTTATGAAAAGCAAAATTTTATTCATATATTTCTATCAAGAAAATATAGGAGAGCATAAGGGTGAGCATGAAATGTTTAATGATATAGTTTAAGATTGTTCTTTGTAAAAATAAAAATTGCTTAGAAATTTATTTGAAGTAGTCTATTTTCTTAAGGAAGACAATTGAGTAATTTTGGACCCATTGTCTTTACATTACTGAAAAAGAAACATTTATAATTTTCAATCCAAGCAAATATTTTAATTGTGAGAGAAGAGCATATTTTAAAGTATTCTCAAGGAACTATAGACTTTAAGTTTAAAATTTTATCAATCATCATCACTTGGATACCACTGAGACATGTCTAACTTTTAAAAATATAACAATTACTTAGAGTTTGATTTGGACCTAAGTATAACACATGGAAGTTAAGTCATTTTATGCTGCCTACTCAATTAGTTTTAATACATTATTAGTATGAACCCTCATTCTGCAAATTCATGATTAGTTCTAGCTTGGGTTTGTCCATGAGGTGCCGAATTAAACAGGATTTCCTTGAAAGGTTCTTGGTCAGATTAAAGTTTGCATAGAAGAGTATTCACTATGAAGACCTGGGTTTAGCTCTAACTTTTATCATCAATAGATTCTTTAGCCTCTTTGGGGAAAGCTCACCCATTATAACATGGAAATAACAATGCATGCCACATTAGATCACAGTTGCCAAGATCATTCATATATATGTCAGAACTGTCAGGCATTCCATACTTTTTACTACTTAATACTTCAAAATATGGGCAACTAATGCACAATTGAAATAAAAACATTGAAAAAATTTTGAAAAAAAAAGATATATTTATGATGCCCACAGAGACTGGAACGAACGTGTGCTGCTTCTAGACCTCTCTCATGAGGACTCTGTGAAATTTTCTAATCCCCCCTTATAGGTTAACAGTGTGATCAGATGCTAAGTGTTTGACCAGCTCTGTGACGATACTCTAAATATTGTCATTAAATGTCATTTGACTTTTCTCAACTTAAGAAGACTTTGTTACTAATTTGTTAATTTAGGTAGCTCCTCATCCTTTCGTATTATCTCTGTTCCCATAGGATTCTCAGTAGGATTACAATTTACCGAACAGATTTTCCACCACAGGTTAATTTTTAGTCAATCCAGCATTAACAACATATCCTTGGCAAAAGGACTATAAAAAGGTAAAAAAGGGAAAATTGAGTTTTGTGTAAGGATGGGAAGTTTAATCCAATGGCAAACATATGCAATGTTGAAACCAGGAAAAGCTTTACCAAAATGGGACATCAGCCCCCCACTGTAAGGGAGCTTCCACGAATGGGTAAGCATTGAGTTTTCACTCGGTGGACTTCTCAGATAAGGGTTCTTAACCCGGTATCTTAAAACTTTAAAGTAAGAAACATAGTTTTGCTTCTTTTTATTTTCCTTCCATGACACCACACAAGGTGATTTGAGAATGATAGGTATGTAATAAAAATATGTGATCATTAAATGAATGAATAAATTCATTTGTCTAGAACAATGCACAATAAAATTCATCACAAATGAAAATCTTTATTTTTGGAGATCAGCTAGAAATTGTTCCCCTCGAAAGTCTTCTAGGTTTCCAGGTACATTTCACGTTATTGCAATATAGTCTAATTATCTTGAATTTGTATTTAAAGAAAAGCCAGAAAACCCTTAGTTATTTTTAGAGTAATTAATGGTTCTCAAACAGTAAGGAACTATGGCTTTTTGTCTACTGTTAAACTGATGACCTTAAATAATCGGTATAGAAATGCTACAATTTTCAAACTTAGCTATCTGGAAACCTGTGTCTCTCTAATCCATACTGAGTCTATTTAATGTCTATCAACATCTTATGCCGAATATTAATTTTAATGTTTTAATATATATTTCCACTTAGGCATTTTAATAACCCTATCATTATAAAACATAAGTTAGTATTTAAAAAAAGATTTAAATTGAATTTCTAAGTCTCTGAATAGCAACCCTTGACTGGCTTTATGCTACTAATTTTTTTAGTGGAAGAGAGTGCAAAAAGCATCTGGTAATTTTTGATGTTGACTGGAAGGGAGGAGACCTGAGTTCCTTCCCAGCCTGGTCATTCAATTGTTTTGTGACCTTCAGAAAACTCACTAAATCCTTCCATTATTCTGTTTCACATTTGCAAATATCCCTGTTTTTTATGATTCTTTCTCTCCTATGATTCCTGTTCTTAAAGCTTTATAAATTTATAAGTTATCACCAACACTTAGGAAGTCATATTTTTAAGTAAGGCATTGATTAAAAAAAAGAAGGAAAATGTATATTATACTAATTGTTTGCATTGTAACCGACCTCTAAATATTTTATTAATGTATTTTATTAATGTAATACAAAAATATTAAACTGACACTATTTTTTTAAAGGCAGCACCTTAAAAATAGAAACTACACTAAAATCATCTTTTATTTAATATTGCTACACTTTTTAGCTATGCTTTTAACATGTTGTAGTATTGATTTAATCATACTTGATTGATCTTCTTCATTGAGTTGTCCAAAATAATATCCTAAGAAGTTACAGAATCCATCAGGATGTGCAAGTAAATTATTTCTTTAGGTATGTAATACATCGTACTTCACATTACATTTCATCTACTTTGTATTCTTCAATCACTAGTTTATTATACCTTCTTACAATTCTCCACAAGTGCTCAATTTTTTTAGGAAAATTAAATATTGTAATTATGTACTGTCAGCATATTTTAGCTGCTTGTTACTTACGATCATCCATTATTGTTAATATGCCTATTGAAGATACAAGTCTCTTGTTCAAATCTCCGGGGAACATAATTATTAACTTCCTACCACTTTGAGAATTATCTTTTTATTCTTACTCTTTACTTTCTACTTTGTCACACATCTTTAATCTCAGACAAGATTTAACTTTCTTATTATAATCTGTTTTATTAATAGCCTTCTATGAGAAAGGATGGGCTTAAAAAAGAGGGAGCTATTTCAATCCTAAATAAAGTTCATTAGCTTATCATTTGAATTTATCTCATTTAAAAAATTTTTTTATTAAAGGTGCATATCACATCATGAGTTTTCACCATATTTCTATCTATAATCATACATGAATAAAAATAGTACTGTCTTCAACCAATGGCTAATATAATTTTAGTTAAACAGAAATAATTAGACAAAGTTAAAGGTAACTATTTACTCCCCTAAAAGTCATGTTGACAAAAAGCTATCATGGATACATAACTCATGAATTAACATTGTTAAACATGGGCTAAAATACAGAGTTTGGTTCTCATATGTGTCTAAAAATTATTCACAAACCAATTGCACTACTTTCTCCTCCAAAATTCTTTTATTTTTTTAAATATTTCTCTTTTAAGTAATTTCCACATCCAATGTGGGACTCAAACTCACAACCCTGAGATCAAGAGTCTCAAGCTGTACTGACTGAGTTAGCCAGAGTCCCCCCAAAATTCTTAAGTGGTTGTTAATTTTCTAAATTTAATTATACCAAGTACTACTACTTCTTCTAATAACAATGACATTTTTGAATTGATATTTAAAAATAGATTTGTCATATGAAATTACATAGACACATTTGTTTTATTCAATGGCTTATAAGAAAATGATAAAAATCTAGAATGATGATCAGTTTTGGTGGTAATTCTAAAAACCTTTCTTTCTATGAATTAACTTCTGGAGAGGGAAAATGTATTTACAATAATGTCTTTTGAAAGTGAATCTTGTTTGTGAAATGTAAACAAAGTTAGGTAAGGTACAAAGAATAATGATAGGGAGAAAATTATCACATAATTTTATTTTTGTAACAAAGATAATTAATGAGCCCAGAACATTGGACAAATGAAGAGGATTTTTTCATTAGGAGATATTCAGGTATTTATAAGTGACTTTCCTAATATAAATACATATATTTACAATGAAAAGAATTCTAAACTATAATTGTAATAAGATCATTTAGGTTTAAAATTGCTTAGCTGTGAAAGATAGAATTTGTGGTTAAATTATTATCAACATAATTGACCCTTTTATCTTGAGGTTGAGATTTTATTTTAAAGTGTTTTCTCATTTTAATTAGATCAGAAGGTATAAATAAGGTTCCAATGTAAGCAGCTACCATTTTCCTTTATGTAGGTACTTCCTCTCTTAAAAAAAAGCTACATATTGAACACTTTCTTAAGTAGTCATTTTATTTCTATATTATTTTCTACTATTGACCAGATTTCCTTTTTATAATTATTCTCCATTTTACTTTTAATAATTTCAGTATTCTATTATTAGCAATGAATCTTCTAAATATGTCCCTCATTGCTCTCATATTTGTGAGAATAAAAAAAGTTTTATTTGTACTTGTAAGACTGTACTTCTGAAAACTTTATATAATGCATATCACTTTAAAATTGTGACTCTTCTGTTGACTGCCTCTTTTGGTTTGTGAAGGCTGAAATTAATATGCATTGTTTATACTTTCAGTGCTAAGATTGTTAAGGTTGATGTGTACAATATTTAAGCCATATGTCTTGTTTACAGTGTTCGGTGGTCCATTACTATAGCACTTGAGAGGAACCATATGATTATGGTCTTAGAGGTTGTCCTGTAAATATACTAATTTTATTCCATTTCCCTACTATCCTTGTCAGTAGAATGGCTTTTTCTTTTTGTTTTATTTTTTCCTAGAGGACTTATAAGGCTGTCAACAAAATGGATTAATTTTATACCTCTGTCATCATAAAATGTCTGACCTTAACAAAGAGTTATCCTTGAATTTTTTTTTTTATCCTTGAATTTGAAGTGTGATACTTTCACTGTGCAAAAAATTTACTGTGAGATATGAGGTCAAAATAATGTCTTATCAGAATCCTTAAAACCGAGCTTCCTGGTTCATGTTGAGTGCTACATAGCACTGAAGAAGTATAACTATGATAAAATAACTTGCCCAGATATAACTTTTAATGTATATGCTCTCTCTCTACCCAGTAATCTGTTACTAGAATATCAAATCACTCTAATTCTGAATCATCTCCAATTATTACCCAATAAAAGCAATAGGCTATACGATGGGTCTAATAATGAACTAAGATACTAGGAACAATAGAGTACCATATATTTTGGAAGTGCCCTCCTATATCTGGAAACTGTGTTCCAGTTCATATTTATCACAGTTCTACCCTTATTGGCTTCCAGTGGCTTCATATGCCCAAGAGATGTCAAACTTCTTTATCTTCTAAAGCCAAAGACATTGCTTCATCTTCTTGGCCTGATCTCTACATCAGGACAGGAAACTCAGCAGGGGCCATGCCAAGCTTTCTTCTCTTCGGTATGCCTTCCAACCAGTTGCAATGGCCTATTTATCTTTCTAATCCTCAGAGACATTGTTTTATAGTGAATATTTTTTTCTTTTATGATTATAAGAAACTATTCTAATTAGATGACTGGAATCAGATTGAAAGAAATATAGTCAGTTAAAAGGAAAAGAATGGAACAAGCTTCCATTCTGATGGGCAATTCCTAAGACAAAGGCTCTTAGCATTACTCCAGTAGAGCTCACTCTGTATGTCCCTTGGTTGCGTCATAGAAAGTTTAGACCTTTCAAGAGAAAACACATACTGACAGGTTAGCATATCTACATAAAGGTGACTTTTTTTTTTTCCATTTAATGAAAATAACAAGTAATTTAGATATTAATGTATTTCTCAATGGTGCTTTCACATGTAACATTAGATAACCTCTATTCATTCATTAATTCTCCAGCCAACATTTCTGAGTGCCTACTATAGGTCTTATTCTCTGTGACACTGGAGATTCAAAATGGTAGTGTGACAAGCAGAAATATCCCTAAATCATCCTATAGGCTAATTCTGGGTTTCCTGGATGATGAGCTAGCCGGGACTTGAAGATGCCCCTCTGCTTTCTTCATCAGTATCTAACCTGGCTTCCCGTGGGGCCGCAAGGTGCCCAGGTACTTTCCCAGACAACTCTTGTCAATAGCTGATACCAAAACTCAGACTTCTGATCAACCAAATTAACTGATAACTTCTTTCTCCACAACTGGCAGGATTGTTGTCCTACTCACCCCACCAAAAGGGAAAGCAGGGCCCTCCCCCTGGGAAGGCACATCTGTACTTCATGTATAGCAGAGAGGCCTGGACCAAAAGCCATCTCCTGGAGAGGATATATGCCTTCCTATTTATTGCTGAGCATGGGCTTGTGAATTTACCTAGATAGGTGCTTTGCAGGACACACTGTGGGTTTGGAGTCCAGTGAAGGGGACTTGGCCCTCTGTTCTCCCCTCTTATAAATAACTCTAAGTAGATAACCCTAAGAAAATACCTGAAAAGAAGGAAGCAGACTCCTGGGAGCCCAATAATCTGAAATTAGGTACAAACTGGCTAACATCAGAGACTCTAGGGCTTTTTGGAGGTTGTTAACTCCTCCCGTAGGTGGCTGGGGTGGGAGAAAAAAGAGCCTTTTGGTGGGAGAAGGAGAATCCTTAATTTAAGATTTCTTGCTAGGCCACCCAAATGAATCCTCAGGTTAACTTTCTAGGAGTCCTGATCTTCATATCACAGAGCTTGACATGACATGTTATTGATTTCAATAATGCTCTAGTTAAGCAGGGATAAACCAAACATTTACGCCAAATAAATAACTGTCAGTAGTGGTACAAGAAAGTAGACTGCCATGAGGGTGTGGCAGGGATTGCTGGTTGCCACGATACTTTTCTTCCATCCTCCCTAATAATGGTATCCTGTACTTGAAGCTGTGAACTTAGCCTACCAAAATAAACACTGCATTTTCTAAGCTATCTTGCAACTGGTACTGTTGAGAATAAGTTCTGACAATTTTATTTTAATTATACTAAATTGTCTTTATTTTCTCCAAATTCTTGAGTTTTGTATAACCAGGTATTTCTATCCATGTAACTAAAAGAAAGCATATCCTTTACATAGTTGGTTTTTTTAATTTTTATTTTATTTTTTAAATTAACATATAACGTATTATTTGTTTCAGGGGGATAGGTCTGCGATTTCTGGCTATTGAGGTATAAGCACAGTTTTGGATTTTGCTTTTAGGACCCTTCTTTAACTAGACTAAGTATTATTCTCCACTTCTATCCTGTTGCTTCAAACCCAGTGGTCAAAATGGGAACACTAGGGGCGCCTGGGTGGCTTCGTCATGATCTCAGGGTCCTGGGATGGAGCCCCACATCAGACTCTCTGCTCAGCAGGGAGCCTGCTTCTCCCTCTCTCTCTGCCTGCTTGTGATCTCTCTCTCTGTCAAATAAATAAATAAAATCTTAAAAAAAAATTAAAAAAAATGGGAACACTAGCAGTTATCTTGGGCTGGGAGAAAGAGCTGCAGCCTGGCAATGGTGGAGCGATAAACCAGTTATCCCTGAGGACTGTAGAGCCAAGACCACCTCCCAGAACTGGCAAAATCCTCGGCTCCTAGTCTTTAATGTGAAAAACATAACCTCTTCTCTTATTTGAACCATTGTCGTTTTGAGATTTACTGTTAAGCATAAATAAACCTAATCCCAGTTGATAATGTTTTCAGAACTGTCCATGTTGGATTTGAGAGAGCTAGGGATGAGGACAGTTTTGGGATATCAGGACAAAAGCATGGTTGCCGTGTGTTCTTTGTACCAACATAACGCTGGGCCTCCCCCTAACTTGTTTTTAACTCCCAGTTGGTAATGATCAGAGAATGTCAGCAAAGGTAGTCAGAGGCTCTGGAAGGAAGTAACATTAGGATAAGCCAGGGGGCCCAGAACCACAGGTTAGGGAATTAAATAGACATATAAACACACACACGCATATGAATATATACATAGATATGGATACGTGCCTATATGAATATATGTGTGTGTATACATATTTCTGTGGACACGAATAAAGCAAATTTGAAAGTATAACTTCTTTTCATACCTAAGTACAACAAAAATATGCAAAATTAGAATCTTTTTTTCATATTAGTTTTTTTCACTAATTTATTGAGTCCAGAAATTAAAACAAAGTTAACGCAAATAAGTGTTTTCTCAATATTTATTATGGGATGTTAACATAAGTGTTATATCTCTCTTAATCCTAATTCTTTGAGCATATTGGGTTTATTATAATAGATCCTCAAGTTGTAAATTAAATTAAAGAGATCCTCCTTGATTAAAATATGAATGCTACAAGAAAGTATCTCAGTGTGGCAAGTCCAGACCCAAGTGATTTAACTGTTTGTGACGCTATCCTTTGAGTGATTCGCTTAGTCTATTAAAAATAATGACAAACCTTCAAGATTTCAAAGAAATCCATAAGGATTTTGTTCAATCAAAGGATTGCTGAAACATTTCTAGAGAGTCGACACGGTGGCTTTTATAGATTATGAAGACAGTCATTAAAAAATAAGATGGTATTTATCAGAGTAACATGAAAAAAGCATCCCAGCATGCTGTAAGTGATAATGGGAATTTTTATTAATTTATAACTATCACACGGTGTTTCTGTAACACAATCCTGGGCTTTGAGTGGAGCAAATGTGGCTTATTGATAAAGACTTTTGGTTTCTAAGTAGTTGACATCTTAAGTGAAATACTTAGAACTAATAGCTTTATTAGTAAAATTGTCAGTTCTGGTTTTCCTCTCAAATGCAATTATTAGATAATGTTAGCTTGCTGACATTGGTGGTTTTTCATACAAAAGTAAAAAAAAAAGAGAGGTAACATTTAGATCTTTACAAGAAGTCTCTGCAGTTTTTATCAAGCACATTGTCTTTTGCTATACATCAACACTGATTTTCTATGATCTTTTATTTTACAATTCATATTATCTTAAGAATGTGCTGATATTAATAAGATTGATCAAAAATAAATTTGGGAGAGAACATAAAGACAAATTTGAGGTACACTCAATATGTAGGTCTAATAAGGAACAAAGTAAAATAAAAAATAGAGACTCAATATATAGGTCTAATAAGGAACAAAGTAAGAAAAATCTAAAGGTCTTTCCACATTCTGAGTGCACACTTGTAAAGAGGACCACCATTTCCTGTGCTTTCTGATTGTTAATGGAATTTAATTTCTTCATTTTCTATGTCCCCTTGACTTTATTTCTCTACTTTGATTCTTACAGCATCTGCCTCTGTTGCTCTTTTATATAGAATGCTCCGCAGTAGGCAGTAAGTTCCCTGAAGGACAAATCTAGTCTGGTGCAGCTGTAGTTAAGTAATTTTGAGTCCTAGCCTAGGCTTACTCATTGGTGCCCACTATGAAAGTCTATTAAGAGAATATTGTTACAGCAACAATGCCTAGAATGTCTTGAACAAAGGTGGCCTAGTACTGCAAATTCCCTGCAATTGTTAATTAGTTAAACAAACAAAACAAAAACAAGAACTTAAACTGATTTGGAGAGCAATTTCTTGGTATTTATCAACAGCCTTCAAAGTATTCTCACTTTTTGACTAAGCAGTTCCCATTCTTCATGTATATTCCAAAAAAACCCAGAAAGAAACATCTTTAGATTTTGATAAGTTTTATGCACGAAGGTATTTACAGCCACTTTGTAGTGTTCAACTACTGGAAATAATTTTAAAACTTGACAGGAAGGAAATAATTAAAGAAACCATGCCGCAACTAGCCAATGTTGTATTATATGGTCATATAAAATTAGTGATAGCAATAGCAGAGCAAAATGGGTATTCTGTTTTTTTTTTTTTTGGTTAATTTCAAGGTGCTGATATAAGTACCTTTCTTTTTTTAAAAAAAAGACAGTTTCGAATTCATAAAATAAAATGAGAGTAAATATATGATACATTTCAAATGCAATAAATTATAACTATTGTAAGTCGGGGGTAGAATTGTAAATTTATATTTTCTATTCAAATATTCATTAACATAATAAAGTATTTTCGGCGAGCCAAAAATAATATAAAGTAAAAAAAAGATTTGATTATAAAATATCTAAAACAAAATGATATTTGGTCTCTTCTGAAAAAGTACTATTTTAAAAAAGTGTCAATATTGTCAATGTTAACTCATGAGTATATTTTTGTGTAGATTGTTACCTGTTGCTGAAGAAGCTCATTCTAACTCTATACAAGTCAAGAGAATGATGCAGAGACAGGCTATAAAATAAGTCCAAATACTTTATTCTAAATCTTTTATCTTCAAATAATACAACCCTTAGTTGATAGTTTTAAGAAGAAAATTTAAAATAAGATTTTAGAGGGTTTTTTTTATCTGGCTCTATAAACTTTTTACTGATGGTTAGGTGTATATTTTGTTTTTGTTACAATGAACAATTTCTTGATTTGTCCTTTTATAAACTTTATCATGAATGAAAGTTTTGAGGCAGACTTAACTATATAACAATTTCAATACTGTTATGTTTGTATTCCATTTATTTGTAATGTCTTTGAAGTAGAGTAAGTATTGTTCTTGAAAAGGAGTTGCAAAATCACAATCCATTTGCCTATTTAGATTCACTAGCACAGAACTATCTAAGCTTATAGATTAGTAATTGATTTGTCTTTCACATTAATCATATCATAGAGTCAGTGATTTTCATCTGAATAAATAATGATGCAGATTTCAGATATTTTAAATGCCAGCATGGTGACATAATGCTTAAAAAAAAAAAAAAACAACAGACCAGTGTATTAGTTTTTAAAAAATAGCCTTGAATACTGAAATAACTGAACACCAGGGATATTGCAAACAGTATTTTAAATGTTACCTATAAAGACTATTCAATGACAAGGAGGATTAAAATGGTATAATTCCAAGTAAAGAAGAGAAAGATACAAAATTACATACACAATAGTATTAACAATAATAAGTACTATGTGGTAAATGTTTTTAGGTGCCAGCCACTTTAAAGCCTCTAGTGGATATAAATTCATGAAAATCTTGAGATAACTCCATGAGCTAAATGTGCATTACCTTTTTAGAAATAAAAATCTGAGGCTTAGCAAGAATAGAACGTGTCCACTGTCTTCTACTGGTGAGTGGCGTGTCCCATCCGATAGCCCATGGTTTCACCCGTCATATCAATGCTGTGAAATTGGTTTGCCAGCAACCCTTAAGAGATTTGTTTAGCATTGCAAACTCAGCATGTAGACACACACATGTAAACACCCACATAACTTTGTATACATAAATATGTAACTTTAAAGGGCACCACATACTGACTTAGTCATCATTTTTAGCTTGTGTGCTAATAATTGGGTATTTCGTTTTGGTGAAATAGATCTGCTTCTTCCTGCCAGAGCAACAGGAAAACAAACTTCCTCTTCCCAGAAGTGGTCTTAAGAAGTAGCCAAAGATGTTGGTCATTTTTTTGTCAGGAAAACGTGAATATCCATTGTGGAAAGAGCTAGAGTTGCTTTTACACAAAAATCACCTGGTATTCTATTAGATAAAACTAAAATATGTTCAACTTAACTCATTTACTTACTGGGGGGTCTGCTTTCTGACTAACATCCTAGCTAACTCACAAGAATATCACTGTTCAAAATCAAACATGTTACAGGAAGCAAGTTGCTTAGTGGATAGAGGTCAGAAATGAGTATATCTGGAGCTGCATTCAAAGGAAATTCCTGGCCCTATCCTCCAATACTATTACTGCACAACTCCCATAGAGGCAAAATCATGGCAGGATCTTAGATGTTCATAGAAAAACATTTGTTTCTTCGTGTCTTGAATATTTATTGAGCACCCGATAGCAATGCACTATTGCAAGGTAATGATGATATAAGAGTGAACAAGGTGAAGCCTGATGAAGCTTATGTCTTTGTTGTTTATTCTTACCATGTTTAAATGGTATCACCAGTGCCTAGAACTACTTTCTTAGATATGTCATTGGAATGTCTAAATTAAACTTCCTCTCTTTTCCTCCTCGTCCTCTCAAACAAACAAAAATTCTGAAACCATGTTGACTTCTACATTTGAGTTAAGGACAATTCCATCCTAAATGTTACTTGAGACACAAGCCTTAGGATCAACATTGACTCTTCTCTCTCTTACCCAACATCTAACCCATCAGCAAATTCTGTGAGCTCTACCTTCAGAATCCATCTAGAATCATTTTAGATCACTGCCACCACCACCATTACCATGGCCCAAGCCACCATCATCTCTCTCCCAGATTTCTCCATAAGTTTCTTTCCTTCCTTCCATCCTTCCTTCCTCTTTTCTTTTTTCTTTTCTTTCTTTCTTTCATTCCTTCTTTCTTTCCTCTTTCTTTTTTTTTAAGATTTTATTTATTCATTTGAGAGAGACAGACAAAGAGAGCACAAGCAGTGGGAGAGGCAGAGGGAGAGGGAGAAGCAGACTCCCCACTGATCTGGGAACCTGACGTGGGGCTCGATCGATCCCAGGACCTGGAGATCATGACCTGAGCCAAAGGTAGATGCTTAACCATCTGGGCCGCCCAGGCGCCCCTCTCTATGTTTCTTGGATGGACTTTCTATTCTCACCTTTGGCCTTCACATAATCTGTACTCAGTGCAGGAGCCAGAGTGATCTTTTCAAAATATTACTTGTATAAATGACACACCTCAGCTCAAAACCATCGCATGACAATCTATGTTCATTCAGAATCGAAGCCAAAGTTCTTCCACTGACCTGTAGGGCCTTACATGATCTGTACTCATTTTTACCTAACGTTACCTTCTGTGATATCTCTCTCCCTCTCCACCAGTCAGCTCTAGTAGCACGGGCTCCATTTGGAAATTTATTCTGACAAGTCTCCCATCTGAAAATGTTTTCCTCCTAGTTTTCACATGGTTTTGTCTATCTCTCAGCACTGACATATTGCTTATGGACTTCAGGTTATTTGCTGAAACATTACGTTATAAATGAGACCCTTCCTGACTACTGAACCACAGCCCTAAATGTATCACTCCTGTCCCTGCCTTCTCTTCTTTATTTTTCTCAACAGCATTTGCCCCCACTTGAGAAACTATGTATTTTAATTATTTATTTTGTTTATATATTCTTTTCCTGGTAGATTGGAAAAGCCATAAGAATAGAGACTTTGGTCTAATTTGAACTCTTTATTATTAGACCCACCGCATGTAGGACAGTACCTGGTATAGAATCAATACCCAATAAATATTCATTGAATAGCTAAATCAATTAACCAATCATTAAATCCACCAAATTTGAACAGTAAATGAATAAAGACCCTGTGAATGGCTAAGAGAGAGACAAGATTATTCCTTTCTAGAGTTCACAATCTAGGAGGAGAGATCATTAAACAATTATATTTATATGTAGATGTACCTGTATATGTAAAGCAGGTATAGAATTTATATGTATAGAAGCATGAATCAGATGCACTGTAGAAAATGGAATATGTTAGTTGCCTTGTCAGGGCTGCCTGCTACAAATTTCTTCATATCAGGGACCAAGGCACTTTCTGAAAAAGCACCTCACCTAATAGAACAGGGTATCAGACCGACAAATTTTTTCCATTAACAAAATTATGAAACAGCCCACAAGACCACTCTCATTTCAGACATCACCTGCAGACTTCAGGGGTTCCCTAGATCACCCTCAGGTTTGGTAATTCATGAAAAGGATTCACAGAACTCAATGAGAGCTGTTAAACTCACAGTTATAGTTTGTAAAGGATACAGACTAGAATCGGCCAAAGAGAAGAGAGACTTGAGATAGTCCTGGAGAGTTTCCTATGTGGAACTTCTAGTTGTCCTCTCCCAAAGAAGTCAAGGATAGTGCTAACTCCTCCTAGCAATGGTATGAAAATATACACAGAGATTTGTCTGTGTATAACAGAAACAGGAAGTTTCACACAAGCCTTAGCATCCAGAGGATTTATTGGTGTTCAGTCCCATAGAGATGGTTGGCTGCCTATGTGACCGAATTTTCCCTCCAATTTCTTTCGTTGTCAAGCTGATGCTGCATAACCTGAAGTCCCTACCATACGTCACATTGCTAACATAGACTGTTTGATGTGGCCCAAGGCTTTCACATAAAAACAAAAATACTCTTTTATCAGGCAAGAATTTCCAGGACCTTAGGGATTACCTCCCTGGAACCAAGGGCAAAGGTCAGCCTTCTCTGAGCAAGGTGAAGTTCTTTACTACACACAAAGCTCCATTTGTAAAAAGAACATATTTCTTCTGAGTCTAGCATTTTTCCTGTTACTCAGATATCTTTCCTAGTCCAATGCCTCTGTCTGCCCAGACCTTGGTCATTTTCTATAAATACAACTTTCTTTACCTTGGGAGCTTCTTTTCATTTCACTCCATTCACATGTAAGAATGGGAGCAGTCATGGCTTCTATAGGCCCTGTCATCCTGACCATAGGTGAGTGGAGGGTAACATGATCCAATTAAAGACCTTTCTCAGAACTTTTAAAATTGGAAGAAGGGAAAGACTCAAACTCTCCAGTGCAAGACAAAAGTTATGAAACACAGGACTTCTGGTGGACAGACGATTCTAGTGGACGTAGGCTCTGGAGCAAAATTATGTAGATGCGACTTCCGACTTTTCGACCTAGGAGCTGAGCAGTCGTTCCCATGCCTCAGTTTTTTCACCTTTAAAATGGGATAATGATAATATATTGCTTCTAAGATTGTTACAAGGATCAGATGAATTGCCTGCAGGGGAATTAGGACTTTCAGTAAGTCCTCTGTGTTAGTTCTTATTACTGGTGCCAGGAGAGGGGGGTTTTTAGTAGAAAAAAATAAGGACAGTATTCCTACATAGAAAAATCAAATCCGGATAATTTTGCAGATGAGTTTTATCAAATTTTCAAAGAACATATCCTTTTAATTAATCTTACACAAAAATTTAGAGAATACGAATAAAGAGACAGCCTAGTCTATAAGCCCTGTATAACACTGGAACTAAAACTAAGCAAGGATCATACCAAAAAAATAATAACAGTCTAATACACCAATGTATAAAAAAAGGACCATAAAGCTTCAGAATATCTTTAAGTAAATTTACCACATTAGCTGGCTAAAGGAGAAAAAAAAATAACACAGTGGCCTCAATAGAAATAGAAAAGAACCATTTGTTAAAATACAATATTCATTCCTTAATTTTTAAAAAATATATATAATATAAAAATATGTTTATATTATAGCAAATATCATTATTATCGGGAACATTAGGAATGCTTTTAAAATCAGGAAAAAACTAAAATAACTTATTTTCACTTCTTTGAAACATTATACTGAAAGCCTGACCAACAGAGTAAGAAAAAGAAATACAATGTATTAAGATTGAAGAAAAAGAGTTTCTATTATATACATACTATTTTATAGTATATGCATTGTTAGAAATAAGAAAGATTGATAAAGTGGCTAGATACAAGATCAATATATAAAAATTAATTGCATTTTGCCTCAATTAAAAATACGATTTACACTATCAACAAAAAACCCAGTGTATTCTAAAATGTATAATACAATTTGGGAGACCTTATATGGAGAATATTATGAAATTTTAGCATAAGTCTTCTTAGAAAATTTAAATAGAGTGATGGAATCCTGTCACTTCTCCATAAAAATGACTTATAGATTCAATTAAATTGGAAACAAAATCTCAAGAGAGTTTTAAAAAATCAACAATAAGGTTGTCTCAACTTTATTGGGACAAGTATAGGTTGTCAACAAGTAAAAGCTTGACAATATCAAGTATTGGTGTGGATATAGATCAAGTGAAATTTTATATTTTAGTGTATCCACTTAGGAAGAAAAACATCTACTCTTTAGCAATTGTATTCCTAGATATATAATTGGAGAAACTCTTGCACATAAACCCTGGGAGACAGATACAAAAATTTACAGAGCAGCTCAGTTTGTAATACTAAAAACAACTACCTGAATAAAAAGAAGAGAACTGATAAATAAACTGAAGTATATACACGTAATGGAATATATTTCAGTAATGAAAATGAGACAAATTATTAAGTCTTAGACATGTAATGAGGAGAGAAAAAAAGCAAGTCACTGAAAATGACATAAAGTATGATG
The DNA here is from genome assembly GCA_028534135.1 of Potos flavus. Taxonomy (NCBI): domain Eukaryota; kingdom Metazoa; phylum Chordata; class Mammalia; order Carnivora; family Procyonidae; genus Potos; species Potos flavus. The sequence continues at coordinate 107,677,068 of CM052900.1, read as the reverse complement.
CCATTTTTATGAATCTCCCTAAAATATTAACTAACTTTGTGTGCAGGAATAGCGCTAAAACCGTAAAAAGCAAGGGAATCATACTAAAAAATTCAGGATAGCGTTTACTTCTGGGTGAGAGATAAAAATAAGATATACAGAAGGCATAGACAATATATATGTGGTGGTATCTAGTTTATTCTTATGTTTTATAGCTTATATATGCTTGCACATGGTTTTTCATCTTTATCAAATGTTTCTTATTTAAAATAATGAATAAAAATTAAACAAAAGAATGAATTTGTGTGTGAATAATGAGAGATGCATGCATGCTGCAAAAGAGAGAGACTCTATATTTGAGAGCTATTAAAATCATATCACGTAACTTATTTTTCCTTTGCTATTGACCCATGATGTTCTCCCTCACTTTAAAACTCTTAAAGCATTAAAAAAAAAAAAAAAAACTCTTAAAGCATTTATCATAGTTCTATCCACTCAGCAGGGAGCCAGTGAATATTAATTGATGGCAATTATGACATTTATGCTTATGTTAGGTTCCATTGTATTCTTTAGGCCAGTGTTACTTGAACAATTTGTTCTCTCATTTAACTATCCTGGGGAGGTTGAATTGCAATGAGCCACACTGTTTTTCAGTCCACGTCAATACTAGTTCCATGATTAATTACACATAAAGAAGAACTTGCTTTTAGTTCGATAAATTACACATCTGACCTTTTTATTAGAGTCCATATATTTTTTTTTTAGAGTCCATGTATTTTTTAACTAAGCACCTTTAAACTAAGAATTACAATGTGCTTTATGAATATTAACTCATTGGTTCCCATAAAATTTCAAGAGAGGTTGTTAAAATTACTATCCTAACATAACTTTAAGGGTACTCATTTTTATAAAAGTGTAAAATGGAGGGAAATTAGCCATCAGTTGTCACAGGAGTGTTTTAGAGTATTTTTTTAATGCATTATTAATCCTTGCAAATACTTAGTTTGTACTCAGTTGAAACAATGTTACCATTTCTTGACAAGGAAATTTGATATGATTTTATGATAAGAAAATTTAGAAGACACCATCACAGATTACTTCAAACTTAAAAATAAAATACTGAAATAATTACCTCTATAGCAACAAGGTGCTACACTCCTAGGCTAATTGCCAACATTTTCTTCCTAGGAGTCATACATCCACACCTAGTGTTTAAAAGCAGGGCTTTGTATTCAGAAAGCCGGAGTTTCATTCTCACTTTTGCTACTTACAAATTCTGTGATCTTGGGTAACTGAATCTTGGTTTTATTGGGGTATATAAAGATCAGGTTCATAGTTCTGCATTAGCCTCATAGTTTTGCTGTGATCATTAAATGAGATAATACATATCAAGCACACTTCTTGCATGTAGCAACTTCCAATAAATGGGAGCAATTTGCAATCATTATTTCATAATAGACTAGCAAATACTACAGTGGAAATCTTCCAGCTGGTCTTCTGTTGATAACAGATTTGACTAATAAAGAAATAGAGAAGTAATTTTGGATATAAAATCTATACTTCTGGTATAAAATGAAATTTATCTCAAAGATTGTATTTAGGACCAAAGCTAGGCAAAATTGTGAAATAGGCAAATTGGATCTCTATTCTAACTTTATTTTCTCTTTTTCCATTCTTTCAATTTGTACCCTTGACTAGGTCCCTTGCTTCTAGTCCTCTCTAAACATCACCTACACTTCTCTACATTTGGCACATTATTACGTCATGCAATAATGTACATAGCATGCATTCTTACATTAGCTAATAATAGCTGAGCCTATGCAAGGATATTTAAATTTTCATATCAAGACACAAGGGAGTGAATTACCTAGGGTGAAATTATAGGACTAACTAGATCAGTGAAGGCTAGATTCTTGTTTTGAGCTGCCCGTTCTATTTCCTGACTTTGATAAGGTAACTTAGGGTATATATCTATACCTAGATTTGACTCTTGGATTCTCTAGACCACTTAGTAAAGCTGTCAAAGTTATTATTATTTTTTTTTTGCAAATGCAAATATTAACTGAATAAGCTTTGGACTGCATTTGGTTCCATTGGCCTCCAATTTTTCTTTCCTATTTCTTCTTAGAGCAGTAATAAAACCGTACCAACTCAGCATCAGATCTTCTCAAAGTAACGTACAAAGACTGAAAGAGGAAATGCCTGTCTTTGTGTGCCCATTTTTGTATTTCTCCTAAACTTGTCTAGAACCCTGCTGCCTATAGATTCTTCCTTAATGTTGTCTAGAATCGCTTCATGCTGTCATTCCTCAAGTGATGCTGTTCAGAAGAATGGAAATATCCTTTTCAGCTTGGGCAGAGGTGGGGCTGGCTACCACTATGGGGAACATTTTCTATCCTTCCACATTCTTATCTCTGTATCACCTGGCCTGGGCAGGATTTTCTCAGGATTGCTCACAGATTGCAGTACTTAGTTCACATTTTTGTCATGGCATGTTAAACATATTTTTATTATACCATATCTACGCTGTATGCAAATCGAATATTTTTTTTTTTAAGATTTTATTTATTTATTTGACAGAGAGAGAGAGATCACAAGTAGGCAGAGAGGCGGGGGGGGGGGGGGGAAGCAGGCTCCCTGCTGAGCAGAGAGCCCGATGTGGGGCTCGATCCCAGGACCCTGAGATCATGACCCAAGCCGAAGGCAGAGGCTTTAACCCACTGAGCCACCCAGGCGCCCCTGCAAATCAAATATTAACAGTCTTGTCAATAAAGTGTGAGTTCCTGAGAACCTGGAGCCCATTTCAGCACCCCCAGAGGAGGTTCTTCATGTCTAACGAAGTGAATGAAAGACAGTGGGTTGGAATGTTTCCTCTTGACCAAAGCATGTATCTATTCTGGAATTTTATCATTTATCAGATTTTTTAAAAATTAATTAATTAATTTATTTGAGAGAGAGAGAATGAGAGAGAGAGAGAGCATGAGAAGGGAGAGGTCAGAGGGAGAAGCAGACTCCCCACGGAGCAGGGAGCCCGATGTGGGACTCGATCCCGGGACTCCAGGATCATGACCTGAGCTGAAGGCAGTCGCTTAACCAACTGAGCCACCCAGGCGCCCTCATTTATCAGAATTTTTTATACATATTTATCTTTAGAGTTCTTCTTGAACACATGTCCCCTTAAAATAACTCTTCCTGAATGTCATCTACTATTAATAAGAACAATGAAATGAAACAAAATAGAATTAGTAGAAAATTCCCTGCTGTTTAAGCATTTGGATCTTGAATTTAGACGAATTTGTTTCTAAAATTCTTGAGCAGAAACAGTGGAACAGGTGTGGGGAGAATCTGTACTTCCCACAAAATCAGCCAAGTGTTCTGAAAAAATGTAGGTGTACACATGCAGGGTGAAAAATGCAAGCAATTACTGACTAAATCGGAGTTAAATTTCCTGCTCCCTAACTTTTACCTGACGTATTCTGCTAACTGTATATTTTTTCACTTCTTATCTTTTAAGTGATAGTTTAATTTCAAAATATTAAAATCATTAATGAAATGCTTCCCAGTTTTGTAGTTATATTTTTAAACTTGCTAACTTCCTTTGCAATATATACTGTAGCTCAAATGTTTCCTCTTAAATCACTCTCTAGTTTCTGATACATTGCTGTGATAAAAGTGCTTTGATCTGGTGGAAAGAAGTGACTATTCATTTGCTAATGTACCTCACATCTATCATTTTCACTCTTTAAATACTTTGTCACAGGCCAGAATATAAACTGTACAGAGTAGGTCTACAAAGTATGTTTTCTTTTTCAGAGTCACTATCTATGATGTAATTTGAAATACTGGAATGATTAGATCAGTCTTTCTTTCTTTTCTTTTTCTATCACCACCAAAGAATAAGCTTGCTAACTATAGAAATGTCAACTTTCATATTCCCTGATAAAATGAGCACCATTTCCAGGATTTATTTTAGACCCAGATTGCAAGGGTGAGGGCTGATTCTTAGTGCCCATTAATATACACTTCCGTAATTCTTGGTGGTTGATAAGCATTACTTATTTTCTATGGACTTAGGAAAAATGCATTTGCAGTAGGAAAAACTGTGAGAGGAAATTTGGGTGGTACCCTGTTAACTCAATTAGTTTAAGCCTGAGCATATATAAAGGAAGGAAACAGATACCAACTTTTGAAAAAGGAATCTATGGTACCTAGCATGGTGCTCAGAAATAATACGCATTCAAGTGCATTTTTAATAAGTGAATGTTGAGAAATGGATGGTATAAATTTTTTTCAAAAGAAAACTTTGTTCTGCATTTTGAAAAATATTTGGCAGGGAAATTCAAAAAAGGATATATTTGTTAACACAATATATTCTCTTTTAATCTTTCTTTTTATCAAATGATGCAGCCAAAGGAAAAGATCTAAATAAGATGTCATGTGAGTTTAGAAACAGGAGCTCAGGAAATCGTTTCAAATATTTTCAGTATAGTACACATTTATAGCACTTAATCTAGGAAGTATTAAAAAGTCAGGATGGAAGCATTTAAAAATTATTTAAAGGTTGATTGTGACTAAAGAAATTGAAATACGTGTCTATCGAAATATACATGTAAGGGTATTTTTATTTTTATATCACACTGAGAAATTTCTGTTTAGGCCAGATTCTATCCAGTCAGAAGTTTGAATGGTTGATGAGCCATCTTCATGAGGTTTTGAGGCATGTTTTATAATATGTAGACTGTTGGTTTTGAAAGTGGGATGTTGATACTTGCACTATGAGTCATTTTAGGAGGCAAAAACAGGGACTAATCAGATATGACAAAAATTTAGCCAAAAAACAAAAAAAATTAAAAACTCTTTTTGAGATACAATTTTATATAAGATAACATCATTAATTACGAATCACTCCCAAGCATATAGGTTCTCTGGAGCCATATCAATAAGGAAATAATATAATATTATTCATTGCATCTTTGTTTTGTCTTTTTAAGTCTACTTTTATTTATGTTTATATTATATTTAAGAGAGTCATCTTGAATGGTAGTATATATAAATATACATATATGGGGGAATACTAAAAAATGTAATGGATATGTGACTCTAATGATAGATTTTTGGAGGCAACTGATAGACTATAGAGGTTTAATGGAGCTTCAGAACCTGGGAGGTTTAAAGAACAGATATCAAGGAGCCTCAAAACTTCCTGAAATTGTATGCATATCTAAGTGCATGTGCTGACCTGTATGTTTCAAAAGAGAGCCTACAGAGCTGTCATGACATTATCATGGAAAACAGTGAGTCATTTTCTTCTTTTTTTTTTTTTTAACAGTGAGTCATTTTCACTTAAAAACAGTCACATGTTATCAATCCCTTATAGATTCAGACTGAAAAATATTTAAATATATTGGAAACAAATATTTGATATATATTAAAATGTTTGAGTAGATTTTTAATAAATTGGATTTATTGCAAAATAAATAAGGCCCTGTAGAGTGATATAGGTTGCAAAGATATATAATTAGACCAATTGAAATGCATCAAAACACAGGTGTGACAACGGATAGCTAAAATGATATTTAATAGAAATTCATATGGCAGAATTTCATTTTTTCTTTTCCATTTAGTCATCAAAAATATGTGATAGACAGTATAAAATGAAAACAGATGAAATGAATTTCCACATAGGTTCTGCCAAGTTTCATCTCCTCAGTGAGTCCCGAGGAAGTCCAGAATCCATTCCCGTGCGTGTGACTGGAATGTGCAGAATCTGTGAATTACTTCTTCATTCTGCCAACTGACAGACTGCTCAGTGTGCAGGAATACGAGGCAATGGAAGACAAGTTTGCTTATTAGGGTATCAGGGTGGTTTTCCTTCCCCCCTCCCCTCACCCCTTCCATTCCTCCTCCTTGTCTTCTTGTAGGTCTCCCTCTCTCTATTCCTTCCGCTTCGCTTTGTAATTTAAAACATTATAATGCTCTTAAAAGCCATTATCCTGATATTTTATTTTTATAAATTGTGTAAAAAAAAAGGAGATATTGAAATGCAATACGTATGCTCACTATATTGTGAGTTAAAAGACAATTTCACTTTTCTAAAATAAGGAATGGAGTCCACCCAGGAGTAAGTTTTAAAGTTGTACTAAAAAAATTTAATTTTTAGCAAGCCATAGTGCTTCCTCGGTCTATATGCTAATAACCTTTGGTAGTTATATACGGTTATTTCATGTCACTCAGCCCAAAAGAGGCAATATACAAGTTATCATAATCTTCCTATCTAATTGAACTTATTGGAAGAAGTAAATAAGTTTCACCGTGTCTTAATTTGTGGTACCCATTCAACTACCTGCATTTCATTCTAATATATTGTTTTTCACAGGAAATCGGTACTAGGGATGAAAGAAAATTTTCAAGAGTTAGCATTCAAATATTTTTGACATGTAAATGGTACACAACCTCTATCATTGTATTTCAAATTTTATAAACTGCAGCAAAACTGATGGTTTACCGTAGAACATGGAAATTCAGGAATAGAGCTATAGAATATGCGCCTAAAGTATTTATTTACAGGACATCTTAAAGCAACTTTAAGAAATGATTACTTTGTTTTGAATCAAAGAAATATTAATATAAAATATTTAAAAACATTTGGTATTAAAAGTATTAATAGTATGAGTACCTTTCTAATAAGTTAATTTGCTTTATAATAAAATATGAATATGATTAAACTTGATTCTATCAACTCTAGAGTTTTTAGAATTAGAATGATGTATTCAAATATAATTTGATGTATATAAATAAAAATGATACATAAAATATATACATAAAAATGATGTATGTATACATACATAAAAATGATGTATTCAAATAGAATGATGTATTCAAATATACTCATATTTGAACCCAGAGAAAAATGAATTATTTTAAATATTATAAATATTTAATTTATATAATTTATATAATTTATATAATTTATATAATTATATAATTATATATATATTATATATATATATTATATATATAATTATATAATTATATATTTATATATAATTATATATAATTTATATATATATATTTATATATATATATAATTATATAAAATGCTAAATATATAATTATAACTATTTTAAATATTATAATAATTAAATGTATTTTGCGTTCTGATATACTGTTTAAAATGCAAGTATAACTTGCTAAAGACAGGTGCCTAACACTTAAAATCTTAAACACTCGTTTCCAATATTTGCTAAAAATAATTAATGAAGAATAAACAAGCAGGGTTTCCTTGCTTTTACATATTAAGAGAGGGAAGAGAACATTTCAATCTTTGTATATTTTAATCTATCCCTTAACTCATGGGAAATTTTATTTTTAATAGAAATCAAAACGCTCTATGATCAATGACTTTGTTTTCATTTTTGAGTGTTCTGAGAATCCTGAAAGACTCATTCTCTTGGGATGAAAAAAATCTGGATTCTAACCCCATTTGAGCATCTTATGTTTTTATCCATGGCACATTTAGCATTAGTTTTCTTACCTGTAAACTAGGGATAAAAAAGTCTGTCCTGGCTCCCTCATAGCTTTTTTTTGGGTGGGGGGGAGGTGGTCGAAGGTAGAGAGGATCATTTGAGATAATGGATATGAAGTAATGTTTGACTTAAAAAGTACAGTTTACCATTTGTATTGTCATATTATTAGCAATTTATAAAACTATTGATTTCTGATTCTGACTGTTAATATGGAAATTTATTGCTGGGTAGAAATTTGGGGACTTAAAATCCATTCCATATACTGTACAGATCAAGAGAAACCGAGTCCATGATTTGTTGAGTGACTAGATCTTAAAATTCTTGATTTATTTCACTCACTTTATTATGAGGTATCAACTTTATTGATTCATTATTTTATTACTATCAACAGATTTCCCTTAAGATTCAGTTCTCTGATAAATCTAGACATTTTATCTGGTTTTACTACCAAAAATTCATTAAGATTGAATGAAAATATATCTGGTTAAATTGGCCAAAAAAATACTAATCATCACCATCAGCACAGTAATCCATTATATTCATATGGAGTTTTATTTGGCAGTGTATTTTACATTTATAACTTCAGTCAATCATCACAAAACTAGTACAAGATAGAAATTTTAGAGTGTCAATACTTTGTTCAAAAATCCTTCATCCAGCAATAAATTTTTTTATGTTAAATTTAATGGTCTCCAACAACATAAAAAATTAGAAGCTAAGTAGTTTCAAAGCAAATTCATTTAAAATGTTGAAACATTATTTTATAGGTACACTCTAATATAATTAAAATGTGACTAATTCCTGCTCAGAATCCAATAGTGTCTTGTCTAACTTAATTTCCTGCAAGTTGTTCTTAGTTCCTACCTATCCCCAGTTCCATCATGCCCTGTTGGACCTTACAGTCAGAATTATGGGTAGTTCCTAAAGAAAATTTCAGCCCAGACATGACATTATAAAAATGAAGATACCGTTTGACCCCACAGGAAACTAATTTTGGAAAAGGCTGGGAACTTGATACTTTCTACTTTTATTCTTTTATTAAATTTAATACTAATATCATCCTATCAAATAGCCTGGGCAGATTTCTCTACTGTTGTATTTGAATGATGTTTTGTGAAGTGTTAACATTAGAGCAAGTGGAGTGTTGTTATGAGATTATATTAGTTCTTCTAGTGGTTTATTAGAACAACTGGAAAATTCTGCTGCCTTCTTTAAGGTACACAGCATTTGTGGAGTTTTGCTACCAGGAACGACTTGGGCTGTGTTATAAGAGATATACAGTTGTTCTCCTCTATCCATGGGGGAAAGTGCCAAACAGATGACAGGTATGACACTAAATAAATATTCACAACATTTGAATCCTAAATGATTTATTTTCAAGTAGCAATCAAGTTATGTTGTCAAAAGAAATGTCACTCTGCAATGATGAATTCTTAATCTTTGAGTCTTTCTAAATCCCTTCCCTTTCTACCTGAATTTTAACTTAAAGAGATTTTTGAATGTGAATAAAAATGTGTTCAAATGTATTATCAGGGTCTAAGTTTCACATATGATTTTCTGAGCATAAGTTGTTTTTAGAGATCAAAATGATGGTGGAAAATAATTTTCTCTTTCCTATAACATAGTGAAACAGAAATAAGATTATTTGTTATGATACCAGCAGTGTAACCTCATAATATTACATTATATTTAGTTACTTTGCTCAACTGTGAATAAGTTTTGGACTATGTTTAAGATAATTGCTTAATTAATTCTTTAAACAAAAACAACTATCTTTTTATAAAAACTGTCCTTTCTATATTTTTTACATGGTTTTTTAAAAAGATTTTATTTATTTGAGACAGAGTGAGCAAGTGAGAGAGCATGAGTGGGGTGAGAGATAGAAGGAGAAGAAGAAGCAGGGTCTCCACTGACCATGGAACCCGACACGGGACTTGATCCCAGGACCCTGAGATCATGACCTGAGCCAAAGGCAGATGCTCAACCAAATGAGCCACCCATGTATCCCCTTTTTACATGAATTTGATCACTAATCATTTCATTAAAAAAAACTATTTGAGATAGTAGACATTTTAAAAAACTGGATATAATACTCTATGAGGAATTATTTCATATTTATCTGTTGGAAGAACCAGGTATATTTATGACAATAATTAAGTGGTTTGTTTTAGCCAATTTTCATGGTGTATCCAGTAAATACAAATTATGTTTTTATCATTTGCCTAGGTTATAGACTATATTTTTGTTTTGCTTTGCTTTTATAACACTTAGCTTCCTATCAGCTACTGAAGAATGAAACAGAAAACGTTTTCAGAGTAGTGTAAAATTTAGGTGTTCTTTATTAAAAGACACTACTGTTATTCAAAGTTTCACTACTTTCAAAAGAAACCAACACAATATATTTTTGTAGAGATTTCTGTAGAAATTACAATCTCTGAGTGGGCAAGAGAATGTTGCATATGGCAGTGTCTTAAATGGGAAACTCTCTTCTTGCGGAGATGTTTCTAAAAAAGAGCCACAGCTTGCATTTAGAAGTCTCTCAGACACAGCTGAGGATATTTTCAGAAATATATCATTCTTACAGTTCTGAGAAAGCGCTGTTACTAGTTCTTTGGAAGAGCTACCATCCCAACTCTAAGTGGAATTAAACTCATCAAACTATTCATGTAGAACACACACGCACACAAACAATTTAAAAACTTTAAATGCTGATCATCATCAAAAAATGTGTTCGGGAAAAACTATTGTCGGGTTATAAAAAAACTCATGATCTTTTCTCTGGAATAAAGTCTAGAAAGATAGGAACAATCTGACGATTTTAAAACATTTTGAGAAGCAGCAAGGGCAGACTATGTTAACATTTTTGGTAAAATTTATAGCAAGAACAAGGACAGATGGTGTAATTTACTATATAATTATAATAACTAATGCTTGTATACTCCATTATAGTTTTCCTGCTTTGTTTCTCAATTAGGCATCTCATGGCAGTGCTATATAAAACAAAGCAGGGAATTTTTTGCCTGTTTCAGATGAGGAAACGATGTTCAAAACTTCGCCTAAGGGTTAAGCTGGAACTTAAACCCCAAATCAGAACTGAGTCTGTCTTTTCCTCATAGTGCACTCACACACACTATTCTCATTTTGCTTTCAAGTTCTTTCCACGGAGAATGAGCATGAGCAGTGACCCCAAGTCTGTCTGGCCCTCTATTCAGTGAGCAACCTGTGCTTGATCTCAGGGTCCTCATTTGTGAAAGAGAGGATTGAATCTCATGTTCTTCTTTAGCCACTCCCCACTCTCCCATCTAAAATGTGCAAATTATTTTTATCCTAAAAGGCACACAACATATATGATCAAGGGACATTGCAGATACAAGATATAGGAATCTCTGAGATCTTCTAATGGGCTTTACGTAAGTTAGAAGGTCATGGTCTTAAAGAACCACATTGCTCAAGCCTAAAAATATAATGGAATAATGGAGGCATAAAGTCATGACTACTTGATAATTCTTTGAAAACTCTTGGAGAAGTTGCAGAATATTGAGGACAAATGACCTTATGGTCAAAATGAGATCTAGAAAACTCTAAGTTGTTGATTCTGAGAAATATTGCTGGAGAGTTCATGTTTTGTGAGCCTTTAGAAAAGAAGGTAGTGATAAGGGACAAGCATGAATTAGTTACCAGTAGGCATGTTAAATTAACTTTTAAAAATTACAATATGAGACTGGTCAATTAGTTTATGTGTGTATGTCACCATAGAAAAACTTTCTTGATATCCTGTGGTCAAGATGAAAAAACCGATACAGGCTAAATCATAATCAGGTTGGTTAACTTTTAGGAGAATAAGCAATCCTAAAGAGTATTGACTGATAGTTCAAATTAGCCTGGTAAGTTATCTTTAATGATTGGCCACATGCTACTATGATTAATATTTTTTTAGTATATATTTTTATCTATTACTTACAGATCTCTTTTAATATTGCTATTATGTCTGCCAAAAATTCAGACTTATGCTAGACCTTCCATTTACTGGAGAAATAATCTTTTAAAATGTTGGTCTATACATCCTAGGCATCCTGATGAGTAGTTTTTGTTATTGAATCAGTATTTACTTTTTAAAACAACCAATAAATTGTGCTACCTGCATTATTGCCTCCATATGGCTCCATGTCAGAAGACAAAGTTAGAACTCTGAGAGACCTTTGATTGATATTGCTAAGTTTTCCTATGGTGTAAATGTATTGTCACTAACCATGACTTTGATTTGGTAGTAAATTTACTGCTCCCTCCCCCTAAAGCAAACAGAATATTCCATTTATTTGATTATAATTTCCTTTCCCTCCCTCTCAAAATATCTATTTTTTATTTTGTCCCCAAAAAGTATTTAATTTTTTTAAAGAGATTTTGTTTTTTATTTTACAGAGAGAGAAAGAGAGTGGGAGAAGGGGCAGAGGGAGAGAATCTTCAAGCAGACTCCCCACTGAGTGTGGACGCTGATGTGGGGCTTGATCTCAGAACCCTGAGATCATGACCTGAGTAGAAATCAAGAGTCAGACACTCAGCCCACTGAGCCCACCCAAGTACCCCAGCAGTCATTTAATTTTAAAAGCCTTTCCAAATGGTGTTGTATTTTATGTATTTTAATTACTTGAATGAAGTATTAAAATTTGGGCATAGATTTTCAGAAGAGATGCAGCCTGTACAAGTTATCTGGAGTGTTTGAGGAGAGCAGTATAAGATGTACCTCAAAACAATAGTTTTCAACCAGACCAAGAATTTCACTCTTGCAGTATTATACCTGGCACTGGAAACTTTATTTCTCACAAAGCCAGCATATATTACTTTTAAGGATATCTGTGTGAATGTTTTACATAATGCTAAGCTCATGTGAATGTCCTACTGACTACCCTATTTTGCTATTTGTAGTATGAAGCCAAAACAACAATAATCTATAGCAAAGGCAGACATTTAAAATATTTTTAAAGGTAATAAATAACAAATAACCTAATTTTAAACGTGAAGTACTGGTCTAGCAAAACTTGTGCAACCCAACGATGTAATTTGACATCAACTTTGTCACTGTGGATTAACTTTGAGTCTTTAACTAAGTAATATAAAGTATATGTTGTTTCTAAAATGTCCTTAATGTGCGAAGGTATAAATGTACAAAATCATTATTACTTCTAGTTTATATTACCACATCTTTTGTTGTATGAGCTTCTATTTTAAGTGGCTGATCAAAATTAATGTGGTTCTCCTACCCAATGGCATTTATTTTGGTTATAAGATTAGAAATGTAAATTTGCAATAAAAGAAGAAAATAGGAAGCTGGTTTTAATGAATATTTTACACATGACTAATTAACAGAATCCCCTACAGGAATTTGGAAGTAATAAGGAATTGACTGAAAATAAATTAAAAATTAATAAAGGAGTCTCCAAACAACTTTGTTTATGAACATTTAACAGTTGCTTTCTTAGTTATGAATATTTCAAGCTGTTTTGTTATTCAGCATGTATTATTCTTATAGAGTTCATAATTTTAGAGGTGATTAGACAAAAAGGGAGTTACACACAAAACAAAATGTCTTAAAATGATAAAAACCCACTATGGGAAAACTTGCTAATGGAAAAATAATGGCTTAATATTCATGGTTTTTGTCTAACAGTACCTGCAAAATGGAGTCTGATTCCATATAAGGATCAAAAACCTTGAAAAGAGTAAAAGACAGCCCAGCAGCTTGATTTCCATGAACAATGTAATTGCTTTTAGAGAAACAACTTTTGAGTAGGAAAAAAAAAATGCTCCTTTATGCCAAACATGTTGAAAATTAGTTTAAATGATATAGATTCATTCTTGTGTATAAATTGGTGAGAACATCTTATCAAATCATCTTTCTTCAAGTATATTTGGTCTGAACTTATTCAGGCAGCTGAATATTTATGGGCACTTCCCTTCCATGTTTAAACTAAAGGCATAAGTTGAAGAACTCTAGCTGCAATACGTTAAAAGACAAATTTTTAAACAACCTCAATTTCTTTCCAAGATTAGAATGGAAGAATCAAACAGATTAGTGGAAATTATTCTTTCCACTTACCTTCTCTTGATGGAAACAACACCGAAGGACTTTTAATTGTGGTCTGTACATAAAGGGTGAAATATGTGTGGAAAGCTTGCTGCATAAAATAAATTTGAATATACCTTTCAGAGATACACAAATTATCAGTTGTATTCATATGAACAGATAACAATTTGAATGGTTAAATTAACACAATGATAATAGATTCAAATATTGAGTAAAAAAGAGGCAGCTACAAAGTTACCTCAAGGATAAGTCATCAGTCTCTTGCAATATTAAAATCTCTTCATATACTTAAAAATCAGCAGATGTACTAGAATATTTTTCACTAGAAAAAATAGAATATGAGACTGGTGTAGCCTTAAGAGCATTTCAAAAGAAAAAATTTCTATTCCTGAAGTTAGATATATAAATATTCTTTAATATTTTCCCAAAACTGAAATGCAGTAATAAAAAAAAAAACCCCACTTTGTTTTGGTTATAATACAACATTTTAACAAGAACGAATGTTTCCTATGTCACCTGCAAATTCTAGAACCAAATTTAATTATAAATGTTCTGATGCAAAGTGTTCTCATTACTATTAGTTCTACTATCAATCTATCTACAAGATAAACATTTCACTTCAAAGAGAAAAAAAAAGACTACTACTTTGTATTGGTGATCAAAATCTGAATCACTGATGCCTTGTGTATTTCTTACTGTAATTTGGGATTTCAACTACAGAGTGGATTTTTTTTCTGAAAGATAAAGAAGCAGAAAGACTTACATCAGCATGACATCCTGCTTTAGGTGAGTAGATTACATTTGATCAGAAATGGAAATATTGAAGCGATAGAGAGGAGAAAACCAAGAGAAACAAAGAGATATGAGAGAAGGAGGGAAGGAATTGTGCCTTTACCTACTGGGAGTTAGAAGTTGTGTTATATGCCAAGTTTTTTGGAAATAAATTCCTTAATACTACATAATTATACTTTGCTTAGCTTTCTTTAGCCAAAACAGAATACAGCAGGAGGAGACACTGCTTTCCCTGGTGACCTCAAGTCGTTCTCTACGTCTTATCTCTTCTCATCCTCCCCCTCCCTCCCTCCCTCTTTCCCCTCCTCCTCCTATTCCTTCCGCTCTTTCTCCTTCCCCTCCTCCCCCTCTTCCTCCTTTCTCCCTCACCTAGCTTCTTTCTGCTCTCCCTCCTCCTGGTCTTCACCTTCCTCCTCCTTCTTCTCCTTTCTCTCTCATTCTTTTCCTTTGCCCTCCCAACCTCATTCTCCTCATATTTTCGCTGATATATGCCTCAAACTCGGAGAAGTAGATTTATAATTAAAAATCTAGAATAAACTTGGTCTTTTGAAATTAGCTGGCAACAATTATAGGCTCTGTGTTCTTAGTAATATTACTATTAAGAATTGCTTTTAAAAGGCCAACACATCTTACTTGATTTTTGATCTTGTCATATGCAAAAAAATTAACTTTATCAGAATATCAGTGACACATGAATAAAATTTATACAAGGGCTAAATAAAATTTGCTTTAAGAATATAGATGGTTGCAACTGAGTCATTTAAATAATGACACTAAAGTTGAGTTCAGATACTCATTTTGATTGCAAAAGCAGTTAATGATATAAGAATGTATTTACCTGCCAGATTATTATTAGCTATAGTATGGGACATTCCAATTTTATCATTTATGGAGAAGTTTTGAATATGGAAAGAAAGTCTTCAGTAATAGATACATAATGTAATCTAAAGTTAAAAAAACTTGAAACGCTGGAATTGCAATTTTATTTGGTATTACTGTCACTTTCATGTTATTCCTTCCTTGAAAATTTGTACAAATCAGCAGGAGAGGGAATGGAACACCTGGGGTTACAGTGCTTTGTCTGGATTCCTAAGCAATCAACAAACAAATACAGACATGCAATTAAAGTTTAATTTATTTTAAAAGGTAAAAGTTAAAGATAACTTTTGATTCTAGAATGAGCCAAGGTCTATAAAATACCTTGTGGGTGTAACTCTTCATTTTTTAAAACTGTTTCAGGGAGTCAGTGTAACAATGGGCAAGTAGCTTCTTCCTGAGTATTTTAACGATATCCTCTTGCCCTAATTTGATGATTCTTTTCAGTTAACAATATATCAAGGATCCTAGTGAAAGAATGGCTCAAACACAGGCTTGGGAGTCAGGAAAATCGAATTTAGTTTTAATATCACTCCTAAGGTGATTCTATAATTCTGAGTAACTCAGTGAAGTTATAGTATCTCAGTTCTTTAGTTCTCTCCTGGGAAAAGCAATTGCTTGAATAATTTAAAATAATATCCTTCAAAAATTGTTGTGTAGTAAAGGGACATAAAAAAGATTGCATCAGTTTTCCGTAATTTTTCTGTGAAGAAACTACCGGAGAATTCCCAGTGAACTAACAGGAACTTCTCTGTCTTTATCATCTTCAAATTTCCTTTCCAGGTGGTGAGACTTGGGTACATGACCACTTATACTTGTCTCAAATGGACTGAAAAAGAGTTGAACAATGAATGATTTTTCCTTTGCTTCCAACAATATCAAAGGACAGGAAATAAAAAAGTAATTATTTTCGAGGCAGCCTACGTCCAGGAAGGATGGCATTTGATGACAGGTGCTAAAAACGATGGGACATGTGTATGGAAACTTTCCCATTCTGCCGGTAGGTGCTTGTTCTTAGAAAGCTACTACGGCTCCAGCTATACTTGTTTAAGATTGTCTTTTAAAAAATACTTGAACACCATCCAACTAAACTATTTATAGGCATACTATATTTAGCAAGAATTTACATGCCTATTTCACTTTAAACCCATTAAAGAAGTAACCTAGTCTTAATTTGCATATAATAGATGGTCATTTATGAAATGCTGTATTTTATAAATTAAATTATGAGGCTTTATAAAGCCAACAATAATCATCTTTCATTCATTTATAGTATTACAGGACTTAAATAAGCAAATGATTTTCTTAGTGTCTGAAATATTTATATATGTGATAGAGTTTTTGGCAGATAGTACTTGTTCAAAATTATGTTGCTTCTTACATTTTTGTTTTTGGTGAGGGTTGGATGTGGGAAGAAGAAGATGGTGATGTGATTGGAAGTATTAACTCTACATGAAAAGATAGTGTTGGTCTTCAAGTATTAGAATTCTTTCAAATCAAAACCAAGTGATGCCTTAGAAAACCCTTGCAGTCTGATTCTACATGGTAATTCCTTGAAGATTTTATATATTTATGTACGTATGTATTTATTTACTTGAGAAAGAGAGTGATAGAGACGGTCTATGAGTGAGAGGAGGGTCAGAGGGAGAGAAGGAAAGTCCCAAGCTGACTCTGTGCCCTGACTGGAGCCCTACGCTGGGCTCCATCTCATAACCGTGAGATCATGACCTGAAATCAAGCGTCAGATGCTTAACCAACTGAGCCGCCCAGGCAACCCTCTATGGTAGGTCTTTGCTTCAAAAATTTAAGTAACCATTGACACAATTAACTGAAAATAGCAAGTCATTTTGTGACAATTTCAGACACGAAGTATTTGGATTGCAAAAATCAAAGTAACTCTTTAATCGAACTTCCATTAATCCAGTATTCTTTCACTAAGAAAATATTTGTAACTAATTCTGTGGGTCAGAGAGTTTTCTAGATTGTAGACATGCAGGAGTGAATAAGACAGTCAGGACTTCTATTCTCCTGGAACTCATTTTCTTGTAAGAGAGACATTAGAAACTTAAATAAATAACCCAATAAATCAGTTAATAAGGGCAGCAAAGAAAATAAAACACAAGATGTGCATGGAAGTTTGACAGATGCTGCTAGTTGATTATTCAGTCTCCCTTCATTGCTGTCAGAATATCGCTGCTGCTCAAAGTGGCAAGAATTTTACCCGTTTAGGCATCCTTTGCAGCTAATGGTGGTCATGACACCGTTCTGAATAGTAAAATTTAAGAAGACTTCTGAAATTTCTGGGACAGTTTTGCTCTCCTTATACAGGTGTGCCCCCTCCTTTACCATTTATTTCTTGACTGAAAAGCAGAAGTGATGGATGGCTGATATGAGAAGCCACGCTGTGACTATGTGAGAAAGACAGGACAATGCCCTAAATTAATTTCGCCGATTTGTCTCATGTGTGAGAAAAATAAAGTCTTAATTCATTTAAGCTACTCTTTGAGTTTTCTGTTAGTTGAAGACAAATGTGATTCTAACTTTATACAGAAATGAAGTGCAGTGATTAATATATATTGGATATTAAGAAAGGCATTACTGATACGTCAATGTGATAAGAAGTGGCCATGGCCATAAAAATATAAAATATACGGAAAAGCGTTCTAGGCAGAGGGAAGACCTAGTACATGATCACATGTCAGTTTTGAGCTTGACCAATGTTGCCAAAGTATCATGAATTATGATGACATTCTCTGTGACCATGAAGTAGATGGCTAGAAGACACTGCCTAGTAAGTGCGTGGATGGAAATTAGGGTTGAGAAGAAGGTATGTAAAGCAATGATACAGAGAGGGGTAATACATGGAAAAAGAGAGTGGTTATTTTTTTAGAGAGATACTGCTTGGTGTGGGTAACCAGGCTACAGATCAGAAGTTGATGAGCTGACCCTTTGCTGCATGCACACACAATATATACTATCAATTATTTTCCTACTTCTGAACTGGTAATGTATTTCCTTTAATATTTGATTTATTTTCTTTCTTCCAGTACAGAGTCAAATATACGATTTCCCATTTTAAAGTGGCCTATATACCAGGAATTTTATTTTAAATTTATTTATTATATTTATGTATATTATAGTATGAGCACAAACAAATCTAATATCAAAAATCTAAAAACAAAGGTCAATATCTGAAATTTGAAAATCAGAATCAAATCTAGAAATCCACTCGCAAATGAAACTGTTGATATTGCTTTGTTAATGAATGATATAATCTCAGGCTTAAACAACTACCCTTTATACTCATGTGACTATATTCTTATTAAACTGAGTCTATATTTTTCTGATCCAGAGAAATGTAAATTCACAGAAAACCAAACATGACTACTGGAGAGAATACCCAAATTGATGTCAAGAAATCCACCTGTGAGGATGCTGCGGTTGGGAGGGGTTGTGCATTACAGCAGTTAGCCTGATCCGATTGGAACATTGTAGCTATGAAACAAAATATAATCATCAAAGATATCTGGATTTTTAAACAAGTTGTCACGTGCTTTTTTCGTGAACACTTGTAAAACTTTGCTGAATTGTTAAACCTTGTAATGATTCATTTACCATAATTATTAGTTGGTGTTGAAGTTAAAATAAATGTTCTTTGCAAATTTAAACATTATATGTTATTGTTTTGCTTTTAATATGACAGTCTACTCCTTTTTCCATTTCCTGAAGTAAAGCTGTTAAATACCCTTTACGAAATGATTTATAAATGCAATTTGTTTTTAACTAAAAATACAGTGGTACAATGATACAAATTATTATCACTAAAGCTTTTAATTAAAACCTAAGATATGTGTGTCATTGTTAAAGGAATTAAAATTTCCAGAGCCCTAAAAAGAAAATCTATTTGTTAAGGGGTCCTCAAGCAATTGTGCTTTTGAAGATAAGACCTAAAACAGCTTCATGGTGGCATTTTTTTTTTTTTTTCCTATTTAGCTTTTGAATCTTGCTTTTCTCTATTCTTTGTTTGGAAAAACACCAAAGATGTATCTGCCTGGAAGGGAGGACCTTTTACAAAAACTTAGGAAACTAAAAGGGTTCAGATGAAAATGTGGAGAGTTGTTCCAGAAACTCAGGCAGTAATTCCAAAAAGACAGGATTTTTTTTTTTTTTTTTAAAGAATCTTAAGGGTTTTATCTTGAGGGATTTCATGCATTAAACTGTAGTATAAGAGGAACGATTTTGTAGGAACTCATCAGGGGTGCAGTGTAACCAGCAGTATTAATAGGGACTTGATGCTACAAGAACCTGCAGGTAGTGAATGAACAGCTGGGGAACAGTTTGACTCACAGATGCTTCCACATTGGTAGAGGCCTGTGGTGAAATTCGTGGATGTTTTACAAATAACAAATCCATTGCCATTCCAGCTGTGCATTCTCAAGCTGCAGATAATGGTGGAGGGTCCTTCTGCCAAGTGCCCCCAGAACTAACACAGAAGTGCTTGTATAACACAGAGCCCTTACT
Source organism: Potos flavus (assembly GCA_028534135.1). NCBI lineage: Eukaryota > Metazoa > Chordata > Mammalia > Carnivora > Procyonidae > Potos > Potos flavus. The sequence goes on along the minus strand of CM052900.1, from coordinate 107,657,292 downwards.
GGATAATAACTCTTCCTCAAGAGTCAGATCATTCATCTGTCAATATTGAAAGCCAAGGTTCTCATTTAACATCAGAGTGAAATGGCAAACTACCTGGGATGCAAAGAGGAACCTTTTCTTTTACTTAAATTTGTGCCTTACCCTCCATATTTGTCAGGTTTACTTCCTGAATATTTAAATATACAGAGATCCCCAGTCATCTCCAGCCTCATCCCTTGGTAATTTGTTAAGGCTTAAGGTCTCAGCAGAGATTTTCTTCACTGAATAAAGCTGTGTGGAAACATGGACCATGGCAGTTAAGTGAGTCCAGCAAGAAATAACCAAGCAGTATGAAAACCATTATGATGTTAAGGTTCTGGCGGCAATTCTGAATTATTCATTACCCTTCCCCCCTTTACCCAGCCGACATATGGTGCCGTGTGGGTGTTATTTTTATTAAGAACTGGAAAACTTTACTAAAATACAGAGCTTGCTTTTGTTTTTAAACCCTTTGCAAATAACTATGCTAACTTAAAAAAATACGTATATGCCCGGTCTATTATCAAAAGGTTAAGATATCTCATTGCTATTTATCATTAAGAAATTTTGGATTATTAAAAAAAAGAAATTTTGGATTTTTTCTTCTACATAAAGGCAAGAAAAAGGGGAAGTTGGAGCTCTGGAAAGGCTGAGTTGAGTCAGTGACTTGTAAAGCACAACTCTTCTACAAAATATTGTTAATTTTAAAAGGCTGTAAACTATTCTAATGTTTGTGTTCATTCTCATGAAGAATATTTAAATGTGACAAATTATAAAGGTAATGATGGTTTTTAAATGTCATGAATAATTTTAAAAGCACATCCTATTGTTTCCTGCAGTTGAACTTGCAAAAATTTATTTCTTTTCGAAACATTTATTACTTTCGCTTTACCTATGAAGTTACAGGTGCATTAATCAGTGGATGTTATTACATGTATCCAGGAAGGCAATTCAATCATTCTAGGGTGACTTATTTTACTTGGGGTTAATTTGTAGGCAGCTCTAGAGCTATATGGCTTTAAGAAGTTACTGAAGGTGACAAAATGAAAATTAACAGTGTTAGCCTTCTATGGCTATATGACATAGCTGAAATTGAACAAAGTACAAATGGGAGGCCATTGCAATCCCCAAGATGGACTTGGTTTGAGGCATGTCAGTGTGCTTTCGGTTTTAGTGTCACTGCTGGAGGCTATTTTTATGCAAGCAGATCACAGGAAGCCTGTGAACCTAAAACATGTGAGTAAAATGATTTTCCTGGAAGCAATTGTTTATGATTGGCTGCATCTAGCAAGTAATTATGCATTAGCATTTAAAAATGCAAGTGCTTTGCCAATTTCAGGAGATATAAATGCATGTAATTTGTGTCTCACTGTCACTTTGTAGTTATGCCCATTTTACAGTTGAGGACATTTATGGCCCAGAAGAGTTAAGGAGCCTACTTACATCCTTGTTCCTTCTCAGGCATAGAAATAGGAAGACTAATGTGAGGGCCATTGCAATGATCCAAGTTAGAAATAATGAAGACTTGAGCAAAGAGTGTGTTACAGAAGACAAAAGATGGTGTGGAGATAAAAAATGCAAGCTTTGGTGACTGGAGGAATGGAATGGAATTAAGGATGAAAAAGGCTGATATTTCAAGTCATTGACTACGATTATAGGGATATAGAGAACATTTTTTTTGACTTAACTGTTTGCTTTGACATGAATAAGACTTACGGAGGAGTTGCAAAAATAGTACAGTTTCTGTATTCCCTTTACCTAGCTTCCTCTAATTAACATCTTACATCGTGCAGTTATCAAAATTAAGAAATTTATATTATTGCAATGCTGTTAAGGAAACTATAAATACCATCCACAAATGTATGTAAGTGATAATCTCAGTTATTTATTTGAATAAGTATCTTTCCATCCCCATTTTATTATTTTTGTTTGTATTAAAATAAAACACTAAGGAATGTTTAACAGACTATAGATGTAAGACATTAGTTTGCAATTGATTGGATCTTACCGAGGAACACTCCATTTTTAAAATCTGAAGTCATTATGGAGAGAATACCATGGTGACTCATTTTCTGGTCCTGCGATCTGATATATTCCAGTTTATTACATTTGATTGCAGTGTTGGATTGTGACCAATTCGGCTCCACTCAAGTCCATCTTTTCAAAAAGTTCGATAATTAGTTTAACAGAATTATTTCGGACTTCTGCTTCCAGCTAAGATGAAGTCACAGTCAGCAGGTTTACCCTTCTGCCTGAAATAACCGAAAACTGGATAAAATATATGAAACATTGCTTTTCAAGACACTGTGTTTCATGAGAAGAGTTGTTTAACTTCCACCCCCAACTCCCTGCCTATAGAACTGACTTCATTATTGGCAGGCAGAGCAGGGAGCTTATCTTTCATGTACCTGGCAAATGCCGTTGGTGTTCCCATTTCCCTACCAGGATAGTATTAGGGAGTCTAGAGGCCAGCTGAGCCTCCACATTACACCCGGAAACAAAGAGACTTAAGGAGGCGGTGCCGGTATAACTGGTCACCATTAGAACTTACATCCCTCTCCTCCATATTAGTGGGAAGAAGAACCTCCATTCTACTTGGCATCAACAAAATGGAATGAGGTGGTGTAAGTAGGTGCTAATTAGTAGTTCCCTTTCTCCCCATCCCTGGTGTCATTAAGGCCCACTGGAGAGCTGAACTGCCTTGTCCACGATGCCACACTAAGATACTGTGATAATGTGGTCTGAAGCAGGGCTAGCCACACCTGTTTCTATACACAACTCCCCCCTCTCCAACATGGTTGCTGAGAATCCACCTTGGGAGCTGCAAGGAAGTAGTAGAGGCAGGATTAGTTGAAACTCCACTTGTCCCACTTTCCTTCTCATGGTTTCTGGGGGTGGGGGTGATGGTGGAGAGGGTCAGTGTGGAGGTGAGCTTCTCCATCTTGCACCCATAATGCAGATTTTGGGCTTGGGTCCTTCACTTCCCACCTCCTTGGTGGTAGCTGAGATCAAGGGAAAGCTGATCTACCCCTCCGCTCAGAGATCATGAGGTGGTGTGAATAGGTGTCCTATATTTAATGAGAAGGAACAGCAGGGTCAAAGGGAAGCTAACCTTCCATCCCAGCTACGTGCAATGGTGGTGGGAGTCAGGGGCCCACTTGTGCAGGAGGAATGCCAGCCAGGCATGTGGGAAGATGGTCACGCAACCACAACTGACCTCGTGTGACACCTCACCTGGGGATTGCCTACTAAAAAATTTTAAATACAATTTAGAGTCTCATAGCATAACGTCAAATATTTCTATAAAATAGTAAAAATATACAACTATTCTTCATACTAAGAACCAGGAAAACCACCCAGGAGAAAATACAATCGACAGATGCCAACATGGAGATGAATCAGATGTTGATGTTATCTGACAGGATTTTTAAAGCCGCCATCAAAAGGTGCTTCACCCAGCAATTATAAATTCTTTTGCGCAAATGAAAAAATTGAAAAATATCAACAAAGAAATACCTAGGTATTTATTCAAGCATATATCCGTATGAAGGTTTGTTCAAGAATGTTTATAGCAGCTTTATTTGTTCTGAGAAACCAGGTGTCCTACAACAAGTGAAAGGATAAACAGATTCTGGAATATTCATACAAAGGAATACTGCTTAGCGATAAAAGTGAACAAACTATAGATGTGTGCAGTAACATAGGTGAATCAAAATGATTAAACTGAGAAAGTAAAAAAAAGACTACATATTTTATGATTATTTTTATGTAGAGCTTTAGGAGATGCAAAATAACCTATGGTTTCAAAAAGCAGATTAGTGGTTATACGGGGACTGGGAGGGGCAGGAGACAGGAGGGAGGGATTACAAAGGAGCAGGAGGAAACCTTGTGAAGAAGGTGATGTGTTCACTATCTTGGTTGTGGTGATGGTTTCTCAGATTATATATATATATATATATATGACATATATGTCAAAACTTATTAAATTATAACTTTAAAGTATGTTCAGTCAGTGTATTATTACCTCAGTAAAACTGTTTAAAACAAAAACAACCCTACAAACTCCTTGTTTTGGGTTACTTATTGAATCATATTTATTGTCTCCCTGTACAGATTAGAAAATGGAATCACTGAATTTTGCAAGGAAAAATTGCATACCAATGTTTCAAAGGTCACAGGAAATATTTCCTGTTAAGAAACCAGAACGCCGTCTTCTCTTTCTGTGGGCCACAAATGTCACACTCTGTGCCCCCGATAATATATCTATAGATTAACAAAGAGATTAATTAACAAAGACATTAATTTTACCACTTGCCATGCTAAATAGTGGGTGGATTAAATTAAAAGATATGCTCAGGGCATCTAAGACATTGTGTCTAAACAAGAACAGGAATGTAATCTAAGAGTTACATTTTCTTTTCCGATAATTTAAAATATTACATGACCATGACTTTAAATATAAAACAACTATTAAACATTTAGAACATTTAGGATTTAAGAAGTCTGAAGGGAGAATACTTACATTTACCAAGGGTTTCTTTGTCTTGAGTTTGTGTTAGGAACTTCAATATATTATTTCATTTGACTCACACAGAAATCTGAAGTAGATACTGTTATTGTTTACTGCAAAAAGCTGAGAATAAGGTAGATTCAGAACTTCAGTCAAGTTAATAAAGATAGATTTAAAAAATGTTTTCAAGGCTTTTTGACTTCAGAATTTATCTAACCTGCAAATAGATTTTCATCTTGTCAATAGTTTCTGTGAATGATACATATAAAGAGATATTTCACAGAATATATGTGTGTGTGTGTATATATATATTCCACAGTCAATTTAAATTTTTATTTTGTAATAATATTTGTGAATTTTCTTAATTTAACCATGTTTAATATACACTCAAACTTATCTAATCACCTCATATATAAAAAGTAAAATAATATGTTTGATGGTAATTTTAACCACAATGCTCATGATAACATTGAAAAGATGCAACGGCTGAGCTAAAAACAAAAACAAAAAGCAACTCCACCCCCATATGTCTTCCTTTCACATCTCAAACATTTAACTTTATAAATAACAAAAATGTAGAGGATAAATAGAAAATCATGCAGATGGAAGGAAGCATCAAACTCCCTCTCTTCCTCCCTTCCTTTCTCTAAAATGCAAGCAAGTAGGACAGAAGAGAAGAGGAAACCAATTCCTTAAAATCATCTTATGATTTCTGCGAAAGTCTGAAGGATAGGATTTGGTATCTAATAAACCACAGCTCACTTTTGTGGAGATTCCTTTGAGATTCTCTTAATGTAGAAAACCACACTTTGGTTGGAATATTGTCTTTGTAGTTCTAAAAAAGCAGAAAGTACCCCAAATCATTTTTGAAGCTTTTAAAGCTTTTATTTTAAAAACCAACAATCTAAAGCTACAAAAAAAAAAAAACCCAAAACAAATACAAACCAACAAACAAAACAAAACTCACCCTAAGGAGCTCAGTGTTTTTATAGTTCCTGTAGGCTTCATGATATCATTAGAAAGGTTTCATTTCAAATGTAAGGTTATGAAACTAAAACAAAACCACAAACCTTAGTGGGTTCTTGTGGTGTCTGGATTTTCTCTCAAACTGGAATTGAAATAGGAATGAAATATTGAAAATGAAACAAAACAGAAACTGTAAAAAACTGTATTCTTTCTAATCACTTTGAATTTTGGAATTGTTCTAACCAAATCTGATCTTCCCTATTTCAGTATTAATAAACAATGAGTATACAATATGAAATTTTTATATTTAATATAGGGCACCATGGAGGTATCAAACCCCGGAGAACAGAGTAATGGGTAATAATGAGTAAGAAAAATATGTGTTAATTAAAAAAAAAAAGAAAAAAATAATTGTTTGGTCATACTCCCCCCCCCAAAAAAAAAAGAAAAGAAAAAGCTTCCTAGAGGAATTAACAGGAAATATAATAGGGGTTAGCTATGTTCTCCAAGGAGGAAAAGTAACACGACGGGTGGGGAAGGCACATGAAACCCATGGTATTTGTGGGGATATTTGTATAGGATGGTTGAAGGGGAGGGTGAATGTGGGGAACAGGAGAGGAAAACAGAAAAATATGGAACAATATTTTGAAGACAGTTAAATAGTTCACTGAAAGGCTTTCAGCAGAACCTTGATTTGACCAGCTGTGTGTTTTGGGGGAAAAAATCTATTTGAGGGACAAATTTGAGACAAGGAAGCCAGACAAGTTCTGAAAATATTTCAAGATGGATTGAGTGTTGGGTTTTGTGAGCGGAGAGGAGGAAAGAGTTTAAAAAGCAGAATCCATACAACCTAAAGACTGTGGGTGAGCAGAGGGAGAGAAGGGGACAGTGGAGAATAATTCCCTGGATGACTGAGTTTAAGTAGATGGACAATCATTCCTTAGATTCTCAGGAAGGTTTGGGGGAAAGATTAGAAAGCTGAGTCTTGGACATTTTAAGTTTGATTTACCTGTATGAATATTAGAAAATGTCTGGAAGGTCCTGGATACAGTTTATGACATAATAGGAAATGGGATAAAATGGTGAAACAAGAAAAATAAAACAAAACAGACATATTCTTTCCTTCATGCAATTAGCTACCTATGGGAAAACACAGGGCAAACAATCATAAAAATTAGTGTTAGTGCCGTGTTAGTGTTGCATAGAGAAGTAGAATGTGTAATAAGAGGTTCCATTGGGTAGACTTAACCTAGCCTGAGGCACAGAGTCTCAGAGCTCTTCACCGTCACAGGTATACCTAGTTTGGCCCTGGAGGTGAATGGAAGTTGGCAAGGTGATGAAGGATGTGGGGATAGCATTGCAAAGAGGTAGAAGCAACTTTGACATGTTCACGAAATAAAGATGGATGGACAATCACCCTGGTCTTATAGAAACATGGACTGAGTTCTAAGAACTATGAGAAAACTTGGAAGGAATTCAAGAAGAAAGTGACATGATATAGAGGTTTAGAGCTCAGAAATATTAACAATCCAAGGTCATATGGGTAGAATTAGATTGTTAGAAAATATTTCCAGGACAGTAAGGTAAGATTCTCTCTCTCTCTCTTAATTTTTATTAACATATAATGTATTATTTGCCCCAGGGGTACATGTCTTTGAATCATCAGACTTACACATTTCACAGCATTCACCATAGCACATACCCTCCCCAATGTCCATAACCCAGCCACCCTATCTCTACCCCTCTACCCCCCAGCAACCCTTAGTTTGTTTTGTGAGTTTAGGAGTCTCTTATTCTTTTTTTTTTTTTTTTTTTTTTTTTACAGAGAGAGCACATGGGGGAAGGGGGTAGGGACAGGGGAGAGAGGGAGAGAGAGAATCTAAAGCAGGCTCCACACCCAGCACAGAGCCCCACTGTGGGACTCAACCCCATGACTTTGTGATCATGATCTGAGTCGAAGTCGAGTCAGATGCTCAACAGACTGAACCCTAAGACACCCCAGATTCTCTTTTTGTATGTGAGAAAGTATATGATAATCTATTTTGCCTTGAATGTAATGTTATGAGGTGATAAAATACATCTAAGCAGAATATAAATAATAAACATATTAAATATTAATATCCATAATATCAATATTAATAACTACACTTATTAATAGTAATAACTAATATTTGTTGACTATAGAGAATTACGTTTGAATCTTGGTCTATTTAATGGTGATGAGGTAGTTATCTAAATTCTTTAAGCTATTGAAATTTAGTTATTTTTGTTTTCAAAATAGGGATATTAAAAGCAGCTTTGCCATGTGGTAAGTGACATTAAATACTGTGTATAATACGTAAAAAGTGCTTAGAAAGTGCCTGTTAACACAGGAAGAGCTCAGTATATGTTCTCTATAATTGTTGTTTTTGATGCATAAATATCCCTCAGAGAAGTTTACACATTAGACTATCATTCAATATCGCCTCAATGTAATCCAGTTTATCAGATCACTTCCCATCTTGAAATAAGACCGGGAGCAGAATCTTAGGTATTGCTAAGAAGATGGAGATGCTTGGCATTTGCTTCCTGTGTTGTCATGTGATGCAGCACATGGAGCTCTACCCAGTTCAGTGTTAGAGTGAAATTCACAGCATACATAGGCATGAAGAGCCTATACATCAGAAGGAGTTTGTATATCATGGGGTCAAAGTGACCAGCTGGTTCTCTGCAGCAGGCTCCTTAACTTTTATCCCTGGAAATATCCTCCCTAAAAATAAAAACTAGAGACAATCAAAGAAGGTGGTGTGGACTTTTAACATTTATCTAAGTCAGAGTTCAGAAAGGCTTAAAGAGACTAGAGTTCATTGAGTATATTCATATAACTCATCGTTAGTCTTACATATATTTTTTCCTATTTAACCCAGACAACAATCTCAAGGTGGAAATTACCATCCTCAGTTATTCATGATGAATCAGTGTCTCAGAAATGAAGAAGGAGTTTCCCAATATCACACCATCGTAATTGTAAGATTCTGGATTTAAATCCAGTTTCTAAGGCCTCCTAATAATGCACACATGTATACCAGCCCCTTTCATTTCTGCTTTCTGCTGGTTCTCATGCTGTCTAGTCTCCTTTTCCATACCACATTACTCTATATCTGATGCTGTCTTGATTCTTAATCCCTCCCAGGAGTACCGCCACCGTAAGAGTATATTTGTGTGTGGGCGGTGGAGGGCTGGCATAGCTAAAGTTCAAAGATTTGCAGGTGTTTCAATAAAGCATGCTAAAGTGATACCATTTTCAAATATTCCTCAGCCATTTTCCCAACCAGAAACTTGTCACTAACTTGCTTGACTCAAAACCGTGTTAGGCTCTTGGCTCTTCTTTTTCAGTCTCACTTTCCAGCACCTTCCCTGGTCCCCAGTTCCCAACAGCTTTACCAACAGGTCAGTTCAGCCTTGATTTTTCTTTTTCTTCTTTTTCCTTTTCTCCTCCAGAATATTGAAGCTATGTTCATCACGCTTTTAAAAAAGTTATATTCCCAGGAGGAATTTGTCTTTTTCTCTTTGAGACTTATATAAAGCATTTGACTTAGCACAGAATAAAAGCTTGACTCTCAGTAGCTTTAAACATTGTAGGGAAGAAGCTTAAGGATATTGACTAAGAATGTATAATTCTCATCCTTCTACCCCTACCTCAACCACTTTTTCTCCCACATATGAATACATGAGAAACTGAGGTGACCTTGTTATAGGGAAAAGTTTCAAGTGGCTCTAGTTTACGCTATAAAAAGGTAATTATATGAAGATTTGAAGGTAGTCTTTTGTGCAATTTTGCAAAAGATTATAATACCTGCTACTTGAATAGCACTTTGAAATGTAAAGACAATTTTCATATCTATTGCCATGTGTGAACTTTGGCCATTATTATCTTCAGTTGATTTTAATACCAAGGTAGAGTAAGGTGCTCATGATTGAGCAGCTGGTAAGCAGTGGAGAAGGGTCAGGACCCAGCCTATGCCTTCTGGATAGGTATTCTTTGTTCTACATAATGTGGACACAGCCAGTGTTGGATGGAGTAGATTGTTGCAAATTTTCAATGAATTTGTAAAAGTATTTAGCATAGTCTTTAAAGCAGGAATAATCTAATGAGATTTTTGTCCCATTTCTGTGCTGCTCTTTATCGAAAGGGTAAGGTTAATGTCGTATTGAATATATACATGGATGTTTGAGAAAACTGCTACTAACTGATTGATCAAATGCTGTACTCAACATTTCGCATTTTAAAGGATTACCAAGAGAAAAGTATATAAAGGAAGAGTGTCACCACTAAAAACTAAGCAAGTGTTTAACACTGCTTCCAGCACGATACCAAAAGGAAGAGGGGAAAAAAAAAAAAAAGGAAGAGGGAAGAAAAGGAGAGGGGAAAGAAGGCAGACTGGTAGGAGGATGGGAAGGGCTAGGAAATCTTTTGAATAGATAGGGGAGCAAGAGCGATCTTCCAGTTGAATCCTTGAATAATGGATAGACACGGGTAGGCCATGGACAGTCCAGAGAGGAGAGGAATAAGATTGAAGATATGAACGCTGGAGTTCACAGGGATATTCAAGAGGCAAATGGAATTAATGTGGACTACATGTTAGGTAAATGTAAACAAAATGAAGTCTAGAGCCATTGCGGCTCTTGATCTGTATTTACCTTGTGCTCTCTGTTGTATACAGTATCTATTTTCCCTCCTTGGGCTCCACAGATAATGTGGCTTCATTACTATGGATAATTCATTATCTATACTTCAGTACTTTCTGAGATAGTTCTGAGAAGTGACCTTCCAAGTGGAACTAATTTTAAAACGAGCTAAATAAATCTCCTAGGATTCCACTTTTCAACAGTCACAAATACTTTGAGGTTTCATCTGTTCTTCTATAAATTCGTGGCAACCCAACTTTTCCCTTCCAAGAGAGTTTCTAAGCACTGACACTGTAGGATAATGACTACTTATGAAATTCCGATTGAGAGATAAAATTGCCATCGTAAGCGTACTTCCTGCTCACCAGACTTAAGAGTATTTAAAATGTTTTCATTTATGTTGCTCACCCAACCAAATATATTCACATGGGTTCTAGAAAGACTTTCTGTAGCTGAAATAACACCCAGGCAGGGCTTTGCTACTAATAAAATATGTAGGGAATATCGCAGAAAGACTAACATTAAAGAGGTATAAAATGTAGGCTTTTCTAATACAATGACCTAATATGTTCCTATTACAAGTCTTCCTATTATTTAAACAGCTGAACTGGCAGCTTTAAGACCCTTTAAAAGTTAATAGTGGAATTTCAGTGAGACTCTTAAGTCCATATGTGTTTTAATGGATGTTTTAATTACAGAATTTTATACTGATTCTTATATGTGTCTAGAATTATATGTTTATAACTGATCATATAAGTTACATTATTGTAAATCCTTATGTTTAACTTTTTGCCATTGAAATGGCATTGTATTTCACCTTTGTTATTTTTCAGGATGTCTGTAATGTTTTTCAGTTGTACAATATACAATATTTTCACAGCTTTCTGAACTCACATAAAGAGTCCTTCCAAACACTATGAGGAAAGTGACTTGCCAAATCTTTTTAAACAAAATGGTCCCTTCTCTTCTCTTTCCTTTATGGACTCATGCTTTCCTTCTACTGTATTTTGGCTTGAAGGAAAAAAGAAAGAAATCTCTTTTAGAAATGTCTCAGCCATTTTATTTGAGTTTCTCGACACATATTCATTTGATATCTACTGCATATAAAGCTACGTTTTCATATCCTATTGGCTTTAATGAAGTTGTCTGTACTTTTCATGTTCTAATTTTGTTTTGTAGGGTTAGATTAAACTAGCATACATAATCATACTACTAAAGGTATGTGAAAAATCTGTAAGTGATTCTTCTTTTATTTTTCCCTCTTTCTCTCTTCCTTCCTTCCTTCCATCCTCCCTCCTTTCCTTCCTCTACTCCTTTCTTCCTTCCTTCTTGGCTTAAAATAACAGTTAATAACATGGACCCTATCATCGGAAGTTTTATTTATCCAAATATCTGCAGCTCAGATCAGGTACTTAATGGCAGCAGCTTTGATTCAATCTCCAGAAAATTTGAACCCTATAATCACCATAGAATAATAGATAAAAGAAAGGAGTTTTATCATCAAAACCTGTAAAATAATCCACTTGTTTTAAAAAGATAGGCTCAGTCTATGAATTCTGATCATGATGCTTATTATCAAAGACTTTTAATAAGTGATGATCTCATGTCAATATAATTATAGGCATCATGAATCGGAAAAGCTGTGGTAAAAGGCTTTTCAAGTATTTTAACTACATATAAGTAAGTACTCTAAGTGCATTTAGTCAGTGGCTGTATTTTGAAATTGTACAAAATGCATTTTAACCTATGTGCGAAATATAAACTGTTTTTTTAGTCATATAGGACAGGGCTAGAAACAATCTCTCATATAAGGAGAAACCAAAAGCTGTGATGATGGAGAGTTGGGGCACGTTCATTAGGTGTTGAAGGAAAAGTACTTATACTTTGCAATCTAATTTTAGAGCATGAAAAAGTGAAAAAGAATATGTCCAAATTACTGTAAGTAAATCTGAAATCTAGTAATTGAGATTTAAGTCTTGATATGCTTGAAACTAGAAATGCATCTTTTTGGATTTATCATCCTCCAAGAGATTTTTTACAAAGAACAACTTAGATTTCCACTTACAAAAATAATAGCAATAATCATAATTCTGTAGAGAACATTGGGGTCTGGACTCTATTTCCTGAGAAATGATGTCACTATTATGCATCAGTATGCCAAGGAAAGGGAGTCAATGGAGGGGGCTGGGAGATGTTGATGAAGAAGGTGCTGACTTAAACCTTATCAGCTTCTAAAGATTGTTTGGTCTGTTGTTCTGGTTCCTTCCTCAGGAAACTGAGATATGCATGGTTGCTTCTTAGATGAGTCATCACCAAACTGTGTTGTGGCATGGAAGGGAAGAAGCCCATGTCAGGAAATCTGGGGCACGGAAGGACACTCCTGCATGCACAGTTGATTCGGTTCTACACATAATGAGGCTGAGGTCAGGGCTCAAGCCCTAGATGGGCCAATTTACTCTTTTCTCTGTGAAGTGGTCACCAACTGCATATCTAACCCAGGCCAGCCGGATGTCCTGCACATGAGCCACTCATAAGAGAGTGGACAAATTACTATATACACAATAACACAAAAATTCCTTTTAGTCTTGGAAGAACAACTCAAGTGTACTATCCTCACTTTATTGGCACCAGTTTCATTTATTAGGGAAACCTGATCAGACTCTTTAGAAAAACTAGTCATTTTTCACATGGAATTATTATTTTCAATAAAATAACTATTCTTAAAATCATGTTGTTAAACTTGTTCTCAGAATAGTGGCTTATGGTCCTAATTTCAGGTGGGGAGTTATGATAATAATTAATACTTTCTCCACATAAACTACTACTTTGAATTAGATAAAATTAAATACTAAAAGGCTAAAATAATAGCCTTTAAGACCATTAATGAGCTTAAGAAATAGTTTAGACAACCCTTGCAGAATTGTAATATTGGTGAAATTCCATTATTGAAATATACTAAAAGATTGGATTTATCTCTGGTGAGATTATGTAGTAGATATATGTTATATAAATAATATTTGTATTTTCTTTTGGGAAATTACTCTTTCACTCTTAGTTCACATCTTTATGTAGGATATCCTCACTCCTGAGATCTAGGAGAAGCCGCAGGTTTCATGCCTGACCATTGAAGTACAACCAGTAACTTTTTTTTGAGAATTATTGGAAAAGAGGAATTTTCCTCTGTCATGAGTAGCAGGATGGAATGTGGAAAATGCCAGGGCCACTAGGAAGAAAGTACCTACTTGAAAATAAAGTTAACGTGGAAAAAAGCATGGCCCTGGGGGGGGGGGGGCAAAAACAAAAACAAAGAAGGTCCTGATGACTTTTTTGAACCCCTGGATACAACCACACCTGCAGGTAAACTTTAGGACTTCAGTGTTTTATGAAGTTAATAATTTCCAGTCTCCTTTTTGTGAACCACTCTATATGATTATATGTCTGTAACTTTCAAACTTCAAAGAGCTAATTAATAGAAATAAGAATCAGAATCAGAACTTTGAGTTAATGTAACAAATTTTATTGAACACCTACTTTGGGCTTTAGACTTAATCATTCAGCTCTGGTTTTATAGAATCTGATAGAATAATATTTTCATATTCTATATGATGTAAATTATAGTGATGTATAAAAAAGTGGAAAAGATGATAAAATGTACATTCATTTAAATAGCATAAAAAATAACATCTCCAAGCAAAAGGAACATGCACATTGATTTTCCTTCTGTTTTTGCAACAATAGTTGTGCCATTTTTGTTTAAAGACCTATAATTCTAACAAGGGAAGATAGGTGTTTTAAAATGACAATGTAAAATTACACATGAACATTGAAATAATGAGTCTGGAGGGCTGGACACTTTGTAAAAAAATATCTTTGGTAGCATTGATCTGCCATGTCAGCCAAGCTTGAATGAAGCAGCAAGCTCAGTGAACTCAATCACATGGAATATCACATCTATTGCAAACATATTACATATCATTACTGGTTCCTTTATATTTGATTGATTTTTATTATGTTGCATGAATGGATAGGTTAGTTCTTAGAGACAGAGGTCACACTATAGAAAATAACATTTTATTTAAGAAATACATGATATAATGTCCTTGGTGTGGTTAAATCATATGGTATCAACATAGCCTGTAAATTACAATGAGTCACTAATGTTGAAGACATCAGGATGAAATATCAAAACCAACTCCAGGGCACCTGGGTGGCTTAGTTGGTTAAGTCTCCACCTTCAGCTCAGGTTGTGATCCCAGGGTCCTGGGATTGAGCCCCAAATTGGGCTCCCTGCTCAGTGGGGAGTCTGCTCCTCCCTCTCCTTCTGCCCCTCTTCTCTGCTCGTGCTCTCTCTCACTTGCTCTCTCTCTCTCTCTCCCTCGCAAATAAAAAACACTCTAATTTGAAGAGGAAATACAACTATTTTCATTATGAAGCATTAACATCCAAATAACTTAAAAAAAGAGGGAGCTTCAATTTTAGTTTCTCCATCCTTTCTATATTGGCTTTCTAATATACATCAAATTCGTTGAAAACCACAAAAAAATTTAAGAGGTGAGATATGGTGCCAAAGGGTGAGTGACTAGAATAAAAGTTGAGTATACTTTTGATACTGCCTTTTGTGTTGTTATTCTTTCCTCAAGGTCTCCTCTGAATGAGAACACTTAATACAGAATAAAGTGGCATTTTTTTGTCTCTTCCTCCCATCTTTTACATTATGACATTATGTCACATTTCCTTTCAAACTTTCCCTGTCAACTTGAATAGTTAGTAATGCAGAAGGTTCTTTTATGTGGCTGCTGGTGGGAGGAGTAGGGTCATAATTCAGATGTTATGTTTTCTCTTCGGGTCAGTGCACAACTTTCTTTCCTATCTAACAAACAAATGATGACTGTAGATCAGAAGGATCAAGATCAAACTCAAACACCCTAAATGGATGGGTTTCCTTTTTCCTCTTACAAAAGAGGAAATGCCACTTCCCCACCCCTTCCTCTGAAAATGCATGACCTGCTCCTCTCCTCCTGGGAGTTGCAGAGAAACAGGGGGACACAACAGACAGCTCATCTATCTGGCCATGGTGTTTTCTATACCTAAATTAACATGCCTTCTGACCTCACTGATAACCCTTAAATGAAGATTTAAATCTATTTCCTCAGGATCCAAATTGAGAGATTTTTGTCTAGAATAAATCCGAGAGTCCTAATGACAAAAAGAAATTCTTCCTACACAAACAAATGAAAAACAACGATGAAACCTTAGAAATAGAATGAACTTTTGTCTGATAATCAAGACAAAAAAAGCTTGTGTATGTGTGTGTGCATGTATGTGTGTGTGAGAGAGAGAGAGAGAGGGAGGAAAAGAGAGGGAAAGAGAGAGGAGAGAGAGTCTTGATTCTTTTGTATCTCTTGATAGGTGGATGATGTTTGCCGAGGACAACTATCGTGGTATTACAAAACTGTCTCCTCAACCATGTCATATATGGCTAACTACTTGGTTCATTTTGTTTAGACGGAATAATAATTAGTTTAAACACAAATCTGCGTCCCCCTGTTGTTTTTTCTCCGCTTTGTTTCATGATAGTAGGAGCATGTCTGTAAGAATGATAGCTCATTATTTCATGTGAAATAAAACCTTTTCATTACTTTAAACACCAATCATCATCCCCATAAAAATGAAAACTAACTACACTAAAAGCAACTCAACAAACAAAGGGCAGACATCTCTGATGCACAGTTTAGAAAGAGAAACCAATTTGGAATCCGACAAATCTGAAGTTGGCTCGAAGTTTCCCCATTTATTGAATGCGGGAAGCTCTTCGTTTCTAAAAAGGGAGAAAAGGAACCGTGACTATTCAATGAGGCAGAGTTATTAAAACCCATGGCTCATGCTGTATACACACAAAAATGTTAGTTCTTTCCAATTTCATCTGAAAAGTCTTTTGAAAGCCTCCTATGTGCCAGGCACAAAGCCTAGCAGGGCAGGTAAGACAGGTGAGGATGTTGTCCACTCGGAGCGACTGATCTCTGCAGAGCCTGGCCTGGGGAGCCCACCAGCTGCTGGGCAACTGTAGCAACTGTGCCTGCTCTTCTCTTCTAAGTGAAGACTTTCCTCAGGCTCTGTTCTCTACCCTCTTCTCTCTCACATTTTTTTCCTTCTGTGGTAAACTTGTTTATTCTCATCTCAACTCTATCGAGCTCATTTCCAAACCAAAAGTGGAGTTTTCTCCAACTCTCGAAACCAACTCCATGAGATTATGGATCCTGTAATGGGAAATCTAGAAATAGAAACTCATCTTCGTCTCTGCCCAGAGTGGTTCCTTCTGACATCGAGGTTTTTGTTAAGGGCTATAGCATTCATGCCACTCACCCAGTTAGACAGTTCTAAGAAGTGAGAGAAGTATGGCGCAGTGTTTAAGAGTAAGCTTTACAGGGGGAAGAGGGCTTCTTAGGTCCATCCCAGCTGTCATTGGAATAATAAAGTAACTTAACACCTCAATCCCATGTTTCTGTGGAACAGATGCAATTTTATAGTTAATAGTACTATATTGTACATCTGAAAGTTGCTGAGAGAGTGGACCTGGAAAGTCCTCATCACGTGCAAAAAATTATGACGATTTTTGATGATGGATGTTATTGTGATGATTGTTTTGCAACACCTGCAAATATTGAATTATTATGCTGTACGCCTAAAATTATATGATGGTAACTGCCAGTTATATCTCAATAAAAATAAATGCATTTTATAATATATCTATATTTCTTAGGATAGTGCGTGGCATATAGTTAGCACTGTAAAGATAGTTTATGTCGCAGTAAACATATTTATTTGGTGTTTAGTAAATATACATTCAGTATTTGTGCCAGGATGGAATTAGGCTCCTATCCCCTATATTTCTGCCTATCTGATCACCTGGTGATCGTGAAACTCTAATAATCATTAATCTCAAACATCCAACAATCTGCTGACAACCATATCTAATAGATAGATGAGGTTTTTTCTTCTTTACCCTCAACATATTTAATAATTCCCATGTTTTTGGGATGCTTGGGTGGTTCATTTGGTTAAGTGTCTGCCTTCGGCTCAGGTCATGATCCCAGGGTCTTTGGATCCAGTCCCGCATTGGACTCCTTGCTCAGTGGGGAGCCTGCTTTTCCCTCTCCCTCTGCCTGCTGGTCCCCCTGCTTGTGTGCGCGCGCTCTCTCTTTCTCTCTCTGATAGATAGATAAATAAATAATTTAAAAAAATAGTAAAAAATTTATTTATATAAATAAATAAATAATCTTAAAAAAGTAATTCCTCTGTTTTCTGCTTCATGGTAGTAATACTGTTTGTACACTTACCCTTATCCTTTTTAGTTAGTAAGATCTTAAGGTCAAGAAATTGTTTCTTACCCTTTTTTGAATCATCAAAACATATTTTTTTTGAATCCTCAAAAGCTTATTCATTGTAGGGACTGGATTGTAAAACTACTTTGAATTGAATGAAAAATATTACTCTACAAAACATTAAAATTGAATCATATGTTACTAAATTTTAAATTGGATGTCCTGCAATTTCCTTTAGTTATAGCTGCATAATTTATATGAGAAAAAAAAACTATTTGGGATTTTACTATGTTATTGTGAGTGAATACCACTTACTTAAGAATGTGTAGTAAATGGACACAATGAGTTATGGAGGTAAGGTTCTGGGGCACTCATGTGGAGTGGTTGATGAATTACTTAACCCATCAATTTTATAGCCTTATTCCCCCCTGAATAAGACTACTAATGACAACTGGTGACTTGAATTTATTGATTAAGGAATTTAAGTGCATATTTAGGAGAGAGATCCTAGGATGACTGATGTTCTTTGCTTGGTGTGACCTTTATAATGTTAAGTTTTTTTCTTCTTAAAAGTTAACACAGGATTATTAGGGTAGGGGAACATTACAATGTGTGCTCTGCACTCTGTAACATTAGGAAGGACAGAGTAGCCCATAGATGGAGACGGAGAAATGAACCAAAATCTGGCAGAGATATAAGTTCTCCGGAGTTGGGACACAGGGAATGAGCACTAACAAAGCTTTCGCTAACACTTCCACATGGGTTTGTATATCATAAGAGATACCTGACGTTCCTTCTCAGCTCCCACCACAGCTTCTTATCCTATGGTAGAATCACGTGGTGTTCTCTGCCTGGGGCCACTATCAGGTTATCCATTTATTATTTCACTGATTCCTTTTCCCAATATATTTTAAGCACCCACATTGTTCATACATAACAGTAGGTACTGGGGGTAGAATGATTAATGAGATTGGGTCCCTGCCCTCACAGATTCAGGGACAGGATTAATTTTAATTAATTAATTAAAGACAAGATTAATTTCAATACTCTGAGATAGTCTCCCTCCTATTTCCAAAGTAATTATACTTTTCATTCATCCCCAAATGTGAAAAGTGATGAGTCTTGCTTTATGAGTGAGCTTCCTGGTTCTGTAGATGTTGTGTTGGTCTTTAGCTCGAGACTTCACAAACGTTGTTTTGTTTTGTTAGATTCTGAGAACTGTCTTATATCATCTCATTTTCCATTAATAGTTTTTAAACCCAATGGTTTTTGAAAACCAATAATATCATGTCAGCATTCAAGGATCTCAAAAACTCCACTTAGTAACAAGACCACTGAGTAGTTTGTTTTTCTTCTATTTGAGTGTATCTCAGGATCTACCTGTGGAAATGAGATCTTGGTGTGAGCACTGGCAAATTTTGAAAGCATGTTTAGCCTCAAATTTGTGGAGATGTTCCTCCTTTGATAAGAGGCATCTGTATGGGCACAGGAACTGATTATTCTTGAAGTGGCTCTTAATAGCTTCCTTGTTATTTTGCTAAATATTTTCAAAGGCTATCCAAATTTAGCTTTCTTGGAATAACGGTGGAAGAAACATTCCAATAGTAGATTTCCTGAAAACACTGTGGAAGATATCCTGATGCTATAATGAACACTTGGTAGCCACAGATCTGGTGGTGCAAATCTTTTGGGCTAATGATTCCATCTGTATCTTTGCTTATGCAATAACATCCACTAACCCAGAAGATGAAACAGAGAAATGATACTTCAGCAGAATGGAAGAAGCAGAAAACAAAAGTATAGTTGCTGAGCTGCTTAAAGGGAAGTTTAAAAAAAATCTTTTTTTTTTTTAAGATTTTATTTATTTATTTGACAGAGAGAGATCACAAGTAGGCAGAGAGGCAGGCAGAGAGAGAGGGGGAAGCAGGCTCCCTGCTGAGCAGAGAGCCCGATGTAGGGCTCCATCCCAGAACCCTGAGATCATGACCTGAGTCGAAGGCAGAGGCTTTAACCCACTGAGCCACCCAGGTGTCCCCCCCCAAATCTTGTATTTACCACACTGCCAAAACAAACGATCGGAAAAAACCCATAATTTAGCCCAAATAGTCATGTCTGGTAGATTAACTGCACAGTATAGTGTAAATAGCATAAAATTTAAAGTGGAGTAGAATTAGGTTTAAATTCCTCTCCTGCCACAGCACTACTTTTGTTGGACATTACTTACAGACCTTCACATTCCTCAGCTGTAAAGTTAGAAAATACAATACTTGCTTCTTATGTCTTAAACAAGATTAAGTATATAATATACTGATCATAAAACATCAGATGCACTTGATAAACAAATGTGGTCCTCACTCTCCCAATAAAGGAAAAAAAGTATATAAACCAACTATAAAGAAAATTTTGCAAAATAACTATTTTTTCTATTAAGATGAAAACTGTTGTTTGTGGAGAAATAACATTTAAAAACCATGCCAAATAATTAAATGAGGAAAATAGTCTTTCTTATTCATTTCTAACTCTGTTCAATAGTTGATTTCTGAGCAGCAACATGGCTTTTATTCTATTTTATTCCCCACTGGAATAAGCACACTTTCAAATGTATCCTATCGTTCGGGAATTGTCTTGACTCCCATGAGCAATCTTTTCCCAGCTGTGTCTATATAAGTAAACAACACAAAGACTTATGAAATTCCTTCCATTATTAGACTATATCCAAGAGTTCCCTGGCTTTTATTTTGAACTAATATGTATCAGTGGTGGATACAGAAGGAACATCCAGGTTAAATATAGCTGTCTCTTAAAGAGCTGACCTGAAGAATTGAACACATTGTGGTTAATGGTGACCCTCCCTGCACTTTGCTATTGGGTGTGAATTTTAGTGAAACTTCATATCCAGTAAGACCTCCCTGGGGAAATCAGTTCTGGACATTGGAACTCTGCCCTCAGCTAGATGGGGCCATCTTTACAGATACACTCCATCAAGACTCTCCCAATGGTAACCCCCATTTGATAAAGTTGAAGAGATATGTCCTCAGATCGCCCAGTCTAGAGAGCAAAAGAAGAAAATAATAGTAGATGTTTGTTATATTGGGGAAAAGTACACATATATGCCTCATGTCATGAATTCTTGACAAGAAGTCTTTTAAAAAGGCTTCACTAGATATATAGAAATATATGTCTATTCACAGTTGTCATGTTAAAATAGTTTCTCAAATTGCATCATTTATTTCTGGGTTGAAGAATCACTATCGGCATTTCATGACAGTAAATGTTTATATAGCCCTTACTATACGACACTGAATATACAAAGCCCTTAAGTCTATTAATTCACTGTAATTCTCTCTCCAACCATGTGAAATGAGTATGATCAGTCTCATCATTTATGAAAGAAGAGTCGGCTGAGACCCCGAGGAGGAGCCATCTCAAGGTCATTCAACTGGTGTGGTGCCACCCAGATCTTTAATTGTTTTTCTATCCCAAACCATCTTTTCAAAAAGTTACTTGATTCTAAAGTTGAAAACAAAAAGGCTAGGTAAGGCATTCTTCCAATTTAGCAGGAAAATATTTTACCTGGAAAGTTCCTTCTGTAGTCATTCAACTGTGTTTTTGGACGTATTGAAAGACCAGATAGCTGAGGTTTCTTTGTGGTGTGGGGGGGGATAGAATTAGAACAAGGATATAATTGTCACCATCCTGGTTAAAGGCAGTTGGCAGATTGGTTGCCAACATTTTAAATCCTCCCCAAATTACTTAAAAATAAGGCATCACCCAGTTACCCCATCCCCCCACCCATCTCCCTTTCTGCAACCCACAGCTTGTTTCCCGGAGTCAAGAGTCTTACATGGTTTGAATTTAAATAAAAATAAATATATAAAGGAAGCATTGTATTGAATATTAGGACACTGCAGCGTCTATAGGCACAGTGACTTCTTTCCATTCACCACACAGTGCTTGACTTCATTTTCCATAGTTACATGAAAGAATTGATCACATAGGTGGGAACGGACTAACCCGGAAGTGCTGTAAGAAAATACATTGTCAACTAATAGAAAATGTGTCTGTAATTCTTGAGAGATGTGATTACAGACTGGAAGCATTTCTGTGGACATAGCAGGACTTGTCTATTCTAGGTTAATAATAAATGGGGCTATGGACAGGGTATTTTGGCTTCAAGTACACTTGAAGAGGTAAGGAGAGAACATACATTGGAAAATAGATGAAAATGTTCTTAGAGAACACCAATAAAGGGAAAATGACTGGCAATGTGACAAAGCAGGTATGGCAGAATTTTATTTTATGTTATTTTTTTATTTTTATTTTTTTAAAGATTTTATTTATTTGAGAGACAGAGGGACAGAGAACAAGAGCGAGGGTGGGGTGGGGGGAACGGGGAGGGGCAGAGGGAGCGGAAGAAGCAGACTCCTCACCGAGCTTGGAACCCATGACTCTGGGCTCAATCCTAGGACCCTGAGATCACGACCTGAGCCAAAGTCAGACAAAGTCAGACGCTTAACCAACTGAGCCACTCAGGCCTCCCCTAGAGAATTTTAGATAGTATCAACTAAAGGTTAAAATTCTCTCCAACTCTTCCTACCAGGACACAGATCCAAATGCATGTTTTATGTTGTAATTTTGAGTTTGACGAAGGTGACAGCTATATTCTAGCCATGGTCTACAATGCTATAATGATATGACTCTATTATTTTCATTCTCATGTTACCTTTTATTTATTTATATTTTTTATTTTATATTTATTTTATTTTATTTATTTATTTGACAGAGAGGAGAGAGATCACAAGTAGGCAGAGAGGCAGGCAGAGAGGAGGAAGCAGGCTCCCCGCCGAGCAGAGAGCCCGATGCGGGCCTCGATCCTAGGACCCCGAGATCATGACCTGAGCCGAAAACAGAGGCTTTAACCCGCTGAGCCACCCAGGTGCCCTCATGTTACCTTTTAAAAGAATTCTTGCAAATATCTAAAAATCATACATATCATTTAAATTTTTTTTTCATTTTTAAATACTTATTTCTCCCTAAAGTTTTAGGCCTTTTGATCTCCTGCTCCAATATGCCATTCGGAGACTCCCTATACCAGAGCCAATATTTGGTTTTACTTTATTTCCTCTGATGGGAATATTTTTATGCATTTTTATGCTGGAAATTGTAGTTCATTTTCACTTCCATTAACTATTTTCAGAGAATTAATTTAGGGTCTGTTCCTAGGTGGGACTTTCAATTGGTCTTTGCAGTTCATTTGAGTTATTTTTTTTTTCTTGCAGAATTTGGATCTCCCTTTAAAAAAGTAAAACGTAGTAACAATCAGAATGGGGTGGAAGGAATGGAGAATTTCACTAAAATGTCTGCTCCAATTTGTGCATACACTTCAGAACAGTATTTAAAACATCGTGTTTCTAGGCTTATTTCATATTTTTTGAGGAATTGCTTTTTTTTTTTTACAATAGTTAGAAGACTAATTCACTTTATTTTACTGCTGTATGTACATATTTTATAACAAAAATTTTTGTCATTTTAAATCTTTAGGCTTTCCAACAAAATGCATGCTGTGGAGGACGGTCTCTGTTGGGGCCACCTGCCGCGTCACCCCACATTGACATATCCCCGCATGAAAGGTGGACATTTACCAATGCATGCCAATTTAATGATGCAAGGAATGTCTTATAGACTAAGTGTTTTCTGTTCTGGTTTTCATATAAAAATTATATAAATGAAGGAAATAATTTTTGAATACTTGGCTTACAGTTTTGACCTTAAATATATCAATGTTCCTTTTTTTTCTTTCAGTGGTTGGAGAATAACTTCTCCAAAGGCAGAACCTAACTGTAGTAAAAAAGATATGCTTAGAATACAGCATGATTGCTGTATAGTTTGATTTCCATGAAAAATATGCAGCCAACAGTAATTCAGTATAATGAAAACAATCTTGGAGATTTTTTTAAAGGGTAATTTCCATACAAATTCAGTGCAGTATTTAATTCAAGGAGCTGTGGGCCAGGATAAGTTAGATCATGTCTGACAGAGGGCCAAAGAATGTTGACCAGTTTGAATGATAATAATGGTAAAAGGTAAAAGAATTGGAGCCAGAAGAAAGAGTGGCCATAACAATAGCATCAGGATGAGTAAATTCAAACCAAGTTATTTTCTCAAATCTTATATAAAATTCATTTTTTAAAGTTTATTTATTGGGGTGCCTGGGTGGCTCAGTGGGTTAAAGCCTCTGCCTTCCGCTCAGGTCATGATCTCAGGGTCCTGGGATCGAGCCCCACATCTGGCTCTCTGCTCAGAGGGGAGCCTGCTTCCCCTTCTCTCTCTGCCTGCCTCTCTGCCTACTTGTAATCTCTCTCTCTCTCTGTCAAATAAATAAAATCTTTTTTAAAAAAAAGTTTATTTATTTAATTAATCTCTACACCCAACATGGGGCTCGAACTCATGACTCTGAGATCAAGAGCCTCATGTTCTACTGGCTGAGCCAACCAGGTGCTGCTACAATTCATTTTTTAATTCATTTATTTAACAATTATTATTGAACCCCTACTTAGTTTTAAGCACCGTGCTAGGAGACAAAGTGCTAATCAGAACAAACACATTATCTGCCCTCATAGAACTTATAACCTGGACTACTATAATTTCTGAGCCATGATATTTCTGGACTCGCTAAATACCTATAAATTCACTGTGCCAGAGTGCATCAGGGAAATAAAAATGTTCCTTAGACAATTTAATTAAAGCTGAAAAAATGGAGAGCCAAGATTTATGAGCAGAAACACAATGTGCCAATGCATATTCTGGAAGTCTCCATAAGTCTAAAATCAGTCATCCCCAGGACCAACAAGCTCAGAGTAACTTCCACGGGACCTATGCCTTAGGGGCTTCTGATATTATCTTAGAACAACAGTGGTAATTTGAGGATGCAGCTGAAAGAGAAAAAGGAGTATTACATCATCTGACATTAAACAAAAAATAACAACAACAATAAAACTCTAAAACTTGTAGACAAGGGAGTATTACATCATCTGACATTAAAAAAAAGAAAATAACAACAACAATAAAACTCTAAAACTTGTAGACAGACAACTAGTTCGTAACTATCAGTTTCACTCCTTTCCCCATTGTGCATCAGAAAGAGGGTAACACAAGTACTGAACACAGGGGCTCTGGCACCAGACTGCCTGGTTTTCAGCCCTGCCTTACTACTTTCCAGCTGTGCGATTTTCTTCATTTATAAAATGGGAATGGCCGCACCTTCCTTATAGGGTCCTGAGAATTAAATGCATGAATATCTATACCCCTGCTTACGGCAGTGCTTGGCACAGTGGTCAGTAGCTCCTTTTAGCATTACCTTTGTTATTGAAGTCACACAGTTAATGGGCTAAGTTTATCTCTTGGTTCCGGTTTTATGATTATCCATAAACCCCTCCCGTGGCTAGCTGCGCTCTGAAAAAATGGAAAAAAACAAATAGAAGAACCGTGATTGTCCCAGGCAAGACTTTTGGGTCCGGTGATAGCAAGCACCCACCTCTCCAAAGTCAAAGGAAGTAGAATATGAGAGTAGATTGCTTCTCTTCATCGTACTCGAGGCTCCTGGCAAAACAGGGAGGTTCGGGGATTCTCTTTTACAGTGACTTCACTTCGTTGTTGTTGTAGTTGTTTAGAACGAAGCTTTGGTCTTAGTAGCAAACAGATACAGTGTGATTTACTTAGAGTAGTGGTTCTTAACGGATGTACAGTCCCCTGGAGGTCCTTCGGGAAATGCGTTAGGGCATTTTGCTGTTATGGCAAGTGGAAGGACACCTCTGGCATTTAGTAGGCAATTAATTGCCAGGGATACTGGACGCTCTGGGCATGTACGGAAAAGTCTTGCAGAAGGTCTGGTCGAATGTCCCTGTCTGACTTTAATGCTCCACTGAGTTTCCCCAGAAGGGAAAGACCTGTTTATAAATAACCAAGCCTAGGAGAATCAAGTATTTTTGTGAATCATTTTAGTACATGCAGATTTTTTTTTTTCGGTATTGCAATTACTGTTTGAATGGAGGAAAGATGGTAGTTGATTTTGTTAAGAACCTTACCAAGTGGTTCGCCATTTCTCACAATCACATCACTAATGGCATTGTGTTTCTCTGGTTTTTGAAGCAACAATACAACAAAAATGAATCAATTTGCATTTTTATCGGTAGCATGCGCAGCAATGATACCTATAGGAGTGAGCATTTACCTATTTCATTATGACTGCTTGCACGGTCATGTCTAAAATGTACAGATTGAATGTTTTATATTTTGCTATAAATTAATTTACTTTTCTCCATTAATGATTTATGTTTTTGAATTGTGTATTGATAGATATAATAACTGTCAATTTCATATTGGGAGAGTAAAAGTGGCACTATAAATATATTTGTTATATAAGAGAGGTATTGAATTGGTTAGGTCAAGAACCAATGGCCTATAATCTTGTACCCAAAAGGATCGTTGGAGATATTAAACGTTTCTAAGAACAGTTCTGTCTATAACATATTTTCTTCTGCAGCATAATATGTTCCAGACTTTTCTTGTCTCTAATTTTCATTTGCTTGTTTCTGTGTGTGTATGCGTGCATTTCCAATGATAGAAAATCAGTGAGGCAGTTAAAGATTTCACTAAGTTAATTTACTGTATTCACAACTTGTTCTGTCTTCACTGTCTTCAAAAATAAACTGATAAAAATAGCAAAATACTAGAGTATTTCATTGATTGATATCATCTTAATTTTTAAGATAATTTGAGAATACTATTAGACATACACATTTGTATATGTTATATGTATATGTATACATTTGTATAAACATATATATTAGCTCCAACAGGCAATGATGATGCTGGGAAAACCAGAAACCTGATTATTAACCAGAAATATGATAACTCAGGTCATTCAGTATCCATTTATAAGTTTGCTTTACAAAAACAATACTCCATTAGGAAACCACCATCCTTTAACTCTCTGATATTGTCGTATTTTTATAAACTGCTCTGCAAAATTTCCAGATGTAAATCTTTGCAGTGATATGAAAAACTCTACAGATACATTTATATTTTCAATTCCTATAATAGTTTTAAAAATGAAAACAAAGGCAATAAAAGCAGCCATAGGATGTTGTGAAGCAATCATTACAGAACTACCGAAAATTGATTATATAGAACATCAAAACACTTTAGAATTGACTTTATAAGAAAAATCTTATTAAAAAGCACTATTGACAGAAAGGGAAATATGAAAACAATAGGCATATACATGACAACTAGTGAAATAGAAAATGGAATATAAATGTCATATTAAAATGTGAACTAATAAAACGCAATATTACTTGTTTATATTACTATGAGTATCTTAATGGAGAGAAAAATCTTGAAATGGCAAGGAGATGAACTGGATGCCTCAGACTCATTTTCTGTGATTATTAATGAGTAATTATATTCCATCTCAGAACCAGTACTTGCTTGTGTGCTGTGCCCTTTCTCCGGCAAAGGTATTTCCCGGCAACACCATGTGTTCATCAAGTCTCAAGAATAACAGACTTAAAAGCCATAGACCTCAGGTTGGCAAACCACAAAATCTAGCAAAAAACCCAAACTGCTTGAAGAATCGGTCCTGAAGTCAAGGGACAGCTCCTTCCTGTTCCGACACCTTCGATCTTTGCCCCCAGAGTATTTTCTTGGTCCTTACATGAACCTTTGTGTAATGTTCCTGATTGTTTCTTAATCAATAATTGTTACCTTTACTGTTTCTCCATCACTATTCAAACCTCTGTCTAGAATTCAGCCTAAAGAAAAAAAAATAATCCTGCAATAGGGCAACCACATGGATGGATCTGGAGGACACGGTGCTAAGTGAAAGAAGCTGGTCACCAAAGGACAAACACAGAATGATTCCACGTCTATGCAGGATCTGAAATAGTCAAACTCATAGAAGCAATGACTTGAAAGTGGTTGCCAGGCGCTGGGGTAAGTTAGACAAAGTATGGAGTTACTAATCTACAGGTATACAATTTCAGTTATGCAAGATGAGTAAGTTCCAAAGATTTGCTATTCAACATTGTGTCTATAGATAACAATACTGTATCACACACTGAAAAATCTGTTAAAAGGGTTAATACCAGTGTTGTTACTACAATAAAAAACAAAATTCCATGAACTTCTTACATTTCAACAGAAGCTCATTAAACATAGAAATTCAAGCCTGTTCTTTTAGTCAACGTTAGAGAAAAATATCCACAGAAAATCCTGTTGATAAAGAACAACTTCCATAATGCAAAGGGAATAAAGTATCATCATCAAGAATAATATATATATATAAAAAGAGAGAGCCAGCTTTCACTTTTGGAATACTTTATAATCTAGTTGCTCCTGGTGGTGCTTTTACATGACTAAAGCAAAATGATTCAAGCCATTATTCAAATATTACCTTCTAAATTTTGTGTTCTGGTAAATATTTTTGTTCTATAATAGCATGTGATAGAGAAAATTCCAAGTCAGGTATGCTTAGTTTGTTGACTTGGAAAATATTAAAAAATGCTTTGGAGATCAAACACATAATTTACTAGATTATGTTGTTGTAGTTTCTCTATTGTATTGATTGTAGTAATTATGGATCCTTGGATAAAATATTCATGGGAAAGTTTTTTCCATCTCCCCATGTAAATGTTCACCACCACCCCCAGACCCCCTGCCTGCTTTCCAACTCCAGCCATCCTGACTGCCACCTTGATCTATCCAGTGAATGTATCTAAATTTCAACCTCATGATAGAATCAGAAGAATTCATGAGAAATTAAAAAAAAAAAGTGCAGAAATACTGAAATAAAAAGAATGTGGAATATTTCCAAAGCAGGCCTCTCTTCCTGATGCTCTCTGCAGCCTAAATTTAAGGTCAGCCTCCCAGCAGGACTTAAAGGGACTCAAATGCTCTTAACCATGTTTGGGCAATCAATGGTGACCAAACAGCTGCTCTATTTGCCCACATTTTCTCTTTCCCTGGGACCCAATTGCTCTCTTCTTAGGTCAGAAGGAAAGCTCTGATTGATCTCATTGGGAGCTTTGCCAGGGAAAGGACAATAGTACGGGGCTCCCAACGTCAAACTAATTTTTTTACAGAATAGCCAAGAATCAGATTACATCTTCAGCAGCATCGTGGAGACAAGGTGGGTACATATTTGAGAAGAATGATATCCTGGGCAATTAATAGATTGCTATAAAAAGGTGATCCTACTTTGCATTGCCCAAAAATAAATGTGTTAAGAAAATGCAAAAGTTTTGAGAATCAAATCATACCTGAACTATTTTATATTTTAAAAATCATTAAGTTTTTTGAGACCATTTTATCTAGAAGAGCAAAGATGTGGATGTGTGGATGTGTGCTTGTGTCCAGGACATGTTTAGAAATTTTCATCTTTCCTGTTTGAACTGTGGATCCATGAACATCTCTATCTTTCATCTCTACCAGGAAAGTGTCCCCTACTTCCACTGCGGGTGCACATTATTTGATAGGATTGGTTCCACCGTGAAAAACCTCTTGTTTTTACCCCATGATGCCGCATACTATTTTGTTGCTTTTACGATGTGGTGAGAGAAACAATTGGGAAGAAGACTGCTGGGCCTCACGAGTTCGATAATGCCCGACGTTTATTTCGCTCTGATAAATGTAACTATTAATGGCTATTCAGATTTTCACTTGTTAAGAAATTAACATGAAAGAATCAGAAATAACTTTTCATTCTTCTAAGAATCAAT
Source organism: Potos flavus (assembly GCA_028534135.1). NCBI lineage: Eukaryota > Metazoa > Chordata > Mammalia > Carnivora > Procyonidae > Potos > Potos flavus. Next base: position 107,628,031 of record CM052900.1, on the reverse strand, counting down.
GTTTCCAACTACATGAGTTTCTTTACATTTTGTTCTTGTAGATACATGCCCACATTATGTAAATACGCTTAAAGCAGATTATATATGTGTGTGCAACTTTGAAAAAGGAGTGTTTTGTTTTCTGTTTCACCTCTTTTTTTCTTCTCTTTTTTTGTATCACCTCTAACTCACTACCACAACTCGTGTTCACAAGTTCATGTTCTTGCAGGCTTATAAAATTAAAAAAAAAAAAAAAAAGGTCTATCTAACATCTCTCTTTCTCTCTCTCTCATTTATCTATCATGAATCTCTCTCTCTCTCTCTCTCTATCATCTATCATTGTATCATCTATGTGCAGTCATGTAGAGAAGTTCTCTTTGTCATTATTTTACAGACTTGGGATCTCATACAGACTTTTCGGGATCTTATTCTCTTTTTTCGGTGCTAGTGTGAAATCTGCCATTTCAGACAACACCACAGGGGAGGGGGAGTGTAAAGGCACAGTAGCCCCGCAGAGGAAAGCACTCATCTACTCTTTTCCACTGGTGTCCTTGGCAGGAGACGTGGGGTCATTTGAGACTATTCTAATTAGGAAATTTGGCTCCAAGGTATCTACTACTCATAGTGCTGTTTTTGGGGACTGAGCTCACTGTCTCATTTAAAAGTACAGAAACCGGTTAATCTTGTTTTGAGTATACTTTTCCCCAAATGCCCAGGTCCTGGTGGTTGGGCTGGCCCTCATCTCTTGGCAGAGCCCCCGTCCTCTCTTCCTGGGCTTGCACACTGTGCTGGACACTGGCAGACCCCTTTTGTAACAACCATTTTGGAGGAAGAGGTTTAATTAACATAATGCATCCTGGCAGTAGTCGATAGCATATGGAAAGCTGAAAATTCCCATGAAGTCCGGCCTGTTCCATGTCCTCAGCCTCACTCATGCTCAGCGCAGGGGCAGGGAAGGATCCTTCTGTCTGCAACTGCGGGGGGCTCTGTCTCACGCCCGCTTTCAGTACTGTGAGCACCACACTTCTGGCAATCTGGCCTCTCCCTGGGTTCTTCCCCCCATCGGGTAATGGGTTTTCTTCTCTTTGATGCACTCTCAGCAGAATAATCCAATCCCTCAATTACCCTGAAGTTGGAAACACACATCACTGCTCTCCTTTCCTCTTTCATGTGTCTTTCTCAAGTGGAAAAACTGCAGTAACAACAAAAATCTTATTGGAAGACACCAGGAAACCTTCTGCCGCTTTCAGTTACTAAACTTTTTGGCTCTCTCCTCAGAATACGGCCAACAAGGTCTCTACAGTGATCGCATTTTACAACCAACTATATCATGTCCATTTCCTTTCTATTAAACAAATGTTTCGATCTCATACAAATAAGACGAAGACGGCATTATAAGGGCTAAAAACAACCACCCTCCCAAATGTTTTCAGGCATTGGTAAAGGAAGACGATGCAAATTTAGAAAGAGCACATAGAGATGCTATAATAGAATGCCACTGAATGATCAGAATTGGTGGAGAGAATTAAGATCCATTTCCTTCAAAGGGAAGGCTGCATTTCAAGAGAACTTAATAAAATCGGAAGACACCATTAAAATAATACCGAAAACACCCAAGCGTTGGCGGGAAAATGAATTGAATCTCTCGAGATTGTAAAGCAGCCTTTTATTGCTAATCCTAGTGCAGTGACCTTAGCCCTGCAGCTCTAAGGTCATAGGTGGCCTGCAGTGAAAATGACGGCACCCTGGATTCTTTGGTCTCTTCCTTAGATTGAAAGGTTTTGGCTTGTGAAGTCTTTCTCTGTCATCTTTAAAGCAAACTAGTCCCTTTTCCCTATAGGTCAGACATAAGTGTTCACAGCCTGATCTATTTTGCACAATTGGAGGATAATGCTCCTCTGAGCTATACAGTACTCCAGTACTTTCCAGGAACTTACACTGGACCCTGGGATGACATACATCTGTTTTGTTGAAATGTGAGAGCTCCATACACACCCACCCAGGTGCATTTATACATAGTGCATTATCCAGTAGACAATAATCCCTGGCGATTCCTTAGAATTCCCCCTTTTCCTTCCAAATATATTTTTTTCTTTTCAACCTATAGATGTTTTTAATGATTATATTTCCTTATTTATTTTCAACCTTCCCTCCTAGTTAATCCAATTCTGAAAATTAAGTAAACAGGGTTGGAGATAGCAGATTACATCTGATTTTATTAAATAATTCAATTAAAGTTTTTAAAGACTGATTATCTTTGTTGAAATGGATAAAAATGCTGAGAACGACTAGATGATTTAAGAAGTGGCGGAATTAAAACCTCTCTGTGGTAGAATGCAAAATATAATCACACACTATTCCCATTCTGGTCCACCCCTTTGAGTATGGGCTGGGTTTGGGATTTTCCTTGGCGCATAGAATTCCGCTGGCCTGAGTCATGTGATCCACGGCGGGGGTGGGGGGTGCGGGGGGCCCAAGTCATTTTGCAGCTCCCACCATTGCCCTTTTCCAGGGCTGGCTTCTGGGCATGTAGCCTGTGTGAAGTCTTACGGAGGCCCCTACTCAGAAAGGCCCGCACTTGGTTTAATGCTCTGCCCCTTTAAACGAGGGGCCCATATTTTCACTTTCATGGACCCTGCCAGTTTTGCAGCCAACCTAGCCTCTTTGAAGCTCTGAGATGACCATGATCTAAAGAAATCAATGGCGCCTCCTTGAAAGACCACCTGGGAAGAAAGACTGACCTGCTTCGGCAGCGATCCCAGCTGAGCTCAGCTGCTGGTTGACTCATAGTTGATTGCGAACTGCATGAGTGAGTCTGGGTGGGACCACGGAAAAATTGTTCCGCCGACCCAGGCAGTTGTGAGAAATAAGAAATTAAGGTTCTATTAAGCCAGTAAGCTCGGGGTGGTTTTTTGCATAACCAAGTCTCAAACATTCATAGTAGGAACATCTGTAACTTTGGAAGAATGGATTTGAATTAAAATATGAAGATAATTTTTTACCACATTAAAATTTTAGACTCTGTTTTGCTAATGAATATTAATGCATTACTTATGAAAGCAAACTAAATGATAAGTGGTCGCTTTAAGTTTAGTTTTTAAATGGAGAATACATGGAGACTAAAAATATATAGACTTCAAATTGTGGATTGGTCGTCTGACTTAGTGCTTAATTATTTACAGTGTGATTCAGACACATTATGTTGGAATTTCAGGTAACACCTATTTCTGGTGGCATTTATATAGATTTTTAAAAATATATATAAAGTTTATAGAAATAGGAGTACAAATAGCACTAGGAAAAATCTTTATGAAATATTATTTAATAGCTAAGTGAATGAAAGAAAATGGCATTGCTTTAAAATTGTCATAATTTAAAAAGAACAAAATGCAAAAGTGAAATAGATGGACATAGTTCTAAAATTGCGTAGAGACAGAGTGTAGTGAGTTGACACAATTAACTGTTGTTCAAGTCTTGCAAAATCTAAATATTTTTAAACCATTTTTATCAAAAGGTGAGCACATCCTCATTGCTTTTTACATATTTTCGAAAGAAATTCTTGATAATTAATGTAAAGTCTTTCCTCAGTTCCTCTGAACCCTTAAGTCTTAAAAATGATATTACAATGATGGAAATAAGAAATGTTGTTACAATTAAAAATAAGGATGGTTAAATTAGGTCAGTCTTTGGTCTGTTAAAAAATCATCATGGGTCTGAATCCTTTCTAATAGTATTTTTGTGAGACAAAAAAGGTAATCTATATGATTCATTAGTAGAGGGCTGTCTAGACATTTTAGATTTTTCTCATGTTTGAAAATCACACTCCATAGGGAATGAAATGGAGTGCAAATATTTTCAACATAAGTATTTTGGTATTAAGATAAGTCAACAATCTGCAGCATAGGCATCTTCAGGAGCATGGGTCACAAAATTTCATTTGAATATATTGCCTTTAATGTTTCCGAGTTTACTGAAATAATAGCTTCCTTCAGTACACATGAATTGCTTTGTAAAAATAACATATTTGTATCTACTTAGCAGAAGCAAGACCCATGTAGAATCACTAAGAGATGTTCGGAATAATAAAATAAAAGTTTAGTTTAATTTTACTTATAGATCTTTACGATTATCCATTTAAGAGGCTTTTGTTATGCGCTTAAAATCTCAATAATGCCTTCTTGGTATAGAACATTAGCCAGTCTCACATAAATACTTCTCTGTATTCTAATTCACACCTAGAGCAATGATCCCAGGCCAAGATGAAAAAGTGAAATGCTAAGGAGTCTGTTTTGATTCTTCTAAATTGTGAGCAAATAATGCAAATTGTTTTTCAGGATTGATAGCACATTGAGTAAGTTTATACAAAAGTTATATATTATTTAAAAATGTTTCTTAATGTTCCTGGTGGTTGAAGCCAATCTATGTTTATATGAACTTTGCTAGTTTTGCAGAGTTGTGAAGTATGGAACATGTCAACATAAATAGTATTACATTTGATGTTTGTTAGCTGAATACATGAGACAAATTCTGAAGCGTGAATAAAATATATGCTGGTGTAAGGACTTTTCATTGCTTTAGTAACTCAGAACAGTAGGATATAAAATTTAAAACCGAATTCCTATATCCAGCCTGTATTCAAAATGGTGTCCAATGGCCTAAAATAACATAATATCCATATAGAGGAAAATGCTTTAATAAATTGTAGCATAGCCATATAAAGTAATACAATACAATAGTGAAAATGTTTGAACTAGAGCAATGTATTTTAAAATGGCGATAACTAAAAATATATAATGTTGAGTATAAAAAGCCATTGCAGATGATAAAGAATGTTACATCACATAATATTTTTAAAAATGAAAAACAATACTATATTTTGTTTACAGAAAAATACTTTCATAGTAGAATTATGAGAATGCTTAAGGATAATAAAAATGAGATTGCTATCTGGAGTATAGAAAAGAAAGGGAATTTGATGATATGTTATACACAGAGGCTTCAAATGTATTTGGAATATTTATTTCTTATGTTGGTTGGTTAGATATACAGCTCTTAATTTTAGAATTACCAGTACTTTTATGTTTGCCTGAAATATTTTATAAAAAGTTTTAAAGGTAAGGTATCAAATGTGTACTGCCATAAAACACTCATAATCTTTAATCTCAATGTCTTAAAAAATAAGCATTTACTAAGTGTACAAACTCAGGATATCATTCCTATTTGGCTCATGTAGGCAATTTTCAGGTCCTAGCTGAGCTCATTCAGGTGTTTGGAGATGAGCTTAATATTACCTGGTATAGGCTGGTCTTAGTTTGTAAGACTAGGGGGACTCAGCTATCCTCCATGTATCTCTGGTCTCACTGAGCATGTCATCATGGTGGTGGTAGAAGCTCAAGAGAGAAAAAACAGAAACCCGTAAAGCCTCTTGAGTTTTGGTCTCACAATTCTGTTGGTCAGAATGGGTCACATGGATGAGCTAAGAGTCAGAGAGAAAGATCACCACAGAGTCATGTGTCAAAGAGTGTAAGTCCAGAGAGATGAAGAATTTGAGCCATGATTCAAGGCCCCAGTCTGCTCTTAATGCCGCAATTATTCGTATATATCCCTTATGCAAAATATACTCACCCCTCATACAATCACACGTAGGCTCCAACTCCAGGATCTTGTAACTACATTGAATTGAATGCAGTTACTTTTAATTTGGGAGCCTATGCAACAAAGAAGACAAGTTTTCTTTTTCACTCAATCCAGCACACAGGTGGTGAAACAGCAGCAGGGTAATAACAATAAATACTGCTATTTGAAAAGACAAAGACTCTGAAGTTCTTTAGAGGTCAGTCATCTCAAAATTCCGAAATTGCTCTGTGCAGTGATAGCCAGGCCCTCTATTCTGGGATTGGAGAATGTTCTTAGGTCCAATTCTTTTTTTTTTTTTTTAAAGATTTTATTTATTTATTTGACAGAGAGAGAGAGAGATCACAAGTAGGTGGAGAGGCAGGGAGAGAGAGAGGAGGAAGCAGCCTCCCTGCTGAGCAGAAAGCCCAATGCGGGGCTCAATCCCAGGACCCTGAGATTATGACCTGAGCCGAAGGTAGAAACTTTAACCCACTGAGCCACCCAGGTGGCCCTTTGAGGTCCAATTCTGATACCCAAGAAAAGTTTTTCATTCTGTTATTCTCTTACAGCTTTTAGCTCTGCTCTCTGGGATAGTTTCATTTCCATGAGATCCTTTGGTACTTCTAAAGACACTTGGGAAGTTTGCTCTACGAAGCTCATTCAAAAGCTTGTTTTCTGGTCATATAAATTTAGGGATCTAAAGATCTACTTATATTTTGCAAAAGCTCAGTCCAGTGTTAATCAGCTGGATTGTCCTTTCACCAATTCACCTTGTTCATAGTGCTGGGGTTGTACAGGCTGTTATGGAACTAGGACATTCATTTCTTAGAAGCCCTTTTGCCAGGTGGAAGGGTTTACTATTAACTGCTTAATCCTTTCTGAGGTCATAATAAAGGGACTCATTGCCTTGATTTGGCCTTATCGCTTAGGCCATGTCTAGCATGAAAGGCTAGAGATGAGAAACAATTTTATCTCCCAGTGTAGCAAGTTCTGGCCCTTCTATCTTCCTTCTATTTGCACACTTCCAATATCAACTTTGAGCTCATCCCTTGTACATTTTCATATAGTTAATAAGAAATAATTACTGTTTTAACTTTTGACTGGAAATCTCTGTGTTCAAGATTAAATATTTATTAGTTACATTTTTAATCTTGGAAGTTAAAGCAGATAAGAGATTTACCACATGGTTTTGCAACTACATAACACATCACCATATTTTAGTTTTCTTGGAAGCTCTCTTACCATTTTCCCAACTTCCTCTTGTAGTCTCTTCATTGTACTTAGAGCCCTCACCTGCCACTCGGTCCCTAAACTGGTGCCCTATATTAGATTTTTGTTGCAGCATCACCCTACTCCTAGTACCAATTTCCACATCAGTTGCTTCTTTCCACAATAATCCTCATTGGGCCACCGTTCCAAAAGTGACAGTAACAACCTTACTATTTAGCTGATGAGTCTGTGTGCTGGCAATTTAGATAATGACTCTGCTTGGAGTTCTCTAGGCTTCAGACTCACTCCCATGGCTGAGGGTGTGCTGACTGTTGGCTAATCTAGGTTGGCTCTGGCTGGAGTGACTCGGACAATTCAGCTGTATTCCACATGTTACTTATCCTCTGACAAGCTAATCTGAGCATGTTCTCATGGCAGTGATAGAAATACAAGTGTGCAAAGACTCATGAGACCCAGACGGAACAGACACGCTGTCATTTCTAATTGTACTGGCCAAGACTGAGTAATTATAAAGTAACTATGAAGTTACTTGGCAAGAGCAGGGACTTGGGAAAGGTAAAATTTGGGGATGTTTTCACATTCTATCACACATAACATTATCTTATCATCAAAACTAATTTATAGATTTACCTTGACAGTGCTTATATGAATTACTTTTTTTTAAAGATTTTATTTATTTATTTGAGAGAGAGAGAGAGAGAGAGTGAGAGACAGTATGAGAGGGGAGAAGGTCAGAGGGAGAAGCAGACTCCCTGTGGAGCTGGGAGCCCGATGTGGGACTCTATCCCAGGACTCTGGGATCATGACCTGAGCCAAAGGCAGTCGCTTAACCAACTGAGCCACCCAGGAATTACTTTTGTAGAGGGGAAAGCTTTCCCAAATTTAATTTTAAACAAAACCATTACAGTTACTCCTACATAACATTTTATTTTCCCAAAGAATTATCTGTACTTCAGAACAGAATCATAGCTGAATATACTTCAAACATTTAGATAGTTAGGATTTTAAACATGCATTTGTAGACTAGTTACTTTACAATTCAAAAAATTTCCACATAAAAAGTAATGATATGAATCTTAAACACAACAAAATTATTTCTTGGAGAATTAACTGCCACTTTCAAAACAACCTTCATGTAAATGACACCCAAAAGCCCATATCAAAATGTGCTTTTTCTAAAAATGGTTCTGTGTTGTAGAAGTGTGTAGTACATTAAAAATGTCTGCAGGCTATTTACTACTCCTCTGATGAAGACGTGGAGTGTAATTTTCATCACCTTAAATCTAGTTCGTAGTGATTTCTTGGACCAATTGAGTGAAATAAAAGTGACATTCTGGGATTTTTAGGGCTATGCCATTAGAAGTCTTTAATTTCCATCCAGATATTTTTTTTTAAGATTTATTTCTTTATTTCAGAGAGAGAGAGAGAGAGAGAGAGAAGAGAGAGAGAGAGAGGCTGTGTGCGCCTGTGCCACCTGCAAGTGGGGGGTGGGTGTGGTCGGGGGGAGGGGAGAGAAGCAGACTTTCCACTGAGCATGGAGCCTGACCCTGGAGCTCAATCCAGGGCTTGATCAGGGACTTCATCCTAAGATCCTGAGATCACAGCCTGAGCTAAAAGCAAGAGTAGGGTGCCTAACTTACTGAGCCACCTAGGTGCCCCTCCATCCAGCTCTTCTATAATTCACTCTCTCTGGAGCCCTAAGACACTACGTAAGAAGTCCTTCTATCCTAAGATTGCTAAGCTAGATAGACCACTTGTAGGCACCTTAGTAGACAGTTCCACAAGAAGCCAGCCTTCCAATCATCCCTGTGACAGCTCTGGACATGTGAGTAGCCATATTCGACCATCTATACCATCTTCTGCTGGCTGAATACCACCAAGTAATTTCAGGCAAAGTAAAAGAAGAATTTTCTGAGCACTGATTTAACTCCTGACCCATGAAACCATGAGATATGATAAAATTATTATTGTTTTAATCTGCTAATTTTTGTGTTATTTGTTTTGCTGTAATAGATAACCAGAACAGAATTTGGCAGCATGACGTGGGAAGCTTTGAACACAAGTTATAGGTAGAAGCAGGAAAAAAATCTGATGAAATTTTTTGAAAGTTGGAAGAGCCTTGAAAAGACTGTTAGTGAGGGATTGAAGGACCATAAGTGAAACATTTAGAGGTCAGAGCAAAAAACACACCTTTTATATAGCAGCAAAAATTTGGCAGCTGTTATCTACAGTAAGATGGAAAATAGGAAGATCACTAAATGAACTCATTGATCTCGCTGGAGAGATTTCCAGGCAGAATATAGAAAGTGCCAACTGACTTCTTATAGGTCCTTAAGATAAAATATGAAAAGAAGAGTAACCTATAGATAAACTATTTCAGTCTTCCAGCAGAATTTAAAGGAAATATAAAGGAGCCAGAACATGTAAGACCTGAAATTAAAACTGTTTCTCATTCTCTATTTCTCTAGTAAAATATTCTCAAAATAAAATGTGATCTTTGGATAAAGAAAAAATCAAGAGTGGGGATGAAAACCTCTTTATAAATCACAAGATTTAAGAGTATGATTTGTAGACCCTCTCTTTTTAGACAAAAGGATTTCTAGTAAACTTAAAGATGTGATTTCACAATGATCTCCCAGCTGGCCAGTGATGGAAAGTGGTTTATCTCAAGGCAAGGTGTCAGTATATTTTTTGTTTGAGTGAATTCCAATAGAGATTGTAGAAAACCCACAGAATCTTTAAGAGAATTATACCACCAGCTTAGCCTGAAAGAGAGACCGATAGTACAGTAAGAAAAGTGGCTTTAGGATTCCAAATTTCTACAAAAACAAAGCAGGATGAAAAGGCTACATAGTGTCAAATACGGACCATTATTTTACGGAAAAAGAAGGGTGACTTCAAGGACATTATAAAGAACCCAGGGAGCAGAACCAAAGAATCAGTTCTAAGTTCCATTAGGAGGTTCCTAATAGATGCGTTGTCAACATATGTCCAGTTGTATTTCAGAATTTCTATGAACCATAATGACTGCTGGTGGTTCCTGTTCTCTCTCTGCTCCCAAGAAAGGGAGTGTTGATTGTAGTTACCCTACGCTAGCTCATCAATGTTTTTTGGATGTCTGTGTGAGAGGGTCCGATAACTTATAACTTATTTCATTAGTTCACTAGGCTTCAGATTGAAAGTCTATGAGGGAATGTACTAGGGAAAGCACACCCAGGGAGCCTCATCCATACTTGAAGCCATTTAGATGACAAGATCCTTGAACCTGAGTGTTATACTATAATTTGCTAAGACTTTAGGATGTCTTTGGAGAACAGGAGCATATTTTGGTATTTGAAGAAATGTAAATAATTTATAACCAGAGCTGGGACTGTGACAGATTAGACATGGCTACAAATTATTTGACACTTCTCTCATGGGTGTGGTGTGTATTTCCTTTCCATCGAGTTTGGGCAGCTTCTGAGCAATAGATTATGGTGGAAGTTACATTGCACTGGTTTCAATTCTGAGACTTAAAGGATGCACATCTTCTACTCTCTGTCTCTTGGAATGCTCTCTCTGTGGAATGTCAGCCATTACACAAGAAGTCCAACTATTCTGCCATGAGAACACCCAAGTAAGCCACTGTAAGAGGTCACATGGGAAAATACGGGTGACCATTTTCCAGTTTTTCAAAGCCTCCCAGCCAAGTACCAAACTGAATAAAGAAGCCTTTAGGTAACTCTGTTCCCATGTCCTGTCTGAATGTTATAGCATGACAGATATTGAATAAGAAACGCACAACTGGGCCCAGGAAATCTATAGAATCATGAGAATTAACAATTATATTTTTAAGTCAATATGTTTTGGGATAGATTTTATTTTTTTTTTAAGATTTTATTATATATATATATTATATATATATTGTGAGAGAGAGACAGTGCACATAAGCAAGAGGGAGGGGCAGAGGGAGAGAGAGAGGGAGAAGCAGACTCCCCATTGAGCGGGGAGACCAACATGGGACTCAATCAATCCCAGGACACTGAGATCATGATCTGAGCTGAAGGCAGATGCTTAACCAACTGAGCCATCCCCTGTTTGGGGATAGATTTTAAGCAGAAATATATGGCTGGAACAGAATTTAGGTACATTCTAAGCTGGACTTGATTTAGCTATCAAAATCCCGGAATTTGAACTTGAGCCCAGTATTATAATGAGATGACAGTTTTGGGGATTTTGAGAGGGCACCGAGTATATTTTGCAAATGGTAGAAATATAAATAATTGCAATGCCAGTCATGAGACTGTGGTAGACTAGAGATGGATGCAAACTCTTTATTACTCTTCCTATTGAGAGATAGAGTCTAATTCCCTAGTTGAGTGTAGCAAAAGCGACAATCTGCAATTTTCAAGGTTAGATTGTAAGAAGAATTTATCCCCCACCCATCTCTCATGCAATAGTTCCTTTAGCAGTCCGGAGTGATGTAGGAAGTTTGACTATCCTGAAAATATATATGCAGGTGAGGCCATGGGTAGATTCTTTGGTGGACAGTCCCAGCTATGCCCAGTCTTCCAGTCATCTGCAAAGGCTGCAGACATATGAGTGATGCTATTGTGAAACCTCAAGATCACCCCATCTGCCAGATGAATAGCATTCTGTAACTATATTCAACACTATATGGAACAGAAAAATCTTGCAACTGAGCCTTGTTCAGATTGTTGAACCATCAAAAATATAACAAAATTGGTTACATTTGTCAACCTCTAAATGTTGGAGCGATTTTTAAGCAAGTAATAGACGACCGATAGAGAATGCAAATTATACAAGAGTAAGTAAATTCAAACCAGAACATATGTTTAAAGATGAAATAAGAAAAAGAAAAGATGAAATAAGAAAAGGAAACCAACTTAGGGAAATTCTAAATTTTCTTCAACAGATCCTTATAGATATCACTGGTTATGGAAAGAATAGAGAAAGACAAAATCACATCTTATTTAGTGCAGTTTCTCTCTTGAAAAAAAGAAATATTGCATTATATTTCACAACCATTTTGGCCTGAAGCTCTCAACTCTACAAGTTGTCTTTAACACAAATCAGCTGAACTTAATTCCCTAGGCATAGGCTCTCCACAGGCCCACTTGTCTACAGTGTCCTGGGGAAGCTAACTGAAGAATCAGTAGACATTAAGAGATGACCCATTAATATCATGCTTACAGATACTTAAGTGAACTCGGGAGAATTATAATATTAGCACATTCAAAATTCTAACATACATTCTATTACATTAAATCTTCATGTCCAGTATAACCAAGAAGAAGAATATCTTACCCAAAGTCCTTCAGAGTTAAACCATTTATACCTCTAAGAAATTAAAATCACCCTCTAAGTGATTTTGAATTTGTTGGGTTCTTTACTTTCCAACTCCTATATTTAGGAGTTATAAGATTCTATACAGAAACATAAAGAGGAATATTACCTGCTTTCAGGATAGTATCATTAATAAATTTCCTTAGAAGACAATACTTGCTCCCTCCTCTGTGCTCTCTTTGGAGATACCAACACCTCAAATCTCTACCATTATAGGACTTATCACATAGGACCACAATTGTTGGCTTCTGTGCTCTTCCTAAAATATATGTTACAGAAATGCATGAACCAATGCTTGCAACAAAAGGGGAGATCATTACATAAACCGTATGAAACATATTTTTTTCCTAATATAAAAAAATCTTTAAAATTAGGAGAATATCTCATTCATTTATATGTAGCTTAGAATGCTACAATTTGGGCACATAGAAAGCCAGGGAAATGAATTGAAAGCAAGAATTACTTAATCAGCATTAAGAAGAAACAGAAAAGTGATGACAAAAATAATATGTAAAGAATTTTGAGTTTCTCGAGTTATCTAAAATGGAAGAAAGGGGACTAAGAGGGTGGATGGAAGCAGAGGGAGCTTCTTTGAGTTCCTGAATAGAACCGGTTGTTGGCTACCTCTGAGAGTGCTCCAGGGATCATAATGAGTTTTATTTGCAAGGAAGTCCTGCAGACATTCATTTTCTGTCTTAAATCACCAACCGACATTAGAGTAGCCAAATATATCTTTTCTGAATTGTTATTTTCAAGTAGATAGCTATGTTTTAACACTACATTTGTGGCTGCCCTCACCAACCCCTCACAACCTTTTGAGGAAAATTCATTCTGTTGTTAAACAAACTAAAGATAAAACCAACTTCTAAATTCTATCCTGAAGAGAAGTGATGAAGGGTTTTCCTTCAGTCAGTCAGAATGGGGATATATCAAGTACTCCATGATATTATGGTTGAAATTCCTAATCGTGATTCGGAATGATGCTTTCCTCTAATAGAATGTGCTAGAATAAATACATAATCAACTTGAGACATTAAATATTCAAAGAAGAATCAAAACAATGCTTAATATAATTTCAGTAGTCAAGACTGGATTATGAAGAACAACTTCTGGAATATATATGAAGTTCAACTCAGGTCTCTGCCATTGGATTGCCACTGTGCAGCTGGAATACTGCTGAATTTAGTTAAATTGTGTTAATTATTTCTTTGTAATGCTTCAGCCCTACGCAGAAGCAATGTGATATTGTACCGTTCTACATTTTTATTTTATTTTGTTCGAAAACTGAAAGCATGTGGATTCAGCTACTATATCTTCAAAGTCTGTGGCATGTGACATTTCATGCTAAAAAGGTTAACAGTGACTTTGAATTCAGAGTAGTTCTGCTCTGTGTTCTAGATTTGCCCTGGTTTTGAATGGAATGCTAGTATAACCCCTTGGCTACAGTGTCCTGGGGAAGCTAACTGAATAATCAGTAGACATTAAGAGATGACCCATTAAGATCATGCTCACAGATACTTAAGTGAACTCAGGAGAAATATCTATGCCTTTGAAGCAATCTGATTGCAAAATAAAAAAAAAAGCCATTTGGGAAGCTCTCTATAAAACTGAAATTTCAAAACCACTATCCGAACATTGTTAGCTGCCATTTGGTGTTCCTAAATTCTGAGTGGAGACAAAGTTTTCTTCAATCTTTATCCAGATGTAAAATTATTCATGAAATCAACGTATCGGTGTGTTTATGGACTGAATACATCTAATCGCCATAGTAATATGTTCAGTTTCTGTTACGAAAATAAGAATGAATTGCATAGAAAACAAGTTATTCAACAGAATTTGGTAGTTTAACATGTTAATTTCTTCTGGCAGTGGAAGTGTAGGGGTGTGGGTGTGTGATTTTACCTAATTGACGATTCTGGCATTTAGCAATTGTGGCTATTACCTAGCAGATCATGTTTCTTCTGTAGTGACTAGCTAACTATTACCACCCTTCATTATCTTTTACTCTTTCAGGGATCTTTTTTAGGCGAGCTCTAATTTAGGATTTTTGGAAGTTAAATCATCATATTAATGGTACCTAAGGTGACAGAGTATCTTGATTTTTGCATGTATGAATATATATTTGCAATAAAAATATTCTCGGGAAAGAAGGGACCATTAGTATATGCTATAGAAAGAAAATTTGTTCTTACTTGGTTTCCTGGGTACTTGAAAGGAAAGGTAACTTGAAAAGGAGCCAAGATATCTTAATGAGTGAAGTATTCATTCAAAAGAACTGATTATTTTACAAATTTACTGAAATTGAGTTGAACTAGGGACATTTCCCCCTTCAATTTGCAGGAGTCCAGACTCTAAGATATAGCTTTTACATTTAATTATTAGACATTTCCTTTTCAATTATTTGTCATGTGTAGTATATTGAAATATGCCATCTTGAGAATTCACCTTCATTTAAGCAAAGCCAGTATAAAACTCGGGACAATTCTTTGGTAAGAGATTCATAATTTCCCTTAATAAAAAGCATTAGTACATGATTTGATTAGACAAATTCAATTTGCGTAAAACTTTCCAGGACACATCTATTGCGTAAAAGGAAGATAAACTTTATTTTATTAATGAATCTATTCTAAACCCTTGATCATAGTTTGGTATGTGATTTGTGTTTTTATTCAGATTCCAATTATTTGGAGAATCTAACATTCCAGAAATATAATCTCCTGCTTTGACGTTGTTACTATTTTACTCCTCAATTGTGCAGTTAAGTGCTTGATTCTCTCCTTGTATTTTTATGGCCTGTTATTATCTGGCACACCTGACTAGTCAACGAAGCCTGGGAATTTAAAATGAAAGGTCTTCCATTTCACAAGAGCTAAAGGAACATTCTGATAATTTACAATCATGGCCTGAACAATGGAAAAACAGGAGATGTTTTCTCTGGATTCCAAAACAAACTGCATTTATGAACAGGAAATAGAAATGCTCTATGTCAGTCTCAAAATTATAACATCAGGGTAGTTCCTAAGACAACCATATGCATGCATAGTAGTTCTTAAATATCTGTTGAATAAGTGGATAATCAACAGATTTTAAACTTATCCCAAATAAACTTCTGTTGCTTTGTTTTTAACAGCTATAAGCAAGGACTATTGTTTGTTGTTAATTTGGGTTCTCTGGGAAGCAGATACCAAGATGGAATTAAAAGTGAAAGAAATTCTGGGGGTGGGGTTGGGGTGGGGGTGGGAATGGCTATTAAGGATATAGGAGAGGTACAAAAGGAGTAGGCAGAGAGAGCCCGTAATGTGGGTGTGATATCTGTGAAGGAGGGAGGGCAAAGAGAAAGATTGGGTAGGAAGAGCCCCAAACTACAAGGAGCTCTGAGAAAATCTTAATCAGCCTATTGGGGACTCCCAGAGCAATGATTTCTCATTAGAGTTTAACTGCATTGGTGGGAATGCCTTAGCTCTGGCACCCTCACCATGGTCAGTTTATGGGAGTGGCCAAGCAAGAACTTCACCCTGAACATTGTAGGAGATCCCAAAGTTATGGCAGGTTGTCAGTTGACTGTATTCCTCATGACGGGTTCTCCCTTCAAGGGAGACTGAGTCACACACTCCTAGGACAACCACAATTTGTGTCCCCCAAAATATTTAATTATTCAATATAGGGTTTTTGATCCCTTGAGTTTCCTGGATTTCTGTCCATTTTGTTCTCTGATGTCTTGAAGATGATATCTATCCGTTATACTCTCTGTTCATTCTTTTTTCTCACATAGGGCAAAAGTTCAATCACACACTATTAATTCCGCTGCTAGTGGGATATACTAAGTGTAACAATGTTAACAATCATCTCAGCAAAAATAAGGCCTAGAAGGCAGGAATACTTAAGGGTGAGTAAAATGACAGATTCAGACCAGAACATGTGTTAGTGGTGAAAATAATAAGCCTTACTTTTATGGTATTAATAGAAAAGCAAATGATGATGAAAGTTCTTTAAAAACACAGTGAGTAAAAGCCAGAGGGAGAGGGTGTGTTTGTTAGTGAGTGGTATTTTTAGAGAGGGTGATCCACTAAGGGGATTAGAGTGAAAGAAAGAAATGCACAGTTGTGCATGGAGGATAGGCACTAGTGCCTATCCAGGCACTAGGCACTAGGCAATCAAAGCTCTTGACCTAAGCACGTGTTCAGTCTAGTCTGAGAAAAGTGAAGAAGCTGCTGTAAGTTGGATAGAATGGCAATGGGGACAGTGGTAAGAGATGAGCTAAATGGGGCAGCCTTTGTCAGGGTAAGCAGGGAGATTCTCCTGTAAGGTCTTAAATTTTACTCTGAGTCAAAGGGCAAATATCACAATTTTCCACAGAAGAGCAACATGCTCTGATTTATGTTTTAAAAGGATCACTCTGGCTGCTATGTGGTAAATGGGCTGAAGGAGATATAAAGGATAGAGCATTATAAGCATCAGGGAGAGTCACTATATAAGAGCAGAATGTCCAATTCCCTAAGAAAACATAAAAATTCTAAGCATATATGCAATTAATAAAAAGGCCTTGCAAGATATGTAACAAAAGTGCCAGGATAAATTAGAAAAATTAGCATAATCATAGAGAACTTCAGCACTTTTTTTTTTTTTTTTTTTTAATTTAAAAGAAACAGACAAGGGTGCCTGGGTGGCTCAGTCGGTTAAGCATCTGCCTTTGGGCTCAGGTCATGATTCCAGGGTCCTGGGATAGAGTCTCCTGTCGGGCTCTCTGCCCCTCTTCCCACTTGTTCTTTCAATCTCTCACACTCTCACTCTCAAAGAAATAAAATCTTAAAAACCCCCCACAGAAACAGACAAAAAATCAGGACAACAAAGTTTATCTGAAAAATATAAAAAAAAAAATCCACCTCTAACAACTAGAAAATTTTTCTCAGACCTACATGGAACATTTACAAATACTGATCATGTAAATAGACCAAAAAGCTGACCTCAGAAAACTCTGAGGTAAGATAGGTATGGGATAGGTGTATGCAGATCATGTTGTCTGATTACAAAATGATTAAGTTAGAAATATATAGCAAAAGATATATGACAATTTTCTGAATAATTAGAAATTAATTATACACTGATATTTAGATAAATCATAATTGAAGAAGAAATTCTAATGGGAATTTAAAATTACTCAGAAGTGAATAACAAAAAATACACTACATATCAAAATTTAAACCCAGGTAGGCAAAGCTTTTTAAAATCAAAACAAAAATATATGGCTGTGGAAAAAAAATTACATTTTACTATCTTAAAATTATTTTTCTCCTTTTTTCATTAAAAATCCTAAAGAAAGCAAAACTGACTACTTAAAACTAAGAAATACTTAGAATGCCTACAAATAAAATGAATTGTTAATATCAGGGGCGTCTGGGTGGCTCAGTCAGTTAAGCCTCCAACTCTTGCTTTCTGCTCTGGTCATGATCTCAGTGTCCTGGAATCCATGCTCGGCACAGAGCCTGCTGGAGATGCTCTCTCTCCCTCTTCCTCTGCTCCTCCCCGCTGCTCCCTAAATAAATAAATAAATAAATAAATAAAATCTTAAAAAAAAAGAATTACTAATACCAGTAATATACAAAGAATTTTGTGGATTCAAGGTTGAAGAACTAACTAAAAAATGTGCAAAAAAGACATGAGCCAGCATTTTATAAAAAATGTGTAATTATGAAAAATATAGAAAAATCACAATGAGATACTAGTTTATATTTATTCTACTGAAAATTTTTCTAGAAATCTGACAATTTTAGGCGATGGAGGTACAGATTCACTGACCAACTTCCGTATTTTAGTGGGAAAGTAAATTAATACACCCCCTTTGAAAAACAGACAATGTCTTGTAAAATTTTACTTTCTTACACTGTACAACCCTAGCTTTGTTTTGGTTCAAATTCCATTGACAGGAGGAGGCAGGGGTTCTTCAGCAATGCTTTGTTAAGCTTGTGCACCTAGGAGAAGCTTATAAGGGAGTTGGGATGCAGAATAGGGAAAGCTGGGGAACTGAGCAAGGATGTAATAGAGGTGATCTCTCTGCAGACTTTCTTGCCTAAAGGCAAGGTAGCTGGTATTTGTACAGTTCCATTGACTCCTAGATGCCTCCGTGGGGAAGGGTTTGGGGAAGGAGTACAATCCAATCAACTCAGCTAATGCTGAACCTATTTCACAAGAGCAATTCTCCAGGGAAGGTTGCTGGCCTAAACTTTTAGCCATACTCAGTAAGAGGATTCTCTGAAAATCTGGGTAAGGCAGTCACAGCATCTCCCACAACCTGAGAGAAACTTTCCACATGTATAAGATTGTTCATACATGCATTGCTCACAGCAGCCAAAGACCACAAGCAATCTCTGGGTTTATTGATATGAGAGCAGAAATATCAACTGTGGGATATTTACATAATGGAATATTATGCAGCTGTCAGGATGAATTAAGCTCAGCTTCATGCAACAATCTGGATAAATTTCAGCAACATAAATATCAAGTAAAAAATAAATTTGCATATACTGAAAAAGACTTTTTATGGAGTTAATAAGTAATTAAAATATGTAGTAATACATATTGATGAGTTTAAAAATATATAAAACTATAGAAAGGAAATGCTGAACAATAGCTCTCGATGGTTGTTACTTTGGTTTAAGAGTGGCAGGAGGATAGGACAGAGGGTGGGGACACCTGTCTGAAATATCCACTGAGTGCCAGTTTTTATTTATTTATTTTTTTAAAGATTTTATTTATTTATTTGACAGACAGAGAGATCACAAGTAGGCAGAGAGGCAGGCAGAGAGAGAGGGGGAAGCAGGCTCCCCGCTGAGCAGAGAGCCCGATGTGGGGCTTGATCCCAGGACCCTGAGATCATGACCTGAGCTGAAGGCAGAGGCTTTAACCCACTGAGCCACCCAGGCACCCCATGAGTGCCAGTTTTTATACTGAATGATAAAGTCATGAGCTTATTACACTATTAGAAACAAAAAAAATGAAAAAATATAATTAAATTTTGAGAAGTCTCTGGATGCATGAGTGTGTAATGAATAAATAAATAGGATTAACAAAATTCTAGGCACCTATAATATTAAAGAAATAAGATTTTCTAACTACACTAATTATAGTATATAATTTCTGTTTAAAAGATGAGTTAGAAATGGTCTTAAAATTTTGTTTTGAGGGGCGCCTGGGTGGCTCAGTTGGTTAAGCATCTGCCTACGGCTCAGGTCATGATCCCAGGGTCCTGGGATCGAGTCCCACATCGGGCTCCTTGCTCGGCAAGGAGCCTGCTTCTCCTTCTGCATCCGCCTGCCACTCTGCCTGCTTGTGCTCTGTCTCTCTCCCTCTGACAAATAAATAAATAAAATCTTAAAAAAAAATTTTTGTTTTGAACCATTGGAAGAATGACTGTCTTTTACTTAGATGGGAAGATTAGAAGGAAAGAAAATATAGAAGCAGGTGGATAGCGGGAATTGAGATCCTCGTTTTCCATACGTGACATCTAAAACACTTATTCCAAACCCAAATAAATACATCAGGTAGGCAGTTGAATTTTGAGATTGGAGTTAGAGGGACAGTTCCGGGCTAACAATACTATTTTAAGTTGCTACTATATATGTATAGCCATACAACTGGAGAAGATCACTCAGGTGGTGAATATGGATGAAGTGTTAAGATCTGAGAACTAATGCTTGAAACACTGCAACCATTAAAAGTTGAGAAAAAGAAGATCAAGCATACTCAAGCAGGAAGGGGTTTAAGTCAGAATGATCTTCCAGGAACCAGGTGAAGAAAGCAGGTAATTCATTGTGGCAAATCTTGCTGAAAGATATAGTAAGGTAAGGACAAAGGACTGATCATTGGATTGTCAACAGGGAAGTCATTGATGTCTTCAATAGGTGGTTTTTGTGGAGTAGTGGGGTAGATGCAAAGAAGATGTGAAGGAGAGAAGTTGGGGGTTGGGGACAACAACCATAGAAACATCTCATTTAATGAGCGTCTAGTAGAAACAAGTTTAAGTTGGTGCTCTGGCCCATTTTCTTTCCTTGAGAGAGTCAGCTTCAGTGTTAGAAGTAATTACACATACACAGATTTTAAAATCTAGAAGGCACCCTAGAGATGAATTAATGCAATTCCATCATTTTGCACATGAAATACTTGAGGTCCAGAAAAATAACACTAGTTGCATGAGAACATAAAGCTTATGAGTTAATGAGAGAGCCAGACTGAAATTGAAATTATCTGAATCTTAATTCAAGGTTATTTATATCTTACTGAAAAAGTCACCTAGGTTATAATTTTAATTTTTTTCATGTGAGCAGGAATAAAATGAATTTAATTTAGCTATCAACATAATAGAAAGCTTGACTGTGGACTTTATATAAGATCTTTTCAACTACTTCATTTCCAGGTTGTACCAAGTGCCACCACTTTAACCCATCCAAGTCCTACTCATCATTCTGGTTGCAGCTTACACATTAGGAAGGTAAAGTCTCTGCCCCCACATTATGTAGCACAAAGCCAAATATAATATAATTTGTTGCTATTCATGCTTTTGAATTATGCATGAATTTACTTCTTCTATATGCAGGAATAATTGAGACGTTATAAGTATATGAGAGCAAATGACTCCCAGCTTCTCTGAGAACCAGGAAGAGCCCTTTTCTCCTACTAGTATTTTTTTTCTTTAGTTATAAAAATGCAAATATAAGTTGAAAAACTTAGAATTGTATTGTTGATTACTTACACATTTAACCTGACAACCAATTCAGTCCTCGTCAAGGGGCTTTTGCAGAGAAAAATATAATATTCCAAACAAATTACAGATAAGATATGTACATTTTGTGAAAACATTAATTTATATGTACATTTGGGTCAGGATACATATCCACTTATGAGGAATTATAAGATAATTTCTCAGTCATGTCAATTGAAGGTAAAAGGAAAAGCTTCTTTGAAGAAATAACATGTCACGCTCTTTGGGTGCTTTCATTCAGAAGAAATTTAATACCCTAGTAATATTAAAATCCCCTAGAGTCTGTGGTATGGCTAATGTCATATTTTTCCCTTTCTCTCTCTCTCTTTCTCTGACTCTTTTGTAAGTCATCCAATGAGAAAAGTAAGAATCTGTCCCTTCCGTGCAAGAAAGAGACAACTAAAGCTTATCCGATATTGGAATTGGAAGTTAATGCAGTGCTCCTTAATTATACTCAGGGCTAGAAATAAGTACAGGTTCTAGAGTAGACTTCCCTCTGAAGGATGAATATACTGATTTCATTGGCATAATGTTCAAAAGGGTGGTTATTTGCCAACTCTCTTCATCCTCTTTTTTTTGTATCAAATTGAGGTTTTAGCATGTGTTTTAAAAATCTCTGTCTTTAATATTTTTAGTTAGCTCTAGATGATGTTTGGTGTATTTCAAAGAAAGTTTAATATGCTCTGATTCATTTATACATACATTTTATTCATTTATACTGAATTCTGGTTTTTTTTAAAGATTCTATTTATTTGAGAGAGTGATAGAGAGCACAAGCAGGAGGCAGAGGGAGAGGGAGAAGCAGACCCCAGCGGAGCAAGGAGACTGATGCAAGGGTGCGGGGGTGGGAGGGCAGTGGCGGGGGGCTGGGTGCTCAATTCCAGGACCCTGAGGTCATGACCTGAGCCGAAGGCAGACATTTAACTGACTGAGCCACCCAGGCACCCCTATACTGAATTATTAAAACTGTTAAGTTTTGATATTTAAGAAGACTGAAGAGAACTATTAAAGCCTTCACCTAGTGGAAAAAAAAAAGTTTGTATTTTACTGAAGAAAATATTTGTTAGAATCCTTAAAATTTAAGTGTTCTTAATGTAAAAAAATCCATAAATAAAGATGTATATTTTATTACAGAAATTTCACTCCCTTTTCAAGATGACCCAGAAATCAAGGGAAAAAGATGGAGGGAATTAGTAATTTGGGGGCAGCTATATGCATCTTGGTGCCTGGTGCCCTTTGCATTTGTCCTCTTTAATTCTTACCTTAAAATTTGACAATAATATTATTGAACACCATTTATCTGGTGAGGGGACCAAAGTTTAGACAATCTAAGTAATTTGCCCAACAATAACCCCAATTAACTAATTTGCCCACCAAAAATCTCTGAATCTAAATTTCAACCTTGCTACCAATGAATAAATTAATGAATAAGTAAATACATTAACAAAAAAGAAAAGTTCCCATAATCACATTTAGTATAGGTCTTACTGTTTTTGTATCATTATCTAATTAATTCTGTCTTCCCCACTAGAATGTAAGCTCTATACCTATTTTTGTTTTTCCATAGAATTTGGCCTAGAGAAAGGAATTTATCTATCTATCTATCTATGATCTATCCATTCATCCACTCATCCACCCATCCATCAATCCATCCATCTATCTATCCAATAATCAATGTTTACTCTTTCGGCCTCTGGTGTGGAACTCGATCAAGCTTCAAATACTATCTGTTTTTCTTTCAAAGTGTTACAAATTTGAACTTTCAGGCTTGGCTAGCCAGTCTATCAATTTATTTCAAAAGTAGCATTAAACACTACATTTTCCAATAATGCACATATAAATCATTGAAAATAAAACTCTGTGTGTGTATATTGTAATACTTAGGATGAGCACCCATAGTGTTTTTACATATCAATTTTTGTTCAACTATATTCCATACTACCACATAGAGTTATTCCAGTTTATATCTGTAATAAAATAATCCACTAAATAAATGGTCATGCCTTATTTAAATATTCTCTTATTACTAGATAAACATGTTGCAATATAACTATTTCCTATAAGTCTTTTCTTCAGGATATACATTCCTAGAAATGGATATGTGAGAGCAAAGCCTGTGAACACTTTGTAAAACTTTTTATAAGTGTCACCAAATTGGTTTTTCAAGTTGATTTTCTAAATAATGTTGCCCTTAGAAATATTCATATATGTCTGCTTTTTTGTAAACTTGCTCAAATAAGGTAGTACTTAATTTTAAATAATTAATAACTATTCAATTATTTATTAATAATTCTTATATAATAATTATTAACTAAATAATCAAATAATTATCAATTATTTGATTATTCAAATTATCATTCAAATCATATAATTGATAATTATTTGATTATTTAATACCTTATTGTTTAAGTATTTGTTATTTTAAATGTTTAAGTATTAATGTTTAAGGATTTATTATTTTAATATTTAAATATTTAATGTTAATGTTTAAGTGTTCATTATTTTAAGTTAGTGAGGTATGAGAGTTTCATATCCTTTTTTACTCATTTTATTTCTTTTAGAACATAGACTTTTGAACAAAGAGAGACAATAAATTTGTTATCTTATTGTACATGACTAAACCTCTTTTGTTATAGAAAGGTATTTGAATAAGTTCAGTAATAACGTCTCCCCAAGAATATAGATTGAAGCAAATTATTTGATATCCAGCATATTATCAGAGTTCATGTACCTATAATCAGAAATTCTGATGAATGGCTAATTTAATTTATCCTTAAGTCTTCTGTGAAATAACACATTGCACTTGATTTGAACATGTAAATTGCTATTCTTTGGGGGAAAAAAAGAATCTTTAGGTTTTAGAAATGACTGTATTCTTTTCAGAAAAAGAATGGAGATATTTATAATGTTTGTCAAATATAACACATTGCCATTGTTAATTGATAATTGTTCATTAATCCTAAACTAGAACCTACATAATTAATTCATTAGTGACTATCTCTGTATCACCAGAGATCTAAGTTACTGAGTTTAATATTCATAGTGAAGCAATATTGAAACAAGGGAGGAAAGAACCTGAAACAGGACATAGAAGAACTAACTAATTTATGACTCTGGCAATGCCACTAACCAGCCATAAAGTATTAGATTTCCTTGCCTAAATTCTGAGCAAAAGTTTCTTCCCTTTCATAATTCACAAGGATGTAAAGGGTCTACAGTGTGGTACAGCTTATCAAAAACTCTTTGTAACCTCCTCCCAGCTAAAGTATTATTATTTAAAGAATTAAAATTATAAATTTCAAAGCTTTCTACTAGTAAAATGTCAGATAACATGCTTTCTATACTTGTATATAAATTGGTTTTTCTCCTACATCATCTTTATTAAGAAAATGAGCTCCACTGAAGTCAGTGTTAATATCGAGTTAGAGACTCTTAGAACCTGAGACAGCTCCACCAACGTGGGGAAAACAATCAACTTATACACAGACAACACAGTTTATTCATTTAGATTATTCATTCATACAGAAAATCTGTTCAAATACTATTAGAGCACCTAGAATGTGCTAATCACCATTCTAGGCATTGGGGATATAATAAGCAGAAGAACATGCATTCCTTTTCACATTCCACTGACAGGAAAAGCATGAAAATGAGTGCAGCACTGAAAATGGTTCTAGTCAATTTTATAGGAATATAGCAGAATTGTTTACTCAAAGATTTAATAAGCTTAGCCAATTTGAAATATTTTGCAATTACCTTTAATTGGTAGTTGTGTAATTACCTCCATTCGGGATCCAGTCCTGCAACATTGCCCTCTCTCAGGTGAATAGTGGTTTTGGTGCAATCAGTTGGGGGCTGGGGACATCCATTTCTGTTAACACATACCACACAAAAAAGGGGAGAACATCCCCTCAGAAGCACTTATGTGTACTAAAAGAAAATAAAAAAATACATAGATTTAGGATTACTCAACATGTTGAGCACTGAAGCTGAAGTTAGCCTTGAGGGCATTTGCTAAATTTGATGAACTCAAACTTTGATTGTCATGGACTTGTGGGACACAGGGGACAGGAGACAATGCACAGCGCCTGATCATGACAGGATGTCTATTAGGAAAACGTCACTATAAATGATTTATCCTAAAGAGCTACACTGTCATCCTCAGTATATCAGTGAATAAGAAATATCCATCCCCTTAGCACCATCTCACCCAAAAGATGAACTAGTATTTGAATCTTGGTATTGAGCAACAGAAGTGTCTGAAAAGTTGTAACAGTACGGAGGATCTCCTAGATTTGTAGCCTATATTTAGAGTATCTGAAATACCCAGAACATATCTGAAGAGACTGGGCAATTTTGCTAAAGAGAGTGAGCAGTTATGCTAAGGTGATCTCAAAATGGTAGTGCCTTGAGTCACTTCCCAGGAGAAAATGTAAATCCTCTCTAGGGGAACTCACATTTACAATGTGGTTCATGGAAAATGTGCAACTTGCAATCAAAACTCAGTAAGCACTTCTAAGAACAAGGTCAATTTATTCATTAATTTTTTCAATAAGTAGTTATTGAACATGTGCTATATATCAGTCATTCAGCAATGAAGAAAACAGTTGAAAATCCTTATTGTTATGATGCTTACATTCAAGTGGGAGGAAAGAATACGAGAACAAAATAAAACAAGACCAAACCAGAGAGAGAGACAAAACGTATGAGACTTTTAATCATAGGAAACAAACTGATGGTTGCTGGAGGGGATGGGTGTAGAGGGTGGTAGAGGGATGGGGTAACTGGGTGATGGACATTAAGGAGGGAATGTGATATAATGAGCACTGGGTCTTATACAAGACTGATGAATCACAAGCCTGTACCTCTGTAACCAATAATATATTATATGTTAATTAATTGAATTTAGATTAAAAAATGTTTAAATAAATAAAAACAGGCATGAGGAAAAAATAAGAGTTAGTTCACAAAATATATATACAAATAATTTTTTAGGAACATTCCATTTCTTTCTATAGCAGAGTAAATTTTACTCTATGTAAAAGCCTTAATAAACATTTCTTAAAAAAATAAAGAACTAAAAAATATGTATAGGGAACTAAAAATACTCTCTGAGGGTTGTATTATAAAACATATAAAGGATCAGAGCAGAGATAGACAAAGAGAAAAATCCCAGGAGAATATATATTGCTGGTTTTACAGATGGAGGATGGCTCCACGAGCCAAGGAATTCAGCCAGCCTCTCTACCTATCTACATCTATATAAATGTAGAATAAAACCACAATGGGATGCCATTCCCAGCAAACTGGCCAAGACAAATCAAAGTATTGGTAAGAGTAAAGTATAACAGAGATGATTGCTCATTGTATTAGTTTTATTTTGCTGCTATAACAGATTCTCACAAACTTAAAAGAATATAGATTTATTACTTTACAATTCCGTGGGTTATAAGTCCAACAGGGTCTCGCTGGCCTAAAATGTAGTTGCTGGCAGGGCCGCTTTCCCTTCTGGAGGCTCTAAGGAAGAATCTGTTTCCTTGCCTTTTCCACCTTCTAAAGGCTGGTTGGATTCCTTGGCTCATGGCTGCCTGTGTGTATTCATCCTTCTTCAAAACCAGCTAAGGTAGGTTCAGTCCTTCCCATGTTGAATCAGCTCTTCTGTCTCCCTCTTCTACTTTCAAGGGCCCTTGTTGATTGAGTCCACTGTAGGGATAACCCAGGATAATCTCCCAACCTCAAGGTTCTTATTCATATATTTACAAATTCTTTTTGTCATGTAAGGTAACACATTTAACAAATTCCAGTGATTAGGACAAGGATATCGTTGGGATGTGAGGAGCATTGTTATGTCTACCACTCAGGGGAGCGTTAATTAACACAATTATGAAAAATAATTAGCATTACCTAGAAGAGTTCAACAGGCACATGTTCTAAGACTTAGACATTTTACTTCTAGGTGTATACCTTAAAAAATTCTTTCACATATTCATAGGGAGACATGTACATAATGCTTTTAGCAGAATTGTTTTTAATAGCCTCAAAGTAGAAAAAATCAAAATGTTCATCCATGGTAGAACAGATAAATATATCATGAAATATTATAAAACAATATTATACAACAGTGTAAATTAATGATTTAACGACTATAGGCATCACCATTAATGAATCTCCCAAATATGATTTTGAGGTGGAGAAACAAGTCATAGAAGAATATGTAAGTCTTGATACTATTTATATAAAATTCAAAACATTCAAAATTATACAATATATTCTTTATGGATGTATAATTATTATAAGTTGTAAATAACAAGAGAATTTTCAACCTGAGATGGGCCCACAAACACAAGTGTTTTATTGATTTTTCTTCTTGTTGTTTGTATGCTTTATTTTATTTTTATTTTTATTATTGTTAAAGATTTTATTATTTATTTGAGAGAGAGATCATGAGAAGGGCAAAAGGGTAGAGGGAGAAGCAGACTCCCCGCTGAGCAAGCTGTCCCATGTGGGACTTGATCCCCGGACCCTGGGGTCATGATCTGAGCCAAAGGCAGCGGCTTAACTGACTGAGCCACTCAGACATCCTCTGTGCTTGATTTTAAATCTTTCTGCAAATTGTGTTTTTCTTTACCTTTTTTAAGGATGTAAGGTATATTTTATAATAATCTTAAAAAAAGATTTGTTGGGGTGATCTTAGTTTTATTATATATAGGTCTATGTCTTTGGTCCAGTTATTTCATTGAGTTTCAAGATTAATCATTTATAAAATGGAGATAATTATATTTACCAATGTAAAAACAAATTAAATAATTCATGTAAATGTCTGATAAACAACCCATTATATGAAATAATCCCTTCTTTAAGATTGATATAGTCAGTAATTATAAAAGAAAATTTTCAATTATGTATCTGCACATCAATGAAGTGAAGTCATTAAACAGTTAAGACATAAAAATAGATGAGCTGCCATGATGACAGAGCAGGGGATGCTTAATTTTGAGCAAATGAAAGAATGGTCCAATTATAAAAATTTTAAAAATTGTTATGCTCAACATTTTTGTGCATTCTAAACAATGGTTCACAGGTCTCTCTCAGTCTGAGTTGCCTTTCTTCAAAGACATCACATGTATTCTCTTTTATTTTACTTCCCAAATATTCTGAATCTCATTATTAAATTTCATTATCCAAAATAATCCAAATATTCTTTCATTTATTCAACAACTATATTGAGTGAGCCATTGTTTCAGATATGAGGGATACAGCAGTGAACAGACCATATAAAGTCTTTGTCCTGATGGAGTTTGGAGTCATTCTTGTGGAAGGAGACAGAACCATTACCCTATCCATTATCAGTTCGTTCATCTGTCTATCCATATGCCTGTCTATGCATCCATCCACCCATCAACCCTTCCATATGTACATGGAATTTAGATAGTTACATGTGACCATGATGGAAGGAAATGAACTGGATAATAAGATGAAGAGTAAGAATAGTGAGTCAAGGGTTGGCTAATAACAACAGGGCACTGAGGGAGGTTTCTCTGAAAAGGTAAAGGATGATGAATTGACTGCAGTGAGGCAAGATAGGATTAGGAAACTGTGTTAGAAGGTGTGCTACTCTTCTTTACCCTGTATCCACCCCTTCCCACCTGATGTGTGCTTTGAGAAACTGATTGGCATAGACTGTATCAGGAGGCACATTGCCCTCTGACATCCAGTGGGGTTTAGCCAATGGGGGAGCACTAGCAGGAGATTGGAGTGAAGTGGGAGACTGAGGTGTAAGGGATTTTTTTTTTCCTGATGGGTCTATGAGAGCTGGCTTTACCCTACTATAAAAAATCAAAAGTCCTATCAGCTGGCCCTAACCACTCTACTTTCCCTCTATTCTTACTCTTTCAGGTGTGAAGTCATAAAATCTCCCACTGTCCCTATCACTGTCACTATCCCATTCCTTGTTATTTTCCTAAACCCTCCCCACACCTTTGCAAATAGTCTTCTCAATTAGCTTGAGGATGCCATGTCTTTTCTGCTGAGATCCTGATCGATGCAGAGGCTGTTGAAGTAGACCATGGGAGCAAAGCCGGAGAGAGGGGACTAGAAGTGGATATGGTGGGAAGAGGTCATTTCCTGTATACATTTTGGAGATACAACCAGATTGATGATAAATTAAACGTTATATCTGAGGGGAAAAAGGAGAAAGGCTCCCATTTTGGTTGTCATCAAGTGTGTGGATAGACCATTAAAAGAGAGGAAGAGCAGCGGAGAAAAAGCAGTGGAGAGCTGGTGAGGCGGAGAGCGGAAAGCAGGTTTTACTTCTTGAAAATGTTACATTTGGAATTCTTTGGCTTTCTCCTTTCCACTCTTGTCTTCAGAGCATGAAAGTTTAAAGGAGATGGAAAATAGTGGAAAGGGGCCAGGCTCACGGGGATGGACACTGGCCCCTGACAAGGTCAATATTTGTTAATATTTGTTTTAAGCCAGGAGTTCAGGGGAGAGGTCTTTTCTGTAGATATAAATCTGGTCATTGTCAGCCTACAGATATTATTTAAAGCCAAAAGACTTGATAAGATCCTTTATGCAGAGTGCATGTGCCTATTCCCTAAAACCTACAAGTTCTTAATAAACACATCTACGTTCTTGGTCCACTGCCACTTAAAAAACTCTTCTGTACTCTTTATAGTTTAGGGAGTTCAGAACTATGGACCTCTATTAGCAGCGACTAGGTGCCACATTATTTTTCTTTTTCCATATCTTTGTTTTCTTTAAATAATTACAAACAGCCTTTCTTCCTACTCATTTGCTTACCTTTGTTCTCAAATTTTATAGGAGTTACTATATTTCTTCTCACCCTTCTTTGTATATTTTTCAACTTCTCTCCTTCTCTGTTACTATTAAAACACTTTTTTTCTCTTTCAGTGGGCAAATATCCTCAGTTACAGCATAATGCACAATGTTTCTTTAGCTGCCTTCTCTCCCTGAATTCAGATTTGCACTTTTAATTTTTTTCTTCTATTTTCATGTTTTATTTTGTTAAGCTTTTGTTTTCTGAACTAACAAGCAGCATCCTAATGGATAGGTTGGCTCTAGATTTCCCTTAATTAATTCTCTGCCTAGAAAAAAGGCAGTATTTATTTTCCTTCAAAAAAGCCCATTATTCTGAAAGGATAATAATTATTTTTAACTGGAGTACTACCAGGAACACCATCCTCGGAAAACAAAAAACAAAAAAACAAAAAAAAAACACTCTCCCTAAGGTAGCTCCCATTTTTTAAAAATAGTTAATCTTTATTCTGTTTCCTCTATGAGATAAGCTGGGAAACAGTCAATTTGGAGCTTTTTGTAATGGAATTGTGTCTTTCTTTTCTTCTACTGACTTTTATGGGTTAAATTCAGAGCTTCCTTGGTAATTGTGGATCTACTGGGGTGACCAACTGTCCGAGTTTTCCCAGGACTTTTCCCAGTTTTCATGCTGAAAGTTCTGTATCCAGTGAAATCCCTTGGCTCCTGGCACACTGAGATGGTTAGTCACTCTACAATAGGTCAGACTATCTGAATCACTTGAAAAGCACACAGATCCATGGGGCACCTGGTGGCTCAGTTGATTAAGCAGCTGCCTTCAGATCGGATCATCAGGCTCCCTGCTCAGCGGAGAGCCTGCTTCTCCCCCTCCCTCTGCTTGCTGCTCTGCCTACTTGTGCTCTCTCTCTGTCTCTCTGTCAAAGGAATAAATAAAATCTTTAAAAAAAAAAAAGAAGAAAGAAAAGCACACAGATCCAATGCAGAAAGACAGAACTTAGTTTTAGGTAACTGGAACGATTTCAAAGTAACAATTATATATGGACCTGACAGGTTTCTCATTTATGAGGATGTGGTTCTTAGAAAATAAACTATTTTTAATAAACAATACAATTAATGGCATCTTTTTCCTCATATTTTCATTCTGATAGATAAAGAAGAATGTAATGTATTTCTTTTCTGGCCTAGGATGCACGATTTACATGGGCCAATATTGTATAGTATTTGGGGTACATAACCAAGCAAAAACAAAACAGAGCTAAATATTGTATAGCTTATATAGTTTTATAAGAACACCAACATGATGAGAAATTAAAAAAAATAACACCTCATCCTTCTTGCCTACTATGTCAATGGCAGACTTACTCATTTTTCTATTCAGGGCTCTAAGCCACCAGTTTTGTGTGCATGCCTCATGTCCTTGGAACCCAGAACAACTTATTTTTTACTGATCTCTGTCCTATTTTTCTTTTCTACGGCTCTATCAAAATAAATTGCTTCCATGTTTTATATTGCATCATCCTCTTACAAGAAAGGAAAACTTTCATTTTCTTATCTCTATTAAACTTTTTATTTTCTTATACTACCCCCCCAAGAATCACTTAAGTAATTACATATGTTTTAAGATTGTGAGTGAAAATGGCAAAGTTTGAGAAAATTACCTTCTTTCTGCTACCCAGTGCAAGGCAAAAAATGCAAGTTCTCTTACAAATATGTAATATACTTATTTTTTAATTACCCAAGCTTGACAGAGGAATGGGTAGGTTTTAACCCACTCCCTACCTACTGTCCGCTTTCCCCTAATTCGAAGTGAAGAGAACATTTTTTACGAGAAATGTGTCAGAATTTGCCCTTTTTCCTAAAGATAAGATGTATTTGTCGGGGGCGCCTGGGTGGCTCAGTGGGTTGGGCCTCTGCCTTTGGCTCAGGTCGTGGTCTCAGGGTCCTGGGATCGAGCCCTGCATCGGGCTCTCTGCTCGGAGGGGAGCCTGCTTCCCTCTCTCTCTCTCTCTGCCTGCCTCTCTACCTACTTGTGGTCTCTCTCTGTCAAATAAACGGATAAAATCTTTAAAAAAAAAAGATAAGATGTATTTGTCTATGAAAAGCTACAAAACACATGACATGGTAGAATTTTTATTTAAACCCCCTGGTTGTTTTCTCCGCATTGTTCAAATAATCAAAATTCTGAGTCAGAACTAAGGTTTGGCTTCTTAGTTTAATCCACAGTAAAATGACATGCTTCTGCTAAATTCCCTCTTTTAAGTCTTCTCTTTTAAGTGATCCACTAGAATATTCTCTGATTAATAAGTATACTCAGAGAATATCAGGTATTCAAAGAACAAAATATAGTCATGAGAGCCAAGTTGTCTTTGAAGCAACTGAATTAAAAAAAAAAAGAAAAGAAAAATAAATAGCAAAAGAGACCTTTCTTTCTTCTTTCGCACAGCCCCCTGATATAATGATGCATGACTACTGGAGTCTGTAGGCATTGTTTTCTCCTTTTAAAATTCTCTCTCCCCCTCACAAATCAATTTACTGCTTGGCAAATAAACACATAATGTATAAAGCCAACTTACAGATTGATATAATTGAAAGGAGAGCATGAGTTTATTGGCAAGGGACCACATTTCGCCTACATGACAGCTCTGGTGGTGGAAAGCTGTTTACAGTGTTTGATATGTGATCCATTATGTCTGCTACATTGTGAAGGAATGAAGATATGGTTAAATGGGACCAAAGAAAAGCTCAGGAATCCAAATCCTCATGCATCTTTCCCCCACTTGCGTTTGATTCTTTTTCACGGTCTTGTCAAAATTGGGAATTGATTTGTTCTAATAAAAGTAATTTCAGTATATAAAGCCATTGCCATTATTTTATGGAAGTGCTATTAAGGTTCATATTTGTTACCAGTTTTCATTATGATATTTATATGAATGAGGGAAATAACTGGTTACACTTCAACATCAAAATAACATTTCACATACTTACACACATTTTTAAGGGTCTCTTTTGTGATGAGTTCTTTTGTTGTGTTTGTAGCCTTGGAGGGCCTCTCTGTGAAGTCAGGGCCA
Source organism: Potos flavus (assembly GCA_028534135.1). NCBI lineage: Eukaryota > Metazoa > Chordata > Mammalia > Carnivora > Procyonidae > Potos > Potos flavus. Next base: position 107,595,241 of record CM052900.1, on the reverse strand, counting down.
GGTAGACGTTGGCTTAATATGAGCAAGTCTCCTTACAACAGTAGATTTCTAATATTGAATTTTAATATAAAATATTGCTTTTTGAAGTTACAGATTTCTTGTAAAAGTAAATGTTTGAGCAAATGCTGGAAGACCCTCTGATGGGAGTACCATTATGAAATTCCCACACTGCTTCCAGGACCAGACTAGGTATTCTCAAAAGTCCCTTTCAAATCTAACACGCTAACCTTCTCAATAAGGATTCCATATCAGATATTTACCACAGCTGTAAATGACATATAGTCAACCTGACACCAGCACAACTTTAAAATTTGAAAATGATTTTGGCTATTTCTGTGGAGGTAGATGTGAGGACGTTAACCTCTCCTTTCTTTTTTTTTTAGGACGTTAACCTCTCTTAAATGTAGTGAGTGCTGTGCTTTTTCTTGAACATTGTCTTTTCCCTTGTACTGTATGGTTCTAACATATATATATATATTTAAAGAAAATCTGTCTGGAGCTTTTTAATAATTCATGCTCTTTTTCATTACAAAACCAAAAAGTCAACTTAAAAACTTAGTAAAATTTTTATGAATGCTGGAGCCTATAATAACTTTGACTTTTCAAGGAGTAAAGACAAAAACATTGCTCCCTTATATACCTCTTTTCAATAAAAACCAATTTAAAAATTTACATTTTTCAAGGAGGGATATTCCCACAAACAAAACATAAGTATGCATCACACCGCGCCGGGCTGGATGCCTGTCACTCAAATCCCTGTCATGCCGTAAGCTACGCTGATACAAACAGAGAGGAAAATAGAGTTAGTTAGATGGGTTTACAGAATGATGTCTGCATGAGTGGCAGATGTTTGTGCTATAACCACATTATGTGAACTCAATTTTTATTATAGAACAATTGCTCCTAATAACTTTTATGTTCATGATCAATGTGTCATAAATTCATCGGAATTTCAAAAATGACCCAGGAAATCAAACGAATGGCTCTTCAGTTGTTTTCTCCCAATATATTCAATAATAACAATAAAAAAGTAACTGATTTGAGCACGTATTGAACTGTGGATTCTGACAATCTGTGAGATCTCAAATATGTGGCCCAGTCTTCCTGGTTCATGGAAGACCTGCCATTATGTCCGAGATGATTATCAATCATCGGACACACAATATTGTCTGCTGTAAGTGGGTAGTGTGATTAATAGCAGCAATTCAAGCATGATCTGGAAAGCTGTGAATTTTATTGACTAAGGGAACTGGTGATGCTCTCTTTTCATGTTGTTTGTACTCAATTTGTGCTGCTTTCAGTTATTGATACAGTCTATTACTATTTCGGTTATAATATCATTCCACATTATATCAAATCAATAGTAAATGTCACATGAAGCAAGAAACATGTTCATTTATCCTGTAGAAATATCTTAGCCTATTTTGGTCATCTTCAGTTTCATTCAGCAATAAGCTGATGGAAATAATTTAGGTTTGATGATCAATTTATTTACATATAAACAGGCTTTTACCTTCATATTTATAAATATTTCTTCCATCTTTACCACAGACTCTAGGTTTTCTTCACTGCTGATTCCTTAACATTAACACTGATAGTGACCACATTTGAAAGCGGGAAACAGACAAAATTTTTTTTAAGAGAGTGTACATTTGTTGACTGTCTTGGAAATCGGCTTCTACTTCATTTTTGCCCTGAGCATATATTGTTTAATCTTTAAATATGGGTTGTATATTTACATATAAACACACATACATATTGCATTGGTTTCTACTAGAAACAAATCTAATTTAAATTAAATGTTTTCCTGTATTTAGTCTGCAATGCCAGCTGGTAATTAGCCAAAAGAAATACAGCGTAGTCGGTAAGAGCATGGGCAGGTGGAGCCAGACTGTTTAGGTTTAAATTCGGTTAAATCGTTTATTAGCTATATAATATTCAGAACTGAATTAAGCACTCTGTGTTTCAACTCCATCATCTGTAAGATTAGTTGCTGGAAAACAAAACGTATTAATTAATGTTCTAACTGTTCTTAGTACTCAAGTACTGTTAAGCTCTTATTATTAGTTGTTATCCTAGTGAAGGTACCCAGACTAGGCACCTGGTTATATGTGTTTGGGTTCATCATCATACAAAAAGCATTTAGACCTGAAATGGTAGTTCAGCTAGTGAAGAGAAGTGGGCTAAGAGAAGTAAGCCAACACTACTTGTAACTTGTCAGACAGTATTTGAAGATTTAGCCAGAAAGTGAGACTAAGACCTGCTGACAAGATTGGAGGAAACAAGGACAGTATTCTGAAAGTCCAGTGCAGAAACTATTTCAAAAAGGAAATAAAGATCAACTATTTCCACAGTGAAGAGGAGGTGATGGTAGGATTAAGAATTGTCCATTAGCGTTGGCAACAGGGTCACCTTGACAATAGCAGTTTCAAAATGTGATGGAGTGAGAAAGAAGCAAGGACACAGAAAAATGATGGTACTGAGCACAGACAACAAATTCTAGGAGCAGAGAAATGTGCCAGTAGGTAAAGAGGACCAACAAAGTATAAGAATTTTTTTTTTAAGTTGCAATTTTTTATAGAGTATTTATTTGCAATATAAATGATTCAGTAGATATTGAAGTTGATGATGTCAGAGATGAGGGGATTGGTTGCAGGAGCAAAATTCTTCAAAACATGCAAAGGACTGAGTTATAATGTTCTAATTTACCATCCAGTGTAATTTGTTGTTGTTGTTTATTGTGTTCTTGACCCCTCAAATGAGACTCTGTGAAGGCGTTTTTTCATATGTCCCACCTACAAGAGGTCTAGGAAACAGGCATATAGTAAATATTTGTTAAACAAACATAGGCACAAATAATTGAATGAAAACATAAATAAACAAAAATAAATGAAATAGTGGTGTGGCCTTAGATGAGAGGACAGACAATTTTGACAATTTTCTTCATTGTCACCGGAGGGAAGAAAAGCATATAGGAGCAGATGGATGTACATTAGTGGGGTTGTCAATCATAACACATAGGTGTTCCTGTCAGTCTACTTCTACCGTATTATGAAATATAATATGCGAAATTTACTTCAAGGGGGAATAATGACAGATAAAATTAAGGAAATCTTGCAGAGAATAATAAAAAGACAATGAAACAATAGGAGAAACCATATTTTTTGAAATGATTAGAGATTTGATTTAGAAGGTCAAATATCTGACTAGTGTATTTCAGAAAGAAAATAGAGAAAAGAGAAAGAAGACAATTATCAAATAAGTATTACAATATATGTGTTAAAACAATGGTTATTAAAATACATAATTGTCATTAAATTTACATAATCAAAAGGGTTAATGGAAGAACTCAAAGCTTGTAGAGAGAAGAAAAGTAAGATTGTTCTTATGTAAAGTTCATACAAAGTCAAGAGACTCTCAGTAGCAATGGTAGTCAGAAGACAAAAAGGGTAATGATTTAAAAATTCTGAGGAAATCTTGGTTTTATCATAGAATTAAATACTGGGAAAAATTATGAATCCAATGTGAGGATACAAAAAATATACGATCAGATATGCAATTTCTCAAAAAATTACCATCTTTACATATACGATCAGGAATTTACTAAATTGAGAAAGTTAAATAAGAAAGGACAAGAACATGAGATCAAAGAAACTGGAAATCCAGCCTAAAAGATAGGCAAAAGATGACTAAGAAACAAAAGTTCCAGCATACGAGCTATGTGTAGACCATAAGAATAAACAATTCATATTGGAGTAAGAAGATGTAAGTATTCGGGAGCAAAAGTTCTGCAAATAAATTGAAGTGATAAATTCTAGAAGGTATCTGAACATTTGAAAAATTGTACCTAATAGCTACTGGAAATTATAGATGAATTGATTGGTATAGAAGTAAATATGCAAAAAAATACAAGCAATTTTTAATAATAGAAGAAACTACTAATCATACAGGAAAGAAAAGATAAATATGTCACTTGACTTAGCAGTGTATTATTTTTATACATTCGAAATAGTATGAAAATTAAGTAAATAGTCTGAAGATTACGTTAGAATGATAGTTGGAAAAAAAACCCAGAATGGGATTATTGGTGTAAAAGGACTAAATTTGTATCTACCATAAAAACGAGTCATTAGATAATATTTAAAATACAGAATCAAAGGGCACTTGGGTAGCTCGTTGATTAAGCAGCCAACTCTCAATTTTGGCTCAGGTCATGATCTCATGGGTCGTGAGATCAAGCCCCATGTCGGGTTCCCCACTCAGCTGGGTGTCTGCTTGGGATTCTCTGCCTCTCCTTCTCTCTCTGCCCCTCCCCCTGTTCATGGTCTCCCCCTCTCTCTCAAATAAATAAATAAATCTTAAAAAAAAATAAAATACAGAATCAATCAACAGCAATATATGAAAATCATAAACAAATTTTAAGGCAAATACAAGAACAAGTAGACGGGGATAATTTCCTTTGGGGAGAACAGAAGGACAGAGCTGCTCTTTTACATGAAACCTTACACTTGTATTATTTCAATAAAATAAATTGAGTATAGAATTAATTTGAATGCATGCACACATGTGTATAACCACCCCACTGGCTATTGATGGAGACCTCAAAATAATAAATAAGAAATTTTGACAGCTATTTTAAGTTTCAGGTGCTTATATCTTTTGTATTTACTGTAAGAAGGAGAAAGAGTGGTTGAACATAGTGATTTTTAAAATTGAAGTGAAACATATAGCTCTACTGTACAAGTGGATGGCTTTTGACAAATATAGTGATACATTCAGTACACTAGTTATGATATAAAAATTTTCATCACCCCAGAATATTCTCTCATGCATATTCCAGACATTTCTTACCTTCCCAAAGACAAACACTATTCTGATTTCTACCTACATAGTTATACCTGATTTTGAATGTGATATCAAAGGACTCATATAGTACATCTGGTTTTGCGTCTAATTTCATTTACCCAAATAATGAGGTTCAGATTCATTTATGTTTTATGTTTTATGTATGTATTATGTTTTATGTTCAGATTCATTTGAGTATAGCAGATATAGAATATTCTGCTCTGAGTCCCCCAACAAGAAGGAACTCACTGCTCAACTGCAAAAATTATGGTCAGCTGATAGCCTCTACCTAAAGCTCCTTCATGACCCACCTCAGCTTTGAGTCTGTGCTGCACTTTCTTTGAGGGCTGCTCTCACATAATGGCACATCAAGGCAGAAGTAGGTGATATCAAGCTGTTACTAAAGTGGCCTCCAGCCAATGGCAGTAAGTCTTGGCGCAAGACATTTACACCCTACACAGAGCCCCTCCTATGGGAAGTCTTTGCTCACCAGCTTCCCCTTGAGCTGGTAGAGATCTTCAGGACTGCAAAGGCATGAAAAGTTCTGACCAATCAAGTTTTCTCTTCCCTCTTTCTTCAGGTGTTACTCTCCAATAATTTTGTGCAGTCCTACCTCCTCAGGAGTTGTTTCCCAATGGACCTAGCCTGTGATCACGGATGTGTTATTCATGTGATTTTGTTGATGACTAGTGTTCCATTGTGAGAGCACATCACAATTTCTTTATCCATTATCTTGGACTTTGGAATTGTTTTTGGGTTTTGGTTATTATGAATAAAGCTTCTCTAAACATTCTAGTTCATGTTTTTGTTTATGGACTGATATTTTAGGAATAGAATGACCTAACCACAGGAGAGGTATAGAGGTGACTTCATAAGAAATTGCCAATTTTCTAGAGTAGTTGAATCATTTTACATTCCCAGCAATATGGGAAAGTCCAAACTGCACCATATATTTGTCAACACTTCTTATCAAGAATCTAAATTTTAGCCATTCTAGCAGGCATAAAGTGATACTTTGTGATTTTGGTTTGCCTTTCCCCAATGATGCTAACGTTTTCCTGTGGTTATTAATCATTCATTTATATTCTTTTGTTAAGTATCTGCTCAAATCTTTTGTCTCTATATTCAATCAGGTTGCCTTTGTTTTTGCTTGTATTTTGGTATTGACTTGTAAGCCTTTGTTCTCTTGTTTTTTTCCCCTTTTTAAAAATTTTTATTATTTTTTATTATGTAAGCATTTGTAAACATTCTTCATAAAAATGCTATGCAAGGAGGCACCTGGATGTCTCAGGCAGTTAGTCATCCAACTCTTGATTTGGCTCAGGTCATGATCTCGGGTCTGAGATCGAGCCCCCCAACAGGCTCCTTGCTCTGGGTGTGGAACCTGCTTGGGATTCTCTCTCTCCCTTTGCTCCTCCCCTGTCCTCCCTCTCATGCTCTCTCTCTCTCTCTAAAAACAAACAAAAAAAACCCAAAAAACAGGAAGAAAAAACATCCTTTGCAAGTATAGGTAGTGTGAAGAGTGTCTCCCCATATGTCGCTTGCCTATTCATTTTTTATTACTGGTGTTTGGTTGATGTCTTTTAAAAAGTTGATGAAAATAATTTATCATTGTTTTCTTTCATGATTATTACTTTTGGTGTCTCATTTAAGAAATTTTGCAGACACCCCAGTTACTAAGATATTCTCCTATATTCCCTTCTAAAAGAAGTTTTATGGTTTTAACATTTACCTTTAACTTTATGATCTGTCTCAAATTGATTTTTGTTTATGAATATATATTTTGGAATATTTTTTCCTCCTATCTATCTACTTGTTCTAGTAAAATTTGTTGAAAAGATTTTTCTTTCTTTAATAACTTGTTTTGGAGTCTTTGCCAAAAATCAATTGTATTGTTCTATTTCCAGACTCAGAATAGTCTTCCTCTGACCCATTCGCCTATCCTTAATATCAAACTGGTATATTATTGTAACATTAGAGTGAGTCTTGAAATTAGTGTTAGTCCTCCAACTATATTTTTCTTTTTAAATATTTTATGGATATTCTTGGTCATTTGCATATCCATATGAATTTTAGAATCGATTTCTCAATTCCTACAAAGAAATGGATATTGATCAGGATTCCATTAAAAGTATGGACTAAATTGGGAAGAATTGACATCTTAATCATTTCCAATTCATGAATATGGCATATCTTTCCATTTAGTTAGGTCTTTAATTTCTCTAAACTATCATTTTATAATCTTAACTACAGATCCTTCTCTGTATCTTATTAAATCATTTAATGTAATTGTAATATTTTATGATTTTGATGTTATTATAAATGGTATTTCTTAAATTATGTCTTCAATATTTATGCTGGAAGTATATGGAAATACAATTGTTCTTGGAATATTGCCTTGTTAAATCCACTTTTTATTTCTGGCAGCTTGATTGTAAATTTACAATTTTATATGAAAAATAGTATAATGTTATCTGTGAATAAAGAGAGTTTATTTCCAGTGTATTGTTGCATGGAAGTGTGGCAGTGGTCATCCTTGCTTCTTTCTAATCTTAGAGGAAAACATACACTATTTCAATATTAAATATATAATTACGATGTTGCTGAGGTTTATTCAAGAATGCTTTTCAGATAGAGGACATTTTTAATTTGCTGAGAGCTTTCCAAAGCAAAAAATGAGATGCTGAATTTTGTCAAGTATATTTCTTTTTTTTTCTTTTGTTTAAAAAGGATTTTTATTTATTTATTTGACAGAGAGAGATAGAGTACAAGCACACAAGCAGAGGGAGCAGCAGGCAGAGGGAGAGGGCTACTGCAAGGAGTCTGATGCGGTACCACTTCACTGACTGAGCCACTCAGGTGTCCCAGTGCGTTTCTTTTTAATAACACCTTTGTAGTGATATAATCCATATATAATAAAATTCATGCTGTTGAAACGTATAATTCTGTGTTTAGTATATCCACAGTGTTGTGCAATCACCTTCAGTTTCTAATTTCAGATCACTTCCTCACCCCAAATAGAAATCCCGTGCCCATTAGAAGTTATTTCCCAGACTTGTTGCCCCAGCGAGGACGTGCAGTACCCTGTAAACAGAGGACACTGGGTAACATTGTCTTGTTCCTGTCATCAAGGGGAAAGAATCTAGTCTTCACTGTCAAGTGGAGGTTAGTGTGGGTTTTTTGGTAGATGTTCTTTAACAGATTGACACAGGTCCTTTCGACCTCAAGTTTGTTAAAGATGTTTATCCTGAAAGGTGTCAGATTTTGTTAGATGCTTTTTCTACATCTATTGAATTGATCATGTGGTTTTTGTTCTTCTTTCTATCAACATGGTGTATTACATTGATCAATTTTCAGATGTTACGCTGATTTGCATTCCTGCAATAAATCGCACTTTTTCATGGTCTATATTCCTTTTTATATGTTGCTGGTTTTGCTTTGCAATATTGTGTTGAGGATTTTTTATGCAATAATCATAGGGGATATTATAGTTTCCTTTCCTGATGTCGTCTTTGTCTGATTTTGGTATCATGGTAATACTGACTGACCTCATAGAAGGAATTGAGAAGGCTTCCCTCCTCTTCCATTTTTTGGAAGATTTTTATAAAAATTGATATTAATTCTTCTTTAAATGTTTAGCAGAATTTACCAATGAAGTCATCTGCATTGAACTTCTCTTTGTGGGAAGTTTCAAAATTACTAATTCAATCTCTTTACCTGTTACTGGTTTATAGAAATTTTCAAAAGATCATTTTAAGGCAAGGACCTGTGTGAGAGTAGTTTATTGTAAGGAGACCTCAAAAGTCACTCATCGGGGCTGAGGAAGTGGGAAGAGGGTATGTTAATGAGTTGGTCACCACTGTGGGCTATTGAGCCTCAGTTTCTAGGAATTTAGGGAGATGGATTGGAAAGGTCCTCAGAATTATCACACCCAGGGCATGAGGATGATGAAGTATTTATTTATCGTGAAACTCTACTGTGTCATTGGCTGAAGCTGCTCATAGGGGCACTAACTCTTGGATGCTTCTAGTAGAAAGGCTATGCCAAAGTCCTCAGGCAGAGTGGGCACCATTTGCAAGTCTGGAAAGGTGAGCACCGAGAGGGTATGAGTAATGCACCAACGGTGTCTGGCAGATGCTTCAAGGCATGGTGTCTGTTAATGTACTATAACTCTATTACACTCTGCTTTTCGTTAGAGATTCGCATCTATAAGTCTGTCACCACCGAATTGTATGCTTCCTTAGAATTTTATGTCTTAAACATCTCACATGTAACACCTCTTTTCCATTTCTAAGGCTACTGTCCTAGTTAAGGCTCACAATAATCTTGACTGGATGCTCACGTTAGCCTACCAACTTTTTATCTACCCTTCTTTTCTCAGATTCAAGGGATGATAAATAGACTCAACTTCTTTATCTATCTATCTATCATCTATCTATCATCTATCTATCTAATCTATCATCTATCATCTATTATTATCTATCTATCATGTATCATCTCTCTATCATCTATCATCTATCTATCATCTATCATCTATCTATCTAATCTATCATCTATCATCTATCTATTATTTATCTATCTATCATGTATCATCTATCATCTATCTATCTATCTATCTATCTATCTATCTATCTATCATCTATCGTAAACGTACAGTGCTATGTTAGTTTCAGGTGTACAGTATGCTGATTCAACAATTCTATACATTCGTTAGTGCTCATCAAGATTAAATGTACTCTTAATAACATTTATCTATTTCACCCTTTCCCTCACCGTCCTCCCTTCTGGCAACCACCAGTTCGTTCTCTGTACTTAAGAGACTCAACTTCTTGGTTAGAAGAGTGGCAAAGAATTTTGCAGTCTTGTCTTTCTACTCACCTGTAGTAGATCACATGTCTTCAAAACCAGTCTCCACATTGCCAAAATAATATTATTTTTAGATCCCTATTTTATTATTCTCTCCCCACGCTTATGCTCAAAATATTTTAAGCCTTCTAATCCATACTGCATACATATAGCTCTGTATGATGGGGCCACTGCCCCTCTGCCTAATTCATTTTATCTCTTTCCTCTATGTACTTACGCTCTAGCAATACCAAGGTACTTATAATTCTTATAATGCTAGCAACTTTTACACACTTTTCTTTGTCTTTTAATACAGACCTCCCTTATTCCAATGAATACACACACACACACACACACACACACACTTACACACACCCTCCTTCCTATCTTCTCCCACCACTAAATCTGGGACCACATTTCTTTTCATGCCAATCCATATAACTAACTAATATGTAATTTTAGTCTGACTATTTCTCTCTGCACTAGATTCAGCTACTGAAGGATATAAATGATGATATCTTTTAATATTTATATTCTCAATACTAAGTGTAGGCCTAACACATGGCAAATTATTAATAAAATATGTGAAATGAGTGGATGAATGCACTTATCATTGTTGTATTTGCTACAACAGTGCCTAGTTTTTCTGTAAAGCCAGAGAGGGGAGAGGGTACAAGAGAAGATGAGTAGGATGTCATTGAAAGAACGTAATCTTTCAAACAGACAAAATGTATCTTATGTTCAAATTTTAGTTCTGCTCTTTCCTATCTAAGTGACTTAGGGCAAGTTATTTAAACTCTCAAATGCATTTTCCTCTTCTTAAAGAAAGGGATGATCCTATTTCTTAAAGGTAGGTTTGGAAGTGCACACATGCACACATGTACACACATGCATACACATGCACACGCACACGCGTGCACACACACACACAGAAGGCGCAATGCTTAGGGAGACTTTTGGATTTGGGAAGCCGCAAATTCCTCATCTGGGTATGTTACTCCGGCCCATTTATTGATAGACCCAAAGAGCTTCCGGGTTTGAGTGAGGCCCAGAGCAGAAGAGAGATCTGCAGCAGGTCCAGGCGTGGTCTGGCAGATCCAATGGGGCTTACAGTGGCGGTGGCAGACAGGGATGTCCTTTGGGGCCCTTGGGAGGTCCCTGTAGGTGAGTTGTAGCACAGCAACCTAGGAGTTTGGAGCAAAGCCCCACTCTCCTCTGCAGATAAGCAGTTCTTGACCTGTTACTAGGCTCTGTAGCCCCAAGAGAGTCTTGATAACAGGTCGAATTTTGGATGAAACACAAGTTAAATATTTTTTTGTATTGTGGACCTGAGTATTTCTGTCAGGACGAAATAGAGAGAGGAAAACAAATCTGATGAGTATGCTATTGAAGTTTTTTAATTGTCAGAAATTTTATAGATTATAATAACCATGAATTAAATCTTAAATCAGAGTTATTTTCATATGGCCCTCCAAAATGATTTACGTGAAGTGTAGTATATATTGTAGAAAAAGCTATGTGACATTGGTGATGAATAATTTTGGATCTGAGAATAGAATATGTGATTTGAAAATGGTTGATTCGTAATGAAATGAGAGCAAGTCAAAATCCATCTGGATATGGACGTGAAATATCTTATTTGTTCTTTGAGATACAGAAACTGGGCAATATTTTATCATACTAGGAAACTTCTTTCCTTCTACATTTAGATGATACTATCCTCCATCCAAGATTTTCTTTTTATTTCTTATGGGTTTTAATAGGAAGGACGTTTTCTAGAGTAGATATATAAAATCAGATATTACTTGGAATATATTCTTGGTAGAACAACCTGGGAGTCTTTGGTACTGAAATATAATCTCTGCAAGGTCAATGAACTCTGTCAAGAAGGTTTTTGGTGATTTTCTTGTGAGACACTAAATACTTTATTGAAAAAGTAAATTCCCTCAGGGAATGATTACCTATTAACACTCACCTCAGTTTCCCCTTTGAAATGTAAGAAACAGGATACACTTCAAACAAACACTGCAGATTTACTTATTCTTACTAACTTTTGATTATCAGGTATGTGGTAAGACTATACAATTTCTCTTAGTTATACTATTTGGGAAAAATTTTAAAAAGATTTTATTTATTTATTTGACAGAGAGAGACACATTGAGGGAGGGAACACAAGCAGGAGGAGTGGGAGATGGAGAAGCAGGCTTCCCACGGAGCAGGGAGCCTTTGTGAGGCTCAATCCCAGGACACTAGGATCATGACTGGAGCCAAAGGCAGATGCTTAATGACTGAGCCACCCAGGTCCCCTACTGCTTGGGCAATGTTTATTTTATAAGTAGGAAGAAGAAAGGAAACAACAAATATGTATTTTAATTCTTTGTAATTGCTTTTCAATGAATATGTGGTTAATACTTCAAGAAAGCTTTATAAATGAGATAATTACAGAAATATTGTATATAAGGCAATTTTTCTTAATTTTTAATTGAATGTCTTTGCGTGTTAAAATAATTTTAAGAAAATACCTCAGACTTTTTCTGAAGTTTAAAAAATGTTAAGTAGCAACAATAATGGAATCTTTCTTTTCCTTTGTCTCCCCCTGGGGGGGGGGGGGGGGGGGGGGG
>CM052900.1:107518573-107582830 GCA_028534135.1 Potos flavus | reverse complement strand
TGTTTAAATAAATACCTCAGTTTGTATGCTGCCTGTTCTCTCTTGAATATGTTTTCCCATTGCTGCCTAAGTGGGAGTCAAACAAGTTCTAAAGTTATTATTATGTATGCATTGATGTATACATGAAGCTATTAACACAGAAATCTTTGACAGGGCAAACTTGTAATGACTTCCCTGAAGCTGTTATCTTGAACTGTCTCTAAATGTTCCTTTCCTCTTTGTTGAGCAGATTTTTTTAGGAAAAGGGCATAACATATATAGAGTCAGAAAACATTTAGATTTTGCCTTTTTGTAAGTTCATAGCAGCCAAACTATTTCATTTAAAAAGTGTGAAAAAAATAATGCTTCTGGGCTAAGAATATATGCCAAGTTTACGCCAGCATCACATTTTTTATGGCTGATTTATAAACTTCTCAAAAAGGATGGAAATGCTGACACATTAATAACTCTGGCAGAATAAGTCCTGCACACTTTGGGGAAAAAAATAGAGAAAAGAAATAAAATGGACAATTCCAGCCTAAAGAATGGAAATTTCTGAAAAGAGATAGGAGATATTTTATGTTTTGCATAAAGAATCTCACTTCTTATAGTTGTTTGGTAAGAAATAAGTAATTACAGATTATTTTATCTTAACAATAAGTATTTACCATCATTTTACCTATTCCTTTAAAATAATCCAATATTAGAATGGTATTAAAAAAGATAAGTGATAGTTTTAATGCCAGTAAACATGTTTTTTTCTTTTGAAATAATTATTAAATTTGAGTACTATTAACCTTAAATTATAATGAAGGAAGGCAAAAGTCTTAAATATAAACATGGTAGTCCCTACATTTTCAAATTAATGTAATAAAATATTGAATATATTTAAAAAATTATGATACTCAATATTCCTATTGGTACAGAAAAAAAAAGGTACTATCATACTACTTACTAGAAGATAAATTTGATACTGTATGCTCAAAACCCTACATTTCATGCATGTAGACTCAATTGTTACATTTCCAAGTGCCTAGCCTTTGTTTTTGATTAAGGATTTGGTTAAATATTTATAAATCAATATTGTTTTATATTATTTAAAAAATTGCAAACAACTTTGTGAACAACCGTAGAGGAGACATTAATTATGGTGAGCAAGCAAATGTAATACTTAGTAAATTCAAAGAACAATCCTTGAAAGATAAATAAAAGCTGAAGAAACTGGTACAAATAAAAACATAGCTATATAAATATAATGATATAGATATAACAGGATGTAAAAAATTGAAATTTTTACCAGTCACTGACATAAAACATGCTAAAATGTTTGCCTTATCACCTCATGCATGTTTTCAATGTAAATTCTATAGAATCTGGTCTAAGAATTTCGAATTTCCTCAGCCACTTTGAGATTTCATGAGGGTGAATGAGGAATAATTCTTATGATGACATAATATTTGTAAAGACTGTGTTTTGAGTTTCATTCTCTCCTTCATCCCTGTGGTGAGATAATTTCTTGCCCTCTCTCATCAAACCTATAGTGGAGATATTCTATGGAGGTCCACAAAGAGCTTACATGTAACCCTCCCCCATTAGAAGGCAGGACAAATGATGGTCTAACTCCCACCTACAAACATCTAGTATAAATGTGGCTGGCTTGACTCACTGCCTTGGTGGTTGATCCGATTGAAGCACTGTTCTATGGGGGAACTCACAAGCCCGGACTTGGGTGAAGCAAAGATGAATGAGTCGTTGTCAATTAGAAGAGGACTATCAGGAACAGACTATGCGCATGGTCTTCATAAGTCTTGTCTCACTGGGCTGCCTAGAGGGGAGACTCCAGTAAGAAGAAATTGGCAGTTAAACACCTAAGGGCTGAGGAATGAGTACTAAGCCATCACCTTTGTCATTTACCTGGGACAAGAGAACTGCTGGAAAGAAAAGTCAGCTGATATCTTTTCCTGGGTCCGCAAAAAAGCAAGTTCAATGAAGTCAAGCAACATGAGCTTACCATAGTGTTTCGAGGTAATTTTTGAAGGCTGATACTCTAAAACTGCAATTAGTGAAAATTAAAATGATCAACTTGGAGAACGGTCAGGACACTTTGCATGGAGAGGCCTCATATGGCTTTATTGTCAGAGAATTGAGTCTAGTGGTACCAATGATTAGAATGAATAATCTTAGACAAATTAATTAACCTCTTCAAACTACAGCTTCCTCATCCATTTTGTAAAGGGGATAATAATGCTACCCAACTCCCAGAGTTAGAGTGAGGATTAAGTGAGATAATGAATGCAAAACATTTAATCCATTGTCTTGTAAGTAGTAAATGCTCAGTAAATCTTAATTACATTATTATCATTATATTGCTTGTCATGCAGAGCAAAACACCTGGGACAAACAGGGGGGCTGTGAGAAGGCAAACGTTGCTGAGGAGCCTTCTTCATTTATGGCCGGGAGACGAAGATGAACCTGTGACATATTAAGAAGCCTTGTAAACCAAGGCCATTTAAATACTGAACTTCCAGTGTTTTGAAAGTGCTAAAATGCATTTTTTTTTCATTAAAACTCTCAAGCTTCCTGCAAATTGCCAACTAGGAAGAAAACAAACAAACTGCCATTTCTTGGAATGCCAGCAATAAGTGGAAATTCCACAAAAATATCTGTGTCCCCACCGGGAGAATGGCACCAAAAACAACATCCGCTATTTATTCTCGGAACTATTTGTACCTTGCTAGAAAATGACACAGGGACTCCCTCACTCTCTGCTGTATTATTTAACTCGGAGGGATATAAAGTTCATCACCTCTCCATCTGAACTCTGTTCCTGTCGGTGTCACAAATGGTGTCATCAGCGGGAAGCTCACAAATGTTTGTAATTAAAAAACAACTTTACTCCCAGGCACATACGCGGTCTGTATATAGGAAGAGATGTTTTTCACCATAGGAACATTCAGGCTCTAGCACAAAATTTGGAAAATTAAATTAAAAACGTGTGCATTGATTTGTGAAGCCCCGTTAGTGGCTTGCAGTGAGTCTGCGTGGCTGCGGTTGTGGACACACGGCTTTGAATCCCCGATCTATAATTTACTGAGCTTTCACGCTCCTTTCATATATAAATATTCAGCTTGGCAAATCTGATTTCTTTTACCACCAATCCCTGTGATTCATTTTCTACAACTATGTGGCGTGGGCCCCCTGCGGAAAGCCTGATATCGTCCTCCTGCTGCTCTGTCCACCTGTTTAGAATTTACATCCAAAATTCATCTAAAACATACCATTTTCCCCCTGGAGAATAGCGAGTTAATATATTTACAAATTCCAGATGAACTAGATATGTTCTGAAGGCTTTGCAGTTTCATATTTTGGAAATTACACTTTGATGGAGCTGACAATATCTACTTTCCAGAGTAAAATCAAAACAGAACCCCCTCCTAAAATAAAGCCCAAATGAAACAACACACCAAAAAGAATTTCTCTGATGCACGTTTCATGAAACATTTTCCCCGCTTTTCACCATGGCGTTCAACATGCCAGAACCAAACACAAATGATTGTATGCATTTTAGCTTCGATTTTACTTAATAAAAACAGACAGAATTAATTTTCATGGGAATTATGCAATTTTTCTGAAGTTCTGGCGTACGTGGCTCCTGAGGCAGCTCTCCATCTATCACAGCTCAGAGCTCAACTTCCTTCTTTCTAATAAATTGCATTAGCATAGATTACTTTGGAGTGAACATTGTATGGACTTCTTTAATCAATGCTAGGAAACTCTTTGTGCTTGTAAGCTTATTCATAAATTTCTCTGTTCTGTTTCTTGAAATATTTTTGATCGCGGGACCCAAGTAGGGGGCAAGATGGCAGAACTTCTTTAATTTAATTTAGTATGCTCCTGCTAGAAAGCTCCAGCTTCTGGAGAGAATTCTGAAAAACATATGTCTGCCTTCCAAAGTGAAAAACATGCATCTGTTTCTTAAATGTCAAAACAATAATAGTAAAGTTCCAGCAGCCACACATAAAGGTTTGAGTGGCTGTCTTACCATGGTAGAGCTGGGCCTTATTTTTAGACAGCTGAGAAATCCCCCAAGAAACACACACATTATCTTAACTGCGCATGCATGCAGTGCCGGGAGAAGGCCAGAAAAAGGAAACTCAGAGTGAATGATGTGGGCAGGCAGAGATTACAATTTATGGAAGAGAAATTGGCTTGGATAATAGAGGTTTGTGATGCAATTATGACTATCTCTTTAAATAGTCCCCCAACCCCAACCCCGGGGTTCTTTCCATCACTCTATTTTAGACTTACCTGAATTCATTTGGTCACAATTCCCCAGTTTCTCCATCAGTACATCCTTTGGTTTCTGTTACCTGTGAATCAGTTTGTTTTCTTCCGAATGCCTGCATTTACGGAATGTGGTCAGGAACTGATAGGGTCCAGAATAAACTGGGTTGATTATTTCTTCCTGTGCAATACACAAGCTGGCAGGAAGGAAATCCCACCTTTTTTCCTCTTCAAAAATAGTGTTTTCACTGTTATATAAGAGAGAACAGATAAAAAGGAGGTTAGCTAGAGTGTCAATATTTCCTATATGGAATGATAAACATTTTAATGTAATTAAGAGTTAGGATTAATTTGTTAATCCTTATATTTTCCCTTGTCTATTCAAGAGATGTATCTCTAATTAAATTTCCCTTTGGCCACACTAATGAAAAGAATATCGTCTAGAACTCTAGCCATAGTCAGCATGTGTGGGCAGTAGCGATAAGGCTGCGTAATTGCAGGATTAATAATTGGCTTTTTATTGAGGCTGAAAGCTATGCACTGTATAGAAACTCACTGAATTACTTGAAATCACATCTATAGAGTCTTTGCTTTGTGCTGTTTGCTTTGTACTGCTTCTTCTAATAACTCCTTTTTCCCTTTTTTGTGTTTCTCTGATTTTTGCAAGCAGGGTAACAATCATGCTACGGCTACTCAATTGTTTCCAGGTCATTCTCTTATTATTGGTTTTCCATAATCCCCATAAGCAAGAAGTGCAATTTAAATGGCAGTAGCAGTTCTGTGATTAAGAATACTGATTTTTAATAACTGCAACTCAGTTTCCTTATTTATAGTGCAGACCACGGAGTCATTGCTAATGTGGCAGGTAGACAGTTTCCCTTTCAAATCTTGCAGGGATGAGAAATAATCTTACAACCACGCTCAGAGCTTGTTAGCAGGCTGCTAATATATACAGTAGTATAATTTTGTTTCTTTTCCTTGATGGAACTGAGACAGGGTTTGGGAGGAGTGCTGTCCCGAGGAACCATCATCTATCTACTGTCTTCCCTTCTGAAATACAGAAACAAAACCTTTATGGCTTGGTACAAATTCTTCCTTAGAAAATCCTACTGACTCGGTCATCAGTTAGGTCAGTTTATAGCAATATCAGAGTGCGCTGGAAAGAACCCTGATGCAGGGCATTGGAGAGAATGCCCTCCTGAACCGAAGCCATTTGTGATGGCTTGCGCATCATATTCTTGCAATACTGGAAACAATAAAAACTAAGTGGAGGGTTGGTTCTACGGTGCTGTCTTGCATGAGAAAATTCGGGAACTTGCCACTCCTTTCATCTTTTGCTCTGTGAACCTGCAAACATAGAAGGTGCCCATAGAATGTTTCCAGTAGGCTTCACTTCTACTTTGCGTGACAAAGGCTTCTACATTCTGCGTAACATGGTCTATTCTCTTGACTTCAGTATTTATTACCTGGTTATCTGAAGACCAAAAATGGGTAATATGGTTGGGGTGGAAGCAAAATCCCTGGAAACTCCCAAGCTCTACAAAGTACTTTCTTTCCTTCTTCTTCTTCTTCTTTTTTTTTTTTTTAAAGAGAAAGACTAGTGTGTGGCAATTTCTATAGAAAAACCCTGATTATGAAAGATGATAAAGTAAACTGTGCCTATGAGAATTAATTATCAGCTGTAACCAACTAAGTCAATTCTTCACCTGGTTAGTTGTAACCACTGCCCGTTCTTGTTTTTCTGGTGATTCAAGTCATAAAGCTTTTAGGATCTACGATTCTCTGCAGGCTCTGCTTTTGTTAATACTTGTAGAGCCCTAAAATACTGAGTGGCTTCCTTGAGAACTTTAGGTATATTATTATTCTTATTTTGGGCACCTTAATCATTTAATATTCCTTTGCTATCTTCACATATTAATATTTATTAGCATTATCTACTTAGAGCTTTATTTCATACTTGGGGGATACATTTCCTAACATCATTTACATAGTTAGTGCTCATGATTTCCAATGCACTTAGCAAAAGAGAAGATTAATCTCTGTAAGTAAAATGTAAACTAAGTACAGTTAAAAATGAGGTACCGAAATTCAAGGGCAAGTGAAGTGCATGCGGGTCTTTCAAACCACAGATTAACAAAGTATGTTTTTATGCATTGTTCTTTGACTACCTTTTGACTTTAAAAAATCCTGTTTGGACCCTTCATGTGATTGTAACACAAAAGTTCCTTTTGTTTTTATAATCTTTGCTCATGGTTTACTCTGATGAAAAGAAATGGTCTTCAAAGATTATTTGCTGCAAATTTCCATAAAGAATGTGATTTATCCTGCACTATGTGTCCATTAACTATTATTGTTTTCAATCTGTCAGCTCTTCAACAATGTTTTCCTTAAATTCGTATGCAAAGCTTGTAGAAAAACATCTTATTGACTCTTTTATTATTCAGCATGTTAATTTAATATTTTTTGAAAGCTAATAAAACCTAAATGCCAAAGGAAAATGGAACTGTTTACAATTCAGTGAGACTGAAATAGATCAAATTTAAGATTTTATTTATTAATATAAATGTTTAAAGATGATCCACGTAGGGGGAAGGAGAAGGACACTTTGCAATCGTAGTTCTCTTGGCGACAGCAGGAAGTAACTTAAAAAACACTAAGTTACTAAAGGAGAGAAGTAAAAAACCAAGGTGGACCGGGGCATCATAGATGCAGCAGAGGATTATATCCAGAGCTATGTGTTATCCTAAGACAAGAGTAGGAAGTCTGCTTTCTTAAGAGCCTTTAATTCTATGAGCAAAATTGTTAGATCTAACTGTAGGCTGATGGGGAGATTGTAAGTGTACACAGGCATGCACACACGAACACACATTTGTGAGTGATGGTGGGGGTGGCGTTGGAATTGGTGTACTTCACTGCTTTTTAATTCATCTCATGACAAGAACAATTGCCAGGTTGGACATTGTCAAAGGAGCCAGAGGCTTACAGAAGTAATGCTTGGCATGGTTGTCTGCTTATTTAGAATTTGCATGATATAAAAGTATGCAATTTTTTTTACTTGTGCTATATGTCTAAAACTGAAACACATAAATACACACACATGCACGTGTATGCGCGTGCACACACACTCACACACACACACACACCCCACCAGATAAATAAACAAACATAACCAAACAAAGGCAAAACAACAAACAATGACATAAGCCAGCCAGTGGGTCAACATATTTTTTATTCGGCTAGAATTTGGTTAATGGTGTTAATAACATCAAAGACATGATGTTTATTATTGTATTGGCTCTTTTGCTTGGCGTAGAGAAAAACTGTCCCGCAAATTATGCAGTACTACCAGTAATTTCAATCATCTATGCCTTGAGTGGTATAATCCATAGCTGTTGCTAGGGAAAAAAATTCTAAGTCAAAGGCTCTGTGATTCAATGATATGAACAGCATTGTTAAAAATGCTGAACAGAGAAAGGGACTACTAAAACAATGGTGCCCAGAAGGATTTTTGTGGGTTGTCTTCCCAGAATAAATAAATCAAGTATAAATTAGAGGAACAGAAAAGATAGATTTCACCACAAATTTAGATGAAGAGGTTTGAAGGAAATATTTAGTTAATTGGCTCACAAGACTGTTATGTTTGGAGAAGGAATAAGTTGTAGAGGGGTGGTCAGTAACTAAAGATACTATTAAAGACGGGGTCAGATGAGTGATTATGTAGAGCGCAGTCTAATTCCAGCTTTAATAAAGTAGTTTCAGTTTTATTTTGGGGTGATCGTGAATGGTGCAGACTCCTGAAGAAACAGTATCAAAGCAAAGGTAGGATAGGTTCTGTACACTTCTGAGTAGATTACCATAAAAGAAATATACTGTAGAAAGTTCTACAGACAGAAAACATTACTTTTAACTTATGATAATTATTCTAAACTTTTTATGGAGAAGGAGATCATTGAAAAATATTGATGTTAAGGAGATTATTATAGGTCTAGAGATGATGTCATTGGAGCGTAAGTTGTGACTTCTGGCAGATCGGAAACCGTAGATTATTGCAAGAATCTCTTAGTCTCTTTGGGCGTCCATTTCTGGTAAAATCAGGAGACTAAAAATAATTTCTAAGAGTTTTTTAGATTTAAAATTTTATGATAAATGAACTAATAATATTGCAAATAATGGATCTGTGCATATTTCTTCATATCAGGTTACTTTTGTGGAGTGTTAGGGATGGTTTCAGTATTTTGGGACTCCTTGGGTCAAAGAACTTGGTAGCTCCATTGACCATGGTGAAGGTGTGGACTTCTTCAATTCATTTCAGTAGGCTTATTCTTTTCCTGTTTTTGTTTTGTGCGTGCGTGTGTTTATTGAATTGTTTGTTTTACTATCCATATTTCTTTTGAGAATGAAACTTTTAGCTCCCAAATAACATATTTATTTCAGAAGGGAAAGAATTGTGGTGAAATTTGACAAAATTATAAAAGCCAACTAATTTTGCTTTCAATGTTCCTGGGGTATTACTTTTTTTGGGGGGGGGAGAGACGGAAAAAGAGGAAGGGGGGGCAAAGAGAGAGGGAGAGAGAGAATCCTAAGCAGGCTCCACACTGGGTGTGAAGCCTGACATCGGGCTCGATATCACGACCCTGAGATGATGACCTGAGCCAAAACCAAGAGTCAGATGCTTAACTGATTGATTTGCCCAGGTGCCCCCCTATGGTATTACATTTTTATGAATGAAATGGGAAGTAGTAGATCTTGTTAATATGATATCAAGGCATTTAAAAGAGACCTGATAGAACTTAACTTGAATCCTTATAGGTTCTGAAGGGAAACTGCAATAAGATTTTGGTCACAATAACCAACTAACTAGAAAGCCTGAGGCAAAGGAAATCCACAGCCAACTGAAGTAGCTTAAGTACTTAAGTATGAAACTATTACAGAAATAACATTCATTACAGAGGTTGGCTAATAGTATTTAAAAAAGAGATTTTACTTCTTTAACATCAATGGCAAAGTTTATCTTAATGAAGTCGGTAGGCATTTTATTTTCCATTGATAACACCTATGCTGACCTAACTGTTTTGTATATCTGTAGCATCTCAAAGAAGTAGAGATACTGAATTAATAGTCACTGTTCTAGATATTGGCTCGATGCCCTGGCAAACAGGAACAACAAACAGTGTGTGTGTGTGTGTGTGTGTGTGTGTGTGTGCGTGTGTGTGTGTACACGCACATGCACAGTTTCTCTGTGCTCTCCTCGTTTTACCTTAGAACAAAACTAGTCCCCTCTGATTCTGAGTAATTGTTTCCTGGAAGTCTTGCCCCAGATATGTATTATAAAGACACAGAGAGAATCCAAATCTAATATATGTCAATCATATGCACTCTCAAATATGTTTTGCATATGTTTTCTTGTGCCTGCTTTCTTTTTCTGCTGTATTTATTAGCATATGGACCAAGCATCAAACTGAAGACAACCTTCACTCCAGAAGCATTTTTTGGTCTTTATCTCTTCTTTCTTCCTTGCCTTCAACATCCATCGTCCCTTCTAGCTTAGTTTGGTGTATAATCCTCTCCATGTGTTTTCTTTACCAGTTAGCACCTGTATTATAATTATGGGCTGAGTTTTCTGGCTTTATGTTAGAGTAAAATGCCCTTATAATACAAGGACATTTTGCTTACAATTTACAGAAGCAATACAAACTGGTTTGAGGAAAATGTAAATTTTCCTCAATAAGACTTTTGGTCTTTTTTATCTTTTATTATCTTTATCTTTATTATCTTTTACAGTCTAATGTAAAGACTGAGAAATGTTTAATGGAAACCAAGGGCTGGAGTACAGCAGGTTTGCATCAAGAAAAACAGGCATAAGGATCTGAAACTCTAACAGAGGTGAACCGAGGTTTTTCTCACCATTGTCTTTGTTTCTTTGTCTTCACTTCCTTCACTATTTTCTCTCTTTGTAAACCAGGTGTCCCCGATTCTATCTTCATGACAAAATACAATATGGCTAACCTGGAGCTCAAGAGTCTACACATTACAGTTCCAGCTACATGGAGAAAGCCTCTGAGCTCCCTTCCCAAATTTGCTGGGGAGAGAATTTGATGATTCCAGCTTGGACTGAGAACTCACCACTACTCTAATTAGCCAGACTCATGGAGCAGAGTCAAAACATAAACATGACTGTTGAGTGACGACTGTAACTGTAAAAGTTGGACAAAATTTTTTTATTAGAGTCCAGAGACAATATTTTATCTCTGAACCCCCAGCTGGCACAATCTTGGCATATACCTTTTAAATGTTTTTGAATAAATAAATTGGGAGAAAAATCAACTCTCTCTTACATTCACTAGTATTTGTATTCCTGAATTAGAATGTCTCAGGTTTTAATTTCTTTGTCATAACCAGAAAGGGCAATTGGCTTGCCAGGACCATCATGGCATTTTGACAATTGTTTAAAATTTTTGAAGGATTAAGCAATATTCTGGAGTCACATTAAAAAATAACATTTTTTAATAGAGGAGAAATATGTGATTATGGCCATGTGCTCATTTTAGGATTGGGATAAATGCGTTATTACCTCTTTCTATCTAGATAGAAGAATGGCCCAATTTTTCCTCTCAGACTTGGAGCCTCTTTTGTATTCTGTTTTTTCAGATGTTTACTGAAAATGTAATTGACATTCCAGTGTTTTCTACTTCAAAGTCCCAGCTGTCCCTGAAAGGTCTGTAGCTGCCATTTTAGTGGTTCAGGCAACTTTTTCTTTCTTTCTTCCTTCCTTCCTTCCTTCCTTCCTTCCTTCCTTCCTTCCTTCCTTCCTTCCTTCCTTCCTTTCTTTCTTTCTTTCTTTCTTTCTTTCTTTCTTTCTTTCTTTCTTTCTTTCTTTCTTTCTTTCTTTCTTTTTCTGATAAGGAGCAACAACATTATTGCCATAGACATTGATCCATCAATATTAACAACATTTTCCTAGAAAATGAACCCTCTAGTTAGACATCCATACATTTTTATCAGGCAGTCCTTGCAACCAATATATGGTTACATCAAATTTATAAATTTAGGATAATAATACTGGAGAGAGAGATCTCTAGTAAGATTAGAGATCTAATAATATGAGGGCGTCTAAGAAAACTATTAAGAAGTATTTGGGAACTATATAAAGATAAAAAATAATTAGAAATAATATTGCAAGAAGTCACACTATAAGCTTGTTATATTAAATTTGGGCACAAATCTAGAAGACTAGGTTGTAATTATTTTTAAATAGTCTTTACAATTCTAAGCCTTACAAGATTTGCATAAATAAATTCTGTGAATTTGAGGCAATTCCTGTGGCTAAGACTGATAACTTCAAAATTGCTAAGTTTTATTTACTAATACCAGCAAAGGTGCGTATTCCTAATATTAAAGGGCAGTCTACCTCTTCCCCAAATTTTTCATCTGAAGCTTAATATCATAGGAATGTATTTAAAGGTCACATTAGCTTGTATTCCCTTGGCTTCCACCCTATTGAATTATGTAGGAAATTAGGGCAGAGTTGATTTCCTGTAGCTTATGAACAGTCAAAATACACAGCCTGTGCAGATGGTGTTAGCTTGCTATTTAAAAGATCAGCTACTCACTTAGACTGAGTAATCAACTCAGGAACCACACCCAGATCCCAGCACCCACTGTAGAAAGACACATTCAAGGACATGAACAATCCATCTATTGTTTTACAGAAGCATTTTTTTTAAGTCCTAAGAGTAAGTCATCATAATTAACAAGGGCAGTGGAAAGTATGTTTCAGTATTATATTTCATGTACCAGGGAATTAAAGTTTTTAATTCTCCCTTAAAAAGAAATAGCCAGATCTCTCCCCACACATATACCCACACATAAAGAGGAAAATAGAAGTTTGAGGTAATTATAACTTACAAATTCTCCAACTCCAAACTTTGTTGTGCCCTCTAAGAAAGATCAGGGGTTAGCCTTTATGTTTTTATTCAACTTGCCAGAAATATTTAGAATTTTGAATTATCTCAGTCCTTCTTGGTAGAGCTCCAGAAATCAAAGAGATAATACAATTGGGCAAAGCAAAAACAAATCTTACATTGCTCGGTGAAAAATGAATTCTGATCTGCTTCTCCTTTTGCCTGGGTGCCCTTATTGTGCCTATACTAAGGAGTGTCTAAAGACAAAACAGAGGGAACAGTACATATGAAAGCTCTAGACTAGGAGTAGGCAAGATCAAAGCATAGATAAAAACGAAAGCATAAAGGGGCTTGATGGCCATGGTGAGACATTGGTACTTTATCAACAATTACCAGTGCTGAGGTATTAGAGCAGGGGAGGGATATAATCTGATGTTTATGTGACGAAGTGATCTTTGGGTTAAGTCAAGAAATTGAGGGTGGTGGGAAGTGGGAGTAATTGATATGATAAAGTTGAGAAAGGATGGATGGTGATTTAAACTAGCGTAGTAGCAATAGATGAGAGAAGCAAATAGATTGAAAACATACTTTGGAGGTGCAGTGAATAAGACCTCTATTATTAAATCAGACCATGAGGTAAGTGGCAACTACTCTTTAACTTTATATAATAGATAATTAGTATTAACATATTAACATAATTAATATATTAATATATATTTAATAAAAACTTTTTTAATGACTAATACACTTTGGATAAAATAAAAAAAATATCCTTATCAGATCTCACCAAGTCTCTGAACCTAAGTCAAGTTCACTGGGCTCACCTTTTGGCGGTATCTTTTCATTCTTCCTAACCCAGCTGTACTGGACTTTTCATAATTATAGAATCTATTCTATTACCCTCAATGTCTTTGCACATGATGTATTTCGGAGTGGAATATCTTCCCTTCTCTTCAGCTAAGTAACTCATTCTTCTACTGATTTTATTCCAAAAACCTTAAAAGTCATTTCCTACCAAAACTTCCCTAAGATTGCTTTTTATATCTTTAAACTACATCTTGTATTTCTTCATGGCCCTTATCATTCATGACTTCTCCAGGAGTCCATACTATATATAAATATATAGAGATAGATATTTGTCATTTTTGCTTCCTTAGTTCCTAGCCTAGTACCTAGAATGTAGTGGGACTTTGATAAATATTTTGGCTAAATAATTGTTCATATCCTTCTTTACATGAATCACAATATACATTAGTGTATTAAAGACTAAAGGGCTAAAGTTTGTCATGTATTTACACACACACACACACACACACGAATACACACATACACACACCCCTATACATATATGAGACACACACACACAACACTATCTTTGTTTAAACCAACATATCTTGGTGTTTTGTGTTCATGGAGTTCTTTTTTTTACATTGCCTATTATTTTGTAATGGGAAAGTGAAACATATTTGGAGAAATGCCATTTTAGATTATGAGTTTTACAGGAAATCTTATTTTCTACACAGTTTTAACCAGTTAATATTAAAGGATGTTATTTCAATTTTCTATGACCTTGGAGAGATTATTTTAACCTCCCTATTCCATAGTTTCCTCTGGCAAAATGAGGATAATATCAATAATTCTTTCCTTGAACTGTGAGCATAAGGGAGCCCACACATATATGAACAGAGTTTAGAATGGTGCCCTGCACATAGGAAGTGCTCATTAGACATGAAGTATTTTTATAATAAGTAATTTGATACAATCTAATTGTATCTTTGGGGGGATGAGATCTTAAATTATAAATAAACCTATAATCCAGTTTCCCTTGAAATGTGTTTTCTAAAATAGTTTCATAACAAAACATAGAAAACCTTGAATACTGTTTAAATTCCAATTCTCTTTCTTTTTTTCTAAAATATTTTAATCAAATAATTTTTGATTTGCTTCAGTTTCTGTGGAACTTAAGACACATACATAACAATGTGCTAAAATACATATTTTTGGTATGTTACAGTTATATAAATTATGAGACTAATATAATATTTGATGTAGGAAAACATCAGAAAATTTACCTGTTAAAAATGAACCAACTAGTATGGATTTTAATAATGTAAAACTGCTGAGGTTTTCATAAAATGAACTTGGAAGTTTTACTTATTCATTTACTCTGGTAGCACTTTGCCTAGTTTAATTACGCATTACAATTACCATCTATTTTCTAGGTTTGCAATGATTCATAAATTAATAACGTTAATGATAGCAAGGGAAAAGTAATAATGAAACCATATTCACATTTATTAAATGCCTATACTGTGTTGTGTAAAATACAGCCTCATTCTGCTTTGACTACTGTTTTTTCCCACAACCTCCTTGAGGTTCATTTTCATTTTTCTAACACTTTCTTTCTTGTAGTTTAACATGTTTCTTTCTTATCTGTTTTATCACTTATTTCTCTTGCTAAGTCTCCATCCTGCCTCAAAAATTTGCAATTCCAGTGGGGTACAGTTGAAAATACGGGGATGTAGCTCTTGTCTGAAAAAGCAATATAATTTAAAATCCTAAATCATCCAATTATCTCTGGAAAGCAAATAAATCAATTCTTTTCTCCTTTTGGATACAGCATTACATAATCAACATCGAAGGCCTTTCTTTTTATGCTTATTTCTACAATTTTCACAAGAGAACATGTCCTAATGCGCCTTTCTTTAATCTTATCACACTAACCCATCACAACTGAAAAGGCATTCAATCCTTTTCCAGCGAGAGACAGCCCAACCCCTACAATAAATCCTCTGAGAACCGAACAGTTTTTGTATTTCTTTCATTTTGAAGTGAATGTTTAGCTCGGAGGAAATTTTGTTTTGATTCTGTTGACCCATAGATGGGGACACTAGCAGAGATCTGACATGTAAAGAAACCTGTATTAGTTTGGTAGGCTGCCATAACAAAGTACCACTAACTGCATGGCTTAAAACAGCAGAAATTTATTCTCACATTCCTGGAGGCTGAAAGTCTGGGGTCAAGAAGTTGGCAAGGCCATGCTCTCTGAAGATTCTAGAGAGGACTCTGTTTCATGCCTTTCTCTTAACTTCTGGTGGTTGCCAGAAATCTTGGCACGCTTTGGCTGTAGACACATCACTCAGTTTGTCTCTCCATCCTCCTCTGGTGTTCTTCTTTGGGTCTGTGTTACCACGAATGAAAACCACTCCTCTGTTTGTCTCTACTCATAACATTACATACTACAGCACCACTGGTCCACCCAGTGTGCATGCACGTGCGTGCATGCATGTGTGTGTGTGTGTGTGTGTGTGTGTGTGTGTGTGTTGGAGGGGAGTCCCAAACCAAGCAATTCTCAGATTCTTTGGACACTAGCTGGGTGTCCTACAATTTAACTGAATTCTATATTATCTACTTGGAGATAGCATCAAATCTCACAGGCTAAGGGCTCAGTCCCACAGACCGCCCTTTCCTTTTCCCCACTTCAGATGCCAATTATAAATCTAGGTTATTGTCTATTCTTCTGTCCGGCTATGAATCATAGGTTTCTATGACCCCCTCCTCAGGTTCAATTAATATGCTAAAACAGCTCACAGAATTGAGGAAAACAGTTAACCTTACTCAATTACTGGTTTATTATAAAAGGGAGTAACTCAGGAGCAACCGGATGGAAGGTTGCACAGGGCTAGGTGGGTGGGAAAGGGGCTTAGAGCTTCCATTCCCTCTCTGGGATCCCCACTCTCCCAGCACCCCCACCAACCCAGAAGTTCTCCAAACCCTGCCCTTTTAGGATTTTTATGGCAGCTTCATTACTTAGGCGTGATTGATTAATGGTCATTGGTGATTAAGTCAACCTCCAGTCCCTCTCCCCAACTCTAGGGGTGAAGCTAAAAGTTCCAAACTTCTAACTACCCA
Organism: Potos flavus; assembly: GCA_028534135.1. Lineage (NCBI taxonomy): Eukaryota > Metazoa > Chordata > Mammalia > Carnivora > Procyonidae > Potos > Potos flavus. The sequence goes on along the minus strand of CM052900.1, from coordinate 107,566,754 downwards.
GTTGGTTCCCCTGGAAACCAGCCCCAACTGTAGGGGTTTTATAAAAGTCACCTCAGTAACATAAACTCAGGTGAAGTTGAAAGGGGGTTGTTATACGAAAAACAAGACACCCATTTAATCTTTATTGCTCTGGAACTATTTTAGGAACTGGAAACAAAGCTAAACATTATTACGAAAGATGCCTCTATGATTCTTATATAGGGAATTACAATGTTTTAGGAGCTCCATGTCAGCAACAGTAGAGAATGACCAAATACATATTTTGTTGACTTTGAAAATAAAACAACCAGTTATTTTACCAGCAAACTCGGTTTTTTGGGAAGTGACATAGGGATTGCAATTTGGGACATGCAAGCTATGGAAAAGCCTAGGCAAATCCAGAGAACACAAGAGAGGAATATTACTGTATGGAGAAAAAGGAGAAAGTTGGAAGAGGCTGCTTTGAATGAAAATCTATCGGAAGAAAGTGAGAGTTCAGGTGGTGACTGTTTCTGATGCGCTGAGTTGCAGTGGTTTCTCATTGGCTAGCCTGCACAGGCATAGGCAGAATCTTCCTTCCTCTGGCTGGCCGCTGATATAGTAAAGTAGGCTTTTTCTTATCCGGGATGAATTGGTAGGGCGAGAGCGCTCCCCCTATCCGGCCTTCTAAATAACTCTGTTTTAAATGAGGTTCCCTTCGACAGTTTCACAATTTCTTATTATAAAGCAAAACATTACAGCTTCTGTGTCCACATTTTCTTATTAAGATACCAATCATATTGGATTTACAGCCTACCCTAATCCAGTATGATCTTGTCCTAACTAATTACTAATTACATGCAACCTTATAATTGAGAGTACAATATTCAACTCAGTACCCAAATCCAAATTCAGAATAATCTAAGTGACTCTAAGGCATTGTTCCAGTGAAGGCATATTTCTGCCTCCTTCAATTAATCAAACCAACACCAGATGTTCTGCAAGTTTTCTGACGTCTAAGGAACTTAAAATTGGTTTCTATTCCAAGAAAAAAAAAACACAACTTGGAATTAAAGTAACCAGGTCAGTGTTGAAAAGAAGTACATGCTGTTTAGTTTGTGCATTGCCTTTTTTTGCATAGTTGCTTTGTGATGTGCCCTTTTAACAACTAATTGGTCATCTGGTTGAGTGAAGAGGATGACAATATTCAGACAGGGTGTGCCTGGTCACCTGATTCCTAGGAGCTTCTTTAATGAGAATGGGGGACGTAGGTGGAAAGGATTTGATGAGTGAGTACATCAAGCACGGTCGTGTTCAAGCTCCAGACTTACTCTATGAGGTTCAGTTTTCTACTCCCAAGTCTTGTCACTAATCTCCCAATCTTGTTTATTCCAAGACTGTTAACACCTAATTGAACATGGTCATCTCACTTCTTAGTAAAGTAGAAAACAAATGAGCCCACCTATTTATGTCCACTGCAAGACAATCACTTTCTATAGTCCTTAGAGGCCATTCCTTGGTGAAGTTGCAAGATCTAAGCAACCTACTTCCAACTAGAGTTGGTGTCATTTATTGGGCCTTTTGTAAACCTAGTTTTTCATCCTCAGTCATGCAGTCATAGAAAATTATTCATGGAAAAAAAAAAAAGAAAATTATTCATGGGACTGTATCGTGGACTGTGGGACAAGTGACAATCTGAAAATAGTAGCACATATGTAGATTGCAACTTCCTCATTCACATTTCTGACTTTAGGGCTAACATGTACTATTGGGAGTTGATCAGATAGCACTTAGTTTATGATGGGCATTTGCTGGTGTCCTTGATGGGGGTCAGGATACGCTATCTCAAAATATAGCATATTATATAGCTTAAGCTGAAGGAATTTAAAACAAAACAAAACAAAACAGCAGAAGCAGGAAGTTCACTCTGATACCCACCCTCCACCACCCACCCTTCTTCCCTGAAGCAAGTCATAAAACTCCCCTGTGAAAGGTGCTTTCTCTATACCAGGAAGAGGGAAGACATTCTTATCATCAAACAAAACCTTGTTAAACTAACCCTTATCTTTTTAGTTACTTCTTCACCATTAACTACCCCTAGCCCAAACCCCTTTGTCTTGACCATTCTTCACAAACTTATTCTCGATCTTAAAGGGATAAAAGCTTCCTGCTCTGGTCACTTCTTCAGGTCTTCATTGTCTTGTGAAGGCTCCCATGTACATGTAAAACTTTAATAAAACGTGTATGCTTTTATGCTTTTCCTTCCAATTTTTTACAATTTAATATAAGATAATTTATCTCTAATAATAGCAAGTGAAGGATTCTAATACAAAAATCGATACCAGGAGCTAAATATTTGGTAGGCATGTGGCTTCAGGTCAACAAAGGAAGTAGTAGAATATGAACTAGCATTTCAGTCTTTTGGTTCACTACAACCTAATAACCAATTCCAAATGCTCCACATTTCCAAGGCTATGTTGCCCATAACCTACTCTTGTTACTGATTTTGATATTCATTACGGTTATTTGATAGTGATCAGAAGCAAACTCTAGCTAGCTTAAGCAAATTTTAACATAACTTATGCGAAAAGAGTAATTTATGGGGAAAAAACTGCATTGCTCACAGAGTTGAACAAGGAACTGAAAAGCCATGCATGTCTTTAGGCAAGACATCCAGGGACAGAATGAATGAGCATATAGATACACCTGGGAAAATTTGCAGAGGGATGTCTTTGGTTACGAGTCTTCAGGACCTGAATTAATGACCATCTTATGCAAGCCTCTCTGTCATTACATGTTTTCAAATTAAATCACAATCTCACTTCATGAACTCTGTGACAAATTTTCCACTATCCATGTATGATTAAAGTTCAGAAGGTTTTCATGGAATGTGTCTGATAAGATTTTCTTAATGTTATTTGTATATTCAATGGGTAAATTTATGAGCGTCTCTGATCCCTATTTTTAGACTCTGTGCCTACAAAAGTAAAGGTGACATTTAATCATAGCTAGTGTCATTTTACCTAGTATGCAGACATCTTACTTTATTAATATTATGCCAGATTTCTTTCCAGTAGTGATTATTTTGGAGATTTTTTGCTTTGTGAAATGTTACATTTTTCCATTCTACAGTTGACAATGAAAACAAGATGGACATTTATATGAAACTGACATATTTAAATATACCCAGAGAGAAAAATATTCTTACAGCAATATTAATTCCACAGATTTAAGAATTGTATAATTTTACATTTCATGTAAAAGCTATATGGTAGATAAATCTAAGCCCTAATTTAAAATATATTCCTTATGGAAAAGCTAGGTTCTTATCAGTCAATGGATTCACCTTTCAGAAACTTTTTAAAAATGTGGTCAAAGTTTCTGTAATAAAATTTATAAATCATTTCTTCATTTTGAATACTGAAAATGAGATAATGGAAACTTTTCCCCTTTTGATTTAATTCTTTAAAAACTTCTGATAAAAAAATGTGCTGATTCTTTCATAGAGGGATTAGCTACTTTTAAACTGAAAATTTAACAATCTCTCCTTTTCTAACCCCCACCAGATTAAATCTCTTCCAGTGGCTATTTATAAAAGGCAGATCACTGCAAATGCAAAGTAAAATAGTCATCTACTTGCACTCAAATTATCTGGATATTTGCGAATGTAGACAAAATATTAAGTATAACAGCTTTATAGTATTTTCGTTGTCAATATTACTGTGTTCATGCACAAGAAGAACCAAAAGGCAATTTCTGATTAACAGGTTGGTTTAACATACTTGGATTTTGACAATAGAAACATGCTCCAGTGACTTTTTTCAGGCAAGTAGGATTTTTTTTAAAGTTCTTTTTATTTCATATTCTAAGTTCTATGAATGCTAGTATGACAGCTGATGGTGCTTAAATTATTTGAGGGAGTAATTTATGCATGAAGAACTTCCAAATAAAAAATTAAAGATGTTTGAGGTGCCTGGTGGCTCAGTTGGTTAAACAGCTGACTCTTGATTTCGGCTCAGGTCATGACCTCAGGGTTCCGAGATCCAGCCCCACGGCAGGCTCCCCACTCAGCGGGGAGTCTGCTTGAGATTCTTTCCCTCTGCCCCTCCCCTCTCTCTCTCTCAAATAAAATAAATAAATCTTTTTTAAAAAATTAAAGATATTTGTTTTCTTTTATTCACTCAGTAATTCATCAGGCATTTATTGTGTCATAAGACCTTTGCGTCGGGCATTTGGCTAGAACTTGGGAGTCAAAGATTTTAAGAAAGGCTAATTAAATATAATTTTTTATTTTTATTTTTAGTAGCTCCGATGTAGGGCTTGAACTCCCCACCCTGAGATCAAGACCCCTGAGATGAATGGTTGGCTGCTTAACTGACTGATCTCCCAGGTGCCCCGAAATATAATTTAATTAGAGAGATGGATATTATCAAAAGCTTTCATTTTTCTCAGAAGTAAATCTAAATACTAGTTGATAAATACTCTCCCCAGGTACCACCACAGACTCAGAACGAAGACATGGGAACCTTCCTCTGAGGTTTAATTATCATCATTTTAAAGGATATCAATAACTAAGTTTGAACATTGTATGTCTTTTTATCTCTTCATTCTTATACCTAATTAAGTGTTCAGTTGGAATTTATACACACACACACACACACACACACATATACACACACACATAAAAGTTATTTTTTCTAATATGGATTTATAATCTGATCAATTTATTTATTTTGTTTCTGTTAGAATATAAAAATGAACACAGAAATAGATTCTTTCCAGTGGACGCATTGCTTAAAATTTTTGTATTAAAATCAATGTTTTTCAAGTCGAAAAAATTTTATTAGAGCTTAACCTTCTTAGATTCCACTTCTCCACTCCCCACTTTTGGTTCCAGACAGAATGACTGTTAGCATTTTGTCATGCTTTACAATATTATTAGGGATTTTGGAATGATCTCAGGGGGTTGTACTTGTCAAAAATGGTAAATAAAAATAATTATGAATCTCAATAAAATAATTAAACCCATATTTTTTTGAACATTTGAAACTTGGGTCTTCTAGTGGAATTCAGATGAAAATGTACATTGAGGCCTAAAGGCCAATTTCTAATTCCTGCTGATGTTTTTTTAGCAACTGGGAGCACTGAGGACCAGTGGTGAGACAGCTTCATCAACTGGGCCCAACATGTTTCTTTCCAATTCTGGCATGCTATGTTCGGTTAAACCACATTCTGTGTTCTCACCATAGCTCTGCGCATGTAGACCAAACCATTGCTTTTGCCTCTGACTTACAGGCCCTCCCCTGCTTTTTTGCCTTTATCACCTGGGAATTTCCATGGTTTCCTATGGTGAATGGGGCTCTGATTTCATAACTTGGGAGACAAAAGGGATATAGCTCTTACAAATACACACAAGGTTACAGAGAAAAAGCTACAAGGAATCTTATTTGCATAAAAATACTCTATTATAAGGCCTCTTGGTAAAAATGATGAAGGTTATTTTGGGGTTGTTGTTCAGTTCCCTGGACAAGCAGGATTAATGTTCTGTAAAGAAAACAAGGCAAAAGGTGTGTGGGCAAATGTCTAGAGCTTATACCTAAGAAAGAAAAAATATGCACTATGTCTAGAAAAACTATCATTAGTTGAGAGTACTGTCTTTAAAAAATCATATAATAGATTTGCATGGGGAAAAAGTTAAATGGTAATGAAAAATTTATTAAAAACAAGCAAGTAATGATATAAGTATGATATATTGCTCCATTAAACATTTACTCCAAATGTGCTCTTCAGAGGGGAGCATAGAAATATTTCTTTCCTTAAACTATTGGATATTTCTCTTCCATAACTTTAAAAAATACACGTATTTGTTTCTTAATCTGTTAATTTTTACACAAGCAATGTAAGGTGAAGATTTGTTCACTCACTCAAGTCCCTATTTCCTCTACTTTTGAAAGCTTTATTACTGCTTTAAAATTCTTTTATTGGCTAACTTAATAAAATTGTATATTTATATCTCTAATTTCTTTCCTTAAAATTTTTTAGTGATAGTATTGTTTTGTTTAACTTATATACAATAGAGTGTACCCATTTAAAGTATAAAATCAAGATACAGAGCATTTTTATCATTTCTGGTGAATTCTTTGTGCACCTTTACAAACTATAACTCCTTTCAACCCCCTTCCCAAACAATAATCTACTTTCTATCATTATATCTCAGTTTTCATTGTCTTGAATTTTATACTACTAGAGTAGTAATACAGTATGTGCTCAGGTCTGGCTGCTTTTATTTAACAAAATGATTTTTAAATTCACTCATAATGTTGAGTGATTTAGTACTTCTTTACTTTTTGTTGCTAAATAGTATTCCAAATGGATATGCCACTTTTTGTTTATCTTTTCATCTTTCATGGACCCTTGAGTTGTTTTAAGTGCTTGGCTATTAGTAATAATATAATAATTGGTACTAGTCTGAATGCCAATGAATAGGATTTCTGAATTGTATAGTGGGGATGTATTGGACTCAGGAAATTCCAAACAGTTATCTGAAGTGATTATGCCATTTTTCCTTCCAGTAAGAATTTCAGTACCTCTACATTCTTGCCAATTCTTGGTACTGTCTATCTTTCTAATTTTAACAATTCTAACAAGTTTGTGGTCTCACTATAATTTTAATTTCATTTTCTTAATTAATGAAATTAAATCTCTTTTTAGGTGCTTCTTGACCATTCATGTATTTTCTCTTATGAAGTATCTGTTTTACAACGCCCATTTTTATTGAGTTATTTGCCTTATTTATTGCATTATGAATTATTAATATATTCTCAATATTAAGTTCTTTTTAAAGATATATGTATTAAAATATTATGTAAATATAAAATAATAGATATTAGAAATATTTCTGTCATTTTGGGTCTTGCTTTGCATTTCCCTAAAAATATCTTTTAAAGAAAAAGTCTCTAATGTTGAGAAAATCCATTGTATTACTTTTCTTTTTTATTTGTGCATGTGTCCTAAGAAATACTGACCTAGTCCAAGATTGCAAACATTTTTTTCTAAAAGTTTTATACTTTCGGTTTTTATTATTAGATTTATGGTGTATTTTTAGTTAATGATTGACCACACAACTGTGGGTCTATTCCTGGACTGTTCAATTCTGTTCAATAAATTCCTTTTTCTATCCTATTTCCTAATACCAGAGTCTTGACTAATGTATCTAGATAGATAGTAAATACTGAAACACAATAGCATCTCTATCATTATACTTTCTTTTAAAAACTATTTTGGTTATTACAGATGATTTGCGTTTTAATATATGTTTTAGGTTCACCTTGGACATTTGTAGTTAAAAAAAAAAACACATTGTAAGTTTGGAAAGGATTGTGTTGAATCTATAGCTCAAAGAGAATTGACACTTAGCAATATTGAATTTTCTAATTCATAAGCATAACAGTTCTTTATTCATTTTCAGCATGTGCCTATATTTTGCATATTTTGCTAAAAATGCTTGAGTAATTGTGTTCGAATTTATTGTAAATTAAATCATATTTAAAAAATGAAACCTAGTATGGGCATGAAGTATGATATCATGTAAATGATTTTAAGATATGAAAAACAACATTCGTATATTTTAATTTATAATGAACATGCAGTAAATTTATTTTAAAAACATACATGGAAGTGACAGACATGAAATTCAGGACAGTGCTTACTCTTGGAAAGAGAAGATATGGATAAAAATAGAAAGAAGTAGAAAGATTTTAGCTATATTTTAATCTTATTTTCCTTTTAGATCTCTGTAGTATATATGACAAAATAAATACCTACCATTGTTTTCAACAGCTTTCTGGATGTTTAAATACTTCATAATTAAAGTGAGAGAAAGAAGGATGAACATGAAGAGAGATACAAATTAGATTATGGGAGAGATAGTACATCTTTGAACTAATGCGGCAGCTTTGGAACTGAAGGCATTTTGATAGATTCCAGACATACTTAGGAGAAAGAATCAATAGCACATGTTGTAGGAAGGTCATTATCAATTCTATGACGTTATATCCAGCTTTTAAAGATGAATGCATTTGAATACCAGCAGCTCTGTTGGTGGCAGCTGGAATTTTATTTAAGCACTAAGGGTAAAAATGGCAATAAGATAATGGACCCAAGGGTCAAGGTGGATTCCAAGTGTGTCCGTTTAATTTCTGTGCCAACATGGGTGAACGTGGCTGGATAAAACACACAATCATGCTGACAGGACTTATTTTACATTCATAACCTTAAGTAGGGCCTTCATGCTGCTTGATCTATTTCCTTAGTTTAATGACTCATCTTGTTGGCTTGTTCTGTTCAGAATTACAAGATGCTAAATGTAATCTACACCTGGATTCCTCAGTGCCTCTCTCTCGCTCTCCTTCCTTTAAAGCTCTTCTCCCATTCTTCTGAAAAACTTACCTAAATCAAGTCTTCTAAACAAACATTTTACCTTAATATCACTTTTATTTTTAAAAACAAACAAACAAAAAACAAGTTGTAGTAATCTGGACTGAACTCCATTAACAAAACATTATTGTTTAACATACGTTATATTTCTGCCATTCCTGCTTCTTTATTTATTTGAGAGAGACAGAGACACAGAACGTGAGAGAGAGAGTACAAGCAGAGGTGAGGAGCAGGGGGAGAGGCAGACTGCCCACTGAACAGGGAGCCTGATGCAGGGCTCAATCACAGGACCCTGAGATCAGGACCTGTGTTGAAGGCAGACACCTAACCGACTGAGCCACCCAGGCGCCTCCCCTTCCTGGTTCTGTTCAGTCTCAGTAGGAGAGATACCATCTCTGCTTCTGAAGACCACTCCCCTTTATCAGTGCTTCTGATTTCCATTCTCTCGTTTATGATTTCTTTCCATCAATTATTTTTTTTCTGAGTCTTTTACTTTAATACTTTTTTGTGTTGATTTATTACACGCAACGTACAAATATTCCAAGCTTTATATTTTTTAAAAATTGCGTCTCCTCTAGATTTTCTCTTAAACTTATTTTCTTCATGTGTGGGCTTCTTAAAGAAGAGTCTTCTCTTTTATTTCCATTTTTTCATCTCCTTTTATCCCTAGGACAATTTCAAGTGGCTTTTTCTCTCCATCACTTCATTAAATTTCTTTAACGAAGATACTCAATGACCTTCTAGTTGCCTTATCAAATGGAAAGGATCTTCTGGTCTTCATCTTATTCTAGACAGTCTTATATGACATAGTTGACATTTCTTCTGGAACTTTTATGATTCTTCTTTGCCCAACTTCCTCCAGCTATTAGGGTATTGTTTTTCTAATAGCTTTGAAGAAAGCTATTCTTCTTCCTCCATTTAACCATTATGTAATTATGGGCTCATTGTTTTTTTTACTCCATATATTATTCCTGGGCATTTCAATATGATTATCTAAAACTTATATGCTGTTGACTCTAAAGTCCAGATCTTTGAATTCTCTCTGTGCTTCATATATATGTTATATAAAAATGATTTTTCAGACATTGCAATTGGATATCACATAAGAACTTCAAAATGAATTTTCTCACACAGCACTAGTCATTTCTTCCTCAATTCCAGGCCCATAAATCTTTCTCCTGTGCTTTCTACTACTTATAGTACACCGCAAAAGACTTAATTGCCAAGATGCAAAACTGGAATTTGTTTGGATTTTTTCCCTCAGTATTGGCAATTATCAAGTCTTGCCCAACTTTGCTCCTCAACATATCACGATTCCTCCTGTTTTCCCTGGCTCTGATTTGCTGTAATACCTTCCTATCTCTGACCTGAATCTGTAATAACCTATTGCCCATGTTTCCTTTTTTTCTTTTTGCCAGCCATCTTTCACATGATCATCAAGATGATATGATATACTAAGAACACAGATACAACAATAATTTCCCTCTATATCTCTTAAATAGTTTCCCATTAACAATAGGTTATGTGGTCACACTACACAGTGGCATTCACTATTCTCACTGTAATGCTACTACCTATTTTAAGTTTCCACTTCCTGCCTCCAACCTCGAACTGTAGCAAAATGAAAAATGCCTACTGTTTTACGGGATGCTACATGTTGATACTGTTAAAAGACAAACTAGAGCATGTTACAAATTTTTAAAGTTTTATTTGAACAAAAATCGATCCAGATTGACCAGTGTCAAATGGGAAGGGATTAGCCCTCCACCAAAAAGAACTTGGGAAAAAACTTAACAGAGAAGAGGAAGAAGCAAAGCAAGAAAGTTATTTGGCTACGCTTAAGAAGTTGCATTATTTGGGACCGTCTAGTTGTCTATGGCTGTTGTCCTTAGGTTTTGATTTCTTAATCTTGATGCATTTTTAAGATTTATTTATTTATTTGGAGAGAGAGAGAGAGAATGGAGTGGAGGGGCAGTGGGAGAGGAAGAGAAAGAATCTCAAGCAGATTCCCCACTTGACATGGAGCCCAACTTGGGGCTTGATTTCATGACCCTGAAATCACAACCTGAGCCAAAAGCAAGAGTTGGATGCTCAACTGACTGAGCCACCCAAGTGCCCCAATCTTGATGCATTTGTAAGCTTAGGCTTTGGTTTGCTTAGTAAGCTGCTAAGATACTAAAAGGACCTCAGTCTGAGGGCCTCCTTGTTTAATTAACTAACAATATATACTTCAAGACCTGTGGCTGTTTCCTCTCTTTTCTCTTATTTTTGCTTGTTTTCTCCTTTCTCTTTTAACTTGATCGATGTTTACCCATCCCCAACAGCATCAAATTTTAAAGAGATTTTCGCCTCTTTAAGTCATGACCCTTCTTTCTTTCTCCTCCCCCAAACTGGATTGACATTTCTCCTCTGCTAAATTATTGCATTCCTTGACTGTTTTTTATCGTAATACTTATCCCATTGCCTTTATTTAATATCTTTACATATGCCTTCTGAATTAAACTAAGAGCAGAGATATACTCTCATTCATCTTTTTATCCCAACATAAAGACTATAAAGTGAAAATGAAGGATGCCTTTTGTGATAGGTGGAATTTTAATTTGCTCTTCAATTTTTGCACCCTCTGGTATACACACCTTTTATAATCCTTTCCCATTGAGTCTGGATGGGACCATGAATATGATGGATTATCACCCCCATGATAAGGTCCCAAATCAGTTGTGCTTTAATTAATCAAAAAGGGGATTATCCTGGATGAGATTTACCTAATTATGTGAACACTTATAAGGAACTGGGCTTTCCTGGAGTTAGAGAAATTTTCCTGCTGTCATTGAAAAAAGAAGCTCCATGAATTCTACAGCTGCAAGGAAATTAATTCTAGTAATAATCTTGTGAGCTTGGAAGAGTGCACAGGAAGAAAACTCACCCCAAGACAATATTTTAATTACAGCCTGGTGAGACCTTGAACCTAGGACGTAACCAACTATTCTATTCTGTTTCACCCACAGAAACTCTGAGATAATAACTTTGTATTGTTTTAATGTGTTGCTTGCAACAATGTATTGCACAACACCAGAAAACTCAGACTTTTTTAAGGCTACCCTGCTAAAAAAGCTGTAGTTTATTGAGCTGATCAACAGAACTATAGTCACAGGAGAAGGCTCTGCCTTTATAAGATTTCTTGTGGCGCCGTGGCAATGACGGCAGTTGGAGGAAAACTACTGGTGAATAACCAACAATGGTAGAATCATAGGGAGCATGATGATAGATTTCCCTCCAGCAATGACTGAGTTAAGGAAAGCAATAGCAAACTGAGACAGCAGCTAAGGAGTAAGAAAATAAGAAAGAGCCAGCGTTTGGAAACAGGGAGTATCTTTAAGAGTAAGGTAGCAGGGCCTAAAGCAAACACCTTTAGTACTTACCTTTGGGTTCCAATTAGACCAAGGACCTTTTGAATCTGGGAGGAAGTTATGGCTCTTAATGATATTTTTACTCTAAATATTAAAGAGTAAGGCTTAAAGGAATAAGATATGAAAAAGTACTTTACAACATAGGGTAAGAAGTAAGAAAGGTCTGGAGTTTGTGGGGTTACTAGTAAGTAGGATGGTTTGCTGCAGTGTTTAGAAGTTGATAGGAACACGTTAAAATTAATTCAACTTATGAAATCTTGTTGCAAAGATACAGAGGGGAGTAGGCTCAGAAAATAGAATCATTTATATACCCTCAATAAGGTTTTAGGGAGCTCTGATAGATTTTCAAGACAAAACAATTCTTCTTACTGTTACCCTGACTCAGCTTTGTTCTTCTAATTTCTATTTTCTTACTCTCTCTGTTTTTAGTATTCTTCCCTGAAGTTGAATCTCCTAAATGCTAATTCCAAAGGAATCTTCTAAACTGAGTAAATAATGATAATCCTATTCCTGTTGCTAGTGATTGTGTTATGAAGGGTATAGGAGGGTAAGTGATCTGGCGGGATTCTGGAAAGGTTTCCTTGTACTACAGACAGTATTAGAAGATATGATATGTCTACTTTTTTTGATATTGTTGGCTTTGGAATTTTGCTTGTTAAACCACCGCGTGCATTTTGCTTGCAGCTTGAGAGCAAAGCCACGGACAGAGCATGAGGCACAGGGAAGTGGACCTGGAGCCTTAAAATGTTTTCCCTACACCACACCTGCTTCTGGTTGTTTTTTTTTAATGGGAGGAAATGAAGTTTCCTTATTATTCAGTCCAGTTTGGGACAGAGTATTTTATTAGCTGCAGTTAGAAAATATCCAAAAGTCATAGTAGTCCAAATGGTTTTTGGCCTCTAAGCCACTTTACTATCTTTGTTTCTCTGTTTGTCTCGTAGTTAAAAGCCCTGAGAGAGAAGATATGATTTATTTACTAGTCACTGTGTGGTACAGAACATCTTTCACTGGCAAATTACTTGGCAGGATTCATCATAGTCTATGTTGACATCAGAATTTGATGTCTGTGTCTATGTTGACATCTATGTCTATGTTGACATCAGAATTTGATCTCTAGAATAGTCAGGTATAGCCAGATAGAGTCTCATTACAATTCACAATCACTTCCATAAAGGACACGCATACGCCTGCCTTGCATTACACGGATGCACACTGGGATTGACGGACTGTTTCAGGTGTCATGGCGTGACCAGGAAAGATGCTTCATAGGACAACCCAAGAAATCTGAAGATTAACTTCTCATTCAGTTGGTTTCTCTAGGTTACCTTCAAATAAGAAACCTCCAAATAAGATAAAGAAGAAAATGGTCTTACTCCACGGAAGCCTTTAAGATCGTCTTTAATGATAAAGAGAAATCTCTTTAAAGTTTGTTTTGCCTTTGATCATAGGAATGCCCCCTCAGATCAACTATTGTGTTCAAATCTATGGCGGCAGAGTAGAAACACGGAAATGAGATGACCCGTGATACCCGTGTGGTTACTAAAATTAAGAGGGAAAAATTGCCAACCAATGTGAAATCAAATACAGCCCTCTGTTATTATTCTCCAATATTTTCCCTCAGATTTTTCAAGAAAGCTAAATTGCTGAGCAATTTTCATCGATGATATAGATATTTATACAAGCTTTACATATTACCTTCAAAACTAAAAGCAACTCAAATTTCTTCTCTAGAAGCCAGGACTTTTTAAATTATAAGAATAGAATAATATAGGAAGCTCATTTTCTGGATTATAGAACAGAGAAAGAGACCTGAGAATAACCTAATCATCTGAGTGTCAGTATGAGACATTTCATGAAGCAACATCTCTCTTTTTTCTCCTTCTTTTCCTGTTTTATTTTTGGGGGCTTTTTTTTTTAGAGTGAATATACCTGACAGAACAATGACTTTGTGAATATGAATGAATTTCCAGTTGGCTGATAAATAAAATCACTACAAAGTTGATCTGATAAATGATTATTCAAAACCCAAGAGATTTTTCATATACTAAGAGAGCTCTGGTAAATAGGAGTATGTTAAAAGAATAGGTGTTTTCTACGGGAAAGTTACTCTGTTTATACATTGTTTCCATTCTTCTCTGGCAAAATAAATGACCGCCTGAATACTAAATAGTATCAGTTTGGTCTGATGTTTTCTGACAGTTGTATTTGAAAGAAACATTATGTAAACCCATGCATGTTAGTGGGAGATGAGAAAAAAAAAATTATGCTTAGGGCAATCTGATGGTATTCTCTAATATATAATGCTGTTTGTGTCTCTTCTTTGATTATCTTTAAATCCCAATTATTAGCAGCCATTAGTGCCCCCAGGATAAAGGAAAGCAAAGCAAAGCAAAACAAAACAAAACAAAACAAAGACCTATCAGTCTGCAACTGACAGATAGGTCTTTGAGGTTATAGATGGATTTATTAGTTCTTTGTTTCGAAATCTGTCAAAAAGACCTGAACAGTTTCCTGCCTGAAAGAGGCTGAGGACTGAACACCTGGAGGCCTTTAATAATGATGATGGTAGGAAAGCAGGGTAGTTTTGAAGTTAATTTTCAATGTGAATTTCCTGGGTACTCTGGCTCAGAAAGAAACACCTCTGGTGAGAGAAAGGAAAAATATAACATTTCCTGAAAAGGTTACAAAATGTTTCGTTAGATTCTATTCGTGAAGGGTATCAGTCACCCTAAGAAATAAAGGCTCATTTAGGCTCCATTGAACGCTATGAAATAAGCATTGTTGTCCATTTTCTGTGTCAATTTTCGTACTTTATTTTATAGTTTGAAGGACTAAAAAACAACTTTTTTGGGGGATACAGTATGATATGGTCCTCTCCTATTTTAAAAATTATCTGATTTTACGATTTTACTGAGTGCAAATAGGATTATGTCATTCACAATTTCTAACTAAAACAAATACCTGTTCATATCCACCTATGAGTAATACATTGCGAGTGGTCCTGGAGCTGCCATTCTCTGTTTATTACTTTTTTCCCCAATAACATTGAACTTCTATGATTCAAAAACGATAAATGTGAACATGATCTCTTTACATGTTACTTTTTGGTGCTTAAAATCTTTTGAAGGGGGCCAAAAAATAAGAACTAAATAGGCAATTATGACAGCGTACTAAGTACCCATTTCTAGTTGAATTAACTATGCAGTATTTTTCAAAGCACTTAAACTCTCAGAGACTCAACGACTTCATCCATAAAGTGGAATTATGACTTATCACCCGGGGGAGAACAATCAGAGCGGAGAAGCTTTTTTTCTGGTCTCTTGGAACTGTAACATTTATGATTCAACAAAATAATAATTTCTTGGAAGTTGCTTAAAATTTGAAACATATCTTAATCCAGCCCCGCCTCCCCAAAGCAATCATGGAAGCAAATTAACTCATGGATTCTAACCTTGTTCTCCCTTTAAGTTTTTCCCAGAAAAGGTCTGTTTGGCATATAGAGATTCACGGCAAGGATGTGGCAGTTAGACTGGCAAAGCTCATCTGCCTTAGCATCTTAGCATTACTGGATGACTCCCTGATTACCCTGGTAAGTAGCAGCTAATGGAAGCTAATGCTTTCTCTTTTATGGATAAGCAATTTGTATACCGAAAAATGATAAAATTTCTTGTAAGTTTCCAGGTATTTATATTCTTCTGAACAGATTCCATAATGCCATGTAAAAATGACCAGGACAAAACATTAGTTCTCTTGGTCATGAATACTTTATGAAGCTTCCAAAATAGTATGTGGAAAGAAAGAAAACTGACATAAAAAAAATTGAATGCGCTTTCACAGAAGGTACTACTGACTGACATCAGTAGATTTAACATTTTAGCACATGTCAAGCTTTGGTATCAGAGTTAGCAGAATATGGTATGAGTTCCATGCATTTGCCATGTCTTCAAATAAAAGATAACACATATATGATAACTGCCAATATGTTACAGAATCTTCATCTTTTAAATTTTCTAATTTACATTTTCTTCCTCTATTTAATTTAAACAGTATTCTGAGAACATGATTTAAAAATCTGCTGCCATATAGAATAGAATACCACATATCTGGAATAATTGACATGAGTTGCAATACAACTGAGACAAAAGAACACTGACTAATCGAAGTCGATTTTAAAGTTAGTTTGAAAACTGTATTAAGGATCTTAACAAAAGAATAAGATAACTCAAATCAGTAATGTGGTGTCATTATCACCACTATTATTATAGAAATAAAGAAATTGAAGTAGATGACAACTTAGGTCATTTCTAGTGATAATAGCTTTTGGTAGTTCTAACTTTCTCATAATGTGATAAATTAAATAAAATAATGTATGTAACCGTGATTTGAAAATGATAGTGTTTTGTTTAAGCATCCATTTCAGGCCATCTGATGGTCAGATCTTTCTTAGTTGATCAGTTAAATAAAAGAAGTGCTTAATTCAATCTTTCAAAGCGGTTTTGCTTCTTTCTCATAAAAACGATTGTGCATGTTACTGCATTGACTGAATTTTAAGATATTGCAAGGGTACTGCAATATCGCTATTTTGGGGGTCAGAGCTGAGAGTGTGTGGCTAGAGCCTGAAGGAACTTAGCTATCTTTACCCCTTACTGTTCTCTGGTAGACAAGCCTAACTACTATAGAACAGTTAGAGAATTCTTTGACCTATCATAGAATGTTCATTGGAACCCATTCCTGGCCATATTTTTAAATTTACATGGGTTTATGGAATTTTGTGGAAGAGAACTTGAATCATATCCATTACTGCAGTTTTCGTAAGTATAAACTTATGTGAGGGAATGGACACCGATAAAAGAAACAAAGCTGGCCAGAGAAACAATGGGTCCTTTGGAAAAAAAAAAAAAAAAAATCGTGAGTGTGGGAAGACATCTGGCTGAATGGACTAAGCTAACAGCAGATATGCTTGGGTGAAGGAGTGATGTTTCTACGCACAGCGTCTCCGGGAAGGAAAGGCCAGAATAAAGAAAGAAGCGACCTCTCTGCGGAGAGAATTCCCTATGAACAGAGCTGGTGATCTGAATAGGATGGCAGTTTCTGACTGACAGAAAAAAAAGGAACATATATGGATAGCGGTTTAGAGTAGGGACAACATTGGTTATTTTGGAGTTATATTTGGGAATCTAGCCATACCACTCAGAGGATCATTTAACTAAACAAGTCATCAGCAACTTTCCTTCAGATGTATATGAACTAGAAATAAAAAAATTTGTCATTCCTTAAGCATTTACTTCATGTCAGACATCTGTTAATGTGTTATCTCATTTACTCTATCAATTTATTTAACCAATATGTGCCTATAATCTGCTAGGCATACTGTTTAAGGCATTGGAAGTACAGCAATGACTGAGATAGAAGAGATCTTATTCCTGTGAGGTTTACAATCTAGTACAGTTGAAATTAAAAACAAAAAGGTAAATTAAGATCATTTTGATGGCATAAGTGTTATGGGAAAATGACATCATAATGCTGTTGAATGACTGGGGGATCTTGATTAGGAGTGTCAAAAGTTACATTTAATGCAGATCTGAAGAATGAAAAGTGAGATCAGAGCAACATCAGAAAGAACGAACGAACGAAAAAAAGAAAGAAAGAAAGAACCCAACTGTATCAGATTCTGTTGAGAGTATACACAAGACAAAGACAGAAAAAGTGTCATCAGATTTAGTGAAATAGAGCTCATGGCTAACTTTGACAAAACATGATTGAAATTGAAATAGAATAAAGGTAAAGTGGAGAGAGTTTATAGAAAACTCTTAGTGTTGCTATGACAGAAACTGGGGTAGGGTAGTAGATGAAGAGAAATTGTGGCCCAAGAGGTAACTATTTTTTTTTTTTTAAGATTTGTTTATTTATTTTAGAGGGTGGGGAGGGGCAGAGGAATATGGAGAGAATCCTCAAGCAGATTCTCTGCTGAGCAGGGAGCCCAAGGTGGGGCTTTATCCCAGGACTCTGAAATCATGACCCCAGCCAAAACTAAGAGCCTGATGCTTTAACCCACTGAGACACCCAGGTGCCCCAAGAGGTAACTTTTTAATGTTGGGAGATTTAGAGTTTAATGATAGACATCATCTTGGAGTAGTAATGCCACAGATGATGACAAGGATGAAATAATCACAATGCTGGTTTGTAATCTGCCAGATGTTTTTCTAAAGGATTTAGCTGAATTGTCTAAATTTATCCTCACAACATTCCTTCAAAGAAGGTCCTATAATGAACTCTGTTTTACAGAGAAGAAAACTGAGACAAAGATAACCTACTTTGCAAGGTTATACACATAGTGAACGCAGAGCCATAACTTGAACCCAAAATGTTTAACTCTAGAACATATTGTTGAACTTTATCAAATGCCTTATCTATGTCAATTTGTCATAATTTTATGTTTTTATTTTTGTTTAATCAGTTGACATTGTAGACCAAGTTGACTAATTTCATAGTGTTAAACTAATATTGTTTTCCCGAATGCTTTAAATTAAGCAATGCCAAAATCTCTTTTTACATATTGCTGAATCAGATTGCTAATATTTTATTTGGGATTTTTGCATCTATATCCATGAATGTAATTTTCCTTTCTCATTCTAACATTGTCTTGTTTGCTATCACGTCTATGCTAGCCTCATAATTTGAGTTGGAGAATGTTTTTATTTCTCTTTTAGCTAAAAAAAAACAAGCAAGAAAACAAACAAAGTGTAAAATTTCATTTATTTCTTTCTGTATTTGATAGACTTCGTCAGGATGATAGTAGGATGGAGAGTTTTCTTTTTTGAAAGTTCTGAAATTACTAATTTACTTTGATAACTATGAGGCTGATCAAATATTTTAATTATTCTGAGTTTGCTTCAAAATTATTGGTTTTAGGAAATATTATTGCCTCCACATTACACTTAAAGAATGTAGGCTTGGAGAGTTTATCACTTTTCCCAAAGGGACTCTGGTGGCAGTGTGCAAAGGCAGAATTTGAACCCAGGCAGCTGATTCCAAAATCCAAACTTTTCAAACTTCCATGCTGCACCTCCTGCTAAGTTTTACATTTCTAGAAATTCATCTATTTCATGTCAGTTTTCAGGTTTTTAAAAACAAAGATGTTTATGTTTCATTTTTAAACATTAATGACCTATGATTATAATTTTATTTTTATTGCTACTTTTGCATGTGTACCTCCTTCCCTTTCATCTTACTCACCTAACTAGAGATTTATAACTTTTATCGGTTGGCTCAGAGAATCAACTTTTGGCTTTGTTCTACTGTATTGTGGCTTGTATTCTATTTTGTTCATCTCTGCTGTATCCTTGTATTCATTCTACCTTCTTACTTTTATTTTGCTGTTTTTTTCTAATTTAAGTTACAAGTTTAGATCATTAATATTGAATTTGCTTTCTAGCATAGGGAAGTTTTCACATAAAGAGTCATCATTTAATTTAGTTCTATTTTTTAAATTTCCATTTTGATTTCTTCTTTGGTCAATGAATTATTAATAATTTTTAAAAGTTCTCCTAGAACACAAGGTTTTCCTGTTTTGTTATTGTTATTATAGCCACTTATTTTTATTTGTATATTATTTCTTTGTTTATATTTTTAAAAATTATGTAATTAAACATACAATATCAGTAAAGGTCAATTCAGGAGACAGAAATAATACATCATGTGAGTAGGAAACCTTCACAGTGAAGAATTACTTACTTAGGACAAAATGAATAGCTGCCAGGTCATCTGGGGGGCTCAGCCAGGGAAGCGTCTGCCTTTGGGTCACGTCATGATTTCAGGGACCTGGGATCAAGCTTCACATGCCTGCATCCCAGTTCCCTGCTCAGCAGGGAGTCTGCTTCTCCCTCTGTCCCTCCGCAGGATTTGTGCCCTCTCTCTAAGAAATAAAATCTTTAAAGAAGATTTTTTTAAAAAATCTCAAAATTATTAGCTACCGAAGTAATAAAAGAAGACCAACCAAATATGCCTGCTTCTCCTGAATGACGCTTTCTCAGTGAATAGCATCATCAATTACCCTGAGGACCAAGTTAGGAGCCTGCGGTCTTTTTTGTAAATCACCTTCTTTATCTCATCAAATCACCACGTGGTGAAGATTTGAGGTCTATCCAATCCATTTGCACACTGCCATCTGGGTAATATTTTAGAAATGCAAATTCAATAAGTTTTCTGAACCCTTTATCATATTTCCATGCCTCTTTCTTCACTGGAGGATAAAATCTTTAATCTGATTTCTAAGAAATCTTTATTCTTCTGCCCATCCTGATTTGTCATCCACTTCCTGCCTTTTTTTACACTGAATTACTTATAGTTTACTAATGCACAATGGGTTTAGACATTTACTTTCCCATATTCTATCTTGCACAAGATTTTTAAATATATCTCTTCTTTGCACTTGCTACACTCAACTTGGAACTGTCCTACTCTTTCCCCCACCTCCTTCAGATAAATTTACACCTGAGTTATAAAATTCGTATTAGCTATTACATCAATTCAGAAATCTTTCTTCTCCTCCTTCTGGGATGGAGATTAAATGTTCTCCCTTAGTCTCGTCATCATATGTGTATTGTAGAATTTATCACACTGCAGTCTGTTATTATCTCCAATTTACAGGAATAAAACTGAGAATCCAAGAAGTTGAGCTGTTTACTCCAGTTCACATAGCAAGGTGTAAATTAAATTGTAGTGCTTAGTGTTCTCCTATTCTTGTTATGTTACTATCTAAGGAACAAGAAAATCCAAATCACAGCAGGCATAAAGATGATGTAATTCTAAAGGAAATTTTTAGTTAGGAATTTCAGATGTTTCAAAAAGAAGCACACACTGTTTTGAAAAAATTTGAAATTGTACTCAGAAACTTACCATGTAACATCCACTCCTCTCCACAGCTTCCTGGGCACAGCAGTTTGAAAAACACTGCCTTATTTGTTTTTCTTGTAGTATCAGAAACAATACAAACCTGCATGCCTAACAAATCATCTATGAGATAATGGCAAGAGGGTAGACAGCTTAAGAAAAACAGGAAACAATCCCCAAGGTACTTTAAATATTAATCAAACAAGTTTTCCTTGGGAAGACTTATGGTGAAGCTAAGATCAACAGAATGAGTCATATCCAGTCCAGAATGAGCCAGGGGGAGGGGAGAGGAAAGTGTCAGTTTCGGATTCATTCTACTATTGGGAGGAAGGTTATGCAATTATTAGAAGTATAAATTATATAATGCACAACCGAATCATATGACATATGTTGTACAAACTATTCACAAGTTCCATGACTTTGTTATTCAATCATATTTATTTCAGTCTTGTGGGGTTATTTGTCCGCATACTTGAAGCCAGTAAAAACAGGTGACAGATCAGTTGTAAGGAGTTCTGATTTTGAAATCACATTATCCTCATCCCCCTTTCAGAGAAGCCTTTATTTTGTAATGTTTATGAGGTTATAATTTACAGTAAAGCGAATATAGCTTCCAAATTCAACTCCGCTGTTTACCAACTGGTGACCTTTGGCAATTTGCCTAACTTCACGAAGGTTAAGTTTCCTCACTTTTGTAAATATAAATAATACTATCTACAACATATAATTACTGTGAAGATAAATAAAACTTCGTATCAATTACGAAGTGACAAAAAACTCAAAATAGCTTATCGAAAAGGAAATGTATTTATTGGCTTTCATAACTCTTAAGTGTAGCAATAACTCTGCTTCATGGGAAGCTTGATCCAGGGTTCAAGCAATGTTACTAGGTTACAAGGTTCTGGTTATTCTCTCTCTATATCCTAGCACATTCTATTGTACTGGTGCATTCACAGCCTCTTCTTCCATTTGTCACGTAAATATGTTCTTGCAGATCTTCCTATCCCTTTCTATTTATCCAGTAGAAACTTCAGTATAAAAGATAGATCTTAGTTTTAGGTATATTTATCAAAAGTCGTAAGATTCACTATTTTAATTGAACTGTCTTAGATTATACGCTGTCCTTACAGCCATTTACCATCATGAGGGGAATGCAGTAACCTGATTGACTTGGATCCAAATCTCATTCTCCCTCCTCGAGCAAAAGGTTGACAGGTCTCCTTTCTGGATGGATGTCCTGAGCCAAGAGGGAAGGCTGGATCTCCGGATAAAATAGAAAGGACTGGGAGTGGCTGCAGAGTAACCAGAATTCCACTCTTTCTAGAAGGAGGTTAACTCTGTAATTGTATGCCTGAAAGGTATCAGTGTGTGAGAATAGGGAATAACAACCAACTGAATAAATAAAACCCTAATCTTTAACACTTCCTTCTCTCCAAGCTTTTTGGTGTCAAGAATCATGGTCATAAACAGCAGAGTTCTTTAATTTTGACTAGATTTTCATTGAAGTTTTTCTCGTGGTTGGTAAGGTAGCATTTATAATTCTTTTCCTCAAACAATGAAGATGATCAAATTAAAAAAACAGAAATTAAAAATAAAAAACCTTCTTTTCTCATGTGTTAGAAATAATCCATTGCTTTTCTTAATTACATTGGATCGAATCAGTAAAGAAGATGAAAGCAGATCCTCGTTGGGGTTTTTAGGTCATGATCAACTGACTGACAGAGAGTCCCAACAACGCCACCAAAGTAGGACACATTCAATGGGTGGCAGTGCCTTGTCTGCATTTAGTTCTCTAAAATAAATGAAAGTTAAACCCGTCTTAGCACAATGGTGGCAAGTTGTCCTGGATCTGTCTATGAAAGGGCAGTCTTTGCTAAGCTGAAACTTTACTACACTGCTCTTCCTCACATGGCATTAGACAAAACTTGCCGAGTTCACATGGGATTGAAGACAGTTCGAGATGTTTTAACTCAGTGTTGTAACTTGCCACTCAAGTCACAAATGACATGGTTTCTCCAGCTTTGTCTCTAACTCTTTCTGCTCCAAAGACCCCAGAGCAGTTTCTGGCAAGCCTACTATGATGTGGAAGTAATACAGAATGAGGTGTGTTAATCAGAATTATTTCTAAATCTTCTGGTTTATGAGAGGACAGGTAGGCTGAGTATGTGTTTCCACTTGCAAGATAGAGCGAGTGTGCTGACTCAGCTGAGACTGTTGTGTAAATAAGTTGGCATGAATAGAGCCGGTACTGGTACTGAGTAACTCATTGAGTTGGTTGGAGACTTAGCTCCCAGGGTATTTGTAGTTTATAAGTACAAGAGTGCTATAATGGAATTTTAGTTACACTACTTACTTGGAATAGCACAAGTCCATCCATAACAAATAAGAATTAGCCGACATCTAGACAGAGTTAGGATGCTTATATGGATAACATAATTCTTGAGGCTATTAATGCTTTTTGCTTTTGGTAGTAGGAAAGAGTGGGAAATATTTTGTGAACTTAAATAATTTGGGATGTTGAATTGTGTTTTGGGAACACCTCGAGAAGGATAATTTATCCCATTTTGACTAAAATTTAACTTCTGTGGGAGAAAATATATCATGATTCAGGCCAAAAAGATACATGCAGGAAAAGTTCTCACTTGTTATTTTCGTAAAATAGTTTCTTAAAGGAAGAGCGTTTCCTTTGGTTCTGAGATGTGCACATCGAACCATCTTAGGACAAGCCATTGGCTTGTGTGTATGTGAGAGACACGTGATCATTGTAACCTTCAGTCACTGCACTGATGGCCAGGTTTCTCTCGAAGAGGGTTGAGAACAGGAACCTACTCAGGCATTCTTTTGTGGCTTAAAAGGCAAATGATAGCTACTACCTCCTTTTGTCCAAAGGGCTTGAACTGTCATCAAGTCCCATCCCAGATAGAAAATAGCATTGAAGCTTTCAGGCATTTTCAGAAATATAAATGTTTCTTCAGTGTTTTGATTTGACCACAACTTCAACATCGAGTTTTAATTTTGGAAATTTAGATCAACCACTATTCACTGTAAGTTTACCAAGTTCTACCCTATGTAAGCCAAGATTTCATTTTCTAGACTACTGAGGAACAGTTTGGAGGAATTATTTCATTTGACACGATGCACCGTACTCTGGAGGACTGGAAACAGAAAACTACCTCACACGGTTGAACATTGTGTGCTAAGGGAGTCATTGGCTCATTTCAGTCCCCTCCAGGCTCAGCCCACGTAGAAGAGGATATCTCATAGATTTATCAGTTAGTGTTAGCAAAGGGCACTGAGGAAACTGCTACAATTAAATTAGAATTTGCTAATTCAGCCTGGCCAATTAAAATGCATTATCATATTACCTTGCGTTTTCATAAAGATTTGTGTCTAAATATATTAAACTATCCTTTGAGCATTAATTAAAGAACACTCAACTGGCTTAAGAGTTACCGTTTACCTTCTGTGTTATTCGCCTAAGTGAAAGCGATTCTGCTTCTTACTAGGAAAAAAAAAAAAAAAAAAGAGTTACCGTTTCTTATGCCAGAGCTGTTATTTTCATGAAGAAACATGAAGCGAAGGAAGCATTCATTTGTCCACTCATCATTGGTGAGTCACAGGTCAGGGCAGAAATCAGACTTGACTGCACATTTGTTCTGTGTTGATGATTCCAGTCTAAACCATTTCCTTATATCCTGGTTTTATTTTCTGACACTGGGAAAAAAAAAAGTCAACAACCATGAGGTTGACTCATAATTAAAGTCTAAATCCTTAAAATCACTCCTTTAAGTATTAAATGTGTTCTTGTTTTACCTTGATCGTTAAGAGTGACTACTTTTAAATCAGTCTTTCAGAACATGCTATCTACTTGACCATATCAAGGTCAAATGCACGGATGAGGGTTTAGAACAAAGACCTTCTGCCTTGAGCACCCTTCCGGCCCCCACCCCCAGCAGCCCACACTGCAAGGCCAAGACGACAACAATTTCTTCCGTGTGACTAGTGCCCCAGCTGCTGAGTTGTAAGAAAAGCACTTAAGAAAGATGAAAAGTGATTCTGACATTTTACCCAGATGTTGATTAACAGCTAGAGACAGTACAAATAAAAATGTTTAATCACAGTTTTAAAGGAACAATATAAATGCAACACCATCTGACCTTTGGAAAAAAGGAAAAAAAATTGACCTTTGCGAGTGTGCCGTTTTTACCTTTATCACAAAAGCCACACCCTTCAATGTGTTGTGTGTTGGCTAGGCCAGAATAACTCTCTTCCTGCTTGTCTCCAAAAAATATTAGAGTTTAGCTTTTGTGACAATCCATTTTAAACACAAGAATGTGCCAAGGAACTCTAATGAAATATTTTTATATTGTCTATTAAAAGTCACATCAAACATGCTGAGAAAAGTTCGATTTTTCTTCAGAAACTCCGTTATATATTATTGGTCCAATATGAAAAAATATTTGTGACTTTCTATATATTGACTTCTAAGATGGCCTACAATGACAAACTTTATAACGCAATGGTTTAAAAAGTAAATTTAACTATTTTTAAAAAACTAACATCAAAACAAAACCTTTTGCAGATCTTTAACTGCCCCATCCACCATTCTTTATATCTTGAATTAATGACTTCCCCAATTCTTCTCATGTCCTGTTCTCCTCCCATAACCTCATTAATGGAAACATAGAAGAAATGATATTTTATTGTTTTAGATCTATGTATTTCAAGATTCAGTTTTGTCAAAATGCACCCTGAAAACTATTTATCTGCCTCTGTAGAGTTGGTTGAAATGTGTATATAATCCTTGTTAATGACTTAGCTCTCTACATGCACATGAAAACTTGAAAAAACTCTTCCCTAACCCTCAGTTGCCAGAAGTAGTTTTTCGTGACAGTTTTTTTTTTCAAGAAATAGATTCAAGACTTACAAGGGTGAAATTCACTCCCCAAAATGAATCTTACAAAAAACTCCTTGCAATTAACATGTAACTCTAAATGTTAGTGAGCCTTATTTTCCGAAGGTCTGGTCATTGGGGTACCAAACAGCAGTATAGTTAAATCCGTTTTATTAAACTATTTAATCTTAGAAAAAGGGACTCATTTCATAAACACCACTTTACAAATGTAATTCCCCATTACAACTTAAAAGATACATAGAACAAGCAATTCTATTAAAACAAATTTGATGATCACATGCTGCTCTTATTCCAAACTGGTCTATCTAGTAAAATAAAGTGTGATTTTATTCAAGGTCTTGTTTAACTGTGGGCCCCAGCTAGAAATGGAACTCGGAATGGGCTTTCAGACAGAAATCTCTGAACATAAAAAGGTTAGGATTGTTCACAGACTTTACGTGGGAATCTCCTTCGTCTCGCAGGTACCATTCCTCCCCATTCCTTAACATCCTTGTTGCCTTCTCCTTCAGCTTACTATCTCCATTCTCATCCGAGTCACTGCACAATGGTGAGCTTTTCGTGGGCATAAGGAGATACAACTGTCTGTCACTAGCTCAAAACTATTTATACTTAGTAGTATTCACAATAATCGTCTTCATAAAGGAGCCACCACTCTTTTCCAGTGTGTGTATTTAATGTGATCATTACAAATGAACCATCTGGGCTATCAGGTTAAGAAATAGGTCTTGGGGCTAAAGGATGCTTTAAAACTCCAAAGGTGAAGGAAGACGATGTGAGAAAACTTAGTGGCTGTTTTACAACAGCAATTTTGGGGAATCTGGGTATTGATGGGGAAAGGGAATGGGAAAAAAAATGAATATGACAATCACTGTTTAAAGAGAAGTATCTCTTTTATGTCCTTCACCTTGAATATTGATTCAGGATAGAGCTCTTATTCACATCCAGTATCACTTGTTCCGAATCCTTTAATCCAGAAATCTTCTTCCTTGTGACATCTGGGCACTTTCCATTTCTCTCACATGGACTGCCCTTATCCTTTCTCTGTCACTCCACAGCAAATGCTACTCTGAGAGCAAAAGGGACTAAAGATGGGTGTCAATGTAGGATGAATGATATGAAGGCATTTCTAGCTAAATAAAGGGAACAAGAGCTCCAAGGTTGGGAAGGCAGATTTTCCTTGGAACTTAGAGTATATGAAACTAGAGACAGAATGGAAGGATCGGCGGGTGCGAGCCATCAACCCCAGATGGCTCTGATTTACCCTAAGCAGAAGCAGTCTGCTGCTGAGAAGGAGCCTGTTCATTTTCCACTTGAATGGAACCTGAAAGCAGAGAAATCTCACAAGAAACTTGAATCTCACAAGGTTTCAAACCAAATTTTGCAGATTCAGGAGTGAAGTCAACTGAACTTGATAAAATTGTGTGCTTTGGTTTTTTTCCCATCTCTACAAAGGAACCATCTGTGCTATTATATCAAGTACAGGGAGAGAATCATGTTATTCAACCTATCCCCGATCCTTGGTTGGCAATAACCATAAGCGAAGGCATTTCGATGCATTCTGTGGAGAGTGGGAAATGACATTTACCTCCTTCTCTGTTCTCTCTCACCCGACTCTTGACCTCATAGAGGCTGATTACTCCTTGATAAGCATCCTCTTTCTCACTACTCCCCGAGACTGTAGCAAATGGACGTGGAGCTTGCCAGTGTGTTGCCTCAGGAAAGGTACCACGTACTCGTTGACACTGGACCTATTAGATGCCATTTGATAGGCTCTGAGGCTTACTCCATGGCACCTCCAATACCACCTGGTATTCCGGAGAAACGTGGGCATAGCACCAAGTGTGTGCTGGAAGCAGTTGTTCTGCCTCGTTAGCAGGGCACTTCAAATTATTCTTTTTGCCTTCATTGAAATCCCACTGGATTCCTTTCTCTCCATTTTTTAAATGTCGGATTAAATATTTAAATTTTGGATGTATCTCGATATTATTCATGCATTTTATCTTAGCCAAAAGAGAAGTTATTTGGAGTTAGACAATCTAAATACTAAAATATTTTCTCTCTCTCTCTCTCTCTGTTTTTTTTTTTTTATTTGGAATTTGCTGTGATATAATTATTGTGTTTGGTTGATAAAGACTTTTGACATGTTTAGTCGTATCTACCATATAATAACTTCTCCCTCAGCCATCCCCTCATTGATTTCCTCAGCCTTCGCACGTAGAACACTATAGAAGTGCTGTTAAATGATTAAAAGTGTTGGTCGTAAGTCAGCCATTGTTTTAAGCCATTTAACAGGTATTAAGTCATGTAATCCTCCTAACCATCCAGTAAATAGTTACTAAGGTGATTCTCCACATGGAGGTTAAGTCATTTGACCCAGGTCACAGGCTAGTGACAAGAATTCCATTCAAGCAGCTCAGCTGTAGGGTTTGTGCCCTTAACCACTGTGCTATCTGCCTCTCCAGTCCCGTGACTTCTTTCAAGAATAATTTATTTTAGCCTGTTGTAGAGTGTTCTGGGCAGTTTTATATAGGACTTGTTACAGGAGCACACAATCCTCTTGTGTTCTTTTAAATAGCTGATTCCACTGCAACTGCCTCTCTATCACTGAAGGAAATGCTTTAAAATCAAGTGGTAAAGGAAAGCTCTTGTCACAAACACAATCCATTAAAAAAAATGCACCAACTGCACTTCCACAAACAGCATAATATGACTTATTTTTCCAGATCATTTTAGACAAGTATCAAAATCAGCAAGACAAGAGCTAAGTTAACAGACTCAAAAGCGGTTTACATGGAAAAGAAGAGTGAAAAGTAAATTTGGACTGTATAATCTTCACTCAAATAATTTCTGCAGCCTTTGTTATTGTCGAAGGAATATGTAGAGGAAGCAAGAACTTCAGACTGCGGTGTTCAAATTAAGCTTGAGATCTTACTGCCTTGATTGCTCTTTCTACGATTTTTGGAAAAAGATAATAAATGACCACGGATCTGTCGTGATTTCATGAAGATCCTAGCCTTTGATCTGTTGGTCGAGTCTCCCACCTGGTGGCTGAATTTTTCATGAATGCTGTGGCGGGGGAGATTCTAGGTCTGACATTAGCCTCCAACAGGGCCTAGACCTCCAGGCCTTCAGAATAAGTTCTCTTTTACTTGGAATTTTTGTTTAGAGATAGTAAATGTTTTTCTTTCATTATGGCCTTAGTGAATAATTAGTTCCTAAAGAATTGAAAGTTTATGTATCTTATACAATATTGCTGGGCTGTCTTCACAAATGTTTCTCAAATTGTGGTCTGGGACCAACTCATCAACTGGGTGACTTATAAAATGAAGATTCCTGGACCTTGTCCTGGACCTACTTACTCCTCTGAGACGAATCCTCTGAGATGAAACTCAAGAACCTATATTTTAAATAAATATCGCAGGTGGGCTTCACATACTAAACACTAGAGAATCTTTGGATGGGTCTTGTCCTCTTCTTTCGCTATTACTAATATTACTCTGAGGGAGGGGAAACCTTTAAAATACTAAATAAATGAAAAATAGTACATAGGCATCAGTGAAGAAACAGGTTTTGTCTTCTCAAAAGGATCCTGCAGCCAAGAATGTCGTCTGTCCTTGTCCATAAGCCATCACGTCTGATATAACTCCTTTGGTAGTTAGCTTCTTCAAATATTTTTAGAGGAAAGTTATAAAATCACACACGCGTGTGCGCGCACACACACACACACACACACACAGTCTTTTTATTTTTTTTATTAGTCACATTCGTCCATGCTCTTTTCTGGAAAAAAATCTGACAGAGTTTTTGTGGACCTGCTTCCTTGCAAAATAGAAAATTTCTCCTCAAAGAATAATGTCTTGAAAAAAACAAAAAACAAAAACCCAAATGTGACCTTTTCCTTTGAATCGTTGCTTCCTATTTACCAGTACTAACAGAAGGTGACATACTCTGTACGGGATGAAATGACAGAGGCTGGCACGAACCTGGTGAACCCCGCACAGAACTTAGGATGCAAATCCAAACATTGGAGAGGAGTCTGCCAATCAAAAAATCTTTTGAGTATATGAACAGATAGTCTTTTTCTGATTGCCCATAGGACCCGAGCACTACTTGTCTCTGCTGGATGCCTTTCCTTGTTTCCCTTTTAGGATTAAATTGTAAACAACAGATACTTTAGGGTGATGAAAACACATTCACATCAATGTGAATTAAAAAAAGGCTTTCTGATTTCCATCTACTTGTTTCCTAAAATAATGCAAAAGAAAACAGAAAGATGTCTCAACCTATAACAACAACAGCAGAAAAACATCTACCTCCAGAGTTACATGATCTTTCTTTATTGCCCTTGTTTTCCAGTCTAAGTAAAACATTCCTTTAAAGCTTTATCAGATAATTTTCTGAGTCAAAATTTTTTTTGGCCAGTGCTTCTGCACTGGAGGTAGCTGTTTGTGTCTGGTCTTTGAAATCTAGGGGTAGTCACATCACTATATGTTCCCCTCATTGTTCGTTTACTTTTACCTCTTGCAAACATGACAGGATGCAGTTGATTTCAGGAGTATGGTATTTGAAATGAAAATTTCCAAAGGCGTGAATATTCAGGTTCTATTATGGTCAAGGCTTAGGAAATGAATCAACTGCAGAGTAATTCGTAATTAATATTTATTTAAATTGACATTTAAAGGTTAGATATTCTAAAAGGGTAAAATAATATATAAAAATAAAACTGGATTATTGAGAATTTCCTAGACTATGAGCTTCTTGAAAGATTGTCTTATTTATCTTTGTTTATTCCTGTAGTAGAACACATTATCTAGAATTCGGATTATAGAAACAGACAAGATGAGTTTGTAAACTAGTTCTGCTACTTATGATATGTGTTTGGTTCAGTTACTTAAGTTTTGTCATGTACATAATGGGAATAATAATAGTACCTACTTCAAAGGGTAAGTATTGAATAACATAATAAATGTAATTCTTGACATTCTTCTTCACATGTTCTAAACTTCAGTGTTAATTATTGCTGCTTATCAGTGCAGAACGAAAAGGGTTAATATTTAAATCAAGGATTGAAGACTGTCAGATACACTTTAATCTCTCTTAGCTCTGGATTTTCTCCAACTGTACATTGCTTCCACATTCTTTTGCTTGCCTTAATCTTTCTGATTCAAATGCCTTTTATAACTATTTACTAGTGCCCCTTATACAGGAAAATTCTTACTGTGGAAACACAGAGAACAAGAAATTTTTTTTAAAAAATAGAGAAATTACATTGTTATCACAAGGGTTAACTCGGAAATCAGCACAGTGCGTGATAATAAAGCCATACAGGGTTACCTTAAAGAAGAGACTAGTTCCTTGGTCAGCAATACTTGAGGGCAACTTAATGATTCCCCCGCAAAATACAATTTTGCTTTCAAAGGGTTATTTGGCAATGTCTAGAACCATTTTTGTTTGTCACAAGTTGGGAGAGAGTCACTCTAATAGGCAGAAGCCTATTTAGGACGTTTACCATCATTGATGGTAAACGTCATTGATGGTAAACAGCCTAAAATGCACTTTACAACCCCCATAACAAATAAGTCTTCATCCCAAACTGTCAATAATGCTGAGACTGAGAAACCTTGTACTAACCTGATAACACAAATAGATCTAAACGATGAATATAATTTCCAGAAGAGATATTTATAAACCATGGAAATACAGAAAAAGAGAATTGCAGAGGCAAATATTTTAAGCGTCCAACCAATTATCCTCCTGGGGCAAAATTAATCTCTGAGGTTGACAAAATTTCTTTACCCTCCTGGCAGCTGTTCCACTCTTGAGGAGAAGTCATCATTTGAATTCTAAGATGACTTTTTCTAATTTCACACTCACCAAGAAATCTACCAATATGGCTTCTTCTGTAGTTTGTGCTGGAAAAAATGTCTTTGGTAGCTTGTGTCTTTCAAGAAATTGGACCATTTCCTATAAGATGTCAAAGTTATTGGCATAAATTTGTTCAACATATTTTCTTATTATCTTCTTAATATCTGTAGACTCTGCATCTGCAGTAACATCACCTCTCACGTTCCTTATATTGTAACTTTTTTTTTCCTTGATCAGCCTGGCTAGAGTTTATCAGTTTTATTAATCTCAAAAAGTCAGCTTTTGGTTACATTGATTTTCCCTATTTTTTTCGTTTCCTTTTTAAACATCTATTTCATTGATTTCACAATTACCTTTCTTTCTCCTACTTACTTGGAAGTTAATGTGCTCTTCTTTCTCTAGTATAAGGTAAAAGCTGAGATCATTGATTTGATCTTTTTCGATTATAAGAATTCAGTGACACAAAATTTCCTCTAGGTACCACTTTAGTGGCACCCCACGAATTTTGATACAATATGTTTTCATTTTCACTCAGACAAAATAATCTTTAACATCTCTTTCACTTCTCTGACCCATGATTATTTACAGTATGCTATTTAATTTGCAAATATTTAGGATTTTATCAGAGATCTTTCCATTTTTTATTTCTACATTATCCAGTGTAGTCACAAGGCATGCTTTTAATAGCTCAAATGGTTTTACATGTATTAAGACCTCTTTTGTGGTCCAGGATATGATCAATCTTGGTAAACATATTGTATGCATTGGAAAAGTATGTATATTCTCTATTGTTATGTAGGGTATTCTATTAATGTCAATTGAGTAACATAGTGAACACTTTTGTTCACCGGTCACTGCATAACAGTGAACTTGTCAAGGTCAATATTAAATTGTAGGTTCCTATCTAGGAAGCCTCTTTGTTTTGTCCAGCCAATCTCTTCTTTTTTAGTATTCTTCATTTTGGGAAATTCTAGTCCAGCCTTCCCCATGATTCAACCAAATGTTAACTATTTCAAGAAGCCTTCTTGCTTTCTTCTAATGGTATAAGAACTAGTAGTATTGTTTATATTGATAACATATTTAATTTTGTATGTATTTTCATATTTATGTTGATTGAAAATAAAGACTAGTTCTTATCTATGTGCATATTCTTAGCAGATGGTAGAGAACTTGGAATATTCATGTGTGTAAACAGTGCTGTGGAGTAGAATTGCTATCTCTTAAAGCTTTCTGTTTATCATAATGCATTTGCACAAAAATTGATCTCCTTTTGATTAAATAGATTCCTTCTAGAGTATTCCAATCTGGTGACCAACTGTCATTACTTTGAACGCTTCTAATCATTTGCAGCTTGTTATTCCTGGAATTAACATAATTCATGCTTGAAGAGTTCTATTAACATTTCTTTCTTATGTTATATTAAAATCTGCCCTGTTGTTATTTGCACCTAGAAAAAAGATGCACCTTCTTGTTTTGTTTCTTCTTCCTTGATTCTCTTTGTTTATATCTTTGTCATGCTAACGATTTTCAGTCCTTTTTATCCATTTCTTCTCTATGGCATAGCTTAGTGACCATCACCACCGTAGTTATTTCACACCATGTGTAGACGCATACTTCAGGTTGTCAAAGTATACTCAGAGGTACACAAAAATGTACCGTTTTCCATGTCTGGTGTGATCATAAGTTCTCTTGTTCTGAACATAATTCTTCCATGTTATGGTCACAGAAAGAGCGAATAGTGGGAGAGATGAAGAAACTAGGGGCTGTCTACTTTTCTAATACTTATCTGGAGCTACTGTACCCGTTTCTGCAGGTTGCTCATTGCACAAGCGTGTCCAGCTAAGAAAGAAAGTGAAGAATAAAGCCAAATTTCTACTCTATTGGTCAAGTCTTTTACTCATTTGTAGGGTTGTGTCTGCCCAGCATAAAGAATACCTTCTGATGAACCAATCTGTGCTTTTAGTGTCTGCACACACCAGGAGAGAGACACCTTTGGCTAATTATCAAACAGTGCTATATATTGTCATCTCAGCCCTCTTCGCATCCACCCCTCACATTACAGATGATACCAAATGATACCTAAAATGGCAAAGCTACTTTACCCCAAGCCGTACAAGTAGTAAATATTTTGCATGAAATGCAAATACTGATGAGACCTCTTACTTTAGTTTTTTTCCCTATATTTATTCCAAATGCTTATTTAAGCATTAGATGTGAGCTTAGATGATGTTGCCTATGACATGGGTCCAGTGCTTTAAAATAACCTCTAATCCTAATAATTTGAACATGAAGTTGTCAGATGGGAAAGTGTAGAACATAGATATTATAGAAATAAAGGGTACACATGATGGCTTGAGGCAGGTTGATTCATTGTTGTGGTTAAATCCATCTTTCATCCTAGGACAGCTTCACTATTGCTAGGTTAGTGAACACAGATCATACGCTGTAATACTTTTTACTGTAGGGTTCATAGAGACATCAGAATAAAAGTGGACATCACATCATACTCGACCAATAAGTTACAAAGTAAAATGTATTAAAAATTAATTTTCTGAATTCCATTGTATTTGCCATATTAGCTTTATGGATTATTTCATTTTCTTTCTGCTATAAAATTCATTAATTTTAATTCAGGATTAACACAATAAGAAGAGGAGAATTGGTTTTCTGTAGCATCTTCCACACTCTAAATATCCTAATATGCTTTATAAATAATGAATGATATGCTGTTAGAGTAGGGATCTGTAGGCAAACAGAGTAGCCATTGTACAAAGTGGTGATAACACTCAAAAAAAGATAAATACGAAAATGAAAGCCCTTTCATGCCATCTTTTGTTCCTTAAGTTTTGGTGAAACTTTTAAGTAAATTGTTATCTGGGAGTAAGTATCATGTCTAAAGAGAGAGATCAGGGAATGGCTATTGGAAAAGTTCATTAATCACGGTTGTATTTGTAAGTCATGAAAATGTATTTATTAGCCTAAGTAAGGGTCCTAGGCTTTTTCACTTCTAAAACTTATCCTTCTATTAAAAAAAAAATTTGACTGAGATTGAAACCTCTACCAAGCAATGCAAGAGAGTTTAGAGCTCCTAGAAACTTGTGAAATTCACGCATATTGTCTTTTACTACAAGCAATAATATGTATATTAAACTAAGGTGAATTTATGCCTAAACAAATATTTTTTAAGCTCAAAACTGGACTCCATCCTAACCAAAATGAATGACTCTATGAATAGCAGTTTCCCATTTATAAGCCTTAGTATATTTATCTCTGGTATAAATATACAACAAATTGAGAAAATATGGCAGGAGCTTGAACACCATGATGAATGAGGGAGCCAGAGGTGAACTTGGAAAAAGACAGTTCCTTTCTAGCCAAAATTCCCTGAATCCTTTAAATTTACTCTCTTTAAAAGGACCCCACAAGTTAAAGAAATTTAATTTGCCTCTTCTTCTTTGGAAACATAACTGAACTGTTTGAACCCTGTCTATTGTTTCAAAGGAGAAAAAAGTCATACGGGGAGGGAAGATTAGACAGGACAATGTTTTTCTACAACTGTGTGCGTTAATTTAGAAAGCTAATGCATTAACATTCAGTATACCTGCCAGAGGCCTCATCTGAGGGAACAGGTGAATCTAAAAGGAATTCCAGCTGTGTGGGCTGAGGTTGAGCAGAAGCCAGACTGGATCAAGCTTGGCCGACATTCAAGTGAAAGAGAGTAGTTTAGTCCAAGGGGTGTACGTTACAGTCGAAGAGAGGAGCCAGAGGGTTGTAGAGGAATCGTCTCAGAGAGCATATCCATGGGGCAAAAGGGAAGTCAGAGAAGGAGATGGGATAAGAGTTTCAAAGCTGAGATGCTCAGAAGCAGATCCTGAGGCAAATTGGGAGGCAACACTGAAACAGTGTCTAGAAGATGTGGTCTGAGGGATCGCACTACAGAGGTGATCTAGGCTCAGCGAGCTTTCTGTAAAGGGCTAACGAGTACATGTTTTATGCTTTGTGAGCCACAGGTCTCTGCAGCATCTACCCACTCCACCATTGTAGTACCAAAGAGATGGTGGGTAATGTATATAAGTGAGTGGGTGTAGCTGTGTTCTAGGGACACTTTACCTGCATATAGAGGTCAAGTCTGGATTTGGCCTCCAGGCCTTAGATGGTCCAACTTTGATATGAGCAGCAGTGCTGATTTAAAGTAATCTGTAGTTGGATGACAATCATGTTGTAAGGGCAAGGGACACAGGGTGCATGTGTGGTCCATATAGACTCCTGAAGCCCGGGCATTCTCTCCACGGAAGCAGTGTTTCTGAAAGACTTACATTGGGACTGGTCTTCGGTAACTAGGATGCCTGGTATGGTCTTTGGGTACTGGAGACAGGAATTTAAAAAGATTCAGAACATGAAGCGAAGAACAGCAAGGGAAAATTGACTTATTTGAAAACTTTGTTCCTTACCTTATGGTCATCTATCCAGATAAGCATGGAGAACACTTGCTTAATCCTAGGGAATGTATGAATACGAATAATGTCTTTGCCACTGCAGTGGCTGAGATTCTGTTTTGTTCTTTATATTTTAGGTTTGGATAGCTGTATGCATCTCGCTTTGGGTTAAGCTGCTCATTGACAGGGCTACTAGCATATTCTCTGGTATATGTGTTTTATTGTTGTTATGAGAAGGGGTATCTGATGAAGTTGTAATATATACTAGTGACAATCTAAAGGAATATATTGCATGACTGAAAATAGGATCAATGTGCAAACATACGCATGTTTAAGGGTTATGGAAATATACAACAAACCTTTATCCATCAGGAAGAAGAATCACTGCTCAGAGAACAAGGAGAAAACAAGGTCCATTAATAAACCCATCAGTCTATACCTGAGCCTTAAAACAAACTCCAAAGGGAGGAATAGCCAAATATATTTTTTGAGGCCTGGAGGAAAGAATTTTTATGTGGAGATCTTTTCGAAAATAACAATTTTGAGTTATTGTTAAAATATTTTTTATTTTTAAAGATCTTTGAGATATTTGTGCTTTGTTCATAAAACCGTGCCTATGTTTATTTTCTTCTTTATTTCTTTTTTTTTTTTTTTTTTTTTGCTTTTTCAGTTGCAGTAATTCTAGGTGATATCTAGAGTCACATCATCCACTCGTACAGAATTATATCAAGGACATAGAAAGAAATGTAGACTTTCTTAAGGTCTTTCTCACAAATTACATTTCTACATGGAAAGAAAATTTTCCTTAGTATGTCAACACTTTAGTTCATTCCATGTACCTGACTTTAATTTGTACGAATCAACATTGCCATTATAATCATCATCATCACTATTTATCAGATCCAACATGGGTAAAGCACCTTACACATGATGTCTCTTAGTATTTATAATGATTCAGGGAAAGGGATGAGAACACTAGATTTAGAGAGATTAAGTATCTTGCCATGGTAACCAGTTGGCATGTGGCAGAGCTGCGATTTGAAACCATCTCCAACTGAGTCCCACAATTATTATACATAGTAATATGTAAATACATACATATATAGAGTATAACTAGTAAAAAATGTAATATTAAATCTAATTGCTAACATTTACTGAGCACTTACTCATTAATTGAGATAGAACTCTGAATCCGATGCTTTTTCTATCACAACGCAATAATAAATCATCAGCTCATGGTAGAGAAGAGCTCTATATCCCTGCTTCTGGTTTTCAAAGCTGCACTCAGTATCAGTGATGAGTGTGTTGTTGAGCACAGTACAAAATGCTTCTGGCTTAATAACTAAGTCCCTGCTTTATTCCCTACTTTATTTTGCTTCTCAGGCGGCAAATAGGAATTTGATTTTAGTGAACACTGAGCTGTGTTTCTTGCGATATTTAGTCTTCATTTACCATTTACGTTCCATAAGGAAAGATTATGTTGGCGATAACATTCCTTCAATGCTGTGAAAGGAAATCAGCCAGCTTCCTTTGAATATGATTCTTTTCTCTTTTATGTTCATTCATTCATTCATTGTGCTAATATTTCCTGAGCATATATATTGTACAAGGTGCTACTCTAGGGCCAAATTGAGAAGTGAACAAGTAGGCAAAGCCCCGACTCTTACAAGTTTTCAATTTGGTGCATAAAGAGAGACAATAAATAAATTAATGAACAAGTACTATGAAGAAACTAAAGGAAGAATAAGAAATAGAAATTGATAAAGCTGGATGGAGATGTGATATTTTGGCTATCTTGCTCCAATCCCCTAATTTCCTTATATAGAATCTTGCATACACGGGGTCTAAATAAATTCGAACTGTCTTATCTGTGATTCTCTAGGGGCTTCTTAAATATGCATTTCTTTCTCTGCAACCTTTTTCATGTCCCTCCAGGAATTGACTTTGAAATGTTGTGAATAATACAATTTAAGAAGGAACTGCAGATAGGAAAGTAGGACAGAAAATCTGCACTGTCCTATCGCTGTCCAAAGAAATATACTTCTAATGGCTTTTCAATGCTCATAAAAAATGAGCAGCCAGGGCATCAGATTTCCCCATCTAGAGGTTACATGATTGAAATCCCATGTTCCCACACAAGGAGAAACTGTGGCTAAAAATTGTCATGTATGTACGTGTGTGTATGTGTTACGTGGCTGTTTGACTCCAGCTGGAATATAGATTTGGTCCTAAGTCAGAAGAGAGCAATGAGATTGTTTTAAGGTTATTGATTTTAAAGATGGCAGGGAGAAATTCTGGGCCATTATATTCTTGAGTCCTAAAGTGAGAAACCTGTCATAAGAAAATAGGATTCAATAGTATCTGAATGGGTTTGGAGATTGATGGAGGAGTGCCTAGAAAACTATAAACAGTAGAGCATGGAGGTACAGCATTTCAGCTAGGGATGACATTTGAATGGTGCCATTAATGTACAATAATCTATGAGTAAAGGACCTAGAGCTAACATTAACCATAATGATCCACAGAAGTGAAAATACTCAAGTCCAGGTGCAAAATTGACATTCCTTAAGAAATCTGTTGAGTAACTCCAGATGTTTGCATTGAGGTTCCCTGGTAATTAATGTAGCTTTTCCAGTTTTTTTTAAAGCCTTAGACCTCACATGGGCCCCATTTTAAAGCAACTTAGATTTTCTTGTTGGTTCTGAAAAATATTGAATGCCCATATCTTTGTTAATTCAAATTTACCCGATAAAGGTAGACGTGATGTGTTGAGGTTTTTATTAACTTAAAACTTTTGAGCTTTTAGTTTAAACTAAACTCATGGAGTGTAAATTAACTTGTATTCAGAAAAACATTTCATATGATTTTCTAGGAAAATGGGTTCTATGGGAGAAAGATAGAAGGGAATTTATAAAGACACCAGATCTCCAAGGATGTTAAATTGCCATAATCTGAAAAATTAATGGTTAACAAAAGAGCATTATTTTAAAATACTAAGGATATTAATTTTTAAAAACTCTCTCATTCCTGAAATATTTGGAGAAAAATGTTTAATGCATAAACTAAGCAGGGGTACATTTGTTTCTATTTTGAATATTCTCCCATGGAGATTTGGCCTATCTTTTACACATACAAATATAAGCTTCCAGGAATCCTTAGGCATTAAAGAGGATTCGAAGTACTTCAACATGGAGGTAAAGCTTATAAATATAAGACATTAAAAGTCTCGAAAAATATATCGCCAGAGCCCAATGTGGGGGAGGGGGAAACTAATGCCATATAAACTTAGGATTTTTCATGAAATCCTGAATTGTAGAAAATTATTTACAAAGTAAATCACTTTTTTTGAACTCCTTAAAAAAATAATAACTAAAACACATAAACGCACAAAACTCTATTATTGTCATGTTCTGAAAAATGTGGAAAATGAAAGCTTTTCAGAATGTAACATTGGTTTCCTGTTTATTAAAGGAGAGCACTAGAAATTGCTCTCAAAGAATTTTGTATTTAAAGAAAGTTTATATTTGAAGGAATTAAATTAAAAGATATAATAAAAGAGAATGGAAAATCTACTCTCAAGTTTCTCTTCAGAAACTTATTTTAACCAGTTTGTCATTGATTGATATGACAGTCATGCAAGCTTTCGTTTCTCTAGTTTTTGACTAAATTCTTATGTTAAATAAGATGTTCATATTTAAAGGATAACTTTGCTATTTAAGCAATTTTATGTGCATATTGAAATAATGAAGAGTGTATTTCATAGAGTGGAGAAATAATACTTAGAGTTTTAATTTTTTTTAAAAGATTTTATTCATTTACAGGAGAGAGAGAGAATGAGCTGAGGGGAGCAGCAGAGGGAAAGAAAGAAGCAGACTCCCCACTGAGCAGGGAGCCTGACTGGGACTCCATTCTAGGACCCTAGGTTCATGACCCAAGCCAAGGCAGACGCTTAACCAACTGAGCCACCCAGGCTCACCATAGATTTTTAAAATGAAAACAAAAGAAAAAAAATGAAAACGAAAGAAGAGTAAAAATTAGGTTAGTAACAAAGCTAGGAGCAGCAGATAGCTTCTCTTCTATCTTGTCATGTTACTGTATAATTACCCCAGTTCAAAATTAATTATTCTATTACTGAGAGAATATTATAGCATATTATAAATATAATATTTACTGAGCATCTAGTATGTACCCAGCACTTCGCTGGATGCTGGGGAGGTAGAGAGGATCAGTAAAATCCTGCCCGTATTAACAAGGAAGTTAGTTACTGAATGGAAAGAACAGATCAGTTCAAGAAAAAAAGTGTTAAGAATAATCAAGGTGATATACCACTAAAGCAACTGAGATTTTGGATCCTATTCTAGCGAAGCTTCACTGGATTACAGGAAGATATTTCTGTTTCTGCTTTAATAGGCAGAAGATGTTTGTTTCCCAAGTTTGATGTTTTGTTGTATACCCTGATGATTTACAATATGAGACACATGCTCTATGTTTAGAAAGCATCTTGTAGTTTGGGGCTGGGGGAGGGTGTTTTCTTACCCAACTTGGTCCCTTTGCTGTTTACTTCCTCCTCGCTTGCTGCTGAATTCCCCACAGTATTTTATCAAATAGTCTCTTGGAGCAGAGATGGATCACGTGATAATTCATGATCTCTACCAAAGAAAGCTAAGTCACAAACGTGATACTTGAAACAGCTCTGCCATG
Organism: Potos flavus; assembly: GCA_028534135.1. Taxonomy (NCBI): domain Eukaryota; kingdom Metazoa; phylum Chordata; class Mammalia; order Carnivora; family Procyonidae; genus Potos; species Potos flavus. The sequence continues at coordinate 107,526,141 of CM052900.1, read as the reverse complement.
CAGTTTGGCACTAGAATGTGCGATCTGGTTAGAGGGTAAGTTCGGCCCCCTTTTAAACCAGTTGACTGAGTTTATTTTGGCGGACTAACCACACAGATGATTTCTCTTTATACTAAAAATATGTCAATGTAGACATATTCTTAATCTCTTCGCTGGCTAATGGGTCGATCTTACTATCACACCTGCTTTGAGTTAAGTATGAACACACTGAAATCATGACTTGAATATGATCTAAGACGTTAAATAATTGTTACGTTACTTAGATAAAAGTATCAATCTGCTTTGTCAACCACTGCCATTATTCGAGAGGCCTAGGAAAGTTAAATTATGAACAGAAAAAGACACAATTCACACCTCGCATTATTTTACAGTCCTTTGGGTTCTGGTAAGGTTGAGCAGTCCATGGCTCTGGCTGGTGGATATCAATGACCCCACTGGAAATTGTTGGATGATGAACAAATGGTTAAGACTCATATCTTTTTCTGGATGTGATAATTGAACTGAGGTGACTCCTTTGAGCAAGATTAGATGGGCTGGAACTAATAGTGAAGGAAACTCTATTTTCCAGTTTATTCCAACTTAACTCTAGGGACATAAAACTTCAATTTACTGTCTGAGCAAAGGTCACATAAGGTGATGCACAAGCAATGTTACAGTCAGATGTCAAGGTGTCTGGAGTGGATATCATTTAGAATCCAAAAGCTTAGGGTTAGAGTAGGATAATTTCAAGTATCAACAGCAAATTTGTACCTGTGCTCAAAATTCAGCTTGGAAAGAGCAGTTTCTCTAGTAAGAAGTCTGTAAATGAGAGATGCTTACTGGGGACTGACAGAATATCCGGACTATGATAACTAAAGTTGATGTCTTTTTTTTTTTCTTACTGAAGCTAATATTTATTTTTAAAAACTTAGTTGGAATTAATCACAATTACTCACATAGACTTCTCTACAGTTTCTCTCATTTGTTCATCATTTATTCATCCATTCATTCATTAAAAGTACGTTTATTGAGTCTCAATTATGTAAGCCAGAGCTGGAGATCCAGGCATTACAAAGACAGGCTCAGCCCTAGCCCTCCTAAAGCTCATATTCAAGGAGAGCACATAGGAAAAACAATTAATTTCATAAATGGTCATTAAATTATAATTGAGATTGGAGGTCCTAAGGATGGTAAAGGGTACTTGGAGGATAACTGGGGGAATCTGATATAGTCTGGGATTAAAACATGGTTCCTTGAGACAAGAAATTCCACTGATCCCTAAAGGATGGAGAGATGTGAATAAAAGAAGTAGAAATTGATGGAAATAGTGCTGTACAGAAGCAGCATGTGCAAACCTCCTGAAGCGGAGGGCCCGGGGAAGGCTAGATTCTCAGGAGCTGTGGTTAATAGTGATAATGGAACACGATAGGTTGGTAAGGGAGCTCCCATTCTGCTGTGCTTTCTATTAGCACACAAAGGGCATGATCTTTATTTTAAGAACTATAAGAAGATATAAAAGGGTTTTAGATACAGATTGACATAGTCATATATTCATTTTAAAAAGAATGATCTAGGGGCACTTCGGTGGCTCAGTCAGTTAAGCATCTGCCTGTAGCTCAGGTCATGACCCCAGGGTCTTGGGATCGAGCCTCACAAGGGGAACCCTGCTCAGTGGGGAGCATGCTTCTCCCTCTCCTTCTGATCTTCTTTTGCTCACTCACTCTCTCTGTCTCTCTCAAATGAATGAATACAAAGTCTTAAAAAAAAAAAAAAGAGTACTCTGGATGCAGCATGAAAATGCTTCTGGATTGAAAATGAGAAGAGTAAAGAAGACCAGTTAGAAAACTATTTCTGTAATTCAGAGAGACTCTAATAAAAGCTTGGACTAGGGTGGTGACAATATAGCTGGAGAAAATAGAGATGGGAGACATTTAAGAGGTAAAATGTACAGGATTGGGTGATTAATTGAAAATGAGGATGGGCAAGGATGTTTTGAAGAATGACTTCCTTTTTTAGGGTATGTGTAATTAGGCACAGGGGTGCTATTTATTGATTAAAAGAAAACACTAAAGAAGGAAGAATTTTCGTAGCAATCATTGATAAACTTGAATAAATTAATGATCCATAAACATATTGCATTCTAACAAAGTAGATGAAACAAAATACCCATGTTTTGATAACACTTTTCTGTCACGGGGCGTGACCAATATATTTTAACACAAATGTATCCCCTTTCATGGATAAAATAAATGATTACAGCTCTGGAGAAAAAAAGTTAGAGGAAACTAATTTTTACTGAGCAACTACTGTATCCAAACATTATCCTTTTTGGGCTATCTATTTTGCTTCATTGACTTTGTACACCTATCCTAGTAGAATTAACTACTGTCATTCCTATTAAAGAACAGAGACTAATGAAGCTTATATAAATTTTCTAAGTTTTCACAGTAAATGACAGAGTTAGTCTTTATAATTCCATGTCTCTTCAACTCTAAACCACAAGCTTATGGAAGCAGCAAATGTGTATCAAGTGCCTACGGTGAGAACTTAGTCTTCAGTATGAGATAAGAGACCTATAAGGAGGCAAGTGCAACTAGTAAGAAGGGCTAAGACGTTTCCAGATGCTCAGGAAACATTTGGAGGAGTAGTCCCTAAGGCCATCATGGGGGTATCAATTAAAACTTTCTGAAGGAGTTCTCTTCAAGTATAAGACCTAAAGAATGCAGAGAGTCTGAAAGTCTTTTCACTGTACCTAAAAATATCTTCAAAATGAAGGAAATTGAATCTCTTTAATTCAAGTTATCTAGATAATTATATTAACTGTCCTATTGCCTAAATTTTCACTTTCTACTTCATTGCCCACTCATGCAGTTGTGACTTCAGAAATAGAAGTGTTACAAGATGAATGATCTTATCATGTGGTGGAGAATTAAATGTAAATTGATTTTATAATGATATGATTTACCAGAAAATAATATTCAGCCCCTTTGTGTAATCATCTACATGTACTGATCTATGACATTTTGATCAATACCTTCCATGGTTTTTCTCTTTATTCAATACATGTGGCTTTTTCTGTCTTCCTTCTTAGATCACGGACTTTCATTCTCTATTTTACTTTCTGTGTAAGATTTCAGATTACTTTGTCTTTATTATAACCCTGAATCATATAAACACAAAGTGTATAAATATGCTTTTGTAGTTTCAATTTTCCTAATTTGGTATTTGTGAATATTGTTGACTTCCATCTACATCTCTTCTGCCCACACATTTACTTTGAAGACCATGTTATAAATGATGAACACAAAATTCTACTAAGCACCTAACTACATTTCTGGTCTTGCTTTGCTATCTTCAGTTAGCTTTTAATCTTCATGAATGTTAAATGACTTTCAGTTTTTAGAGTGAAGTATTATGGTACATTGCCAGATACATGACAGTTAAAACACCCACAGACTTTTGTCAGGGAATAAATCAGTGAATGTTCATATGGGTGAATGATGTCTTAACAAGGGAACCATATGTGTTCCAATGAAAGATTTCATGAAACCAGAACTATATATGTTCCAATGAAAGGTTTTATAGAATTATACATGTAATTAAAAGAGTAAATGTATAGAATTAAAATAGAAAAAATGTATCAAGAAATTTCTGCCACCTGAAAACTTAGATTTTTTTAGAAGGTGAAAGCTACAGAGCTTCTTTGGTAAGTGAGGACAGTTTTCCTTTTTCTCTGATGGCTATCTTTGGAGTGGCCTTATGTCCACATAAAACTTTCACATGTAATAGTAGCTTTCTCATAACTGCCAAAAACTAAAAGTAACCAAGATGTCCTTCAATAGCAGAATGGATAAGCTGTGGCATACTTACACATGGAATATTAGTCAGTGGCAATAAAGAAATGAGCTGTCAAGTCATGAAAAGACATAAAGATAAGTTGCTAAGTGAAAGGAACTGGTCTGAAAAGGCTTCACACCATATGATCAAAACTACAGAGTCAGTAACTATATCGGTGATTCCCAGAGGTTTGGTTATGGGGAGACTGGAATGGGTGAAACAAGGGAGATATCTGGGAGTGGCAAAACTATTCGTCATGACACTGTAATCATGGATCCATGTCACTGTGCATTTGTCAAAATTCATAGAATTGCAGAACATAAAGAGTGAATCCTCATGTATACAAATTAAAAAAAAAATATTTAGGAGATGATGTATCTGTGGATGGAATGTAGAATGTGGCAAACTAATCAACCCTACTACAAATGTATGAAACAGCTTCACAGAAAGAGGTAAGAGAAAAAGACACCAACATAAATAACTCCGGAGACATGTGGTATCTTTGAAACTAAAGGCAATAAACAAACAAACAAAAAACCAAAAAACAAATGAACAAAAAACTAAGTAAGCACTGTACCCTGGTTGATATCATTATGCATACATACTGGAACATCTCATTGATTTGACAGCAGATGCTGCAAGATTACATATCAGCAAGGAGGGGGTATAAAATGCCTCATATGGTAATGGATTGGAATTGGAGATATCAATAGGAGCTTATTTTGACAATATAGATATACATTGTTACATACGAAATATTTATAGATATGACCGTATACATGGGTTAATACACACACACACACACACACACACACACACACATGCATTTCTGTGTTTTTCAGCTGAGAGGGTTTAGAAGCAAAAACACTCAAGTAGCAATGAGCATATCTATGCTCAAATCTTGATTTGTAATACCATTCTCCAATAAAAGAAACCGAGTATCCTTGGAGAAAAGAATGATTCTAGAAATGGGTCAGAAATACACAAGATGAGCTTAGTGCATCTTGTAGTGACAGAAAGTAAGAAAATTAAAAAAAAAAAACCCTTAATTATGGGAATATGTTAAGGGGACACAGGAACTATATTGGCAACTAAAGAGTTCCCAAATGGTTAAAACAGGAACAATTTGAGCTACAAAATAAAGTAATACCGGATTATAACCCAAAATATAAAATAAATATCCATTAGTCCATGCTTAAATTAATAAATAATTCAGTAACTACATTACTAGGGGATAAGAAACAATTTGCCATGCAGAAGAATTCCAAATAATTTGTATAGATAATTTGTTCTCAAAAGGTGTTGCAGGCCACACCTAGTGAATTCCTTCCAGAAAGTACAATCTGGAAAGGGTTAAAAGAGTAACCTTCCCATGGAGAAACCTGATAAACACTACTTCAGTCAGGTGATCAGATTCAATAACAACAATGATAAGCCTTGTTGACTGTATATACTCTTGATACAATGTGATAAAATGGTACTTTTGCTCTGTGGTCTTCTTCCCTAAAACTCATTAGCCCAGTCTCATCATGAGGAAAACATTTGCCAAGCCTAATTGAGGAACACTCTACAAAACACCTGATCAATAATTCTCAAAGCTCTCAAGTCCATCAAAATCAAGGAAAGTCTGAGAAACTGTTGCAGAGAAGAGGAGCCTAAGGAGACACATCTACTAAATGTGATGTGTCCTTGTTGACAACCTGGAACAGAAAAAAGACAGTAAGTAAAAACCGAAGTAATCTGAGAAATACGGACATCAGTTAATTTAGCAATATTGGCTCATTAGTTGTAACAAATATACCTTTCTAATGTCAGATGTTAATAATAGAGGAAGTTGGTCATGGAGTATAGAGGAATTCTATGTATTAGTTTTCCAACTTTTTGGTAAATCTAGAACTACTTCAGAAGAAAAAGTTTATTTTAAAAATAACCAATTTTTTGTCATCTGAAAACTTGGACTTAGAAGTTGACAGGTACAAAGAATAAGAAATAAAGGAGGATTCTCTTTTTTCTGAGGTTTACCTTGAGATAGAGATCGGAAAGAAGGGTAATGATAATTTCTATATGTTTCATATATACGGATATGTGTGTATGTTCAAGTAAAAGAAAAAATAATCATGTAATAAATAATATCTAGATAGCTTCAGTCTTTAATTCCTGAACACAGTAAACACATTCCCAAACCACTTATTTATTCATTCATCTTTTTTTCCACTCAGCAAACATTTACTCAATGCCAAATATACAGTCTGTGCTATCCTAACATCTGCGGGAAAGAACATAAGCAAGATCCCTGCCATCACAGAACTTAAATTATAATGAGAGAAAAGGGATAATCAACAAGTAAATATGACTTTAGGTTTTACATTTTCAATGAGGGAATGTATAGGATGTCAGAATATTTTGGTAGTCTGGAAAGACCGTTTTGAGAAAGTGCTATTTCAACTGAGACCTGCAAATAGAAGGAGTGAGGCACAAGAAATAACTGGAAGAAAAGTGTTGGATACAGAAAAAAAACAGCTTAAAAAAGTCTTGATAGTTGGAACAAGATTGTTGTGTTGAAAGAACAGCCTATACAAACTAGAGTAGGTGGTAACTCTACACTTAACACCTCTTCTCTGTTCTTGCAATGCAGCAATTTTATACATATATGAGATAGAGAGAGAGAAGGAGAGGGAGAATGAGATGAAGGAAACACTGATGATTTTAAGGGTAGAAAGACTTTTATTACAGAGCATTAAGGATTGTTTCAGTGACTGAAGAAAGACTTAAGTTCTAAACTCTAGAAATGATTATCAAGCTATAACATGGAATCCAGCCACCATGGGAACCATGCCTCTTCCAAGATCAGACAACATGGCTACAGAATTCCATTCCTACTGGCATGTTTCAGAAGAATATTACTGCTGCCAGGTCTGGAATTAAACCTCTCTGACACACTCTATGAAAACAAAATGGACACTCACTCTTGAAACCCTTGAATATAATGGCTGGCCTTTGAGAACTCTACCAATGGTTCCAGGGCAAAAACAAATTCTCTGAAGATTCTGACTGCCTGGCAGAAGCAGCAAAAACTGTAGGAATTCTGCCCTCCCCTGAGTTTTGCCTCTCAATTCACATGAGAAGACATTGATTTGTTCAAAACGAAATCCCATTTTTAATCACAGGTTCCAGGAAGTTTGTTAAACATAATTCTCACTGTATACACTCTCCATTGTGGAAAGCACATTGGAAGTAGAAAGGGCTTATGGTTTCAAGGATAGCAAGTGATTGTGTCAAATGTTACTCAAAAAAATGGGGCTGGAGATATGCCAATTGAATTAGAAAATAGAGAGCTCATTAGTGCCCTTGACAAATGCAGTTTCTGTTAGAATCATGGGAATAGAATACACTAGTTAAGACATGCAAAAAAATGCACACGAATTAAACTCTAAGCCACAGCATTATGAGAAATCAAGGATTAGGTCTTACCACTCAACTCATTGCTTCCCAGCAGACATTTAATGTGAAGGCTATAAAGAGGGCAGTTCAAAGATCATGGAGTCAAATTGATGTGCTAGAGGTGGCTTGCCTTCAAAGTATGGATATCAATGTTTTATTAAGCTAAACAAATCCAGAAATATGTTAAGAATTTGATATGTCTTTATTTCCCCAGCTGGCCAGATTGAAAGTGAGGATGTAGATAAGTATCAGGACCAAATAATAAAGTTTCAAAGTAGATAAACAGTTTATTTGGGACTTTTGGAACCACA
>CM052900.1:107483886-107518073 GCA_028534135.1 Potos flavus | reverse complement strand
CAATGGAAACATGCAAATAAAATGTTACAGTTAACACATCCGGAATGAAACTGTTTGGATATCATTTTGTAGCTGGTCTTTGAAAGGTTTTGTCATATTGTCAAGGTCACCTAAGTAAGAGGTGACATAGCCATTATCCTTCAAAATATTCACTTTCTTTCCAGTTTTCTATTGTTTCTTGATTCAGCTTTGAGGACTGACAGGTATATGATTGTCAAGAACTAGCAAACAAAAATAATGAAATGATTATATTTTGAGTGATGAAATTGTTGTGAGGACTGGTGGAAATTTCCTGAAGGCAACAGTCACACTGTGCTTCTCTCTCAGCTTCCTCCTGCCTCTTGTCTTTCTTCACTAACTGTAACCAACATCCTGGTTCACTACAACAGAGCCTTGAGAGAACTATAGCTGTCTCCAACCTCCCTGCCCTCCCCTCCCCTCCCATCCCCTCTTTCTCTTTCTGTTTTATCAAAATCGACACTCCAGAACAGCATATCACACTCTCAGTCGTTCTGTGTCATGCCTGTGATCCTCTCTCCAGTCCCTCAGCAAGTTAAATTTTGGGAGTCTTGCTAATGTAAATTTCACCAGATAGAGTGAGCATGGGAAAACAAAGCAAAACAGTGATTCCTTTCCTAAGTTGAAAGTTTATGTGTGGGGGACCTGGGGGGCTCAGTGGGTTAAAGCCTCTGCCTTTGGCTCAGGTCATGATCCCAAGGTCCTGGGATCGAGCCCCATGTCGGGCTCTCTGCTCAGTGGGGAGCCTGCTTCCCTCTCTCTCTCTCTCTGCCTGCCTCTCTGCCTACTTGTGATCTCTCTCTCTCTGTCAAAAAAAAAAAAAAGCAAAAAAAACAATGTTTACGTGAGTCCATGGAGAAAAGGAAAGTGGATTGCCAGACCAATGTCCAAAATCCACCCAGCCAATGAAAACCATTTTCATATTACTCCTTGGATCGTACAGATTTTATTGATCATTACTGGTATTATTGTAGATTATTTTGTTTTTCATTAGCTCCAGATGCAATTTTGAATTTTCAATTTGGTTGCTGGTTTATTCGATGTAGACATTCTTCTGAAAGGTAAATTATGGTGTGTGGGTGTTTCTATGTCTTTGAATTTAGGATAAGCACTGCAAAGTGAATAAAACCTTGAGGATGCTAATTGCCATCATTTGCAAACATGTACACATAAATGGGGAATGGAAAATAGCTGATAATTACATGGAAAATAAGCACGTGATACTATGCAGAATCTTGTATGTCAACGAAAAGAAAAAATACCCAAAAGGTAAAGAAAAACCCAAGCCCTAGCCAACTGGTTCCTCTCAGTGTGAAGTGTCTCTCACTTCTGTGGAGAGCCTGGGCCCATAAATAACAAGAGCATTCTGGTGCTGAGACAAATAATGTGTCAAGAGCCCTGGGGCAGGCGTCAGATATTCCGGGTTTAGTGATATCTCCATCACATTTTGGTCCTGCATCAACCTGGGCAAGACAGTAGACTCTCTCCAGCCTTGGCTTTCTCATTCATGAAAAAAAAAATGCAAGTTGAAATCATTTTGTAAGTTATAAATCTATGATAATATAATATTTCTTTTATTTTAATAAGACCAAACCATCAACTGACAAATGACTGCAACTCCCTTCAGCTTCCATACAGACACTCCTCACTTGAGAGCGGAGGGAGAAAGAAAATTAACTCAATTCCAGGAAAAGTGGCTTAGCTTTCTTGGCTGACGTTTACTGTAGGAAAGAGGGCTGACTGGTGTTTTGTTTAAAGGACACAGCTTGGCAGGCACTGGGCTTGACATGACATCTGGATGTGCTTTGTTTTGTTTTCACGAGTAGGTAGCCTTATCCTTGGTTATAGTACAAGCAGCTTATAACCATAGTCCTTATATTAGGCTTCGTGACACTGTTATGTTGACTGGCCACCCCCTTTAGGAGGTTGAGTTTGCGACCTCTTCCTTCATCAAATATTTATTGTCTCTGTGAAAAGCCCCAGACATTCCAAGGCACCGGAGAACAGAAGCATAAGACTTGATATATGTCTTCACAGAATTGGCTAATCCTCTGATGGGGAAGCAAAATTAAGTAGAAAACAAATTGCAATATACAGCAGTGTTCGATAAATTCCATATGCATTAAGAGAATAGTGCTGTGGGAGCAATTTTATCCAGCCCAGGTGATGAGGAAGAACCAGGGGGAGAAGAAAATAACTCCCACTTGAAGAGGGGGAGAAACTGTGGCGGGTGGGGAAGGGAAGGTTGGGAATAAGAAAGCGCACTGCAGACAGAATGCCAAAAGACTCTCAGAGGCTGTTTGAAACAAATTTACTTTCAAAATGCCTGGATGCATTTGTGTTACTACCAGACAACCTTTCTATTTTTACATTGCAAATCACAAATAAAATACCCCGAGGGATCAGCTGATACTAAATGTAATTGTTATAAATATAATAACATACTAAAATATTGGGTCCTGCTATTATTATCTATGCTGGTATGGTTAACTATGTATTTAAAAATAACTATGATTTAATTAAATTAGATTAATCAGAGTGGCAACAGACCTTTACATTACTAAGTGTTGTATTATGGTAAGAATTATGATGCTCTCAGTCAATGACCATGACAAGTCTATTAAAAAGCTTTCAGTTAACATTTAGTATCTGCAACATAAAGGAACTGAAAGCATAAGGTTTTTCTCTTTTCTTTTCTTTTCTTTTTTCTTTTCTTTTCTTTCCTTTTCTTTTCTTTTCTCTTTCCTTTCCTTTCCTTTCCTTTCCTTTCCTTTCCTTTCCTTTCCTTTCCTTTCCTTTCCTTTTCTTTTCTTTTCTTTTCTTTTCTTTTCTTTTCTTTTCTTTTCTTTTCTTTTCTTTTCTTTCTTTTCCTCAGCCAGATCATACCTGAACTGAGCATAACTCCTGGTTTGGTTAAGACTCATAGTAAAGAGTAGTAAAAACAGTTCTGAACAAGAAACTACAAGACCTTTGTTTTGCTCTCAACTCTGTCCTTATCTAACTGGGAAATTTTGATTCATGATTCTTTGAGAACAATCTTGACACTTTACTGATTAAGTGGACAGAAAATGAAAATAAGCCTTGAAGTGCCATTCAAAAAAGGGCAGGTTTGGCAATGGAACCAGAAATTTCCGGAAAGCTTGTGACCATCTCTCAACCAGGAATTCACCAACGTTATCTACATTGTTTATACTGAAATTTTTTGCCTTTCCAATGACACAAAATTGGCATTGGCATTTACTAACCACGCTGTTCTGGCTTCATGTGAAAGGAAGGTGCTAAAAAAAGCACCGAGTATGGGAGAAAAACTATGGATGTGTTGCAATCACTGGAGCCGATGTCTCTACTTCTCTGGGAGTTTGAAGTTGACTGTGGCGTAAAGAATTACAGGAAAGGGATCCATCTATTTGACAACTGTTTGGAATAGGATGGGTCACATACATGAGAGTGATCCCTTTTCTGTGGACTGTAATCACACTGATAAGATACAGGGCCACACTGGTTCATGGAATCTTAAATGATGTTGTGTGACAACCAGAGTTTTTCTTGCAGATAGCAGAGTACATTCCAAACAGTTTAAGCAGGAATGAATTTACTAAGGCATAGTCGAGAGTTTATGGAACATCAGGAAAGTCAGAGAACCAGACTGTGTTTCACGGTCAGGAAAAATGCTCAACCACACCATGGAAATCTTTTAGGGGAGATGACTGTGAAGTTGATACCCATTCTTAGGAATCTATGGCTGGCCTGGATGTCCATATTCCACCATGCTGTCCAGAGCGTCTGATTTCCCTTTGACCAGTTGCTATGTTATGCAGGTGCATTGATTGGAAGAAACTGATCGCAGTCTTGCAGCCTAGCTGGAAGGGAGTCAACGACATCTGTTTTTAACTTCGCAACCTAAATAGTAAAGAAAAGGAAACTAGACAAATGTTGGAACATATGTTAAGTGAGCCAAATACCAGGGTCCAATACAAATAATATCAAATAACAGTAATAATAATAATAACGGCAACAATGATTTAAATGTATTTAGCACTTATTGTCTGCAAAGCCTTGATCTAAGCCCACTAGCTGTTTTATAAATTCAATCCTTAGGACCAAATTGCAATGTAAGTATTCATCCATATTTTACAGAAAATGAGGTTTAAGAGATATAGTTAGTTGTCCCAGGTCAACTGGTTGCTGAATGGCCCGGCCAGACAATGGATCCCAGACACCCGGCTCCAGAGGCCATGACCTTAACCACCATCGCACACTACCTCTCATACACAGAGGAGGATTTCCTGACAATGAGGGAAGGAAGGACTGTGGCAAATGTTAACTGGTAAATAATCAAAATCAGCCCAACTTTATTGGCTTGATTAAATGGATGGGCTTTGATCTAGTATTTGGCCTTGAGCTGGAATGTGACTCTAGGACACAGAGTAAAGCTACCGAGTAGAGGAGTTTTTCTCTCCTAGAACACAGTAAAGGTGTGGAGTTCGGCTGTGCTGTGCAGGAGAATGAGAAGCATTCTGGCTATTTCTATTCCTTCCAGCCCTGCCTTTTGCTTTACTGACGTAAGAAAACTTGACTGGTGGCATGGCAGAGTAATGTGTTTAGGAAAGGTCAGGGGAGATTGTGTTCTGCCTCTTGGCATCATCAAGAAAATGTTTGGCCTCATTGTAATTACAGATCTTTATCAATGGCCAGGAGAGAAGACAGTTAGGATGCAGTTTGGTTTCCAAATCCCAGGCCGATCGTGGAACATAAAAATTGAGAAAAATCATCTCTTAACTTGTAAACAGAAAATTTGAAATGGAAATCACTGAGAAAAAACAAATATTGACTCAGTATATCAGTTTTTATAACTCTACTTCAAAAATGCATCAGACCGGATTTGCTAGAACAACAGTGGCTGCCCTTTCCTATTTGATGTCTTTATTGTTTGATTTTGATGTGAAATTTTTGTCCTTTGATGTCTAGATCATCAGGACACATATGCCTGTTAATTACTTTATTTAGAAATACCATTGTTCAGATGTTAACGTGGCTCATGTTTGGACTTCCTGGGGACAATAAGGCTCTCTAGGGGGTACTTTGCCTGATGAAAATGTTGTTTCTGAATGATCATTCCTTCCCTGCATAAGTCTGCTAATAAATACCACTAATGAGCATATTAAATATGTTTCTTCCTTCATTATGTGCTGGGTCACCCCTGAACATATCACAGATTCATTTTACTTACAAAATGGAGCCGTTTACTTACTCTTTAGGCAAGAGATTTTCTGTTTAAAAGCCATTTTATTTTTTTTCCTATGGGATGACTACAAACATTAGAAAGATATAAATCTGAGTATCAAACATTACAAAGATGTAAACTTGAAGAGGAAAGAAATTGCAAAATAGCAGAGGAGAAGATAATGAATATTTAGGTAATGTCACAAACAAGATTTTTTTTTTCTTATTTCATAGGTAGGGGACAAGACTTTTTTAATGCTATGTTCATGTAACATTTTATAATTGTAACGCATTGCCTTCAATAGATACATCTGAGCCAATTTCTACATTTATTCAAAACTAAGTTAATTTCTTGTGGTCTGTCTTCAGATTCCATGGATTTCCTACATCAGTTAGGATTCTTTCTGTTATATATGAAAGAGTACCTAGAATTAAGATTTTTGCCAGATAGGATAAAATACTCATGGATGATTCTCAAACTGTATTCCAAAAGAGTGTAATTTGAGAAATGCCTTCTGTTAGGATAGCATACTTACAAGCTATGTTTAGCATAATAGCATTGTTACAGCAGATGTGTTCATGCTGGTAGATGTTAACAGACAAACTGAGGCTTAACATAGTTTTAAGGGTTCATTTAAGCAAAAACTGATTCCAACCAGACAGTGCCAAACCTGAAGAGATCAGGAGCACTTCACCAATAGGAGCTGGGGGAAAGACTTTTACAGAGAAAAGGCAGAAGCAGGGACGTCTGGGTGGCTGTCGTTAAGCTTGTACAGGTCCTGATGCTGGCGTCCTGGGGTCCTGGGATGGAGCCCCATATCGGGCTCCCTGCTCAGCGGGAGGCCTGCTTCTCCCTCTCCTGCTCCCCGGTGCTTGGTGTTTGGGTTCCCTCTTTTGCTATCTCTCTCTGTCATAAATTAAAAAAAAAATCTTAAAAGAAAGAAAGAAAGAAAGAAAAGGTAGAAGCAAAGCAAGGAAATTATTTGCAAAAGCTTTTTTTTTTTTTTTTTTTTTTTTGAGCCAGAGGAAGGGCTTAGCAGATTCCTTGCTGAGCAGGGAGCCTGACATGGGACTTGATCCCAGGACTCTGGGATCAGGACCTGAGCTGAAGGTAGATCAACGACTGAGCCACCCAGACACCCTCTTTGGCAATAGTTTACGTGGTTGCCTTATTTGGAAAAGCCTACCTGGCTGTTGGTGATTGGTTTTCCTTAGGTTACGGTTTCCTAACCTTGAGGCATTTAAAGGTTCAGGTTTTGGTTTACTTAGGTAGTCTACTTAGGTAGACTGCTGAGGAACCACCTCAGTCTAACGGGCTCTTTATTTAATTAATTTAACCTCGAGTAGCTGCATTCCAGAACACTGAAGAAGGGAGGACTGTTTTACTTTCAGCAAGTCAGTCATTCGGAAGGAACGACATTCCCGTTGCTGTTTGCACTCTCATTTTCCAGAGTTTTTGCTTTAAAACCAAATGACACTGACTGCATGTACCAACTTTTAAAAAGTTTATATGGTCTTTCTGAGTCAGATTTCTATAGCCTCTCTTCTGTTGTATGATGTGATGTCAATACAAACACAACTGATAGTAATCAAGTTGCTTTGGCAAAATCTTTTTTGCTGCATTTAAGTTTTTAAATGCAAAATGGAACATAATTTCTTCTTAGGCTCTATATCTCACAAGTGAATAAGGAGTTCAGAAAGAAGACCGCAATCTCTTACTTATTTCCACCGTATGGAGCGCACACATCAGAAGGAACGTGGGGGTTTGGCTAAGACATATGACTGGGAGAATTTAAGTCACGTATTAAGATTTAGATGTATGAATTACAAGGAGAGATGAGAAATACTTTTTCTGTTTTAATAAGCAACTATCCAGAGAGACTGAGTGCTCCTGATTAGAAACTAAGACTTCATTTTACTAGCATAGGAAATATAAGAAGACAGGGGGAAAGAGTTCCTTGGTGTGTTTCATCATTCAACTGACAGTCGCTTGAATGGTAGCCAATAAAAGCAGACTATCACTATTAGCACCACTCATTACATAGCTAGAAAATATTGATTACTTGGTTTTCAAGAAAATTACATAATAAATTCAGACTTGATGCACCATTTCCTTTCTCTATATTTGTTCTGATTTGCTGTTGAATCCATTTTTTACACATTCAAAACTGACTGTTTTCCCCATAGAGGAATGTGGGTTACACATAATGAACAGGATCGAATTTGTGTTCAGATTATTAATGGATTGGTAACAACTGTTACTGTGCCATACTTCTCTCAACAGCTGTTTATATTTTATTTAAAATCTGTAAAAACATTTCCATGTAGTCCCTTGATCTGTATAATAATTTCCTTTTGTTCCAAGCTGTTGAAGGTGTCTTTGAACCCACGAGGCACTATTCATCTATTCCTTTAAGACAGGCCCACTTTCATCATAAAAAATGAACATCATGAAAAATGAACTCTGAAATCAAAGTGAGAAAACAAAGGTGAGTGAACTCTATAAGGCGGTGGAATGAAAGTCGAGGCGGCTGCTGAAAATGATCAGTCACTATTGTTCCAAATCACTCTTGATTTGCACCAGGAAGCTGCCTCAGTGCACTACACCAAATCTTTTCCAGAGTTATCTTTTGTGTTCATTCTCTGCTTACAGCCTCTCTAAAAATTCTGCTCACTGTTTGTCACAGTCAGGAACAAGTCTGTTAAGCTCCCCCTAGTTGATAAGTAGGCGTTGTTACTTATGGATATCCTGTTGTGCTCGCCTCCTGTAGGCTTGAATTTTCTTATTGTTCAAGCCAGAGTGATCTCAGAAGAGCATTCTTTGTAAAATACAATGTCTACTTAAAAATTTGTCAATGTGCTTCCAAAAATAACTTGGACATGAGTCCAAATGACCGTCCTCTCCACATGCTTCATTGTGATTAAAGTAAAACCAGAAAAAATAATCTTCAAAATGGGAAAGGGAGGCAGAGCACCATCCTGTAAATTGCTATATCACCTGCAAAATGCCATGAAAGGGCCTTCCTTTTTGAAGCAAAAGATGAATAAGGAAATGTGAGTCCATAATATGCAAGTGGAGGAAAAAAAAAAAAGATAAAGGACAAAAGCTTTTACTGCTGTGTCAATGAAAGGGATAGGGTAAGTTGGGTTGGGGTAGGGTGGAGTGTAAGGAAGGAGAAGACTCACTAAATTTCAGACTTCTGAGAGAGCAGGGTGGTTTTGAGTTTGCAAAATGAGCCAATGACTTTTATCTAGTAAAATCGGAAGGTGGTCATTTTTAATCACTTTCTATAGCAATCCTTGTTTTCTGGAGAACTCTAGAATGAAATGGAGGAATTTCTTGAGTCATATTTAATATTGTTCCCACATCATCCTTTACAGTGAATATTCCAGATTTTTACCAGAAATCAGAGCATGGGTTTGCATAACTTTTAACACCTTAATGCCTTATTTGTACAGGAAGTAATTCTTCCTTCCATGAGGAAAACTGCGGTTCCATCAATGAAAGGAAGTCAGAAAGACTGGGTAGTTGGGGAAATGAGACTTCAGGCTGCAAAAGATGTATGACTACTATCTAAACAAAACCCAGACAAAATGGCAAAATATTTCAGAAGAGGAATATGTTTAATTGCGGCCCCAGGAGAGGCAATTTATGTGCCAACAAGTTATGTGGGTTTTATGTGCCTATTAGTTTGCTATTCAATTAAAAAATCTGTACTTACCATAGCAACACCCATCTCTCCTGATACACAGGCTAATTTTGAGTCATGCAGAGCACCTTCTCAAAGCAACACACAAACAAGCCATCAGATTCCAATAGATGCAAATTTCTTTAAAGCATATCATTGAAACAGATGTGCTCCAAATGCCGTTTTTATTTTAGGAATGCTTTTTGTGTTTCATGGTAATGATAACTCTGAGTTATAAAAGGGCTCTTTAAAAATCAAGCTGCAAGATAGTAAGCACTATAAACTAACAAGAGATCTTTAAAAGAGAAATATTTCCATTTATTAAAGAGTCAATTTCCTAAATTAATTGTCCTATTGGTTATGAGTAATTAGATTATCTTCTATTTTCTCAAAATATTTGCTTCTATTTTCTTTGCATAAGTTATATTAATGAGAAGAGATGGTAAAAGAATATTTGCTCCTTTTCATCTGTCTTTATTTTGAAGGATCAAACCCTAGTAAATATTCCAGTTATTAAAATGGTTATCATATTGATAAATTGGACAAGACCTGTCTAAGGGCTTTCAGATGGCTTCAGATGAATTGGGTTGATTTTCTCTTTCAAATTATTCAGTTTGTGTACAAATTTTTTTATAATTGCCAGTGCTCCCTATTATCATTCGTATATTAAGAATAAGCTATTGCTGATGTAATTAGGTAGCTTAGCGATTAAGACCAGTGGTTCTACAGCCAAAGTGTTTGAGTTCAATTCTACATTTTAAAAGTGGCAAACCTTAAGCAAATTATTTAGTCTCTCATTGGACCTCTTATTGATAGGTTGTAAAACCAGGGTAACTAATCTCATAAGGCTATTGTGGTGATGACATGAATTACTATACAACCGACATAGAATATGTTTGAAATAAATGACTGCTTTTCTTTGCAATAAAGGTTAAGGCAACAATCTAATTTTTTTATTAGTTTACAGAAGACTTACTTAAATAATTTAAAGTTCAACTTGCGTACTACATAAAGCAGTATACATAGAAAACTTGTCTACCAAATAGCTTTTAATGACAAAGGTAAGTTTATTTCCTACTTTTTCTGTCAAGGTTATGTTAGCTAAATTCTCTGAGCCTTAGTTCCTCTATTAATAAAATAGAGATAGCATTGTCTAGCCTTCAAGGATTGTTATGAGGAGTCAATGAAATAAGATAAATCAAATTTCAATGTGGTGAAAAGCCTTCAAAATGTGATGAAAAGGCATTCATTCAATGAATGACGTTTTCCTTAATACTTAAGGCCTGGTTTGGCAATTTCCAGTAACTTCCAAAGTAGAGATTAATTCAATATGTCTAAATATTTGTAAGATTTTGGAAGTTTACAGAAAAAGAGCAAATTAAACTGAGATTAACGGAAAAAAAAAGAAATACAAAATTAGAGCAGAATCACTGAATTTGAAAACAGGATATCAATAGAGAAATAAGTGAAACCAAAAGCTGAGTCTTTGAAAAGAGTAATGAAATCAATAAACCTCTAACTGGACTAATTAAAAATGATGGAAGATACAAATTAATAATATCAGAAATGAAAAGGGTCATCACTACAGATCTAAAGGACATTAAAATATAATAAAAGAATATTACAAACAACTCTATCTATGTCAACAAATTTGATAACCTAGATAAAATGAACCAATTCCTTGAAAGACACAATTGCTAAAACTCATACAAGAAAAAAAAAAAGGATAATCTGAGTAGGTTAAATCTATTAAAGAAAATGAATCGACAATTAATAATCTTCCAAGGCAGAAAACACCAGGTCCAGATGGGTTCATTGGTGAATTCTACTAAACATTTAAGGAAGAAATTATACCATTCTCTACATTATCTTTTAGAAGATAAAAGCAGAGAGAATACTTCTTATCTCATTCTATGAGGCCAACAATATTACCCTAATATCAAAATCTCAAAAGGCTTTGAAGGAAAACTACAGACCAATATCTCTAATAAGCATATATGCAAAAATGCTCCATAAAATACTAACAAATCAAATCCAATAATGTGCAAAAAGAATGACACACCACAACCAAGTGTGATTTATTGCAGGTATGTGAGTCTGGATCAATATTCAAAAATCAACTAATGTGTGATCTATCACATCACAGGCTAATGAAGAAAAATCACATATAAATAGCAATAGATGCAGAAAAAGCATTTGATAAAATCTAACTTCCATTCAAAACTTTCAGCAAACTAAAAATAGAAGGAAATGCCCTCAACTTGATAAAAAAAAAATCTACAAGACCCCCCACATCTAATACCATACTACTGTCATAAAACTAGATACTTTTCTGCCAAGATCGGGATAAAGGCAAGGATATTCCCTCCCATCACTCCTTTTCAACATTGTACTGGATGTCTTAGCCAACAAAATTCAGATGTCAAAAGGAACTAAAAGGTGTACAGATTGGGAAGGAAGAAATAAAACTCTCTTTGTTCATAGATAGCATTCATCCATGTAAAAAATCCAAAAGAATTAACCAACCAACCAAACAATCACCAGAAAACCCCTCCTGGAACTAATAAATGATTATAACAAAATTGTAGGATACAAAGTTAATATATAAAAGTCAAATTCTTGCTTATAATCTCAGCAATGAACAAATGGAATTTTAAATTAAAAGCACCATATCATTTTTTAAAAAGACTTATTTATTTATTTTAGATGGAGAAAGTGCACATGTGGGTGCAAATGGGGATGGAGCAGAGGGAGAGGGAGAGAATCTTAAGCAGACTCCCCACTGAGCATGGAGCCCCATGTGGGGTTGCATCATACAACAACTGAGCCTAACTCAAGAGTCAGACACTTAACCAACTGAGCCACTCAGGCAGCTCAGCACAATATCATTTACATTAGAACTCCCCCAATAAAATACTTAAGTATAAATCTAGTAAAATATGTCCAAGATCTATATATAAAAAAATACAAAATTCTGATGAAAGAAATTGAAGAGGAATTAAATAAATGGTGAGATATCCATGTTCATGAATAGGAAAATAAAAATTGTTAAAATGTCAGTTCCTCTCAACTTGATCTCTAGATTCAATGCAGTGCCAATCAAAATCCTAGCAAGTTATTTTGTGGATATCAACAAATTGATTCTAAAGTTTATATTGAGAAACAAAAGACCTAGAATAGCCAGCACAATATTAAAGGAGAAGAAAAAGTTGTAGGACTGACACTACCTAACATCAAGACCTACTAGAAAGCTATTGTAATCAAGACAGTGTGGTATTTGCAAAAGAATAATAAATATAAGAATAGAACAGAAGAGCCCCAAAATAGACCCACATAAATATAGTCAATCGATCTTTGAGAGAGGAGCAAAGCTAATACAATGGAGATAGTCTTTTCCACAATAATGCTAGAACACTAGAGATCCACTAGTAAAAAAAAAACATGGATGTACAAACCATCTTTACATCTTTCCCCAAAATAATTCAGAATGGCTCCTGGACCTAAATGTAAAATGTAAATCTATAAAATTCTTAGAGGATAACATAGGAGAAAAGCTAGATGACTTTAGGTTTGGTAATTACTTTTTAGATACAACACCAAAGGCATGATCCATGAAAGGAATAATTGATAAAAAGGACCTCATTAAATTTAAAAACTTTTGCTTTGCAAAAGACAATATCAAGAGAATGATAAGACAAGCCACAGACAAGGAGCAAAGATCTGGCAAAGATACGTCTGATAAAGAATTTTTAACCAAAATATACAAAGAACTTTTAGAACTCAACAATAAGAAAATGAATGACCTACTACAACATGGACAAAATACCCAAATAGATGTCTCAACTAAAAAGATACACTGATGGCAAGTAAGTATATGAAAAGATGTTCAACATCATATGTTATTAAGGATTTGCAAATTAAAACAGCAATGGGAATGATTGCATGCTTATTAAAATGGCTAAAATCCAAAACATTGACACCACCAACTCCTGGCAAGAATGTGGAGCAACAGGAACTCGTATTCACTACTGGTGGAAATGCAAAATAGTACAGCCACTTTGGAAGACAGTTTGGGAGTTTCTCACAAAACTAAACATACTCTTACCATATGATCCAGCAATTACACTCATTGGTATTTATCCAAATGAGTTGAAAACTTATATACACACATAAAACCTCTACGTATATATTTATTGCAGCTTTTAAAAATAATTCTCAAATGTTGGAAGCAACCAAGATGTCCTTCAGTTGGTGAATAGATAAATAAACTGTAGTACATCAATGCAATGGAGAATTTTTTTTTAGCACATAAGAGAAATAAATTATCAGCCATGAAAAGTATAGAGAAAACTTAAATGCATATTACAAAGTAAAAGAAGCCAATCTGAAAAGGTTGCACACTTTACGATTCTAACTGCATGACAGTCTGGAAAGGGCAAAACTATGGGAATGGTAAAAAAATCAATGGTGCCAGGGCCTGTGGATGGGGGTGGGGTGGGGTGGGCAGGGATGAGTGGGTGGTTCACTAGAATTTTCAGAGCAGTGAAATAATTCTGTGTGATATCATTTTATAATGGTGGATACATGCCATTATGCATTTATCAGAACCTATAGAATGTACAACACCAAAAATGAAACCTAATGTAAACTGTAGACTTGAGGAGATAATTATGAGTCATCGTAGGTTCATAAATTGTAGCCAATATACCTCTCTGGTGGGGGATGTTCACAGTGGGGGAGGCTGTGCATGTGTGTGGACAGGGGACATGTGGGAACTCTATATTTTTCCCTCAGTTTTACTGTGAACCTCAAACTGTTCTAAAAAGTAAAGTTTATAAAAAAATGGAAACATCCTGGAGGCCTAGATTTTATGATCATGTCAATTTGTATCTAATTATCGAAGTATATCAGAGGCTGCCAGTCTCTTCAATTTATTATGTCTAGTGTTGCTTGTGAGAGGAATGCAGGAAAACACTAAAGCAACATACAAATACTATGAGAGAAGTATAAGTCTGTACTTTAATATAGTTGGACATTTTCTAACCAATAGACTATCAGCTATATAAAAATCCTTAAGAATAATCTATGAGTATTTGAATTTTAATAGTTCAACATGCAAAATGTGAAATATCTTTTAAAATATTAATATGTTTTTGTGATGCTGTGCCTATAGAAATATAATTTTCATATTAAATAAGCATATGTGAAAACACAAAGAAGCAGGATTCCTAGATATGAAGATAAAAATATGGATAGGAACAAGTTTGTGCTTGGTCTTTTCAGACATTTTGTTTGCTTATTTATTTGTTTTTACTAAATCCAATTGGAAATTACTGAGAAATTTTAATCAAGGGAATCACATGATTAGATTTATGGTTTAAAAAGATTACTCAAGGTGCTTCATGGAGAATGTAGTCTCAATACAATGCATGAAAGACATGGTGTCAGACATCGGAGGAAAAGGAGAGTTTAGGCTGTGTTAAGATTTAAACAAATCAGTATAAGACAAAAGTGAGAGATGCAAAGAAAAGGACAAATTACCTGTGGAACATAAAGAAAACATGGAGGACATGGGGAGAAGGAAAGGAAGGGTGAATTGGGGGGAAATTGGAGGGGGGAGACAAAGCATGAGACTGTGGACTCTGAGAAACAAACTGAGGGTTTTGGAGGGGAGAGGGGTGGGGGGTTGGGTGAGCCTGGAGGTGGGTATTGAGGAGGGAGTATTGCATGGAGCACTGGGTGTGGAGCATGAACAATGAATCTTGGAACACTGAAAAAATAAAATTAAATTAAAAAAAAAAGAAAAGGACGAATTAAAATAAGTGCATGAACATAATGAAATAAGCATCAGAAACATTAAAAACATAAAAGAATTGCCACTAAAGACATAATTGGTGACATGGTTAACAAACATGAAATATTCCCAGATAATGCAGGGAAAATGGCCAAAAGTGAATCTGACAAAGGAAAATATTCAAAAAGTCTATCTTAGAGAGAAATAAGCTAATTAAAATGAAGCAATATATAAGGATATAAGTCATGGGAGTGGGGGAAAAATAAATATACAAAGTAAAAGGCTGAGTTGTAAAATAAATCCATAGAGTTCCATACATAGATGCAAGTTCATAAAATATTTTACCTTCCATGATAAAGGAGGAAAAAATCATATAGATGCTTAAGAAAATAATAGATAACTTGCAAAGGCTAAAGCCTCCACTGTAATAAATGCTAGAAGACTATCCATAGAGGTATGAAATAAAAAAGGCAGTAACCCAAGGATTTTATATATAGCTAAACACATGAGAGTAATAGAGAAAAAAATCAATATACTAAAAAAAAAAATCAGAAAATAAACCACACACCCCAAATTTTATAATAATAGTTAAGAACTACTCTTGCTGACCAAAAGATGCTAAGTAAATGCATATATTCATACAGACTGACATAATATAACAAGACACAATAGAAAATTAGGGCTGGATATTTTTCCTTTTCATACTTTGGACTACAGATAAAAGAATTTAATATCTCTTAGCTAGACTTAATCTATGAATAAATAATTGTCCTTTCTCAACAGTTCTTTCTCGTGCATTTCACAAGTTCCAAGAAAGTTGTTTATAAATTCCCAGATTGGCCCCTCGTTTGGATGACTATATTGCAAATTTGATATCCACCTAGATAATAACCAACAATGTTCTGATCCAGTAATTGTTTCAGAGGGCTAAACTATTTAACTGGTTGGACCACTGTGGGAGAAGAATTATCCAAAACCACATTTTTTCTCATTTTCTCAAATCCTAAAAATTAAAGTAGATTTGAGAGCTGTAATTACCATTTTCATCATCAAGGAACCTGAACAATGACATTCAGCATCATTAAAACTCAAAAAAATTGCTTGGATCATTAAATTTTTTTAATTGTGGGAAGTCCATAAACTACTCCATTGAAGATATTTTCTATCATGAAGTCTACTTTATATCTTTTTACTATGATATGTGAAGTTTCGGTTCAGGATATTTAAACATCATTATGTCATAATCTTATGAGAAAAAGCACTTAAAATCTGTCAATGAATATGGAAAAATTTTAACAATGATAAATGAATGTTTAAAAATATTTCTAATATTCTTTATTTCCCATTTTTCATAATAAAATTATTACCCTGATTGTATAATCACAATACTGATGTTTGAAAAAACAGACAATGCAATTTCAATATATCATTTTATCTGAATTCCAAAAATAAGCATAAACAATAAAATGTCTCAAATGATAAAATTTGGTAATTCTGGGAAGTATAAAATGAGTAATAGCTTTCTATTTTATACTTTTCTTTATTTTTCCTATTTCACAATAGGGATGGGTGATATAATGAAAATTATCTTTACTAAAAATATAAAAGCATGGATATGCAACGCATACAATTTTACCTAGATTCTTAAAGAAAAATCAATCTTTACTACTTATAGTACAGACATCAATGGTTACTAAGAAACCATAATGATTATAACAAATTGGTATTAGCATAAGTATAAACAAACTGACAGATTAGATAAGACAGAATTTCCATACTTACATAACCACTCGATTTATAATAAAGACAATACTGAAATGCAGTGAGAAATGAGTGATATTTTCAATGGTATTGGGTCAAGTCCATATCTATATGTGATTAAAAAAATCTTGGTCCTTATGCTACACCAAATATTCGATTCTAGATAAATGGCTAAAATAAATGTGATAATATACATATAAAGATAAAATATAGTAGAATATTTTTGTAACCTTGAGGTAGGCAAAGATTTTTCTTACGCAGGACATAAAATGGCACAAATCATTTAAAAAAACTAATAAATTAAACCTTAGTAAAATCAAGAAATGCTGTTTTTCAAAAGATACTAGTGAGACTTCCATACTGCTTGATGTCTTGATTATTGGGGCTATATATAAGGTATGTTGGGTTTGAGAAAAATTACCATGCCATACTTTTAAGTACTTTTCTGTATATATGTTTTACTTCAATAAAAAGTTAAAACATGTAAGAGCATGTTTTTCTCTCTCCATAATATAATCATCAGAAAATTGTAGATCCTCAGGTTTGGAAAGGACTCTGATCACACATTTAGACATTCATTACTACACTTCAGAATTTTTAAGTAGACAATGCAAGATGAAGTATTCCTTTTAAAAAAGCTTATTGAGGTGAAATTCACCTAACATTAAATCAACCATTTCAAAGTAAACAATTCTGTGACATTTAGCACATTCACGATGTTGTGCAGTAACTACCTCTGTTCAGTTCCAAAACATTTCCAGCACACCAACACACAACTCCACAGCTGTTAAGCAATTTCTTCCCACTCTCACCTACCCCCGGTCCTTGGCAACCACCAATGTGTATCTGTCCATATGGATTTATCTATTCTGACGATTTCATATACATGGGATCATACAACATGGGACCTTTTGGGTCTGACTTCTTTCACTTGGTAGAAAATTTTTGAGGTTTATCCATGTGTAGGATGTATCAGTACATCATTTTTTTTTTTTATGGCTGAACAATACTGCATTGTATGTGTATATTACAATTTGTTTATTCATTTATCTGTTGATGGCCATCCGGGCTGTGTTCTGGCTATTGTGAATAGCACTGCTAGGAACATGTGTGTACAATGTACGTGTTTGAATACTTGTTTTCAATTGTTCTGGGTATGTACCCAGGAATTGAAATGCTGGGTCATATGGTCATTCTATGCTTCATTTTTGAGGAATTTTCACAAACTGTTTTTTACATCAGCTACCAGCTGATTTTTACATTCCTACCAGCAATGTACAAAGATTCCAAGGCATATTAAGCTTTATTTCATATATTTCACGTTGGAACAAAATTATGTTTGGGTATAATTTACATGCAGTGAAATGTACGGATATTAAAATAACATTTCAATGAGTTTTGACAAATGTATAAAACCATGTAACCAGCATTCTGGTCAATATAGAGAACATTTCTAGCACCCTAGAAAATACCCTCATATTCTTTTTTATATCAACATTGTTCTCACCTCTATAATCCAAGTCTTTTCATTTTTATTGGTGCTAAAATAGCTCTTTGTATGAGCATATAATTTGCTTATGCATTTTTCTGTTTATGAACATTTGGGCTTTTTAGTTTGGCATTATGAAAAAAGCCAAAATAAAAGAGCTTTTTTGTCTGCAGATGTTTTCTTTTTTTTGGTGGGGGGAGCAATAAATACCAAAATGTAGAATTGATGGGCCATAGGGTAGGGGTATGATTGACTTTATAAGACATTGTCAGTTTCCAAGGTGGTTTTAACATTTTATACTGCACCAGCAACATATCAGATTTCCAATTATTCTTCATGCTTGACTTTATTTGCTGTTGACAGTCTAAATTTTAGCTATTCTAGTGTGTGTAAAATTGTATGTCATTGTAGTTTTGATTTGCTTTGCTTTGATGACGAATGATGCTGAACAATTTCCCATATTCTTTTTAGACATTTGTTTATTAGGCTTTTTTGTATACTATCTGTTCAAGTCTTTGCTCGGGCTTTTATTGGTTTGTTATTTTGTTATTGACGAGTAGAAGTTTTCAATATATCCTGGATATAAGTTCTTTGATGAACATTATGAGTATTTTCTCCCAAGTCTGTAGCTTACCCTTTAATTTTCTTAGTGATATTATCTGAAAAGAAGTCCATTTAATGGAGTCCAATTATGGTTTTTTTTTCTTTCATTTATTGTCTAAGAAACATTTTCCTAAAACCAGGATATGGTCTCCTATCTCTTCTCTTATTAACTTTATAATTTCCTTCCTTATATTTAGACATCATTCTCAACATTTGTGTGTGGTTTGAGAGAAGGATTGTGCTTCATTTTTTTCCTATGTTTATCCACTTGAATCAATGCCATTTAGGGAAGACTTTCCATTTCCCATAGAATTTCCTAGATCTTTTGTCAAAAAAATCAATTAGCCATGTAAATGTGGTTCTATTTTTCGATTCCATTTTCTTCTCCAATGATCTTTTAGTTTATCTAGGTGAGAAACATGGAAGATATTTTCAGTAATGTCAGGAAGAAAACAAGTATGTCACTCTCTTTGCTAGTACAGAATGTATATTGGAGATGGGGCATAAACTAATAACTATTCACTAAATTATGCTGCTTAATAGAAAATACTCCCTCACTCACCAGAAAACAGAGGCAACCACTGTTCTTACAATTTTTCACCACGAAATAATTTGGTCTGCTCTGTAATTTCATATAAATGGAATAATGCAATACATACTCTTTTACTCATTACTTTTGTAATGAGAAAGACTTGAGCATATTTACAAGTTAGTGAGATGATCCAGTAAAATCAAGAACTTAGTCTAGATATCAAGAACTAAAACAAGATGAACATGAATAATGGACAGATTCTGACATATGACAGAACTACAGGAAATGTTTTTTGGTGATGATTGTCATTTATTTGTATTTATATTTTGAACTTGAACTGATGAGAACATTGATGTTTTTGTCCTTGTAACTCCCTCCACCTCATCTTCCCTTCCTCCTTGTCCCACCTGATAAAACATCTTCTCATTTTTTAAGACGTAAGTGTCATCCATAAAGTTTTTACTATTCCAAACTGTGTAGAAGTGATTGCTCACTATTGTGTCTTTATTGCTTCAAGGATAAGCATAACAGGTTTTTACCCACTATTGACATAATGTCTACTTTTGAATCTTTTGAAGGCAACAGCTGTGTCTTCCATGTCTAGCGTGTAACATATGTTCAGTAAATAAATGGGGCTACCAGATTTTCATGTATGCATAAGCAAAGTCTAAACGTGCAATTCAGTCATGCAGTGATTCATTCATTTCTTCATCCACTCGGAATGGCCATAGAGAGTGAATAAGGCTCTGAAGTCATTCCTAGAACTTAAATCCCTGGCTTTGCAACCTGTTCACTGAGTAACCTTGAGCAATTTACTTAATCTCCCAGTGTCTCTGTTTCCTCATCTGAAAATGGGGATAGTCAGAGCACTTAATTGATAGAATCATATTGAGGAGTAAACGAGTAATGCATAGAAGTTGCCTGCCTGCCTGACATTTCCTAATAGGGAGGGAATGCTCAAACAAGTTAGTTATATTAATTTTTGTTCAGAAAACCTGTTGTGGGCTTTCACTATGGGCCAGACACTGAGCTATACAGTGTATTTCAAAGAACTCATGATCTAATGTGGGAGATAGATAACATGATAAATAATAAATAATATGAATGGAATCCCAGAGGAGCACAGAGAATAGTCAATATCCCGGCTAATTAGGAAAGGCATTATTTGAGCAGACAGTTGACAGATACACAACTGTATGCCAAGCTAAGAATTAGAGGACAAGGCATTGCAAACAGATGGAGCATAATGTGCAAAGAAGATCTGGAATACTGGGTAAGGCTGAGAAATGGAGAGGCAGAAGAAATGGAGACAAATTTAAGTCACAATCAGACAAAGTTGTCACATACAATCTGGGTAGAAAGAGGAGCTGACTTGAAGTTAGGGAAGCCATGTGCACGTGACAGTCTTGTGTATAACTGAATGTAACATTCAAAGCACAGACCCCCTTCATTAAACTCACATAATGCTTCCTAGAGCATGGCCAAGCACGGACCTGTATAAGGCACCACGGGATCAAATAAACTCTTTTTGACATAGCTGAATAAAGAAAGGGCAAGAATTGGATATGTTACATCAAAAATAAATCATACTTCTATTAGAGCTGCTAATTTTCTGACCCAGTCAAAAGATTCAGTTTAAAACTAATAAAGTAGCAGCAAAATAGGCTGATTTAAATTTCACCTTCTCTTACTTTCTATCCAACCCCTATTAGAAGTGCTAATATCCACAGGACCATAAAATGGCCTAAAGACCTCTTGTTGGAGGGATAAAGTGAGGATAATGAGGGTAAATTGAATAAATTGCATCTGGAAAATCAGGAGTTATTTGAGAACTCAATAGAACTTTGCAGGTTTCCTATATTTGAACCACCCTTTATACTTAAACTATCATTTTGGTGTAAGTTTTCTATATAAAATAAATGAACTAGAAATTATTCCAAGTTAGGATGAAGTACAAATGGTGAAGCAGATAGATTTAGCCACAATGTGAAATCCATTTTCAGACATAGCTAAATTCCAACATCCATGTTTCCACATAGTTATTATTTTATAAGGAGGAAATAGAAATATGATTTGCTATCCACAGATTTTTATAACACCATCATAGCATAGGTGGGATTTTATATTCCCTCAAATTTTTCTCTTTCGCTGGTTTAGTCAAATTATAACTGAGCAAAAAAAAAAAAAATTATAACTGAGCAAATGCTGGTTACAGTAAATACTAGAGCAAGACTGATGTGATGAAATTGAATTTTTAGGTAACTGATATCCTTCTTTCTGTTGCTGAAGGCTACTACGCTCCCAGATACCTTTCAATTAAACAATGCCCATTATCTTCCCGCCTCCCCGCCCCAGAAGCAGCTTTGGATGACAGAAACACAGAACACCATATGGATTATCTATTAAGAATGTGAACTTGGGGTTCTTTCCCCACGTTGTCATTTACTAGCTGAGCGTACAGTCTTAGGTAATTTAGTTAACTTCTCTATGCTCATTTTTCTTGTCTGTAAAATGGAGATAATTACAGTACCTACCTCATGAGGTGGTTACAGGCATTTGAGGTGCTAGTTATAAAGCACATAGAGCAGTGCTTGGCTAAAGTTTGTGCTCAATATGCACTTTCTTTTAACTACATTTATGTGCACACCTCTTCAGACAGCAGGTGCACTCGCTCTCAAAGGTAGGATCTGTAAAACTCTTCTGCTAGGTTCACAGGAGTCATCTAACCCAGCTGTCAGGGCTACTCCACGTCCTACAGGTCTTTGAAGGCCCACGTTTGGCTTAGGGTTATCTCTTTATGGGAGAACTCCTTAGATTTCTTCCAACTGCTCCTCCGCCCAGGATATTTTATCGCCTAATTCCTTTCTATGTGTTTGTAATAACAGTTACCCAACTTAGCACTTGATTCTGGATCATGTATATATTTTGTCTCTCCCAACCACTCTACAGAATCTTCATAGACGTGGGACTTAACAATAATAATAGTTAGCATTTATTGAGTCATTGACATTATTGAGTCATTGCCAGGGACCACTGATATAGGTATTACCACTATTTCCATTTTATAGGCAAATAAATTAAGGTTCGGTGGTTAAATACATTACCTAACCTCCATAGTTTACAAGGGACAGAACTGTGATATATTCATATCTACTGAACAAATTCATATTTGCTCTTAGGCTCAGATATTCAGAGCCGAAGATACACAGCCTCTGCTTCTGCTGGTAATTTGAGCCATACAAAATGGAAAATATTCAACCGTTTTGGAACTAGAAAAAGTATACATTTCATATGTTATAACTAGCCTTCTTCTGCAATGCCCAAAGTGGTTGTTTAACAAAGGCTTTGTATCCTTTTAGCGATATGTACTCAAAACTTCAAATTTCCTCTAAATAGCTCCCCATCTCCACCATTACTTGATATTCTCCCCATCTTATTCCTTCTCTGTTTTGATCCAGCCTCCTGGGATATAAACTCGTTTCATTGAAAATAATTAAGACCAATTGAAATCTCAGTTCTTTTTTTACCGATCAGTATTTTCTTTTTAAATGATAGAAATCTCTCATTTTCTACTTCCACAAATTCATATAATCAGTAGTGGAATAAGCTAATTTGTACAAAAACTAATAAAAAACAAATGCCTTTCTTTCTTTCTTTCTTTCTTTCTTTCTTTCTTTCTTTCTTTCTTTCTTTCTTTGACAGAGAGAGAGAGATCACAAGTAGGCAGAGAGGCAGGCAGAGAGAGAGGGGGAAGCAGGCTCACTGCCCAGCAGAGAGTCCAATGTGGGGCTCGATCCCAGGGCCCTGAGATCATGACCTGAGCTGAAGGCAGAGGCTTTAACCCACTGAGCCACCCAGGTGCCCCAACGAATGCCTTTCTAAACCTCATTCTGGTTAAGCTATATATGTATATATATATATATATATATATATATATATATATATTTACTTATTTATTTACTATTAAATGTATATATATTTTTTTCCCTCTAAATCTTTCTTGGTAACAGGGCCATTTGCCAGTTTCTTTTGCCATTCTCCAATTGTTTAGAAACCACAGCGAAATATAATTTGACCCTTCACTGCCTTTCAGCACACATGTAAGAGACAGTCAGATGGCAAATGTGCAATTACATCCTCAAAGAACTCTATATCTTGGCAAAAAATTGTTTTAGCCATTTATGAATGGTCTATGTATAAGTGGAGAGAGAAGGAAAGGGTTCCAGTTCACATTCTATCATTAACTAGATATAATATTTGGGGTAAGAAATTTATGCTCTTGAACTTGAGTTTATTTATGTGTAAAATGGGAGCCATTGTACCTGGATCCTAGAAAGATTGTGCAGGATTGGATTATGATCGCTCTATAAACTGCCAGACTCTACCCAACGAACTATTTTTCCTCCAAACTCTCAATTTATGTCCATCCGCCTTACTTTGCAGACTTGTGCCAAACTTGTTGTTGATCTAACATTACGAACCAGAACTTACCATGAGGAGGCCCTAAACTCCATCTGACATGTATCTGCATCACTGCAGTGCCCAAGTTTATCCCTTGAGCCTGCCCTTGACATTGTTATAGTGGAATCACCTACAGATATGAGGGATTTCATGAAACTTCACTATTTTTGAGCATGTTTTCATCTTTCTGAAGAAGTTAGCTCCTCCTTAAGCTAGTTAGGGTGAATAAAATTTTGAGAATAGTTTTTAGAGGTTGGATTAAATTTATTGCAATTAAAGATTATTATATATACCTCATGCTCTTTTTCAACTTTTATTTTCTTCTAAGTGAAGGAAAACATCTTCCTTGTAAGAAGTGAGAAATAAATAATTTTATACTCTACAATATGCTTTTTAATAAACTATATTTTTTGTCAATTTTGAAATGCTGGAATATGCATACTATAGATAGGATTTCCTCCTGCTCTATGCAGAAGAAGAGTTTGAATCCCTTTGTCACATGATGGATGTGAGTGATTTTCCTGAGCAAGCGCTACTTTTCTTCCTAGAATAAGAACATAGTTAAGCATATCAACTTTGATACACCTCCTTTAACAGTTTCAAATTGGGCACTGCCACTTTAATAACCCACACCTGGTTAAGATTCCTGTTCCATTGAATTCACACTGCAGTAATGAGCCCTGAACATCAGGCAGAGAACATAATGAGAACAATGCAATTAATCACCAAATCGTGCTCAATTTCAATAACATGAAAATTTCTCTTACATTTTTTTTCTCCCTAGAAATAATATTTTATGCAGTGGAAAAGGTAGGCAAGGTTTCAGTGATGAACAAAAAAGTGTCCTCAGATAAAAAGAAAAAGCTAATAGTCAGCAGGCCACATGAAGGTGAGCGCATAAATCAAATACCTATACCATCTGTTATGGAAAATTAACAGGAATTAAGTGGCACACATTTCTAAAAATATGTTTCTTCACAGCATGCAGAAGCACATCTTATGAATTAAATTTCTGAGGAAGAATATAAAAAATCATTATCAATTAGGAAATCTTATCTTATTAAAACATAGGGAATCCTTTTCTTATTAAAGAAGAAGAAATTCACAGCCAAACTTCTTGCTAGGTGAATCTACTCCTTTAACTAAAACAAAACAAAACAAAACAAAAACCCGGAAAAACAAAAAACAGAAAACTGGCCTGGATTGTATAGCAGTTTGAGTGCCTAGGAGTCACTATTTGTGTAATGTAGAATCACTCAATTACTCTAGGTCTGTCTCCTCACCTGCAAAAAATAAAGCTATGGGACAGTAAGTATAGGAGAATTTAATAGAGTTAAATTCTAAGGCTTGTGGATTCTAAATATCTGAAGAATCGAAATTGAGATGGATATTAATTTATCCCAATCACCTGTCTCTTGCAGAATTCTTAGAACAAAGAGAAAAAAGATGCATTTGTGAAGTTTTTTTTTTTAAAAACATGTTATCATTGCTGTCATTAAATTCTGATGGATAACTTACATTATATTGGAGACATATGAAGAATACCTAAGTCTCATACTTTAACATTTGCAGTCAAATGCTCTACCACTGAGCTATACCCCCTCATACTTTAACATTTGAATAGGACATGGCTAGTTGTCTTGATATTGACACAAAGCCTACATATTTATTACTGCACATATTTCTGAATAAGACAGTTCATTTAAGACTATCATTTGAAAAACAGGTGCAATGAGCCCACCTGCAAAATTAGTTTATATGCACATTTCTGGCAATAATAGAAATAAATTGGGCAATTAGGCAATAGCTATGCATTTTTTGTAGAGACGCTCTTCTTCAATAATCGCAAAAAATAAATTTTAAGAACAATTTTTTAGAGCTTGGATTAAATTTACTATAATTAGAGGCTAATATATACCTCATGCACTCTTTTAGCCTATACTTTTTCATTTCTTCTAGTTAGAAGTTCCTTTGTAAGAGAAGATGTTGCCTCCCTAATGAGAGTATAATTTGGCATCTATATGTGGCATAAACCTTGTTCTTCTCATGCACTTTGGAAACAGTTGAATGTGAAAGGCCACTATCCTTTATAGAGTGAGCACATTTTTGAGATAAAAATAACAGTGTGTCTTACACAATTTGCAGACCAGTTTACATGACTACATTCCTGATTTTATTTTTATTTTTACAGTTAATTTTAACTTTTACTGAGATACTGTGAGTATGAGGATGAAGTTCAATGAGTGTTTATGGCTTTAGGATGGCAACAAGAAAGAGCTATACGCTTTATAGGAGTACACTTGATAATGATAAAGGTATTTGGAGCACTCAATTCTTCTTCATCCACAAATGATTTTTCAAACCTAACAGATTTTCCAGACCTTCAGCTGAGATCCAGTATTACCTTAACGATCATTGTATTACTTATGAATATCTTATTTATTTATTTAAATTCAATTCAATTAATTAACATATAATATATTATTGGTTTCAGAGGTAGAGGTCAGTGATTATCAGTTTTATATAATATTCAGTGCTCATTACATCACATGCCCTCTGCTTTCCTGATTTAACTTAACAGTGTCATGAATACTTTTTCAATTTCAACTAAAGTAACCAGGCAAAAAATCCAAATGAGTAAAAGTGGTGATGAACACAGAGGACGGCTATCGAGAGATCCAAAGCACACCTTAGAGCTTAAGTTTGATGTTGTAAACTAACTTCAGGCTATCTTGAATAGAATTCTTTATTTAACTTAAGCAGATAATATGTGAAAGCATTTTTTGGGGGCGCCTGGGTGACTCAGTCATTAAGCATCTGCCTTTGACTCAGGTCATGATCCCAGTATCCTGGGATCGAGCCCCAATTCGGGCTCCCTGCTCAGCAGGGAGCCTACTCCTCCCTCCCCAGCTCCTCTATGCTTGTGTTCCCTCTCTCTTTATCTCTCTCTGTCATAAATAAATAAAATCTTTAAAAAATATGTGAAAGCATTTTTTAAATTTTTTAAATTTAAAGACTGAAAAACCACTAACATTTTGTTGAACACTAGATATGATATGCCATGTACTCTGCTACATAGTGATACTGCAATTCCTATAAAAATGGGGATAATACAACTGTTCGAACAGATATGAGGAGATAGTTAACATGCAATACCATCACATCATGCCCGTGAGAGAGATTGAGTTATCGCCATTTCACAAAGGAAAAAAATGGAAGATCAGAGAGGTGAAGTCATTTGCCTAAGGATACATAGCATTGGACATTCAGCATTGGAATTCAAACCTAGGCAAATGGTTAATGTCATCACTTTTCCATCCATCCAAATATTAATGAACCTCAAAATATTTTGAAAATTTACATACTATGTGAGAGTTGTTTCAGTATTTTTTAAACCCAATTTGTTGTTTAAATCCAAGTTGTTTCAGCATTTTTTTAACCCAATTTTCCCCTTTATGAATAAACTAGGGAATGGATTAACAAGGTGATCTCATATTATTTTTAACTCTTTCAACACTTAGTACTTGGAGTGGGTAGGGACTCTACAGATAAGCATTGAACCTTCCTCCAGTTGAGTGGCATACTCATGTGCTATTAAAGATGTTTTATTTTTTATTTTTTTAAGATTTTTAAATTTATTTATTTGAGAGAGAGAAATAGAGAGAGAGAGAACAAACACATACTCTGTGCATGGGGCTCAATCCCAGGACCCTGAAATCATAACCTGAGCTGAAGGCTCAGATGCCTAACCGACTGAGCCACCCAGGTACTCCTATTAAAGATGTTTTAGTAATGGATCACAGGGTACATGAATATTATTTTGGAGATGTGATAGGTTGAAATCATGTCTGTCTTAATTATTAATGTGTATTACTTCCTGTCAATCTCTCAGAAGAAGAAATGAATTGGAAGAAATGGAAGATTTCTCATAGATATAATAATGGTGTCATAGGAAAGACACCACTGGTGGTTCAATTTTGAAAATGTCTTCTGGAATAATGATTCTAGTTATATCCACTTTGGTTTTATTTCAAAATAAATAAATAAATAAATAAAATCTTAATGCTAACATAACATCAATACTGTTCATTTCTTTTTCTCCAGAAAAACATTACTGTGATGATATCTAGAACTTTTGAGAAATCCAGAAAACGTTTTTTTTTTAGAAGTTTTTAGAAGTTTACCAGTATTCCAATATTAATCATGATTTTTTTTTTTTTTTTGTAATGCCCTTAACATGGTCCCATTTCTTTATTTTTGTGCTTGGCCTCATGAGACAAGCCACAGGCAGATTATGATGTAATACAGTGCAGCAAATGTTATTAAAAGTGGTAAAATAAAATGTTGAGTGTGAACCACAGTCATGGGTGCTTTATGTGTTTTTACAGGTGTAAGTCTTTTTCAGGAATTTTCTTAAGATTAGTTAATGTTTTTTCATGAATTCTTAATAAATGTTTCAGTATTCATTAAAATAGTAATAAGGACTATTTTAAAAGTCAGTTTTGTCACTTCCCGTCCCAAGGAGAGCAAGCACTGGGAATATCAAGTAACTGGCTCTCTCAGCCTAGATAATGGGGTCAACCTTATAAATAGATTTTAAAGCACTAGAATAATTCTTATAATATCTGGTTTCTGTCCATCACTGCATTTCCAAGAAGCTCATAAACTTTATGGAAATGACCTCATTAACCAATTTACCATCTCTCAGAAGTAGGTATAGGATAAAGTAGTTCAACTACTGCTTGAGACCAACTTCTGGGTGTTTCCCTTCTGTTTCCCAACTTTGAGCCTTGGCTTATTTAAAGAATACAATATTGAATTCAAGGTTGTGATGAGTAGCTGTCCAGCTACTTTTGATTTTACTTCGAAAGTGGTTTATTAGAACATATAAGACTCTTGTGAATGGAAGAGTCTTGGAGAGGCCATTAAACACATTCCTCCATTACTTTGCAACACTACTCCTGAGCTATCCCAGAAATATAACCAGTCTTAAAAAAATCTGTTAAGACAAAGTTTACAATACAGATTAGATTGCAAAACCTATGAGGGGAGATGGTGTTAATCTAGCTTACCATTAATACCAAGGTGAGCACTCTATTAATGTTTATTGAATACATGAATTAATGAATAAATAATGGTAAGACATTTTGACCATATACTGTGTTCCAAACACCATTCTATGAAAATTGTGCACATTCATTTAATTATCAGGAGCTAATAAATCTTTAACAATAATAATAAATTGAAGAAAATAATATTTAAATCAATTTTTTTATAATAATTCAAATTGTTAACAATTTTGTTAGGAAATGTTTCCTTCTGTCTGAGCTAAACATTTTGTGTTCTCTCTATTTTTTTTGAAAGATTTTATTTTATTTATTTATTTATTTGAGAGAGAGAGAACATGAGTAGGGGGAGGAGCAGAGGGGAAGGGAGAGGGAGGAGGAAATAATTTTAAGCAGACTCTGTGCTAAGCACAAAGGCCACAGTAGGGCTCCACCTCAGGAGATCATGACCTGAGCCAAAACCAAGAGGCAGATGCTTAACCAACTGAGTCACTTAGATGCCCTCACTTTGTGTTCTTTTCATCCTGTTGCTCTTTCAAGAGTGGAAATTGAAAAATAGCTCATGAATATAAGAAAAAAGTTAGGCACTGTGGGAACTTAATATAAACATTATTTCTATAAAAGCATAAAGAACATTAAAAGATCAAATTATGGAAAATTATTTGTTATATTTATTTAAAAATACCTTGTATGTATTATTATCATAGAAAATAATGTAAATTTTAGATGTATCCTCTTTAAATACTTCCGTGTATAAAAGACTGACAGTTTTAGGGTAGATGGGAGATATGATAAGATTATTGGGGAAAATAGAATTTATATGAATAATAAAAATGTAAATTCTTAAAGTATGAGAGGACCTATCATATAAACAATTGAGTAGAATAGTTATAAATATTCTCATATTATATAGCTTATATTATGCAAGCATCCAAAATCTTTTTTCTATTTAAATATATTATTTTCAAAACCACACAAATATGTTGCATAAAATAGTCCATCCTCATGTTAGCAGTATGACATATGTATTTTTCTCTTTTTAATGCGTAGTGCTTCTAGTGGTTTGCAAATTGTTAATTATGGAACTCTATTTTAAAAAGCCAGTGTTTCAAAGCTTATTATCCCCTCAGTCTATAATTGCCTGTGAGGGGTGGCTAAGAAACAGCCCATTTTAAAAGTGTATGTTTTGGGGGGAGCAGCAAACAATTTTTGTTTGGGAGAACCATGAATATTCTTTCGGAAATCATTGGTTTTTTATAACCTGCTGTTTTACCTACTCTCCACTATGGACACCATTGTGTGAGAGCCTGATTCTATTCCCTGACCCCACTCCCATCATTCTTTCACTTCTCTCTGTTAAGATGGATTTAATGGTGACCTGAATTACAAGAGAAGGTATACTTCTCACGTTTCTTCTCACTGTGGAGAGGTTCAAAGAAAGATTTGGGTAATTATTCAGACACTAACACACTCTTTTCGAGTCTTTTACCTTTTAGTGTGGAATTGGTCTGACCAAAGTCATGGTTTTCTTGGAGGAAGAATGGTGGTAACTCTGGGAAAAAAAAACCTCTGATTACCATGATAATGGATGCAAGAATCTGAAAACTTTAATCCTTTAATTTTAAAGATAGAGATAATATACACTTACAACAGGCTATAAATAAATCAGCACTTACAGACTTACATGGTGTTTATTGTTAGATAGTAAAAGCCAGTATATTTCTCAAAAAAGCCTGTGCACTTGTCCCTGAATTAGTTGTCAGGCTAGCGGGCTGTAAACTCTGTTTACATTGTGGTCATCTGCTCTTATTTTCCAAAGACCTTTATCATTAGTGGGTTTTGTCTTTTATCTCCTTACAGCACAGGCATACCATTTTGCCACACTTTGGCTATGAGATCTTCTAAAAGACAAAGACATCTGATATCATTGTTTCCAAACAAGTTGAGCAGCAAAGTTCATGTTGCAATGTATGTACTTTCCCTTTCTAATAAAACTAAAGGCAAGCAACACAGTGTCTCCCCGCCCCCTACAGGGTGCCATTTAAAAGGTAGGAGCGGAGAAGGAGTAACTGTCTTAGCCTTTTCCTGTTTGTAGCAAAGTCACCAGCCAGGGCAAAATGGGTGCTATAGCTCTGAAGTGCAAGGCTACTTCGGAAATAGTACTTTGAGAATAAGCTCTATGTTTATAGCTACATTCTGTCAATTTGGTCCTGTTGATAAAACAGTTCTTTAATATTTAGTCACAGTGGTGGCATGAATTTTAAAATAGATCTGCCCCAAAGCATATCAATCTCTCTCTCCTACAAGTTTGAAAATTTGGAGTTACTATGTTACAAAGGGAGGGATGCCCCTTTGAGATTATATGGCATCCATCTACTTTAGAAGACCTGCAAATATTTGCAAGACTGTCTATTTCAAGGAGTTGTGTGTTCAGGCCTAATGGATTGAGGTCATGCTGAGCAATTTACAAACCGTGTACCCTCCCTGCTGTAAAAGTTCAATATCTGTTCAAAACTTTCATTTCTATTCAATGTTCAAATCAAAGTTGAAGTAGACACATTTTATACGAAGTTTGAAAATAATTCTAAATGTTCTTTCTTTCCATTACACCAAGGGAAAAACATCCACCATTTATAATTCAGTTGATAAAATAATCATGGAGATATTCATAAAATATAATTGTATGAATATAAATTATAATTTATATATATACATATATGTAAATATGCTGAATTTCTAAACTTAAGGATTCAGTTTTTAACTGAGATCATGTTTTGCAGTTGTGTTCTACGCTATTGTTGGTGTAGTGATTGTTTTCTTGAGTGTTATTACTAGCTCTTTCCAAGAGAGAGCAGTAGTGAATTGCATTATTTGTGCTGGCTATATAGTTTTACTCAAAAGTACCGATTTTCATTTTCAACTTTATAACCTTTCAACCTATTGACCATGAAAAATGCTCTGACACAACGTGACACATATAAATGTTTAAAGTCCAAAGGGTAATTATCTATATTCATAGTTAAAACTGTGCCTTGATTTCACAATAGAAACCATATGTTCACTCAAAACACTTCCAATAGGTTAAATAACACCCAGATTAACCCTGAGTTAGTTTACTGGTTAAAATAATAGCAGCATCTTCTTCCAATTCGGTAGTTCATTTATCATCTCTGATCAAGGCACTGGACATGAACTTTCAAGATTTAAAAGCTTAAGTTTAAATAGAAAAAAGAAGCAAGAAAAAAAAAAAACCCTACAGATGTTTAAATATCCTCTTTCTTGACCTTATCATCATCCTATCTGTTCAGGTACTTAATACCAGCTTCGAGAGTTATTATTGAAAACTGCATTCAAGTTTGTCTTACATTTAATAAAATAAAACCGTTTTCTCTCTCCAGTCATGAAGGCAATAACTAGTTGGTGTTTTCTTAGCACCTTAGCCATATGGGGAAAGATTGAGCTCAATTATTGAATTGTTTTAAATGCAAATTGCCTCAGACCTGGATCAAAGCAGCAAGGAGGCCTTCAGTGAGGAAGGTGGAGCTCTGTGAAGGCCAGGCTAGATCATTTTGCTTTTCCAGTCAGCCAGATTTTTGAGGCTGAGCCATATGAAGGAAAACTTCTCATAACTTGCAAATAAACCAGCTCAAATAAATATATATCATATCATCCTTGCAATAATTGATTATCCTGAAACTTTGAAATCACCGCAGCAGAAAATTACAAGCAGAAAACAAAATTGTATATTACGGAAGTAATGACAAAGGAAAAAGACACGGTAGGAAAAAAAAAAAAAGAAAAGAAAAGGACAAACAGGGAAATGACTTTTCAGCGTGGGCAGCTCGGCACTCGTCCTGCTTTGTAAAGTCAGGAATTCTTGTCAAGCTGCAGACATCATCTCTAGCGAACAGATGGTCTACAAGGGGCTTCATCAGAAAGAGCCTTTCTGTCTCTGAAGAAGTGACACGTCTTCCTGAATAGTCTATGCAAACTCCTGGAAACAGCATAAAAGCATAGTGCAGGAAGCACTAGGAGGCCTGTAGGTGTTTGGTTGATATGCTTTTTCTGATCACAAAATTATTATTTTTATGACTATTTCTAAAATTATTTGGAATTGCCATTCTTCTTTACAAAAATAATGCAAAGGCTGTGGGATGTGGGGAAGAGAGTTTTCCCTTTGTACTTAAATGAGTTCAGTCGTCATAGGCAAAACCATGAACTCCGGGGTCGGGGGGGTGGAGGGGGCTTGTCTGAGTACTCCCTCCCTTGAAATAGAGAAAGAATATCCTTAAGGCATATAAAAAACAGAAGCTCTCTGGAGAACTGGCCTCTTTCTTTGCCTTGAAACAAATAGCATTCTAAAATGTTGCAGTTTTGTATCCATCACGGGTGGATATACTCTAAACAAGTGAGCAGAACCATTCACCCTTAGAAAAGCTGGCTCCCGCCCAATTTATGCTCTATGTATGAGTTTTCATATGTTCTTCTTATACACCTTTACCATCATTTATGCATCATTTACCATAAAGGTAGGACTTCCTAATAAATCTCTTCTGCGGAATGCTGAAAAGAAATCCTAGAGGTCTTTCATATTTAATATCTCAATGATTCTGCAGCCTTCATTTTGTCACACTGTAGATTACTGTGGATAAGGCTTGCTTGAGCCCTAGTGTTATTTATCAACAAGACTCTGAGTGCATGAATATAAGGGAAATGTCTTAGCATTTGCATTGAAGGAATACGCGAGGCTCTTGTCCCAGTTCCAGTTATTGAAAGTTAACACCAAGGCAGCAAGGCTTCTAAAGCTACTTACACTTGCAGTAAGTTCCCAGCAGTGGCTGCTCAAGCCCACGGATCCGGAGGTGGTAGGAAAACGTTTATGTTGCATTATCGGCTCAAAGTGACAAAAGGCAGGTAGCGGTGCCAGGGTGAGTGAGTGTTTCATTAAATTTTCCAGCTAGTGCCTTAGCACTTGGGAAAAAAAAAAGATACATGGTTAATGTTAATATGTGAAACTTACACTCTGCTGATCGAATAGACCCCAAATATAAGCAGTGCCTCAGTGGTGGGAGGAGACATTGGAAAGTTTGTGTCCGAGACATTGTGTCTATTTATGTGTAAGTTCGAAGCAATTGAAATGTGGCCCAGGGTTGTCTTACTAGGTTTACTGCTCACTTTGCCTTATGGAATAAAAGAGAATTCAAATTACCAAGAAAATGAAAAGTTAAAAGATAGTGTACCTAAAAGAAAAAAGAAGTTCAAACATTTATTATTGTTTAGCAGGTTTGGTGTTTATCAGGGGTACTCATCTTGGTCAAAAATTCAATTTAGGAAGCGTTGAACAAAGCAGTCTTAAACCGAAAGCAATATCCTGGGGCCCTGGAGTGACTCAGTCAGTTAAGCGTCCGACTCTTGATTTCGGCTCCGGTGAGATCAAGCCCCACGTTGGAATCTGTGCTCAGCGAGGAGTCTGCTTGAGACTATCTCCCCTTGAGATTCTCTCCCTCTCCCTCTGCCTCTGCTCCCCTCCAAATAAGTAAATAAATAAAAT
>CM052900.1:107392442-107483386 GCA_028534135.1 Potos flavus | reverse complement strand
ATATTTCCATAATGTCCCTTCTGTCCTGTTCTTATATTCCAGGGGCCGAGAGTTCTGGATTTAGTATAACCCCTAAAGAGGCTTTTAAAAAGAATAGTACATTTTAATACCTATATTATTTAAACATAAATATATGTAATGATTTAAAAATATATGCTGTGAAGTTCTGCTGTTGACCTTTATCTTCTCCTCATTGTGCATCTCTTGAAGACTGCTAAGCCTCTGATCTGACTTCTCTGGAGCTGTTAGGCTGATTGTTTTCTCGGCTTTTCCCTGACCTCATTCCTATGTACCATTTGGTTTGAGCTTCTTAGTCTTTGCAATGCAAATGCTCAAAGTGAACTTCAAATTCAGTCGTCAAGGAAGTCTTGCTCCTTTCCAAAATGCTCAAAAAAAGCTGGCTGCCTGCCTTTCCTTGTTAACTGAGAAGCTGATTTTGGTCTCTAAGTTGGTCCTGCAACTCTCTCTCCAGCCTGCTCTGCGTCTGTGTTCTTTCTCCTCCGCTGAGTTAAAAGGAAGAAGTGAGCTGATCTCCGGGGTGGAAGAAACACTTCCTTGTCAGAGAGGACTCACAACACCTCTCCCCTCCAGGGGCGCCCTGTCATTTCCTATGTAACATTAACGTGCTTCTGAAGAAAGAGGAGTGAGATGTTATTGCTTAACCACTTCATACCCCAAATCATCTGGGGCAGAAAGTCGCTGTCTGGGGCACAGAGAGGAGGGAGAAGCATTGAAGTAGGAAGAAGCTATGCAGGAACATCACAAACTACTTTTTTTTTTTTATTAGTTCACTCAATATTTATTAAGCAACAACTTTACATATCTAATATGATAAGTGCTTCAGAGCATTAAAGATGAATTAGATATAAAACCTGTTTTTAGGTTTTATTTATTTATTTTTTTAAAATATTTTTTTGAAAGATTGTATTTATTTATTTGACAGAGAGAGATTACAAGTAGGCAGAGAGGCAGGCAGAGAGAGGAGGAAGCAGGCTCCCTGCTGAGCAGAGAGCCTGATGCGGGGCTCGATCCCAGGACCCTTAGATCATGACCTGAGCCTAAGACAGAGGCTTTAACCCACTGAGCCACCCAGGCGCCCCTGTTTTTAGGTTTTATATAGAGGGAAAAAAAGGCAAAATAGAGAAAAAAATCAGATGTATTAATAACCTTGGGGCTAAGCAGAAAAACGCAGTCAGGGTCACTGGTGAGCAAACCCGTTGCTGCCAGGGAGGAGGGGCAGGGAGGTAATAAGAGAAGGCTTCCTGGAAGAGGTAGTATTTGATTTGGTCTCTAAGGGTAAGAACCAAGTATGCGGTGGGAGGAGTTTGAGGTTCAAAGGAGTTTGAATTTTAGTGCTAAAATGGTCCTGCACTTACAATAATATATGATTCTGTTTGTTTAGTGTTTTTCATTTGAAGAGGGAACAGTTAAAAATAAGTTTTAATAAGTAATTTGGAAGAGTTTGCATAAAGAAAAGGAACTTAAACTTTATTTTCTAGGGCAGTCTTTCTTCAACTGTTAGAATCTCCTGGAACGCTTCTTAAACAATCATATTCATAGACCCTTACACTGTATCTTAATTACTAAACCAATATTCTGGAGTCTCTGTTTTTAATATATAAAAGTTATTATTATGTCTGTTAAGGATTGGGGACAACTGATCTAGGGTGTATGGAGCCCTTGAAAATTTTCTTTTATTGGATGGATAGTTACTGACTATCTACCATATGCCAACTATGCACTGGGGATGGAGTGTGGAACAAGGCAAAGACCGCTCTCAAGGAAGAATAAAGACCTTTTGGCAGCCATCAATGATAAAACTTAAGGAATTATTGTAGTTCACTCGGTCTAGTTATAATCATCGGTTAAGCTTTGCATGCTTCATTTACTGTGGTTATACTAGAGATGATCATGAAAAAACTTACGACCTTAGTTAAGCAGAATATTACATGTTGCAGATAATAAATGCTATAGAACTTCAAAGAAGGGGGATCTTAGTGAGATTAGGGAAGTAGACGAAGGTCAGAATTTATGCTGAGCCTTAAAATATAGGTAGGATTTGTCCAGTCACAGAGATACTAAAGGACACGTAGGTGGGGGCATTGCCCCGAATGAGGGTAGGAAGCATTATGAAATAATCTGGCCAAGAGAGGTATTCACTTTGGTGACTTCCGAACATTAGACTGAGATTGGATAAAATTGGGGGTAGGGGGTACATTGACAATAAAGCAAAAAAATTGGAAAAACTGTCAGAAAAGCTAAAAGCATGGGGTATTTCTCATCAGCAGCATGCCAGGAGATGTTTGTGTAAAGACAGAGAAGTTAGTGCATTGGGGGAAAGGCTGGAGTGATGATGTTAGAGGAGGATGGAGAGTGAGGTCAGGCAGTTAAGAGACCCTAAAATCAATTTTATCAGGAAACCAGAAGCCTAGTAACTCCATTCTAACACATATTTACCTCCCAATTCCTAGCAAGAAGGGTAATATTGTCCCATTTTCTCTGAATGGAAGCACACATGATCATTTCTTGAGATTCTTTCCTAGCATTAAACTCTTGGAGGGATTTATCATGTGAATTCTCATTAAAGTGACAGTATAATACATATATAATAAAATGTCTATATCTTATATAGATATACACTAAGTAAGCAATATGATAGACAATACTATCAACAATGATTTCGCTGAAGGTCAGTAATATTTTTTTTTTTTTAAGATTTCATTTATTTATCTGACAGAGAGATAGAGAGAGTGCACAAGTAGGCAGAGCGGCAAACAGAGGGAGAGGGAGAAGCAGGCTCTCGGCTAAGCAGGGAGCCCGACACGGGACTCGATCCCAGGACCCTGGGATCATGTGGGTCTATAATATTTTTCATGTGGTTATTCTTTTGATAAAAATTAGGGCAAAACATAAATCACAAGAAAGGC
Source organism: Potos flavus (assembly GCA_028534135.1). Taxonomy (NCBI): domain Eukaryota; kingdom Metazoa; phylum Chordata; class Mammalia; order Carnivora; family Procyonidae; genus Potos; species Potos flavus. The sequence goes on along the minus strand of CM052900.1, from coordinate 107,480,459 downwards.
ATCATTAAGGTAAGTCAAGCTAAGAGAGTTCAGAGATGTTGGCCTCCAGTAACATACTTTAGAGGACCTGAGACTGAATTCCATGCTCAGGGACTAAATTTTAGATGTCTGTGTTACTGTTTGCAGAAAAGTCCATCCCCGTGAGAAATTCAAACATTGGAAAGCAACCCCATGCTTCCCTTGTGCATATTAAGAGCCTGAAGGAGGGTCGTCTGATGAATCCACGATGCTTTCCTTAAGAAAGAGTTTTTAGCATACTAGCTTGGACAATTACTCAGCACAGAGTTCTCTGTGTAAAATAAGTTATTTGTACCTAAAATATTATGAAAGCGCATATGCCTTCTCTGTAAGAGAAACTCGGTGTTTGATCAGAATTGCTCCCAACGCTAAGTGGTGCCGCAAGCCGATTGCCGATTGGCCCACCAGGAGGCGTTGGCTACAAAGTACACTCTTTTTTTTAATTTTTTAATTAACACATAATGTATTATTTGCCCCAGGGTACATGTCTGTGGATCCTCAGGCTTACACATTTTACAGCACTTACCATAGCACATACCCTCCTCAATGTCCATAACCCAGCCACCCTATCCCTACCCACCCCTACCCCCCTGCCACCCTCGGTTTGTTTCATGAGTTAAGTACACTCTTAAGTAAGAAGACGAATCCGCTTGCAGGGTGGAGTTATTTAATAGTGTCCATTCTTACACCTGAGAGCTTTTGCCAAAGACAACAATTTAGATTCAGTGGAGTGGATGTTAAACTGTTCTGTCTGACAGTAATTAGTCAAAATATTTTATTGCTTCTTGCGGTTGTTCCTAGCTCATGATATAAAACCATGTCATCACTATAGAAGAGAATACTTTTCTTCCTTTTTGTTATTGAGGTGGGCTGGTGTCCAACTCATCTAAAAGCAATCAAGCTTTTTAAATGTAAGTTAAAGGGAAGAGGGCTACGACATAAGCCCTTTTAAAAACTGTATAAAATTAGAATTTGATTAGTTTAGAAACTCTTCTCATCCTTCTTCTGACATAATATTATAATACAGGGATATTATGATATTATAATAAAATTAGGAGCACCCGGCTGGCTCAGTCAGTTGAGCATGCAACTCTAGATCTCAGGGTTGTAAGTTTGAGCCCCATGTTGGGTGTAGAGATGACTGAAAAATAAAATCTTTTTAAAAATATTATAATAATATAAAGAAGCATGGATATTCAAGGTTCTATACTGAGATCAATAGTTCTTTAAAAGCATTTCTTTCTTGCTTGTTGCCTGTTGCAGAAGAAGCTAATACTCAGGAAGTGACAACATTGCAGGCACTGATACTGTCCTAAGCATCTGTGATTGTAATCTAAGAACAATTGTCCAGGACTTTGACAAGTATCTATGGAGTCAAATGCTAATGAGAGACCATTGAAGGCTCTGAAGGATCTTGTGGTGTTAGGTTGGTGAGATGAAAGAGTGTAGAATGATCAACATTGTGAAATTTTTTCCTATAATGTAGTGACTCTATATGGACCTGATGAGGTAGCATTTTAAGAAGATATCTGGAAAACTAGTGAGTCTATATTTGAGGACTGACCCAGATTCCAACACGTTCAAGTTGAAGGTGATGTATGCCACACTTCGAGTTTTTTCTGGGGGAAGTAGACATGGAGAATTACTTAGAGTAAATAGTGTGGGACAGATTGGAACTGTCTGTTCAAAAACATGTCTAATGCATTTGGGAGTTTAATGTTCTTCTCATGACGGCTATTTAGCTTAAACTGACTGATCAAATGTTCTATAGCAGGTAGAGTTTCTACGCCCAAGAAGAAAATAAATTTGAATTCTATAAAAGAATGGTAAACATTAGATGGGAAAAAAAAAAAGAAAACATTTCTTACCTAGTTCTCACAATAATTGAGATTTTCTAATTTCTGTTAGAATTATGTCATTAGTGGCCATGCCCAGATAAACAATTATTGTTAGCCCAGATAGTCTTAAAATATTCCATTGAGATCTAATAACACTTTTAAAAGGTAATTTTATTAGGCAGTTTGGATTTAATAAACATCTATGTAACTTCCTCTGCACTATTATTGACATTTTATTTTATTGCCTTTACAATGTCATTTAACTTCTGGGCAAAATGTTTTGAACCGAAGGATAGGCTGATCAATCAATCCAGTGCCCACAGGTATAGGACTACTGCCTTTCTCTACTTTGTTGCTGTGTGGTAAATAGAGAAAAACTCTCCAGTCAGAGGGCAGTGATATTTTTTTAACCTTATATTGTTATTTATGGTATCCTAAAGCTCCTTCATTTTTGTTCTCAAATGGGGATATCAATATTAAGGAGTTTAAAGGACTTACGGTGGAAATGGTCATTTTTTATACTGCCCAAGTTGGAGATAAGAAGGCAGCCAGCATTTATTAGTCATTAAATAAAACTTGTTCTTTAATAAGACAGTTATAGCAATGTTTACTCCTTATTCCCTAATGTTCCACTTGCTAAATGGCTGCCATTTAATACAACAAATTTCATTATAAATGGATTTGGCTACTTTTCTTTCTTTGATTAACTCAATAGATCTGTAGAATAACCCATACTGAAATTCTCTTTCAACTGCAAATTTTCTTTCCTTTTTTTTAAATTTTATTTATTTTGAGAGAGAGAGAGAGAGTGTGTGTGTGTGTGTATGTGCTCATGCAAGCAGGGGGAAGGACAGATGAGAGGGAGAAGCCAACTCCCCACGGATCAAAGAATCTGATGTGGGGCTCAATTCCAGGACCCTGAGATCATGACCTGAGTGGAAAGTAGACGCTTAAGCGACTGAGCCACCTGGGTGCCCCATCAACTGAAAGTTTTCTATCAATAATAATTTGGTAGAATTGTTGCCAACCCTAATATTTAGGTTACATATAATTGTCACTGACAGACATACAATTTTTCAATCTATTAAGTTATAATTAACCATTGTGGGATTCTAAGTGGATCTCACCTAGAAGGATATAGGCATGATATTGGCCATATCAAGATTTAGATCACCTAAATAACGAATAAACCTATCACGAGATGCTCAACAAATGCAAATCACACAATGCCATTTCCATATCTAGCCAAGAGTCAACAATTAAAATATCTCCTAGCACCCAGTGGTGAGGTTGTGGAGAAATGTGAACTTGAGAGAAGTTTAGCAGATCAATTAATTTGCATTAACTTACTCACAATTTTCCAGATGTTTGCAGAGAATTTAATTTTAGTGCTAGGGAGTTATGCCCTCAAGTTGCCTGAGGTGTACAAAGTGGGGGTTGGGAATATCTTTTGTTCTTTGGATCTTGGCATTATTTATTTTCCTGAGAGTCTGCCATGTTCACCTAATGCTCCAATAATCTGTGATACGAACAGGCTTTTTTGAGGAGTCACTCAGTAAGGTGTAAGCTTTGAAAGAGTGATGGTCTGTGGCCGGTCAAAGTAGAATTAAAGTAATAAAGAGCCAATGTGAATGCCTATGACCTCAGTAAAACACATGTTGGGGGATATGTGGGTATGGAAAGTTTCTTTCAAGGGAAATTTTGGTGAAAGGTTATGCAGTCTTTCCTATGTCTTGCACCATGCCAAGTAGTAAGTTATTGTCTCTCAGCTTCAAATCCACCTTCCCATATCCTGCTTTGTGATGCTGAAATTCTGAAAAACATACTTCTTCTTTGCCAGCAGACTTCCTGTTCCTCTCTGCCAAGAAGGGATGCTGAAAGGAGACAGCAAGTCTCACAGAGGAATGCACTCCTTTCTGCCTATGGCCTGGGCCTGCTTTGTTTCCCATTCTTGTTAGAGTCACCCTAGCAATATTTCTTCCCCCCAGGAACAGCAGTTGTCTGCAATCTGCCATGTTTTCCGATGTGGAGAAGCAGTCCTGCCACCCCTCACAGCCCCCGGCAGCCCCCTTCTCAGAAGTCTAGGTCCCACTCCAAAGGGGTCCCCCAAGTCCAAGATCTTGGCTGAGCAGCACCCCCTCTCAGTGCTGGGGCCCCCCTCTCCTACATTCTGTATTTCAATCATTCTAATCCCTTTGTTTCTTCCCCCAGTCTTAGGAATGATATCTACTTCCTGAAATTGCCACCTCAGGGATACCTTGTTTTCTTTTTGCATTTTCATTTTTAATACTTAATTAACAATTCTTTGTATTGAATTATCTCTGTTAAAATAAGCGGTATTGTCTTCATTCTGTGTCTAGAATGGAAGAGTGAAGCAAATTAATCAAAATGACTTGCCTTCTGAGGGTGTTTCCTGCTCCTCATCTAAGGGTAAACAATCAAGAAAGTTAACAAAAAAAGAAATAGTATATAGAAAGAAAATCAAATAATATTGTAAAATAATTTTGTTCTGAGAAAATCATATACACACAATAAACAGACACTCAATAGATAGATTTTCATATAGATGTAGATGTATATTTATATAGAGACAGTGTTATGAGTTGAATTGTGTTCTTCCCAGATTCAGAGGTTACTTTAGTACCTCAAAATTGGAACTTATTTGTAAATGTAATCAGTTAGGATGAGGTCATACTAGAATGTGCTGGGGCCCTAAAATACTGTGACTAGTATCTTTATAAAAAGGATAAATTTGGGGTGCCTGGGTGGCTTAGTCATTAAGCGTCTGCTTTTGGCTCAGGTCATGATCCCAGCGTCCTGAGATCGAGCACTGCATTGGGCTCTCTGCTCGGCGGGAAGCCTGCTTCTCCCTCTCCCACTCTCCCTGCTTGTGTTCCCTCTCTGGCTGTCTCTCTCTGTCAAATAAATAAATAAAATATTTAATAAAATAAAATAAAAAGGATAAATTTGGATAAAGGCATGAACGTAGGGAGAATGCTATGTGAACATAAAGACAAAGAACCCCAAAGATTGTCAGAAATTGGGAGAAGGGCATGGCAGAGAGTTTCTCTTTCAGCCAAAGAGGGAACCAAGCAACCCTGCCTACACCTTGATCCCAAATGTCCAGCCTCCTGAACTACGAAACAACGTTTTCTATTGTGTAAGCCACCCAGTTTGTGTTACTTTGCTATGGCAGCCCTAGCAAACTGAAACAGATAAATTATATATGTTGTAAGTTACATAAGTTATAAAACACACACACCTCAATGGAAAATAGCACGTTTTGAAATAGGGAGAAAAATCAGCAAGGTGGCACGTCTGCAGTGATTTGATGTGGGTTCTTAGCTATGTATATTGATATAACAGAATTGAAAACTAATTTCTATTCTATTAGCTTTCTCCAACTGAGCGCTCATGTTATTGTGATATACAGAAGGCAGAAGCAGGTAGGATCCCAGGCAAGTAAATCCCTGGAAAACAAACAACTTCTATTGAAATGACTGTGTTTCTGAACCCACATCTGGTGGTTTTTCATCTGTGCAGATCAAACTGTAGAGTCATTGCTTTGGTAAGCACACTAAATCTCTCTAGGGAGCCTCAGTGCTGAAAACCCCCAAAGTTCCAGCAGTCTAATTAGATCAAACCCAAATTCAGCCTCTTCAACCATAGTTCTGCCTATAGTTTTCCACTATACTTCTGCATTGCAGTGTATTTCCCCCTAAAACCATTTCAAATCTGCCCTAATCTTATCCTTTCTGTCAAATTCCACCCTCAAACACTTTACTTCCTAAATTCCTCCCACTTCCTCCACTGTTCCTTTCCATGATTGATGGATTGATTGGTTGGTTATTTAATCTGATCATCCTAGGTTTTCCTTTTGGAAAGAAAGTTTTCTTCCTGAGTTCTCGCCTCCATTGGCAATTCCAGGTTCATTTTGCTGACGCTAAGCCATCCCACTGCTCTAGTTCTCTCATATTCAGTGTCTCCCTCTCTATGCCAATAATGTGCATCTCCTAATTCTAGAGGGTCTTTCCCTTACCACGTTCATGATTAAGGTGAGTTAATGGGGCTGGATCAGTTATGGAGCCAGTCATAGAATAATAGAAAAATACAATTTCACTCCATCAAGGGAATTAGAGATAATTTACTCTCACACCTTCATTTCATAGATGGGTTTTTATTTTTTAAGCCATTTTTGGAAAAATCTCAAAATCATCTCTGAGGCAAACCTACAGATTAACCTGCATAGATTTATGGGAGGATTAGAAATAATCCAAGAAGAGTCACCAAGGAAATCCATGTTTTGAATTTTGGACTAGATATTACTTATTTTTCAAAAGATGTTATTAGGCAAGTATTTATTGGCTGGAATGCGTAAGGCATTATACTATGTGCATTACACGTACTACTTCATTTATTTCACTGCAATTCTGTGAGGTATTATTGTCATTCCCATTCTAAACATAAAGAAACTGATGCTTAGCTTAAGAAAGTTGCCTGTGGTCACATCGATGACAAATTTATCAATAAGTCCTTGAACTCCATTCTATCCAACTTCAAAGTTTGTACTCCTAACATTACCATCAACACCACACTAGCACTAAACTCAATTTCTCCTGAAAGTATGGTTAGATCACAAATGTGGTGCACCTCTGTGAGTCATATGCAGCCAGTGAGGAGAGAGGAGAGAGGTGGAAAGTTTGTGGTGAGGCATGAAAATGAAGGGTATATGTTTACACACACACACACACACACACACACACATGTATATGAACACACACACACACACACACACACACACACACACATTTTCTCCCAGTAGGGAGAATGAATTCACCTTGTCCATCCTTAAATGTATCTCAGAGATATTTATTCTTTACCTGACTCTACAAAGTTCGAAATTTAGTCTTTGGCTGTGGAAAACTGTCCCATCCCAGATGGGAATGACACTTAAAATCATGACCCATTAGCTCATTCGTAACTGAGTTCCCAATCTAAAAAAAATGTAAGAAGTATTTCTAAGAAGCAAACATAGTTTGACTCAAGTTAAGAAAACAATGAAACATTCAGAGCATATAAAAACATTTATTGGTATTATTAAATCTTCAGCCATCAAGAGGGAGGTTTTCTGAAGCACAGAGAACCAGACAAAAGAGAACATTGATTTCCTGCCAGTTTTCACAGGTTTACCACCATAAACGTAGCAAATATCATCAATGTAACTATAAGTCCTTAAATTTAAGTAGAAACAGGGTTATTTTAAAATATCCAGGCTTTTCTTCTCCATCTTGAATGCCGTTAGAATACCAGAAACTTTCAAGATCAGTGTTACCTAGGTAATAAACATAGAGCCCTATAGTCTTCTTTGTTGTTCACATTCTGTTAAGAAATCTGAAAAGCCTAGCTGTTCCAGAATTGCTTTGTGTCTCTAGGGGAGAAAAAAACCTCATTGGACATTAGGTTTGCACAAGAAGTACATTTTCCTTGGGAATTTGTTACTTAATAGTTAAGTGGCTTTGACAAGTGTGACAGTAATGTCTGTAAGCCATCGTTTCCTCATCTGCAACATGGAGAGATGGGGTTAAGTTAGTGCTATGACTTTGGCCAGGTCTAATGTTACAGAATAAATACCATAAAATGGCAGTAGAATCGATGCCTTCACTCACATAAGACTCACACCAAGTCCCTGGGTTTTCCAGATTTTGGTTTTGGTAAGCAGAGAAGAGGAAGTTAGCTTTGAGACATAGATCATTTATCTTCTGGATGAAAGACAGATTAGACTTCAAAATTCACATGTTCTTGTTCTCTATTCTTTCCTGGGAAAATGGCTGAAGGTGAGCACATATAACAGAGGAAGGAAAATGCTGGTGGCAGACATACTGAAAAACCTGTTCAAATACTGAATGTGTCCAAAATGATATTTCCCAATGTAAAAGGGATGCTTGAAGATGATATTGAACACTTCTGGGCTGAAAAAAAGGCTGCTTAACAATGTGAACCTTTCATAGTATAAGTCTACAACCAAATCTTAAGTTCTCCATCATCATAAAGGTGATAGAATGGTGCTCATTTAACCCTATCTGAACAACATCTTTACTCAGGATTTCCATGACTCTTTCTAGCTTCATACTAACAGGGACTAAATTTTATCTTTTTAGGAACACAGGAGTAATCACCATGTAAATAAAAAAAAAAAATTACTCACAAATCATGACAATAGTGTATGTGTCTGTTAGAAGTCAAGCAGAAAAGCAAAAGCACTAAGACACACACACACACACACACACACACACATTAGTTGCTCTGTTTATATATAAATGTATATATACATTATTGTGTGTATGTGCATGTGTGTATTTTAACTTATGCAGCTGTGAGAGTTGGCTAAGCAGTCTCTGTAAGGCTGCTGTCTTTGCATCTGATGTTGCTGAACTTAAAGTTTACCTGGCAGGCAGTGGGAAAAGGAAGATTCATTCAAGCTGGGAGCAAGCAAGAACAAGCCTGAGCCCACCAGCACGAAGTGGCTTGGGATGGAGTAAAACTCACATTAGTCTTATTAATAAGTGAAATAGGTGAGTCAAAGAAAGACAAATGCCATATAATTTCACTTATATATGAAACTTAAGAAACAAATCAAAGAAAAAAAAAGACAAACAAACAAACAAACAAAAAACCCAGACTCTTAACTACAGAACTCAAACTGGTGGTTACCAGAGGGGAGATGGCTGGGGGGCTGGATGAAATGTTGAAGAAGATCAAGAGTACACTTACCCTGATGGACAGTGAGAAATGTATACAATTGTTGAATTATTATATTGTACACCTGAAAATAATATAACACTGTACGCTAATTGTACTTCGATTAAAAAGAAACACACACACAAATAAAACCCAAAACATCTCACGTCAGTCTTGTTACCTGTGATCTTGAGGGTTTGGGTGTCAAGCAGACGCTGAGACCCTTCATCATAGAACGGAAAATATGTGCCTGTCCCAGAAGACAGAAACGCTACAGGAAGATCTAGGGAAAGGGGGAGCAGCTGGAGACCTAGTTTGTGTCTCCTGCTGAGGTGAGCCAGATTATCAGCGCAAATGCACATGGGCTCTAGAATGGTTGCTGCTTCCCCTCCACCCTCCAGATCTTCTACCAGAATCTCTCTGGTGGCCTAACTGACCCAGAAACAGGAAAGGAATTTTTTGAAAATGAAATTTAGCCTAGCCAAGTTGATAGATGACAAAGCCATCTCTATGCACCGCTAAGATACTTTTTGACAAGAGAGATATATGGCTAAAATAAGAATTCTACCTTGTTGAACACCTACTGTGTAATCATTTCTAGTCCACCTAAAATATATGTTTTGCAATTTTCTTTGGTGTTAAGCTATTGTGGGCAAACTCTGTTTTTTCATTTATAAATGTCTTTATTTCTCCACCACTCTTTAAAGGCAATATCACTGGGCATAATGTTCTAGCATGACATTTAATTGATATTAGCCAATATCCTAACACTGTCTTCTGCCTTTCATTCTATTATTCGCCTAACTGCTTCTTTGTCTTTTCTTTGTTTCCTTTAAAGACCTTCTCTTTTTTGTTTGTGTTATAGTGTTGGTCATCTTATAAATGGAAGTGGAATTCTTTTTATTTATCAGGCTTGATTTTTCTTTTCTTTTCTTTTCTTTTTTTTTTGTCATTCTGGATCTGAGGATTGGTTTATTTCAACAATTCTGGTAAGCATTTTACCCTTCATTTTTTAAAATAACACTTCTTTTCCCATTTTCTCTATTTTATACTTTTGAAATTACCTTTAGACATATAGCTCACTTTCTTCTCTGTTTCAACCTTTCTCTCATGACAATATTTCTTTCTTTTGGCTGTGCTCTTGCTAATTTATTCACATGCATTTTCTAGGGTACTGTCTCTTCATCTCTCTTTTGTTGTTTAATCCATCCACTGAATTTTTTATTTCAATCCTAATACCACTCATTTCTAGAATCCATGATTTAGTTCTTTTTAAATCTCTTTATAATTGTCTTTTTTCTATGTTGGTGCTTTAGGCTTATCTTTTATTTCTTAAAACATATTAAATATATTTATTATATACTCTGCATTGGATACCTTTAGTATCTTCAGTGCTCGAGGCTCTGCTTCTATTGTCTGTTGTTGCTACCTCTGCTCTGAAAGCAGATGCTGAGATTGAAGCACAACTTACTTATTAAGGGTTAGTTTGTGTGAAGAGCAGGGAGAGGAAGTCAAATTGCAGCGCAGGCTCCATACAAACATCTGCCAACACGATAAGTAGCTGGGGAGCAAATATAGTCCATTGGTGTCAACTTGGGCAGAAATGGCTTGGCCTTTATACCCTCACCTTGCTCTCTCACCATAAGCAAGCTGCTCAGGAAGGGTGTGCCTTTGAACGAGGCTACTCTCTCAAGCTGAGGTGGATCCTGAAAGAAGCTGTCTGCCAACCTCATGCTTTGCAACTGGCAGCATGACCTTCCTTCAGAGAGTTCTGGGCATCTCCCTGTCTGTCACAGTTGTTTTGGGTAGTTTTCACTCGTGTTGCCTAGTTAATTTGTATTTTGTTATTTTTGACAGTGAATTGCCCAGTTTCCTTGGATCTTTAAATGAAGGCATTATTTCAAGTTTGAGTTAAGGTTGTTTCATTCTACAGCACTTATATGCTTGCTTTTAGTAGTCACCCAGGTACACGAGCAACTTGGGACTATTTAGAGTTTTGCCAAGCCACAAAGTTTCCATACATTTCAAATACAAAAATGCATAAGCCCTGAATTTTGGTTATAAATTTCCAGAGTAGATTATTTTTTCCCCTCCAACAAAGGGCATTGTTCTGATACTCCCTTGTGAATGGTGGGTTTTTCATTTATATTGTTTCCCTTTAGGTTTGCAGCTTTTATGAGATTGTCTCCTGGAAGCCTTTTCACCTTCAATGGGCCCAACCTTTTAGGCTTCATTTTGTATCTCAGCGCCCCCCAAATGAGTTTAAATTATTCAATGTTTATTTGAAATCCTCAACTTTCTTATTTTCACATAATTTCTGGCCCCTCCCTGCATGTTTTCTTCCACACTCTTCTCATTCTCCATCAAGAGAATCATTTAGAGAGAATCATCATTGACTGTAATGCTGGAAACAATATGATCTATATACTCTATTCGAATAAAGATTGGTATAGCTTGGATATTACAACTCAAAACCCAAGATAATGTAATTCCAAAGTGTCAAATATATAATTTCCATAATTTTAATTCAATTAGTTAAGATGATAATAGATTTCGATTATGACAGCAATTTCCTAATCATATAAAACTGCTTTATTTACAAGTGACAACACATTTTTCACAAGGTCACCACTAGTTAATTGATGTAATTCCCAGTTTGGGCATTATTTTTCATCAGCTCCCCTACTTTGAATTTTATCATTTCCATATCTCATCATTGAAACTATTTTCCTAATTCACTGAATTAGAGCATGTATTTTCTATTCTATATGTTCTAAATCTTTTTCCTATTGAGATCTTAACAGGGAACTACCTGGTGGCTTTTGAAAAGAATCTTTAATCAAAATGTAAAAAGCCTTTGGTTTGTTTTTTATATGTTACACCTATATAATATGACAAAGATCACACTACGACCTTGGAAGCTTATGCCACTTATATTAAATAGGACTAATTACACAGATACATAGCTCATATTTTTCACTAAAAGCGAGGTATTAGCCAAATTTGTGTATTATTAACTCTTTTGGACAGAATAATTGCAGATAGCAGCCAAAGAAAGAGATAATGGCTAAATAAATTGTAAATATTGGTTACTCAGTGCCCCTCTGAAGAATGACATCGCCTGAGAAATTGTGTCACCTGTGCATATCATCTGGCCTCTAGTCATGCCTGAGGTCTGTAAGATTCTGTATTGTCCTCACCCATATCCTTGTCCTCCCCTCCTAACTTTATTGATTATTGTTTTCCTTTGCAGAGTTGAAAGGACAATAGCATCTGCCACCAATAAATATATTCAGAATTTCTTTTGTACTTACCAATTGGAGATAGAAAGGAGAAGTCTCAGAGTTTAATTTACTATTTTGCTGGCTGATTTCTCATTAGGCTTTCTTCCTTTTCAGGAAGCGTCTGGATATAACTCAGTAGGTGGACTATTGACTATTATCACAGCTGGTAGTAGAGTATTATATTAATGCTATGAACAGTTTCCTGATTCTAGATATGAAGGGAAAAGAGGGATCACTTGTTGGTGTAAGGTTAAGGCACGGGCATCACGGGCATGTTGCTAAATTTTATGCAGAATATTTTTACTTTTAAAAAATCACTTAACCTCTGCCTTGGTTTCTCTAGTTGTAAAGTGGGGTGTTGAAGAGGTTATACAATTAATATTTCTAAAGTATTCTTAAAACGAAAAATGCTAAGCAGGTGTTAATTATCTTGTCATGTTATTATTAATAGTAATTTAGGTAATACATTTTAAAACACAACCATCATGCCATTTTGCAGCCCAGTGAGCTGTTTTCCCTGAACAGCAGGCATATTAGTATAATATAGATTTTAACATTTATAAAACATCTCCTTTATAATCTCTAGGGGTAATCATGTCTAAACAAGTTGTAGGATTACATTACATTAAGAGGGGAAAAAAAAAAACAACCTACAACAGATAAGAATACGTGCAGATCAATAAACCAAAACACACTGGCTGTGTGTGTGTGCACACATATGTGTTCTGTGCCAGCCGAGAGAGACAAGGGCTGAAGGAATATGATCTTAATGTAGGAAACAGGTCAGCGATCTCCAGTTTATTTTGACAAATTCTACTTTCTTTTTATTTATTTATTTTTATTTTGACAAATTCTAGTTTCTTCTGTCAATTCTCTTCCCCAGAGACCTAACAGGAAGAGAACTTCAAATAGCTTTACTGGTTTACGCAGTCAATAAACAGAAGATAATACCACAGGGTATTAACAGCTCGTGGGTCACACAAAGAAGAAACTTCTATGCATAACTCTTGCATTAGTGTTCTCCAGAGAAGCAGAATCAACAGGATCCACACTCATCCACACACAAACATATACATACATATACATACAAATGGAGAGGAAGAGGGAGAGGGAGAAAGAGAGATTTGTTTTAAGAATTGGCTTTTGCTTATGTAATTATGGAGGCCAAGAAGTCCAATGATGGATCTGTGTCCTTCCTGGTTCCTAGAAAACCAGGAAAGCCGGGGGTGTAATTCAGTCCAAGTCCAAAGATTTGAGAAGCAGGAGTGCTGATGCCAGAGGACAAGAGATATATGTCCCAGCTCAAACAAAACAGCAAACTGGCCCTTTATCTGCCCTTTTGTTCTATTCAGGCCCTCAATGTGTGGAATGATATCCAGCCACGTTAGTGAGAAATATTCTTTACTCCATCGATTGATTCAAATATTAATCTCTTCCAGACACACCCATAGGTAAAGTTGGACCACTATCTGGGCATCCCTTAGTCCAATCAAGTTGACACATAAAATTAACCATCACATTCTGTTATAGACATTAAGAAAAAATTTAAAAGTAGCCAATATTCAGGGGAGTCATGTGCTTTCTGTATCTGAGAAGAAGAAATGCCCTTTGATCTAAGAAGAAATGCCCCTTCATAGAATTCCTAAGGACATGTAGTGGGTAGGCTATAGGAGGGACCTCGAAAAATTTACCAGACACTTCTCATCAGAAGGGTATAGATTTGTGTAGATTAAGATTTGTGTAGATTAAGATACATGGGTAAATACTTACGGAATGTCACTAGAACCAAATACAGAACCCAATACTCTAAGCTTCCCCTTAGATGAATTGTTGCCTTTTCTGTCCTCATATAACATTTATTTGAAGCACAAATTTTGATTCCTAAAATTCTATTCTATGCTGCAAATCACGATTGCCCTTATGGAAAAATAAAAGATTATATGATATGGATCTTAGCCACAAGCTCCTTATTGCCTAGAAGTGGAGATGAGATATGTGGATAAATTATTGTGTGATTCAGATGCTTGTTTTCAAAAACTACCATATCAGGTAGCTCTTGTTGTATAATAAATTACCCCAAAATACAGTGGTTTAAGATATCAGCCATTTACTTAACTCATAATTCCAAGGATTGAAAATTTTAGGCTAGATTTAGCTGATCTAGAGCAAGGATAACTCATGCATCTGTAATTTGCTTTAGCCTGAGGACCTCAGTTCTTCTCCGCAAGATGTCTTGTCCTCCAGCTGGCTAGCCCAGTCTTTTTCATATGGTAAAGTGTTCCAGAAGCATAAAGAAAGAGACAAAATGAAAAGTGTTAAGCTCTCTTCAAGCCTTTGGTTGTGTCACATTTGCTACTCTCCTATTGGCAAATATAAGCTAAATGGCCAACCAGATTCATCTCTTAATGGAAGGAGCCGCAACGTAACATTACAAGGGCATAAAAGAAGGTAGGGAAAGAATCTGAAGCCATTATTGTAATTTACCAACACTGAGGGAGAAAAATAGACTCTCCTTGGAATGTCGGAGGCCATTGCCAAGAACTTTGCCCATCAAGAACATACTTGCATGAATTAATGTAGTTCCTCTTCCTTAGATCCCTTTTTTTCTTGAGATTGCAAGAAATTTCCAGGGTGTATAATCATGGCACAAGGGTTATTTCTTGTTGCTATCTCCAACAAGTTTTCTAGATTTGGAACTAAGTTGTACTTCCTTGAAGTTAGAGAGTGTCCACAATCTCTTTCTTCTAAAATAGATGGCCTCCATCAACACTGAATACAGCTTCCACACACAAAGCTTCTCTTCCTTCTGTGGATTGACTCTTGGATTATATCATTGCAAGGTAGATAGAGATGAGCTTCCTGCTCTGATTGCTGTCTCTGTTTTTGCTGTAAAATTCTTAAAGTTGCAGGTAAAAAGGAATTACTGTCTATGCTACTTCAGAAAAGGATGTTTAAATCTAAATTCCCAAATCGGTGCTTGTACTTACAATGTTATAACTTTTTATATTTACTTACGCATGCATATCACCAGAAAGCAAACCTACTCTCTTAGAATTTCAGAGCTATCATGACTTTTTTTTTTTAACCAGCGTAATTTCTAGCTAAAGTTCAGGAACATCATGATAGTTTTATCTTAAGTGTCCTATTGCTCTGATCTGTATCTAGACCTATATGGGGCCATTCTGGGTGATCCCATTAGGTTGTTTGTTTGTTTGCTTGTTTCTCATTGACTGGCCTGGAAAAAAACAATATTTTAGGAACGATCAAAACTGACTGATGATTAGAATGAAGCCTTTGAGCCCAAAGGAGAGTGCATGTCTACAGGAAATCCTTCTAGCTACATTGAAGTCTGCTTTTTTAATAACTGAATTCAGAGATGATGCGATCTTGTTCATTCTTCCCAGAATCTCCTGGGGATTCCAAAGCCTGCTTTCCAGGTTCCCTTCCCAATAGTTTCCATTTTGTCAGTATCTCTCCCTATACCTCTTATAGCCACAAAACCAATTAATATAAATATCCACATCATTAGCCACTCAATGCTATACAAGTACAATGGGTTAAGTTGCAGAGAAGCTCATGGTAGAGAAAATTGTTCATGGTAGAAATAGATTATTTGAAACTGGGGAAATAGGTAAAGAGTTCATGAAAATTGTTATTTCATTTGTTTTTGACTTGGAGGACGTAGAGAAGTATAATCTTTGGTTATTAAGGAAGAGGGAAAAGGGCATCCCTTGAGTAGATAAAAGTAGAGCAAATGCTCAGTTATTGGAACTTTAAGCTGTTTGGGCAGAAGAAAGTTTTGGAATACTTTGGAATATATAGTTTTTAAAGGGATTGGGCAGATGATAATTATTGCAGTATTGCATAGCAAAACCTCCTGTAGTACTTTGAATGGTAGGCTAAGAAATTGAAATTTTACCAAAGGGAATGATGATAATGACAAGATCAGAAATATGGTTTAGAAATATAAATTTGGAAATAGCTTGAAGACTGTACTGGACAAAGCCTATGGATAACATGGAACTGAGCTTTAGGAAAATTATAAAGATAATGCAGGCAAAAAACTTTTTGGTTCCCTTATTTGTTTAATGGGAAAAAGAATGTTTCCTTTGCTTACCTTGAGGAGTGAATAAAATATTTTACTTCTGGCACCTAACATTGCGCTTGGCACTTAAAAGAGAAACTGTGATAATGGTAAGTTGTTACTTAAGGCTTCAAATGACCCTAAACAGAATGCAAATCTTATTTCCAAAAAAGTGATTTAAATTTCTTAAAGGGAAACTCTTCCTATGACCTGAAAGGACTTCTTTTGCTTTTTTGTCCTTTATTTTTGACACAATTTTAAGTTCCTAGAAAATACTGGCTGAATGGAAATATGCAACCACATATCACACAATTGTTTTTAAGCAAAAGTATCCATAATTTGACACCAATTCAGATTATTCCAATTGTGAGCAATATACACTTCAAATATTTTAATCTGTGCTACTATATGGATTTTCTAAACTTCTCCATTGTTGAAATCACCTCACAAATTTAGGCAGTAGATAAAGTCAAAGGAAGTTCCTTAACTGTCTCATTCCAGTGCTGCATCAAATTTCAGAGTCCATTGTACTTCATTTCATCCCAGGCCTTCTGCATAGGTTCAGCAAAAGTGAATTATCTGCTGGAGGTCAAAATATAACCCCACATCCTTCAGAACACATCAGAAACTAGTCTGGCCTGTTTCTTTATGCTCTCTTATCTGCCCTGACTTTTGAGACCCTATTGGCTCTTCCAATTTGTCTTGCTTCTAGATCCTTGCTCAGGTGCGCTTTTGTGACTTTGTCCTTGTTGTGTCATTTCCATGCTATTTGCTATTTGCTCTCTTTCTCTGAGCTTCGCAGCTATTATTCTTACTTCCCTCTGACACCCCAGATGCATATGACCCTTACTGGTTGGAACAGTCCTATTGATCTTCTACATGGGGTAGTGGAATCGGAGACCGTTAAAGCCTTGGATCTGTGTTAGGGCAAGAAATATGAGAAGTGCTAGAATTAAGAGTTGAGGCATTGGGCCACCATGGGTGCCAGTGGAACTTCTAGGTGGCAGGACACATTGATAGAAATAAACTTGGCATAGGCTATGTGCCTCAGAGCGTGTTGCTTATTGGTTTTGTATGCTCTGGGCACTGGAGTGTTGACTGTGATCATAATTCAGAGCCTACCCATTCGAAATATGGCTATCTTAGGTTTGTATATGTATTCCAAATGTTTAACAGACTCATTTGCCTACAGAGACCATGCAGTTATCATCAATAAATAAAATGAGTGCTGTGTTGGAGAAAATGGCAAGTGGAGAGCACTGAGATAAACCAAGAGAACAAAGCCATGGAGAGCTGCCAACCTCTACTCAGCTCCACCTAAGTGTTCCACAAGGAAATATAATTCAGAATATACTTAATTTTTGAATTTTTCAAAAGAAAATAGAAATCTGCCATTTCATATGCCTTAAGTATATTTAAGACACTGTAGGACCAGCATTCTGTGTGAACTCTCATCCATAATAATAAAGAAAAGGAGTGGAATTTTACAAAAATGATACTCTATTAAATTAGGGATATTAAATTAATTTATATAGAATTTACTCAACAGTGTAAGCATGCATATACTTACAAAAATTATAAATATTATACTATGGAATTTGTTTTTTAATGCCAATTATTTTATCCCATAATGGAATAATATTTGGGAAATATTAATATAATTTATTTTTTACTCCTCCTAGTTTTCCTTTGTGGTGTTCTCTTAAGGACAAGCCAAGAGGCTTAACTCTGGGAAAGATGGATATACCAATTAGAACAATAAAATCATTACTAGGTTTTGACTGTCAAATTAATCACTGAAGTCACTAAGAATTTCTGAGTCCTTTGTGATACAATATTCTGGAAAGCTAGGCATTACTGAGAGAAAAGAGGATTTTCTAAATTCTTTAAGCTTCCATTAACATATCAAGAGCCAGTTCTGATAGAGTCAAGCTTGAATAGTCAGTTTTATTCTAAGCCACGTAGAGAGACAGAGAACTCTGGATATGATACAATAGAAATCCAACCTGCCAAAATAGGATGTGGGAAGTTGTCAGAGTAGGAAGTAAGAGAAATTCTGTTAAACTTTTAGTGAAGGAAAGTAGGAGCTGGTTTAACATTTTTTTTTTTAATTTTTAAAAAGATTTTATTCACTTGAGAGAAAGAGACAGACAGAGGGAACACAAGCAGAGGGAGAAGGAGAAGCAGACTCTCTACTGAGCTGGGAGCCCAACAGCATCAATGTGAGGCTTGACATGAGGCTTGATGTGGGGTTCCGTCTCTGGACCTGGAGATCACAATCTGAGCTGAAGGCAGACGCTTAACTCTCTGGGCCACCCACGTGTCCCTGGTTTAACATTTTTCTAAGGGAATCCTCAAGATGGTATATGAGAGAAATATCGATTAAGACAGGGAAATTTGGGAAAGGACAAAACCCTCCTTTAATAGTACCACATTATTTTGGTACCATATCTAACCTAGCAAAAATCTTGCAAAGGCTTATGTACTTCAGGTAAATAATCAAAAAGTAGCATTCCAGTCTCCTCACAGCCTGCATAGGTAGAATTTCAATGTAGAAGATATAAGAGGATCAGAAGATTGATATCTTTTTGTGGTCCAGATGAAGAACTCATGGTGTAAAAGGTTCATGAACAGAGGCAAATGGCCACCAACATAAACTTCCACAGCAGATATCTACACAACATCACTCTTTTGCTGGCTGGCATCTTGGACAGTTTGGAGTGGACTAGGGAAAAAAATCCTCAAAAGACTAAGCTTTTACCTATAACAAATGGAGTCTTTCCAAAGAGACTGAGTTGACCCTTAAGAACTAGAGCTATTTTCACTTGATAATTTTCAGTCTTAAGTCCTTTCATTACTACCCAGTGGGTCTGGAACTTACAACCCAGATTAAACAGTGAGAGGTAGTAGTTATTTTCTTGTTCCCCTTAAAAATTGTTAATTACTGACTTCACCATATCTTTAAGGGATTAGAGAATTTAGGGTTAATGCAATTGTTTCTGGTGGGAAATTTAGTACATTTCTCCTTTTTTTTTTTTTTTTAACACCTGTTTGTCTTATGCTTTGAGGTTGTGCCCAATGCCATTCTTACCTCATTTCTGCTTTAAGATGCCATTTTCTAAGATCAAGGCATCTTGCCCATAACTATATGACAGGAGTATCAGCGAAACCTCTTTTTTTTTTTTTTTTGGAGTGTGGAGAATAACTTCGCATACAAGACTGACTTACAATTCCCTGTTTAGCATTTTCCTGCACCTGAATCAACCAAAACAGTTTGGTCCCGAAATATGGACATTATGGTGCTTATATAGTGACAGTATGAAAAGGTTCTCTTATAGTAATGGCAGATTAAGAAGTTTCTATGTTGTCATTTCCTGACTACATCATGTAGTTGATGTTAACATGACATGTGACTACGTTGAGCGCAGGGCTTGGGTGGGGAGCAGTAGGATATTGGGGTGTTTGAGAGAAGTGGCCCTTCAGAACTAGGAAATTGTCATAGTAGAGAAAATATGAGTGGGAGAAGAACAAAAATACAACAAGCAATGAGCAACCTGTATGAACAGGCATTTTACATAAAAGAACATTAGAATGACCAAAGAAGGTGAAGAAAAGGAACCCTTAAACATTATTGGAACTAAAGTTGGTATGACTCTGAAGAATGGTTTTGTGGAAAATAATAGTGTGAATATGTGTATACTCTATGTCACAAAATTTACATTGCCACCTACAGTACCTATTTTAGAGACAGTCACACATATGATTAGGGAGACATATACAACATATTTTCATAATTGTTTCTATTAGTAAGAAATTGGGGGAATATGTTAAAATTATGCAATGGAAAATCTAATGTAAAACTCTGGATAGATAGATACATAGATTACTTTTTTCCATATACATATGTCTATGAGTATTTGTGTATGTGTGAGTGTGATATATATGTGCATATATATGCAAATTTGACAAAATAGTAATAATTTCCAATTTTGAATTATTGGAACATGAGTGTAAATTATATAATTTTATTTAATATCTATTTTTTAATTCCTAAAGGTGATAGGTTGAATCAAATTTCTAATGTTATTCAGCTTTGGAAAGAAAGAATAAATCAGGATTACATGCTTAGTATCTTCCATTTCTTTCTAAGGAAAATTAATCTTAAGATGTTTTGTAAGATGGGCCATAGTAACAATAATTCTACTCTTTTGTCCTCTCTCCCAAAGAAATTTGTCCCAAATTCCTTAAAAAGAAAAGAAAATGAATGTGACAGCTTTATCTCCATGCTTCATTGTAGGCTGGGGTAGCTGCTGGCATTCTCATTGGTCAGTAATTAGCTAAGGCAGCTCCTGCAAAGGTATATTCAAGTGGCTGTGGTTCTGGATAGATGTGGTGGCCAGTCACCACTCAATAGCTTGCAAAAAAAACATTTGTCTCTATTTTTTAAAAAGTATTTGCTCCTATTTCCATGATGTCTGTAGACTCATTCAGAATTCAGAGCCCAAAAAAGAATTGGGTAAATGGCTTTTGGACAATAAAACTTTGAGAATTGTGCTCATGGGTCTATGCACTTCACACTTTAAAATACCTTATTTTATGGAAGGAATGGAAGCAGTTGGGTTGCTATGCTCCATGTGGTTGAGAAAAGTGTATCCATCTAGTAATGGTAGTTAATAAGTATTTGTGGAAAGAGGGAAAATGGTAGGAAATTTATTGCGAATAAATGTGGAGGCTAAAGTTAGATGTAGTCCAACTAGCCTCACATACAGAAAATGAATTGTCTTGTAGCTTTAAAAGGTAGCACTTACTTCAGACAGCCATCTTGAAACTTGGGGTTTAAATTGCTCTCAAGGTATGGACCTGGGAAAATTGGATGGGAAAGTGTTTGAAGGGGAAGTTGTTGGAAGAGGGGAGAAAAGATCATCTGGAAGCTCCCATAAGGCCAGTTAATATTCAGTTCATGTTATATCATTTAGTTATGGCAGGTGGTGATCTTCTTTTCTTTAAGAGAAAAACAAATTTTGGTTGTACTCCCTAATGAGTGCCTGTATGCACGTGCACACACGTGCACACACACACCCACACACACACACACACACTGATGTGGAGTTTTGGGTACATGGAGGACAAATGCCCTTATATTCAAGTGACATACCTCTCTAGGGACTGAACTTTCAATTCTTCTCATGTTATGATTCATTGTCTTTGGATAGAAACCTAGGAAAGTCAAATGTGAAGTAGGGCGCATGGGTCCAAGGAACACATTTTAATGCTGTGTAGAATTGTGACTTCCTAAGCAGCAGGTCTTGTGACTCACACAATATTGGGTCTGAGTCACAAGGTCCAAGGCTTGCACATAGAGATTTGTGGCTACAAGTGTACATAAAACTTATTTGCTGCTCCTCTCCGAATATTCCTGGGATGAAAACAAGCAAACAAACGAACCAACATAAATGCATTTCTTTAAATGTAATGTAATGCATTTTCCCATTGCATTGCTACACGAACATGGGGAACATGGGGTGTGATTAACTGCCTCAAGAGACCTGAACATTCACAAAATCAAACTTCGCAGCTCTGCTAACTTCTTCATTTTCATGTTTTCATCAACATTATACTAAGGAGAAAAAAAGAGTTACCATTATCCATATGAATGTCACTTCATTTTCCCTATTATAACTTCTTACTTAGTCCCTAACCTGTCATTAAAGTGAACTGAAATTACACATGAATATAAAATAATCAGAAATCTAGGTGTGAAAAATTGGATAAAGGTTATTTTTCTTTCTAAACTCGGCTTTTCAGAAATAAGAATATTTTGTATCTGTGTTTTCTCATGGTCTTTTTTTTCTTTTTGCTTGCTTGTTCAGTTAGTGGGCAGGCTGCTGAACAATGGGACTTTTCCATCTGAAATATAGGAATATCCTGTGATTCCCAGTCACCGAGATTTGCCTGTTACACCGAGTTTTGAAGAGTAACTTAGGTTGACGGTTCCTGTTCCATATTAAATTTTATGTATAACAATTAAATTCCCTTCCGAGCCATCTGGTTTATTGGTTCTTTGAATTGATATTTTTCAACTTGTCCTCCCAATTTACCCATAGTGGGACCAGATTCTCTCACTCAGTTTTTCATAAATGCCCTGCATGTAACCAGTCCAGCAAACTCCCTGCTAATGGGGCTGTAATGTGGCTCATATGTTTAAAACTAAATATCTGTACATTAGACCTCATGAGGAAGCATGCACATCTCTAGTTCTGTTCACTCAAGTAAATTGAGTCATGATATAATCTTCAGAAAAATTACCCTGCTGGAAACTAGCTTGACTTTGAAGTTAGTTCCTCCTGGGTTTTTTGGTTATAATTGTACTCTGATAAGAATCCTTTGCTATATGTGTTATAGACATCCTTCATTAATTCTTTAAATGAAGATAATTAGTCCTCTTTTTATTTTTATTTATATAAAAATAAAATCATTTTTAAATGGGCGATAGAAAGAAAGTCAACATTTTCTTCAAGCATTTATTTTTGGAGTTTCTTTAGGTCATCAAATTGAGGAAAAATATTCAAGCACAAAAACCAAATTATTTTCTGATGAAATTTATATAATTTCCTATTCTTCATACACTTAAGCTAAATAAAAGAATGTGTAGCATAAATAATATATCAATTCAATTAAAAGGAAAGCTAGCTGGACCTTCATGTTAGCAAAACAACTGGTTGGAAGTTTAATATTTCATTAAAAATAACTTCAGGTTTTTATTTTTATACCATGTAATTTAAATGCTAACAAAAGAAAATCAGTCCTATGCTACATAATTTATAGTCCTCAAATGTGTTATATTTTAGCTAATTCTTTTAACAACATTTAAAACAATTATAAAATACAAAGAAAAATAATCAGTTACATACACAGACTACCTGGAATTAGCAATTGTGAATTCTGTGTCATATTTTCTTTCTGCTTTTAGTAAAATATTACATATAATGTAAATATAAATAATATATAATTTATATATATACATATTATACATATATGTTGAGAGGCTATTGATGAATGACAGAGAAAAATCTTTTCCCTCTTGGAAATTATTTTTAGTAGGGAGGAGACAGAAAATAAGCAGTAAGTGTAATAAATACATAAATTATATAGTATCCTAGAAGGATATAAATTCTATCAGATAAAAGGAGATGAGAAAGAGTGAGAAGGAGAAGGAGTGGGTTTGCTATCTTAAATAAGATGAGCAAGTGGCGGTAGGTCCATGATGTGAGAGAATGAGCCATGCAAATAACTGGGGGAAAATGCTCCAGGCAGAACACATAGCTAGTGAGAGCCCAGAAGTAAGAGGTTTGTGACACCAGGCAGAAGGAAAGTATGTGTAGAGTCGACCATTGGAGAGACAGTAATTAGAAATAGAGAGATAATGAGGGGCTCAGATCAGTTAAGACTTTGTAAGAACTTTGAATTTCACTATTAATGAAATGGAATGATATGGTCTTACTTAGATACTAACATTATGCCTCATGTCCCCAGCTCCAGTCCCTTCCTCTTTTCTGAGGCAATCACAATAGTGATTTGTTGCATATATTTATCATTTCCATTTTTATTGTTTAACCATTTATATATCCTAAAACAATATTTAGAATTATTGGTATATAGTCTTATATACTTACACAAAAACAATTCACATTATTAACTCAGGCTTCTTACATAAGATCTGTCTGTATTAGTAGGGATAATCATAGTATCTACAATGTAGATATGGTGTAGTATATAGAAAATGCTTGTACTAAAAGTCTTAGAATTGTACTTTATGTGGGGTAATAGAGTTTGCATACATGTAAAATGCTTACAAGAATAGCATGTGAGAAAGAGTCAAAGAATATCAAGATTATGATATTACTAATAATATTAACATCATTGTATTATCATTATTATTATCTTAAAGAGTCCATTTTCTAGGTCTTAGATTATTTTCTGGGTAAGTTATGCAGTTGCTTCTATTGTACATTGCTTGCTCATATGCTTTACCCATTTCCTATTTGTATGTTTCTTATTCATATTTATTAGAGTCACACATTTTGTCAATATCATCTAGTCTTTTGTCATTTAAATTAGTATATGGCTTGACGGGCACATGAACCCCAATGTTTACAGCATTACCATCACAATAGCTGAATTATGGAAAGAGCCTAAATGTTCATTGACTGATGAATGGAGGAAGAAGATGTGGTATGTATACAACGGAATATTACTCAGCCATAAAAAATAGTGAAATCTTACCATTTGCAATGATGTGGACGGGACTAGAGAGTATTATGCCAAGTGAAATAAGTCAGAGAAAGACAAATACCTTATGATTTCACTCATATGTGGGATTTAAGAAACAGAACAAATGAACATAGGGGAAAGAAAAAAAAGAGAGGAGGCAAACCATAAAAGAGACTCTTAACTATAGAAAACAAACCGAGGTTGCTGGAGGGGAGGGGAGTAGGAGGATGAGCTAAATGGGTGATGGGTGAGCACTTGTTTGATGAGCACTGGGTGTTATATGTAAGTCGTGAATCACTAAATTCTACTCCTAAAACAAATGTTACACTATGTGGTAACTAACTAGAATTTAAATAAAAACCTGGAACTTAATAAATATATAAATAAATAAGTAAATATGCATCATTTATTATAATATCTTTATCTTTTTTATTATATTAGTCTTTTATTATGCTGCTACAGTGCAGTTAAATAATTTTTCCTTTTATATAATCCTTATATCTTATTTAAAATATTCTTCTTATTTTGAGGTTAAAAAAACAACTTTGACTTAATGTTCTAAAAGTTTTGAATTTTCCTCCTCACTTAGATCATTAATTCAGAAGAAAATTTCTTCCCATGTGGGAAGCTCATTTTTGTAACCAGTTATTGAAAGACCCTTTCCTTAATGATTTGCAAAACCACTCCTCATTTACTCAGGTGGCTGTTTTTTTGTAAACAAACTGTCCCTTTTGTTTATGAAATTTTCGTGGGCAGAGAATATTATTTATTTATCTTTGTATCCATAGTGGTTACATGGGCCAGTTAGCAATGAAATATTTTAAAAAGAGATGTCATTTAAAACGAATCTTGACAGAAAACTTACCATTTATGAAGAGAAAATATCTAGGACATATATTTTCACTAAAATTGGTTCACTAAATGTGTCTGAAAGTAAATACAAAAATGTGAACTATTATCTTTTCCACTACACCTTTCTAAACTTCTTAAGGGCAGACTTTTGCAATTTTATGTGTGAATAACTATTAAGCATGCAATCTATAATGTTATATACCTCATGTTAAAGATGGTTTTCATGTATCTACTCATTTAATGAAAAAACAATTATTCAGAACTTATCTGCGATGGAATGTAACTCAAGACTCGGGATATAGAAACAGTCAGGTCATATTACCTACCATCACACAACTCAGTCTGTCCGGGAGGCAAACGCACGAGGACGTAACTTTGATATAATTAGTACTACAGGGAGGGCACATATGAAGGGCAATGGAATGCAGTGAAAGAAGGATGAGTTTTGCAATAAGGAGTCAGAGAAGTCTCCATCAAATTGATCATGTTTGAGTTGAATCTCGGTAAGAAAATTTAAAGTTCACTAAGCAGAAAAAAGAAATGTGCTTTCTTCCTAATAGGAATGACAAGCACAAAGGCACAAAGGCATGATGGAGCATGGCATGTTCAGGAAATAGCAGCTGACCTTTTATAACTAAAGCAAAAACGTCAGGAGTGGGGAAAGGAGTTGGAGATTAATCTGGAAAAATAGATTGGGGTCAAATTTTGAAGAGATTGATAGGAAGAGGTTGGACATAATTCTGTAGGCAAGGAGTAACCATTGAAATTTTGAAATGGGCAATCACGTGATCAAACTTGTAGTCCACAGAAGAACTGATGTCAGCCTGATGGATGGACTGAAAGGAGTGTAGACCAAGACTTACTAAAGTTTATTTTCATACACAAAACAAGAAATTGATTTCTAGGTTTCTGTAATAAACTCTTAAATTAGTCTTCTTGCTCTATCTTTGCCTTCTGTAATATAATCATAATACAGCGGCCAGAGCCATTCTTTAAAAAAAATAATCAAGTCATGCCACTTCTCTACTCAACTCTTGTAACTGATTCTTCACATCATTCAAAGTGAAATCCTTGTGATCCATAGCTTACAAGTTCGTAGCACCTGCCTGCCCTCCCTCACTACTCTTCCCCAGGCTCTCACCATTCCAGCCCCCCGGCCTCCTTGCTGATCCTCGCACATGCAGGACATATTCCCATCTTAGGACTTTCGCCCCACAAATGCAGAGTTAATATCTCCACTGCTTTTAAATCTTGGCTCAAGTGTCATCTTCTTATTGAGGACTTTCCTGGTCACCCTCTTTAAAATCGCAAACATGTGTCTTCACCTTGCAATCACAACCTTCTGTATCCTGCTCCATTTGTGTGCTCCAAAGCATTTGTCATTCTCAAACATTTATATATTATATATATAATATATTTATAATTTACTTTACTATGCTTATTGTTCTTCTCTCTTGCTAGAATTTAGAGCATAGATCTGCTCTTTTGTACAATAGCGTATCCAAAAGTGCCTAGAACATTGGCACATAGCAGGCTCTCAATAATTAAAATTTGTAATGAATGAAATGATGAGGGCCCTAAGACAGTAAGATGTTGGCAGGGGAATAGGTGGAGTGAACAGTTTTAAGATAAATTTAGTGGAATTTGAATGAGACTGGTTTAATATGGCCATTAAGAGAGATGCAAGATTAGAATCTGACTCCTATTTCTCTCGTTTGAATCAGTGGATCATAGTGCTATTAGCCTACATTCTTCTCTTATTTCTAGTATTAATTTTAAAACCGTGTGGGGACTGTATAAAAATAAATTAAGGCCAAGTTTAAACTTTACAAAAATCTCTTATAATCTCTAGTTATTTATACATTGTCGTTTCTTTAAGGTCTGATAAATATTTTACCTTGGAAGAGATAAAGAGAGAGAATGAGAGAGCAAATGAGAGAGGGGCTTTCAAATTATCATCACCTTCTTCAACTATTATGTCAAGTAAAGGGGAAATTAGATCATTTTCTAATTTATCTCTAATTTAAACTACCCCCCATTGCTCTTGTTTCCTTTTCTTTACATATGGAACTATTGTCTACTTGATACTGGTTACATTGACTCTGAGCTCTTACACAGGTGCAATTTCTTGCTCTGGAAATAGTCTGGTGTCCTCCAAGAGCGTAGGGTCACGATTGTTATACTCTGAACAGTGTGGCCCTGTGGGGAGAAAAAGGTGAAAAAAACCCCAGCAAAAAACAAAAACAACTTTACTCAGGCTTAGATTAAGTAGAACTGTTTTCTTTTGTTATTGTTGTTTTGTTTTGTTTTTAATTTTAAAAACCTAATGAGAGAAGGGCAATGTTTAATCTGCCTGACCGTGATTTATAGGCATGAAAACAACTCGGTGCCCAGTGAAGGAGCTGTGAACGGAGATGCTTATCATTGAGCAGAGCACCATGGTGCTTGTATCTGGGTTTATTTGCTTCCATAGTAGCAGTCAGAGAATGGGCGGGTTGACTTTTATGTTGCATATGTATCCATTATCTTGCAAATTAAATTCTTGCCCTATTCAGCTGTATGGGACCAATGACAGAGAGAATTTGAGCCAAATAAAGACTACCCAAAGAACAAAATAATCAAAGAAAAATATTGAAAATTTTGTTTAAGAATCCCTCTGTAAATAATTATATATTCTAAGTAGAACAGTTTTTAAGTTCCAGCTTTGTTAATTTATTAGCAAGGTGCCCGAGACAAATTATTTAACTTCACTAAGAATCAGTCCCTTCACCTGTAAAATTATACTGTTTTACAATATTGTGTGAAAATGAAATGCAATGTTTTTCAAAATTGTGAGGTGCAATAAAAGTGTAAGATGTAGTCACATCTGAAGAGCATGGTATCAAATAGAGAAATTCATGACAAGGTATCAAGTAGAGAAATCCATGTTACTTGGTCTCCAGAAAACTAGCTGGTGAAAGAAAAATTAGTTTTACAAATTCTTTTTTTTCCTAACCAAATTTGTTGCTCGATTCTAGAGGCTTTTTTTCCTACTAAACAGGCACAGACTGAGTTGTCATATCTCTATTTTTGTTTCACAACTTGCCTTGGAGTATGATCATTTAGGGACCCTTCTAAACTTCATGTGAGCTCATACCAGGATATTCCCCGTGTAAATACACTGCCCAAAAAGCATCTCTAAAGGTATTAAGTGTTTTAAAAATTAATCAACGACTCTAATTTCACCTTCAGAGTATTTGCCAGAATCTGATAATGTGTGGTCATTAATGTAACTTCATACTACTTATTAAATCTAAGATTTGAGTTTTCCATCTTGATTACATGCTTGAAAATTTCCATACTCGAGAATCCCTTTATTTCCCCCCACAATTTTAATTGCTAAAGTCCTTCCCACATTACATAACTTAAAGTCAATGGCAATTTTTTATCTTTTTTGTACTTAGAAAATTTAATAATTGGAGTGATAAAATATTACAGGCAAGGGAGGACTATTTTGACCCTCAAAGAACAAGGGTATTAATGCAAGACAGTTTAATGTAAGAGTAAGGCACTGAAATGAGTCACCAAAGATCAAAATCTGGTCCTGAATCTGTCATTAGTTAGGTCCTAGGCTAATCATTTTACTTTTCTATGCCTAAACTCTCTTACCTAATTTCTTAACTCTCTTACTTAATTTTCATAAAAAATATGAAAATTAGCCACATCATTTGTCAGTATCTTTTAGATACCAAATTCAATGCATATACCGTGAATATCTGATGCCTTCCTGGAATTAGATGACAATTAGTGCGAAAGGGATTTTTTAAAAAAATCTGCTCATGGAAAGTTAGCCAAAAGTGCATGGTACAGACATCATCCCAGTTATTTGTAGTCATTGGAGAAGACACTCTTTCTTAATTGTAACAGAACTCAAAATATCAGCTTAGAGAGCCAATTCAATGAAGTTTACAATATTCCCTGTCTAGGTAGTAAAGAGTCCAGTAACCAGCAATATTCAACAGCATGCATTTCCACTGGATTCCCTGTGAAACTACTTTTGATTTGAGGGTTTGTCAGATGAGAATTATTGTGCTTTATGTACTTTGTTTATAATTACTTTGCCCATTTCGGTGCCCCTGAACAACTCTTCACAAAATTGCAATGAAAGTTTCACAAAACTTTCCATATCTATTCCTCAAGGTTGTTCTGTTATTTCTGAACCAAAGAAAAAAATCTGATATCTCACTCAATAATAACAATGCACGCAATGTATTAATTATTTATCAGAACATTAGAGAGTTTTGAATAACTAGACAATAAAAGGAATATGCCAGAGTAAGATGAGAAAAGTAACAGCAATTTCATTTTGAACCAATTTTGCTAATGTTATTATTCTTTCTGGAAAAGCTCCCTCACCAAAAACTGCATACTGAGGCATTCTGGCAGAAATAGAGTGGATAGCAGGTACAGTAAAAAGTTGCTATGCCTATTTTTTTTTCCTGGGAAACCAAAACAATTCCCACACTAATAGCTGTCAGTCTGACTTGTGAATAAAAACATAAACAAAAAAATCAGGGTAACAGTGTGGGTTGTTTGTATTTTCTTTTATAGGATCATTGTTTCATTCAGGAAACATCTATTGACAACTTGCTACATATCAGGTATGGAGCTTTACTTGGATCTCTTCATAAGTTTGATCTGGTTTATTACTTTAAAGGCTGCTCAGTACTTTTACCTAAAAAGAATCACCATTCCCCCGGCTTCTTCATTTCAGCAAGTGCTACCTATTGCTGTTTACTTCTTGATGGTGACTCCGTGTAATGTCACCCTTATGTTGTGCTTCTCAATAAACTTAAAACATTTATTGATTCCATCTTGCTTATTACCAACACATAAGCTCTCCACATATATTCTTATTATATATCGTTTCTGCCTTGTCCAGAGCTTTATATTTGAGACGTCGTAAGCATGTAAGCACAGTTTCATAGCTTGCGGACTTGTCACACTCTAAGAATTGATTGTAAATTATTCTACCTTGTCAGGTGATATTAATTACAACTCACAGTGGGTATTGGAGGCATTGCTCAGGAAGTATAAGTGCTCAATAAAACTCCTCTGAAAAAAAGATTTGGAGTTTAGAGGTGAGTTGATCCCGTGATTTACAATTGCATGAAAAAAGTCTTTTCCCTCCCAACTTTCTGTTTTGATAAATTTCAAACCAAGAGCAAAGTTGAAAGAGTAGTATGATACGAACATCTATATATTCTCTAGCTACCTCTACTAATTGTTAACATTTATCACTTTAATTCTCTTTACACACACAAACATACATACATACATACAACATACACATTTTTGCTGGACCATTTTTAAGTAAGTTACATAAATCATGACTCTAATACTTCTGTATATAGAAAAATTTGAATTAAAAAGCATGAGATATTTTTCCACATAAACACAATAATTGCATAATTATAACTCTCAAAGATTTTCAGATTGATAAAACAATATTATCTCATGTGCAGCCCATTAGGAAATAGCCTCAGTTTTCCCAATAATGTCCTTTAAAGCTACTTTGTTGTTGTGTTGAGCCAAAAGTCGACTGAGGATCCCATGTTGTAGTTGACTGTGATAGCTCTTTATCCCTTTCATCTAAAATAGTCCTAGTAATTCTAGTCTTTAAAAAAAATCACTTATACTATTGAAGTTTATGAAGAATATAAACCGGCTGCTTTTGTGATATAAAATTTGCTTTTGTATAATTATTGTTTCATGATTTAATTCAAATTAAACATTTGTGGTCTGAATGCTACATACCACATGTGGCTCAGTGTAACTTGCTAGAGGACATGTAATGTCATTTCGATCTATTGATAATGTTTGTTTATCTACTATAAAGGCATTTTTTTTCCCATTGTAAATATTTTTTCAAATTCTATTTAAATTCAATTCACTACTGGGTATTTACCCTAAAGTTACAAATGTAGTGATCCGAAGGGGCACGTGCACCCCAATGTTTATAGCAGCAGTGTCCACAATGGCCAAACTATGGAAAGAGCCTAGATGTCTATCAACAGATGAATGGATAAAGAAGATGTGGTATATATATATATATATATATATATATATATATATATATATATACACAATGGAATACTATGCAGCCATCAAAAAACTGAAATCTTGCCATTTGCATTGACATGATGGAACTAGAGGGTATTATGCTAAGCAAAATAAGTCAGAGAAAGACAATTATCATATGATTTCACTGATATGAGGAATTTGAGAAACAAGACAGAGCATCATAGGGGAAGGGAGGGAAAAGTGAAACAAGATGAAACCAGAGGAGACAAACCATAAGAGACTCTTAATCTCAGGAAACAAACTGAGGGTTGCTGGAGAGGGGTAGGGGGAGAGGGATAGGGTGGCGGGGTGATGGACATTGGGGAGGGTATGTGCTATGGTGAGTGCTGTGAATTGTGTAAGACTGATGAATCACAAACCTGTACCCCTGAAACAAATAACATCATATATTAATTTAAAAAAGGGGAAAAATGAATTCTAAATCTAACTAGTTTTTGTTGTTTCTTTTTGAAAATTTACTAATGGTTTAGAGAAAAATTGGTGACTTCTTTGCAATCTTGAGACTATTCGTATCTAGATATATTCATTACTCCTCTTGTACTGGGCAAGTTAGTTACCAGTAAGCCTGTTCTCTCATGATTCTTGGTAGACCCCAATAGTTCTTGGACATGCAATTGTGGAATCACTTTTAACTTTTGATTGAATGTAATATCCATTGAATTTTCCTATAGTGATTACTTCAAGCTGGTAAAAATCAAGCCAGGATGAATTACTCATAATTCAGCAACACTGAATTGGAAAGAAGTTGATGCTATATTATTAATTTAATACAAAATTTAAGCATATTTCCCAATTCTTTTGGGGGGAATTAAATCTTAGTAACAAACAAACCCAGGACAGTTGTTCGGACAGCTTTAATAGTGAGAGTAAATAGGCAATATGATTATGTGCTGCTTTCTTAAGCGGTACTCTTTCTGACTTGCTAGTGTTGTAATTTCTAAGTTGTTCAGCTCAACTGTCTTTTCAGGAA
This sequence comes from Potos flavus, assembly GCA_028534135.1. NCBI lineage: Eukaryota > Metazoa > Chordata > Mammalia > Carnivora > Procyonidae > Potos > Potos flavus. The sequence goes on along the minus strand of CM052900.1, from coordinate 107,448,281 downwards.
GAGATAATGTAGTTATTCAGTAGGTTCTATACATTCTTTTCTTATTTCTCAAGTTATTAGGGATTAAAAGGAACTTGAGTTTTGTTTTTTTTTTCTTTCCAGACTTTTGTTTGCTTGCTTGTTTTTTGTTTTTTTTAAGTGAAGAGTTTATGGAGTGGTTTTGTTAACACATTATCTTTCTCTCTAGGCCAGCTTTCAAAGCCAGATGAATATATCAGCATGGCTAGGAGCTTACCATACTTTACTGCTCTGACCAAAAGAACAACATCTAGAAATAGGATACAGTATTACAAATAAAATAATAGAAATACAATAGGTATTCTTTTTTCTGTAAATATTCTATATTTTGCCAAGAACTTCATCAATACTAGGAGAAAATATAATGAAAAGGTTTCTGAAAATCCTTGTTCCTTAGAGGCATTCTCCTCTCACCCATGAAGATGAGCTATTTTCATTTTTTTCTTTAATGTGGGAAGATGGCCAAATACCTTACTGGGTTTGATCTTCTCTATTCCAGAGAATTATCTGGCTGCAGTAGGCCAAATTGACCATTTAATATGTCTTCCTTTGATTAGCAGATTATAATTGTGGATTATATAAATTTACTTCTTCAGCTTTAAGGTGGGGAATCTATTTTATTTAATTAAGAATAGGAACAAAGTCTACACCACCTAATTTATTTTTTATTTATTTATTTTTTTAAAGATTTTATTTATTTGACACAGAAAGAGAGAGAGATAACAAGTAGGCAGAGAGGCAGGCAGAGAGAGAGGGGGAAGCAGGCTCCCCGCCGAGCAGAGAGCCTGATACGGGGCTTGATTCCAAGACCCTGAGATCCTGACCTGAGCCGAAGGCAGAGGCTTTAACCCACTGAGCCACCCAGGCGCCCCATACACCACCTAATTTAATCATGATCTACGTGGAACAATTTTCCTAAAGGAGAGGAGATATTAAAAAGAAATAGTACAATGCCTATAAATCAACGTGAGGTCCATGCTTTAATCTGTTTGCTTTTGAATTAATATTTGTTGCTTTTGAATTAACAATTTCCAGAAATGACATTTGCTGCTTCTGAATTAACAATTTCCAAAAATGACTAATTTGACCAAGTGTATGAGGTTTCTCTAGTAATCAAATCAGAACTAGAGTTTAATTTCTATACTGAACTGGTATTGATAGTGAATCGTTATCTTGAAACAGTGAAAAGTAAGACATATTTCAGATGTACTCAAGTGATCTAGGGTTGATAGACCAGGAGACTTATTTCTATTCTGTGCCTCTTCGGTATCAGTAATTTGTAAGCTAAATCAAATGATCTGCGAGTCTTGGTTAAGATCCTCAGTGTATGAAACATAAAAGATTCCATACACTTTGTGTTCTGGGTTTTAATAAAAAAAATAGGCAAATTCGCTTGGGCTCATCATCTATCCCCAATGTTGGTGTGAATAATAAAAGACATCAGCTCTACATGTCTGTTTGTCCTGTAGAGCATGGAAGACCCAGATAGAAAACCAGCATGGTTTTAGGGAAGATTGTTCCAGAGTCTGCATGGCTGGTGCTCTGTGAGAAATCAAACTCATCTGCACCAGTGAAAAGTGTTGGCTCCCACCTGCTATTGTATCACTCAGGTACACGTTGTAAAAGCAATTCATGACTAAACACAAATAAGTGTTATTACTCTTGTCCTATCCTGGAAAAATTATGTAGTGGAGATGGGCTATGAGAGTTCTCTCTTTTGCTGAAGTATTTTCCTTCGAAAACCTTTTTTTTAGTCACTTTTCTGTGTTAGATTCTTCACTTCTTTATGGGAGCACTCTGAGTGGTTCACTAACTGAAAACGATTTGTAGGAAGAGGCATTATAGTGTTAAGTATAAATGGGAAATCGCTCCTTAAAATGTTAAAGGGTAAAATTTTAGGGTTCTCTATCCTAAATTTATATCCCTCAACTAAACAGCTAATACTACTAGTTCCTGAGTGTGTTATTAACGGGATTTCTTTTTGATATGTCCTTTTCTTTCTTTTCCTTTCTTTCTTTGTAAATACAATACAGTGTCTCTAGCTAAAACAGAAATGGGTAAATCATAAATATGAAATATTTTCCCCAGCCATGAGCTTCAAAAGCAACCAGTGTTCACTACAGAGGCTGAAATTTTTATGTTTTAGGAGCACTTGAAGTTAATGATATTTGAGCAGCTCTGAATTATTTGAGCTAGTTTTTTTTTTTTTTTTTAGTAATCATTTAATGTCCCATAAATGAACTATTGCTAAAAATAATGTCACCCTCACTTCTAATTTTTAAATGATCTTTGCATGGATGATGCTTGTAATTTAAACAATGTTATATAAATTAATGATCTGGGGCCTAAAACACCTTTCAACCATTTTGTTAACATCTCTGCTATGGACGTTAAAATAATTCTACCTTTTTTTAGATCAGCCTTATACAGCAATAACAGAGTATCATTTTATTTTTTCTTTAAGATAGAATACTGATAGATTGAGGATATAGTTTGCAACTATATTGCAAGGATATATATCTTTTTCAAAGAAAGTAATATGAATTCCATTGTGCTCCATAGGCCTTGTTAAGTTATTCAACGAAGGACCAAGGACATTTTTTTTTTTTTTTAAGAAAATACAAACAACACTCTCAGTTTACCAAGTATTCTGTCATTAGGGGTCCAAACTGTTGTACACTTTTCTTGGATCATTAGGCAACCTTGTAATAAGATTTAAAAAAAAAAGTCTGAAACGATTTGTCCATAGCTGTAAGACTACATCCATGGTATTAAAAGCTCCTTTGTGGGCAGGGTAGTTTCAGAATTCCCATGTGATATATAGCACTGCAGATGAGGTACTATGAAAATCTCTACAGATGGCTGCTTACTGTGTAAATTAATGTGACTCAGTAAGGATCATGCCAGTCACTGGCAGCTATAATTATAGATCAGAATAAAATCTTGCTCTACGAATTTGTTCAACCAGAGAACTGTAGCACAGACACAAGTTTATTTAAATACTTTAATTATTTACTGTCAGAATTTGTGACACATCTGTGATTCAACTTACAAACACTAATAGGAATGATAGAGCACCATGTTACTAGCATAAAACAAGCAAGGTAATTAAAAAAAATACAGGAAAGAAACTCCACAAAGCAACAAAACCAAATACGAATACAATGGATTTTCAAAGCAAATGGATCAAATAACAGACCAGTCAGCATGGGCATTTTGAAGGATCCAATTAAATATGAAGCTGATACTTCTTTACATTTTTATAACCTTAAAATTAAAATTAAAATCTAAGTTACTCAAATCAAGCCCTTATTAACTAGTTGAACTCAGAAGTCTATTTCAACTTCAAGGTAACAGCTGAAAGTTTACTTAAGACAAGCATATTTACACTTAATGAGATTCATATGAATTTTCAGCTTTTATTTGAAGAGTTTAGAAAAGCACCAACCTTGAAAAGCACATCTGTTCCTGTTACTAGTCCTAGAAAACAATCCCCTTCCTCCTATTAACTACAAGAAACAGAATTCTCTGGGAAAAATAATACACGGCAATTGATAATCTTTTTTTTTTTTTTCTTTCACAAGGTAAGCTTTAATCTTGTCCTTAGTCAATTAAAGTAAATCCTAATTAAAATAAACTAATCTGAAGCTCTCATTCATTCAAAATGAAGGAAGAAGGGGTAGACTAAGATGAAATCTGTTGTGATAATTTCAAAGTCACCAGTGTTCTCTTTGACAGAGAGGATAACATTAGCCAAACCCTCTGCCCAATGTTAAGAAATGTGGCCTTCTCTCTTTTCATGCCAGCCTGTCAATGGAGAGATGATTAAACTATACACATCTTTCCTCACATTCATTAAGAAGTTGGGTAGCACGACGTAAGGAACACAAGGCTGGAAGTCATGACCTTGGTTTCTGCTAGAATAAATGATTGTCAGCAAAGCACTTAACCTTGGTGAACCTCAGTTACCTCATGGATAAAATGAGAGGGTTGGCCCAGACAACATCGAAGGTGTCTCTTTCAGTTCTAATAGTTAGTCGTTCTATAAAACGGTGTATATACCAATGAAGAGTACTGACTTGTTTCTCCAGATAATCCTGACCATTTAAATAAAGCTTATCTCAATGGTAGGGATGCTTCAAGCAAAATATTCTGCCTTACTTTTCCATTTTACTTTAAAGACACAAAAAGCCCTACTTCTAGCTAGAAGAGGTATGTGCCTTTGTGGTGTGTGTTGAGGCACCTGGGAAATCTCTATAACTCACTAAAGGAAATTTTCAGCTTTCGAGTTACTCTTTCATGTTTAGATGGTAACATTTTTCTGTAGGTTTTGAACTTGAAGTTGGTTCACTGTTAGTTTGTCAAACTGGGAATGTGAATGTTTATTGCAAAGGTCACTACTAAAATGCGGGTATATATTTCAAGTCATCTGACAGGGAACCCTGTTTTGGGGTCCCGTAGAGAAGGATTCTGATGAAGAGGGCAGGGAATATTACCCTAGGAAATAGGACTCATTAGGAACACAGCATTAGGCATAACTAGACATTAATCTAGAAAAGCAGGAACAGGAACTACGTGTTTCAAGATGCTGGAGGTACACACAAAATGATGTTATTCCATTGGGGCATGGGTTATCAACCTAGTCTGAGGAAAACTTAATTTTCTCTGCTGATTGAATCATATGCTTCTAGCAGGATTTGATTGTACTACATTCTTCAGTCCTCTAATTAAAGCAGGGGTAGAAAACTGAAATGTGACCAATGTAAATGGTTTAGCAGTAAGGATTTTTTTTAAGAAAGCAATAAAGCCAGAGGAAAAAGTGGCTTGAAGATTGCCACCTAACACTTGGGTTTGGTATAAGGAGGAAAACAGATTAATGGAGACAATGGCAAATAACCCATTTAAAAGGGGTTGTTTGGGTCTTCAGTTTCAGCTAATGTACCCACATGATTGCTGGCTCAGCACTGCCATGTCTTCTGAATTTTCACAAGAAATCTTAAATCCAGACTTTCATAAGCAACCCTCCATTTTTCCCTCCTTTTTTTTTAAATAAAGATTTTATTTATTTATTTGTCAGAGAGATAGAAAGAGAGCACAAGTAGGTAGAGCGGTAGGCAGACAAGAGGGAGAAGCAGGGTCTCCGCTGAGCAGGGAGCCTGATGTGGGGCTCAATCCCAGGACCCTGGCATCAGGACCTGAGTCGAAGGCAGACGCTTAACTGACTGAGCCACCCAGGCGCCACTCCCCCTTTTCTTTTAAATTTTGGCAACTATTTCAAAAAAAGAAAATGTTTGAAATACTTGAGGGTTAAAGAAAACATATCTGTAGGCTGCATTTGGCCCAAAGACCACCAGTTTTCAACTTTCAAACTAAAGCTCCATCAAACGTATATGTACATATTGCTAAGATGCCAATACTTCTCATTTAGTAGAAAAGAAGTCTAATGCCCAAGTCAAAAACTTGCCTAAGGGCACACAGTAGGATATCATAACCTAATTTCCTGGGTTTTGGACTGGTACTTAATCCACCGTGACAGGCTTTCACTAGTTAAGGTTTTTTAAATTAATAATATGAACAGAAAAGTATATACGACTTATAGAATCAAAGTTCACTCATTAATATGGATAAAATGTAAGACATATTAATAGAGAAAATGCCGTACACTCAAAAATTTAAATGTAGGTATTTGAATATTTTTAAAAATTATCATGCATTGTGCCTTGCTAATATGTGCCATCCTGCTAAATTCTTAAATATGTTCGGAGGTCAATTAGTGGTTTCTTTTTATGCCAGATAATAATAAGGTTTTAATTTTTGTTCATCTTATTCTCATCAACCATAACTGGGAATTATTTGGCATATTTTTTCTTTTGCAGATTGCCATGAGACAGAAAAAATTGAATCTGATTATGTCATTGCATTGTAGCTGCTCAAAAATCAAACCATGAGAAGAAAGAAAATAGAATTTAATTAACTCATACCTCATAATGGCATCAATAATGTGGAAAAAAATTCAGTACTCTTAAAACGCCCCTAAACCAAGTGTGTTGATTAAGAGATATTACTCCTTAGTTTTCATATTCTTTCATCTGTCTCATAAAATCTGTGTATACCTAAACTAATACAATGGGGCAGTGGCACCCAAATATTTTTGTCTAGTTTCCCATAACTAAAAAATACACAACTTAAAAAGTATATGATTATATATCTATACGTATGTTTATTGAACAATTATTTGCATAGCACCTAGCACAGGTCAGACCACAATTAAGTAAGATAATTATACCGTCTTCTGTCATGGATTTCATAATCTGGTGATTGATATAAGCATTAAACAAATAATTGTTGAGAGACTTGTTAACTGCAGAAATTGTTAATTAGGAAAAAAAGAGACAATAATACAGAGATTAACCATGTCCCCGTTGGGGCCAAGGTTAGCAGTTGGGGTAATAGAAGGCTTCCCTGAGAAATGGGCATTTATGTTAAACCCGGAAGAGAGAAATCTTAGCCAGACCAGGGATTGGTGGCAGGGCATCCCTATAACCATAAACCAGAGGTGGTATTCTGAATAATTATTCTTTAATATGGCCCTATTCAGTATCCTCTCAGGCCTATCAACAGTGCCCCATTCCATTATTGTTCTGCAAGGTGACAGAGCAAATGACCAAGACCTTGAGCCCCACAAACTGGGTTCAATTCCACTCGTTGTAGAAACATACAAATTGTGTAAAATCTCTAAATCTGGTTTTCCCATTTATAAAAAGAAGACATAAGACCTTATTCCTTCTCCAAAAATTTTTAGGATTAAATTAAGTAAAATATATTCAGTGGCTCAACTTTGATATACAATAATTGTTAGTATCTCACATATTCTTTCCCATAAAGATAAAAAACCCTGAAAAGTAAGACACTTGTTAAAATAATGCTGATAGACAGTGAAGTAGAGTCAGAAACTTCAATACAATGGGATTTTATCCTTAAGGCATTTGTTTGTAACCTCTGTATGTCTTATTTTATCTTTAAAGAGGAAATCTGCTTGGAAAAACAAAAGCCGTTGTTTATTTAGTGGAAGACATTGTACTGGGCAATTTCAGAAGTCTCATTTAGTCTACAAGACTGCATATTAGGTATCCTTGCTTCCATTTTACAGATGAAGAAACTGAGATTACTGATGTTAAGTCATTTGCCCAAAGTCAAAATCTTATCAAGTAGCAGAAGGAGATTTAAATTTAGGTTGCCTATACCAAAGGCCATATTCTTAAAATTCTGGGCTCTATCTCATGGAGTAAATATTTTAATTTTGTGTGTGTGTGGATATAACTTGAAAATGCCTAATAAGTATTACACTTGAATTTTATATTTGAAATATAAAAACTATTTATTTTTACGGTATCAACTTCAGACACTATGATTCAAAAAATATTTTCTCAGCTCAGTATCAGTATTTCCTCGTGGGAGGGGTGGAAGAGCTGGGTGTCAAGGTTTTTGTTTGTTGCTTTAAAGAGGATATATATTTAAAAAGGAAATGAATTTGAGAAACACTGGCATGGAGGTTTTCCTCAAAAACACAGTAGGACTTAAGACAACAGTATTTAGGGGCGCCTAGGTGGCTCAGTGGGTTAAAGCCTCAGCCTTCAGCTCAGGTCATGATCTCAGGGTCCTGGGATCGAGCCCCGCATTGAGCCCCGCATCGAGCCCCGCATCGAGCCCCACATCGAGCCCCACATCGAGCCCCACATCGAGTCCCTCACTGGGCTCTCTGCTCGGCAGGGAGCCTGCTTCCCCCTCTCTCTCTGCCTGCCTCTCTGCCTACTTGTGATCTCTCTTTCTCTGTCAAATAAATAAATACAATCTTAAAAAAAAAAGACAACAGTATTTATTTATTTATTTTTACCATTCCTGCCTCTTGAACTAGCAAATTCTTTGAAATATAATAATATCTGCAACTAAATACATTGAGGTGAAACTGACATTGTTTAAATAAAGTAAAATTACTTTTCTAAATGTTCTTGGAAATACATATCAAGAAATATAATAACATTTAAAACATTTGCTTTAAGAATTTTTCTTCTTGTCATCTCTGAAAAAGAAACGATAGAAAATGTGAAAAGAGTTATATACACGAAGATGTTTATTTCAATATTATTTATAAAAGTGAGCAACTGGAGTCAACGCACATATGCAACAACAAATAAATGATTGAATGACATATAACTAATTCATTGAAATGGATATCAGTTACTTAGCCAATTAAAATGACAGTCCTAAAGCTACTGGCAAAATAGGTAATACTTAATATATAAAGTTATTTTTGGGGGGAGTGGAGGAAGCAGGACATAGAAGTACATGTGTTAAGATTTAACTATGTAGAAATAGAAGTGCAATAAACTGTCAACAAAATGATAAATAGTTGTACTGTTGGATGAATATATGGGCACTTAAATAACTTTTTAATTTTTTATAAAGTAGCCGAATTACCTTTAAAAATTTAAAACTATTTAAATAAAAAGCCTACAGTGAATCTTAGGTATACAGGGCAATATGATCTCCAAAATTGCCTATCAGTTGGTTAGTTATCTATCAAGCTACTCTTCCTCCTTTTACATATATCTACACAGTAGGATTGTCTTATTTCAATACATTTATCTATGTGTCTAGTTCATTTCCCAGCCTATTGGCTAATTAAGAGCTGGGGTTGTATCATAGCCATCTTTGTACACTCAGTGCTTAGCACACTGCCCTCCATTTAATAAGATTTCAATGCATTCTTTTTAATAAATGAATGAATCACTGTATCTTAATGGCATACATATGTTCTCTAGTGTGGATACAAGGGCTCGGTGATAAAAAGTAAGTTTTCTATGTAGTGGAAAATTAAGTTTATTGAATATTTTGCCCCTAACAAAATAATGGATTCAGGCAATGATTTTCAATCAGTAGCTAACACACACAAGAAAAGGCAAAGAGGTAGACCTTATTTATCTCCTGATGAAAGTATACACCTTTACCAAAGCATTCTTGCCTAAAGTTGAACTTGAAACAGATCATATCTCAAGATTGAATTACCAGAAATGTAAAGAATGAAAGCACATTAAACAACATCATAGGGATTCAATTACCAAAATCCAGAACATAAGAACTCTGTAGGAGAAATGACCAGTTTCCCCAACAAATAAATTGCAAAATAAAGAAAAGAATGAGTGGAATTTGTAGATTAAAGAGAGCTAAGAGACAAATCAATCAAATGCAGACCAAGGAGAGGAGTTTGTTTGGATCCTTTTTCAAGCAAACAAACAAGTAGACGAATAAAACGAAAAAGGAAAATTTGAACAAGTAATTTGATAATATTAAAAGATTAATGCTAACTTTGGAATAATCGCATCATGGTCCTTTTAATTATTTTGGTTTATTCTTGTCTTTTAGAGATGTACATGGACATATTTATGGATGATATGATGTCTGGGTTGGTGGGAGAAGGAGGAAGAGTATGCATGAAACAAGATCGATCATGAATTCCTAACCATTGAATATGGGTGATGGGTATGGGAGGATTTATTAAACTATTCTTCATTGAGACGTATTTGAAATTTTTATAATAAAAGGTTAAAAATGGTTTTAAAATAATTCAAAATAAAACAAAGCAAAACATCCTAAAAAAAAAAAACAAAACAAAACTGGCTTAGGTAGGAGTAACTAACTGATTCATCTAAACCGCTTCCCAATAAACTGGCTGATAAAAACACTTTGTTTTGTACATGAGTATTACATTTCCATCTGATGATTATGATTTCTTTCAATGATTTAGCGCACTTAGGGAGAGTGCAGAATATATCCATACGTGTCTGCAAATGAATGGATAACTGTTAAAGAATCACTGGTCTTCATATCACAAATGCTTCTTCTTAGGAAAGAACTAACACTTTGATTTCTTTGGTATTCAATTATTTGTTGCTCATCTGACTCTCTTAGGTCCTCAAAGTTTATTCAAAAGATTCCCCAAAGGCTTCCTGTAGAACAGTCATGTCTGGAGTAGAGTGCAGAGTTAATTAGGTGAGCCAAACTGAAGACAGAGATTAGCATAAAGTATAGTTAACCATGTCTACCATATGGCTAATTGTGTTTTCTGACCACATATGAAGAAATGATTATATAGTAAATTCATGTTCCAATTGTACTGTAATTTACGGAAGAGCCACTATGCAAATGGTGTTAGCCTCTGCAATATTTTATTTTATATTTCAGTTTGGCTGGGTCACAGTGCCCAGATATGTGGTCAAACATTATTATGGATGTTTCTGGCAGAGTATTTTTGGATGAGACTTACATTTAAATTGATGGACTCTGAGTAAACCAGATTGTACCCCATAGGACTCATTCAATCAGTTGAAGACCTGAATAGAACGAAAGACTGACCTACTCCGAGCAAGAGGGAATTCTGCAGCAGACAGCTTTCAGACTCGAGCTATAGCATCAGCTCTTTCCTGGGATTCCAGCCTACCAGCCCAGTCTGCAGATTTTGGACTCCTCAGCCTCCATAGTCCCATGAGCCAATTTCTTAAAATAAATCTCTTTATATATACATAGATATAGCCAATTGGTTTCATTTTTCTGGATTGCCTTGACTAACACAGCCTCAGACAAAATTTCAGACATAATGGAAGTTACAGTTTATGGCTAAACATATAAAACATTTTCACAATAGGAATCGGTAAGATAATATTATTTGTAGACTGTGGCAGGTACATATTATAGAATTCCTACCTTCCTTTTAAAAAATCTTACCTCTCAATCTTGTCTGATATATTATAGTGCTCCATGATTATTGCTTAGTGTACAGATTTTTCTATTTTTGTTAAGCTGGGCTTTTTTGGATTATATTCTTTTTAAAGCAAGTCACATTTTGTCTATTATGAATCGTTAAAAATACTTAAGATTTGGTGTACTCTTAAGATATGCAAGTTTAAAGACTGGGGCAAGTAAGGCACAGTAATAGCTCACAAACGCACAATTTTAGTGGGTTACAGTCTTTAAGTCAATCTATATAATTTATTTAAAGAATATAGTTAGCTTAAATGCCTGATATATATATATATATATGTATGTATATACATGTATATGTATTTATATAAAGGCCATCTTAGTTCAGACTGCTGTAACAAAATACTATAGCCTGGAATGGCCTGAACAATAAATACCTATTTCTCACAGTTTTGGAGGTTGGGAAATCCAAGATCAAAGTACTGACAGATCTGTGAGTTCGTTCTTCCTGGTTTGCAGATGGCCTTCTTTTTGTTATGTTCTCACACGATCCTTGGTGCATGCTCAAGAGAGGAGAAAGAGAGAGAGAGAAAAAGACAGACCTCCTGTTTCTTCCTCTTTTTATAAGGTCATTAATTTCATTGAAGTTCCCACCTCCAAATAACATAATTTTGGGGATTAGGGCTTCAACCTATGAATTTTGGGAGAACACAAACTTTCAGTCTAGAGAAAAGGTAAATAAAAATTCTTTTTTTTTTTAAGATTTTATTTATTTATTTGACAGAGAGGAGAGAGATCACAAGTAGGCAGAGAGGCAGGCAGAGAGAGAGAGGGGGAAGCAGGCTCCCTGCTGAGCAGAGAGCCTGATGTTGGGCTCGATCCCAGGACCCTGAGATCATGACCTGAGCCGAAGGCAGAGCCACCCAGGCGCCCAAGTAGGTAAATAAAAATTCTAAGCAATCAACATAGATCAGTAACTTTCAAATATACATTAATTATACCGATTTCTTACCTCATAAAATACTTTAATGCTTATATGGTGGTACTGTATAGATAATCACACACACACACACACACACACACACACACACACACACACACGGAAGAGAGCCTTCATCCAACCATGCTGGTATCCTGATCTCGGACTTACAGGCTCAGAACAGAGGAGCTCAGAAAGACTTACACTTACCTCTTCCCATCTTTTATAAGAAGGTCTAACTTCATATTTTGTTATCTGGGCTCCTATCACCACCCATTCCTTTAGGATCTCTTAGCTTATTAAAGCAAGTTGCCTTCCTAAGTGAAATTCTGGTGCTAGCTGTTAAGATATTGATTTCACCTCACGACTCAAGTAATGATAAAGCTATTTATGTCATAGAATTTTTTTATTTTTGATGAGATAGTGCTTATAAGGACATCAGCACTATAACTGTGATAGAATAAGTTCTTAGTATATGTTAATTATTTTTTCTATTAATACTATCACTATACAAATAAATAACCATGGCTGCATCCAGAATGGAAGCCTTTGTGGTGAGAAAGAGAGAGGAAGAGAACTGAGAGAATGCAAAGCTAGGTCTTATGCAATAAAGAAATAAACTTCGGAACACCTGGCTTTAGTTACTTAGCTCAAGGTTGTGTGTGACTCAGCTCTTTGTCTTTGAAACAGGAATATCATTAATTCTTATTTCTTAGTACACTTGAGAGAAAAATGTTTTTCAATATGCATTAAAATTACTGAAGAGGCATAGATGTATGCTTGTGTACGACTGGAGAAACAAATTAACTTCCAAAGTATTTCTTGCAGCCTTTTGGGAAGTTGGCGGGGGGGGGGGGGGGAGGAGGGGGCAGTGGGTAGAGCAATAAGAGCCTTGACTGAACTCAATCAGTAAGCTAATTTTATTAAGTGGGTAAACTATTCAATCACTTTATTTAACTAATGAAGAAACAGAGGCTATTTCCCTCCTTCTCACACTCCTCCCCATCCTTCCTCTCTTTATTCCTTTCTCCTCTACCTCAGGCACCTTTCTTATGAAATGAGTGTCCTATATGTCAAACAATAATAGGGACCAAAAATACACATGACTAAGTCTTCATCCTCAGAGCTTGCTATCTAGAGGTAATTATATGCAAGGAAAAATAATGTATCCAGAGGTGAGAACTATGATAGAATTATGCACACAGTACCAAATTTGCATGTGGCAAAGCACCTGCATTAGCAGAAGTTACAAACCCATTTCTTCAAGGAGGTGATGTTGATCTGAGTTCTGATGCGGTAATTATCAAGGTTGGATGGGAGAAGAAACAAGAAGGGGTTTCCAAGCAGAGCAGGCTAGCTGAGCAGTGGCATCCAGTCAAGGGAAGTCACTTTGCATAGTGGAGGGTATAAAAAAAGAGTTCTACAGGCTGATTTGATGAGTGTGAGAGAAAAGGGAAGATTTGAAGCTAGAAGATTGAAAGGGAGAAAAGGGAAGATTGAAGTTAAGGGCTGGCTCTTCAAAGGTCTTACATGCTGCACAAATAAGCTTAGAATTTATCTTGTAAGTAATGGGAATTTAAATAAATATTTAAGAAGGAATGTGTCATACTTTGCTTTGCATTTTTGAAAGATTATGTTGACTGTACAAGAGAGAAAATGTTAAGAGAGAAGAAACCTAGAATCAGAAAGAATTACTAGGTTGCAGATACAGTAACCAAGATGAGAAATGGTGAGAGAGTGCATCTGAAGAGGGAGATTGGGGGCCAATACTGAAAAGGAGGATGACATCTCTGTTGTTTCTAAGTGGATGACATTTTTACTGGGTATTTACAATTCTATATATTCTATTCTGACAGAGGGGAAGAAAAAGGCTGCGGAATAACACGACTGGAGAGGAAGGTGACTATGTATTTTGAGGACATTTTGAAAAAAATTATTTATTTTTGAGAGAGAGAGAGAGAGAGAGACAGTGAGAGCACAAATGGGGGGAGGGGCAAAGGGAGAAGCCGACTCCTCACTGAGCAGGGTGCCTGATGTAGGGATGTGGGTCTCCATCCCAGGTTCCTGGGATCATGACCTGAGTCAAAGGCAGAGGCTTAACTTACTGAGCCACCCAGGTGTCTGAGAATGTTTTGAATTTAAGGAATATACATAGTTGTCTGGGGTACAGTTAAAGGTTTGAACATGAAACAGATTTAGAGTTTTCACCTCACCCAACTTATGCTATTTTTCTTCTCATTAATTGCAAATACTTACTGAGTGATTACTAGATACGAGGTACTTTTCTCTGAGTCATGTCCAATGCCAGTGTATATAGTGCCTTGATATTAGTGTAATGACCTAAACATTAGAGAATTAAAGTAGAATAATCCTCCACAGAGGACAAGATAAATAAGAGTATAATAAAAATGCCGATTGAAGGCAGTAAAACTTACTTATTCATTTATTCCATTCCCAAATGTATTTTTGAAAATGCCTTTTCTGTTTCACCGTATTTTCCAAATATTTGTTTAAATTTCATTGTTCCACAGCTGAATTATAAAAGCAAGTGGATATCCTAGATCTAAATTGTAAACTTTCTGGCTCATCTCATAGTATCTATTGAATTTTATGTAGAGAAAATGGGATGTAAAATAATCGAGAGAAAGAAAAAAGAAAAACAAATAAATCAATAGTAAGAAGCCTGATTACCAGAGACCATATTTCTATACCATCAGTTGATTTCTCTCTCTTCCCTCCGTATTTTCAATAATTCTACGATCTCGAGTAAGTGCAAAATGATAATATTCATTTCATTATCTGTCTGAGTATATGACCCCAATTTATAACAGCATCCAAATTTGCCATCTATATGCTTTTTTTTTTAAGAGATGCAAGCCAAACATTTCTCTTTATAGGTTAATGCAAGTAGTCCATTTATACAAAAGGAGCTTTACAAGTCCTCGAGGAAACCCATTAAAGAGGTCCAGGGATATTACACTGCAGCTCCCTTCAAACACTGAATTTCCATTGGCACTATTACCCTGACAATAGTTTAAAAAATGTCTTATGCGGCCCCAGAGACCTTCTAGCATACTTAATAAATGAGCTAAATAATAGTTAGAATGTTTTAACTAAATAAATACCTGACAGGTGCTCTTTACCCATTGGCAAGGATCCACAACTCTAGTATTAAGTGCAGCAGAAAGCTAAATCTCCCATTAATCCCCCACACTACCTATGTTTTCTCAGAGTTTTCATTAAAATGAACACGTTTAAAATTTAAACCTTGCAGCTCTTACCTCTAAGGTCTGCAGAAATGATTCTTTATTTATGGGAGATCAAGGAAGGTTCTATAACACCAGTCATGCTGTCGCAAGGGCTTTTGAAGTTTAGTTATATTTTTATGCTTCTGTTTCTTTTCTTAAAAATAGTAAGTTTCCAATAGCATGTAGTATATTTCTTAGAGCTACATGAATTATTTTTCTTTTACAAAGGATAATGCCCTCATTATATCTGCTTTCTTTCATGAAGAGATACTGAAATTATATATATTTTAAGAGCACACTTAAAGTGAGAAAAGAAAGAAAAAGAGAGATTCTTCTAGATCCTTAATGTTTTCAATGTTTCAATATTTTATCTTGCAAAGTTGGTAGAGTGATGCCCAGGAAAAGCCATTCCTTATATTGTGTGTGTGTGTGTGTGTGTGTGTGTGTGTGTGTGTGTGTGGTGTGCATAAAAACAAACAAAACATAGTAAATATTGTCTGCAGAAGAATTGATCTAGTAATTATCAACAAAACTTAGGAAACATATAAGAAAGAAAGAAGTTATTTCAGGTAACTCTTGGGCAGAAATCCGTGTGCCTGGTATCTCCAGTTGGTTAAAACTCTCCTTTCACGTGTTGAACCTGTCAAGGGCACCTGCAGTCAGTATGGACTCTGTGAGGTAAGCATCTTACTTGAAGTCCTGGGGGGATTCTACTTTACTTTATAGAAGTGTGATACCTTAGTATTATTTTGACTTGCTCCTGTATAAAGGACAGATGCCTTGCCAAGTTGTTATCGGAACCTGCAAGATTCTCTAGAGGCATAGGCAAAAGTTAATATCTATTGAAAATCAATCCAGTTAACTTTTCTGAATAATGTAGAAGAAACAGGCTCATTGCTTTTCTAGGTTCAAAAGCCTAGAAATCATGGTTAGAAGCCAGAGGCCAAAGTTATAAGCCTTCTCCTCAGAATATTTTCAAAGACTTCACATTTCATTTTCTTGAAGGTCCCCAAGCAGCTCCCAAAAAATTAGCTATTCTTTTTAAATACCAATTTGAATTGATGTCTCCTTTCATCCAAAGAATCCAAGGAAAGAGAAAAGCAATATCAAAATCACTTGCCTTCATTTGAGCCCATTTCCAGGGAATGCTTGATAAGATTTGAGAGTAGATAATATGGTAGCAAATTGAAATAAAGATGAAACAAATATTTTTGATTAAAGTATTAAAAACAACTGTAAAAACACAGAAACCTAGGTTTTAACGATTTCTTGGAAAGTATATACTTGATATATCCAAGTATATCAAAAAGAGGAGGTAATTTTTGTAGCTCGCATGGAACTATGGTCAGATTATAAAAACACATCTCACTTTAATATAATTCTTTTCACATTGGACATCTCAGCATGCAACAGCAAAGTAATACATTTTAGGTAAGTATATAGTGGATTCATGCTTTTCATACGCTTTGACTTATTTTAGACGGAGTGCTACATGTCAGCAGTGTTGGTAATTCTCTGTGTTTGCTGATTGAGTCTTGGAGTCCCCACCCAGTCTCTACAAGGCTTTCTTTGTGACATGAAACCCATACCATGTTAGTTGCTGGTATTTTGGATCAATGGCCATAAACTCAAATGCCTACAGGAGTCAGAAAAGGAATTATGATAAGACTGTATATTCTGTGCCAGTTATCAATTTATGGCCTCTGGGTTCTAAATCCGCCTTCTTCTATCCTTCCTTGGTGTTCTCCACTCAGTTTGCCATGCTCACACCCTCCCCAATAGGAAATCCGGTGGGTGGGGGTGCGAGTGCTCTCCCCCAAACTTGTTTCTTCTCTGGGTACTCTGCCTCAGTCCTGGGATAGTGGTTGCTGCATACAGACGCTATTCCTGTATCCTTCAAGTTTCCCTTCTTCGCCCCGTAGTAGTTTATCCCTTGTTACTCGCTAATAATTTCTATGTTAAATTCTTCTTGGACAAACAACTGTCATGGTTCTTCTTCTCTGACTTGCCCCTTAAAGATATAAGCCCCATCACCTCCAATTAACTATTGCCTGGGTAGAGCACATGTTATCAGATATTCAGATTTTTCACAGAAGCTGGGATGTTTTCTGTGAAATCTTTTAATTGTGTATATTGGCAACTCATGGAAAAATCACCATATGGACAAAATATTTTGTAAATTTGACAAGTTTATGATCTTACTACAGGTAAATGAGGGAACAGATAGATGGATGTAGAGTCACAAGACAGGCAAAGCTTTGGTAAGGATGAAGGGAAGGTTCAGAGAAACTAAATGGTATCCCATAAGAAGGATCCGTTAAACAGAGAGATTGGGAAGGCCAGGCTTTTTAAGAGGATTTTAGGAAGGAAGATTTCTCTCACACAAAATTACTGCCACTTAAAATATTGGTAGGAAGGAGCCCCACAAAATGTGAGCACACGCACACACACACACACACACACACACACACACATTAAACCATATAGGGAGTTAAAGTTAAGACATTTGAGGCTTGAATTACCCATTGGAATGGAAATGATTTCTCATTTTACTTTAACATGAGGAGAATCTTGAGATTGCCTAGTTTTTAAAGGGCAAATTGGCACTTTTCTTCAGCCAAGAATTTTAAAGATTGGGAAGGTCTAGAAGGGGGAAAAGTATAAGCAATGTAAAAAATATATGTATTGTTTTTGAACTACTTCAATTAAATGTGATATGATTTTGTCACTTTACAGTGATCTAATTGCATATTCAGGAATGCAAGCCAGTTGCAAGGGTTTGTTCTATTTTTAGAACTCTCTTCCTTCACATTAAAAACTGAGAACAAAAGGGACAGCCAGGTGAATAGTGTCTGCTAATCTAGATACTGGCCACTCAACCTTGGCATAATGGTTAACCAACGCACACTGAATATTTGAACAGTTTAGCATACAGAAGCATAGGGTCAGTGCATCTTTATTTTTCATCTAGGCAGTTGGGCAGAAAATTAGCCAATTGAACTCCATCTGTCTTTATCTTTTCTCATTAGGTTTTTGAGGAAACATAACATTTTGCAACGTATATATGCTCCTTTGGCTTTTTAAAAGTGTATGAATTATCCTAATGCAAAGGTATGGTGAAAAATATTGTATGTCATGTCAGGAGGTTTGGGTATTTTCTACTAATGCTTGATTCGTAGTGATCTCTCCCATACATAACATAGACATGCTGCTAAGAAGAAAATGCTATTTTCATGATATAATGTGAACAGTATCAGCAGTAATTTGCAAAAGAGTTAAAAAAAGGTTTAATAATAAACATATTTGGGACTTACTATGGGAAAGGAAATAAAAAGCATGTAACCATTAGAAAGACAGGTTTCTTGCATTTAAAGGGCTCTGCTTACTGGGGCTGACAAACAAATATCTGATAAATTTTAATTCTTACTAGATTGCTGTGTTATAAGAGAAGAATAAGCAAACTGCTAGGCACCTGGATGGCAAAGATGATAAATTCTTCGCAAGCATACAAAGAGGACAGATTGTGATGTGAAAAATGATTAGGTTTTCCAGATGTATAGAAGGTAGCAGTGGTTACCTGTTCAAAGGAAATTGTCTGTGAAAGATAGAGACTATTTAGAGGTAGCCAATGGTCTAGTTGCACTAGAACATGAAGTATTGAAGAAGAATAACAAATGGGGCAAAAAATAAAGGGATTGGTGCCTTGCTAAGGAATTTAGATGTCATTATCTGTAAAATACTATCACCAAAAATGTTCTCCAGCATCTGAGTGGTTAGATCGTTGTATCTGTGTTTTAAAAGAATAATGCTAGCAATATAAAGAGGGCATTTTGGAGATAGAATGAACTCGTTCCTGGAAGCTTAGCAGATAGCCCCTTGGAATAATTTAGGGCATTTGATGATTAGGACCTGAACGACAGAAGGAATGGTGTAGATGGAGCATAGAGGACGAATTCCAAAGACATTTCAAAGATAAATTTGAGAGGATTTGGTTGATTAGATTTAAGGGGTCAGGAGAGGTCAGAGTCAAAGATGATGGAAGTTTGCTAGCCTGTGTGACTGGGAGGAGAGGGGCCCCATTACTGGAGCAAGGGAACACAGAGGAGCAGCGCTCTAGGGCGGGGGTGGAGAGATAATGAGTCCAATTTGGAACATCTTGGGTTTTGAGTGTCTGTGGGCCAGGCGTGCTTCGTATTTTCTAAATATGAAAGGGCTTTGGGGGCAATCATCTAAAATAATTGTAATATTAAAATATAATTTATAAATGTCACCCTGATGTAAAAATATTTAGCAATGCACATCATTAGCTCACAAACCATGCTATTTCCAAGAGGCCTATGTATACACATTAGGTCTAAGGTGTAAAAGTCTATCCATTAGAGAATGAGGCCCAGACAATTACGTTTGATTTGACCTACCTCCTTGTACATTTCGGAGACATAGATTAAAGAAGGAAAGTATTTTTTCTCTTATTTTCTATAAAATATTTTGGATATCTCTTATCCATACATAATTGGCTTTTTTAAAAATAAGATTTAAAAAATAAGGTACCGAGAAGAGAATCCAGTGGCTTTAACTAATGGAAATAGAATGAACTATGTATTTTAGTCAAGATTATTTCTTTTAAAATGTCTCGAATCAAACAAAAGTGCTCAGAAATCTTTTCCATTAAATTACTATAGTCAGCCTTCTACTTATGACGGCCAAATATTTGGATTGGATTGCAGGAAAAAATAAACAATAGGATTAACACTAAATTACAAATCCATTTTATTTTATTTTATTATTTTTTTTTTTTACAAATCCCTTTTATATAGTACTATTGGATTTGATTAAATCAAGGGTGCTTTAGCAATTAGTAAAAGGACATATAAGATGTTACTAGGCAAACAGTCTGTAAAACATACTAGCAGGCTCTTAAAATTGGGAGCTAGAGTAGAAATTAGCTGTTAGTTATTTAAAGTCTGTTTTCTCACATGCTCTTCACTTCACCCAAGTACAAAACTTTCTGGAATAATTCAACCAGTTTGATACACATAGTAATTGGCTCATCATCAACTGATCAGCATTTTCTACTTTCTTTATTAAAATTTTGTGATTCACATAGAATTCTTGGGGAACCTCACTCACCAGCACTGCAGTTATGTGCTTATGTCAGGTGATTGGCTCATCCCAGTGCATAAGATTTATAAGAATCTAAAACTTGAACCTAAATTGGCCATAAATAGTGATTTCTTCCTCCTTTACAAATCCTTCAATTCCTCCATAATACCCCAATGCAGGGGCGCCTGGGTGGCTCAGTGGGTTAAAGTCTCTGCCTTCTGCTCAGGTCGTGATCTTAGGGTCCTGGGATCAAGCCCCGTATCAGGCTCTCAGCTCAGCGGGGAGCCGGCTTCCCCCTCTCTCTCGGCCTGCGTCTTTGCCTACTTGTGATCTCTCTCTCTGCCAAATAAATAAATAAAATATTAAAAAAAAATAATACCCCACTGCAATTTTACACATATTTTCAGTGACAAATAGCAATACATATTTCTTATGTGTCATCACAGTTCAAAAAGATTTTCATGTATTTTTCTCATCCGATACCTTCAATGGCCTCAAAGAGTTATCTGAGAGGCATTATTTGACCATATTTACAGAAGAGGAAATAGTATCAATAACTTGGTTAAGTTCATGTTGTTAGCAAATGATAGAAATAACCCCGGAATTCAGAACCTCAAGTTATTTTTCTTATCTAAAATATACTTCATGGGGATGCCTGGGTGGCTCAGTAAGTAAAGTGTCTACCTTCGGCTCAGGTTATGATCCCAGGGTCCTGGGATCGAGTCCCACATCAGGCTCCTTGCTCAGTGGGGAGCCTACTGCTCCCCCTGCTTGTGCGTGTTCTCTCTCTCTCTCTCTCTCTCTTTCTCTCACAAATAAATAAATAAAATCTTTAAAAAATAAAATAAACTATGCTTCATGGATTTGGAGAATCCATAGACTGCCCAAAGGAGGGAATAGCTAGGAATGTCGGTAGTAGAGAAACTTTTCTCCGTGGAGGCTTGTTTGTCCTTGCTGTTGTAGGTCGAACATCTCTCTCTCTCCAGTAAACTTAAGGCAGAAGGATTCCTAGTCCAACAGCTAAAAGATGCTTGGTTCCTGGAGCACGCTAAAATAATATTCTGCCTGTATAAGTAAGCGTAGCTTATCTGTGTAGATTAAGTCTTGTTTACACTCAATGTTTAAACTCATTAAAAAGAGTCTTGAACTCTTTAAAAAGCCATTTCTGTCAGCAAAGAAAGTTTGTCTAGGTGTCAGCACGTCTGAGCAGAGGGAAATAACGACTCCAGATGTGCTCTCTAGAGCATCTCCGGGAGCATCGCAGGGCAAGGAGCAGGACCTTGAAAGATGCAAAGGAACGGACTCACATGGGTACCCCAAGCCAGCTCCATTTTGCATGAGCTAGAGTCCTGGGAATCGAAGTGGGCAGAAAACAATCATCTTTCTATTTACTTCTTTTTGTTTGGTTTTCCTGTGTGCTCTCAGTTTCAGTGAGAAACTAGTAGGGAAAAGAAACAGGACATATTCTGTCTCATCAACAGCGTTCAGTGTAAATAGTCAAAGCACACTGGATATAATATTGCAGCCTAATTAAAAAGCTTTTACAGAAAACTCTAAAATTCCCAAGCAAAGTAGTGACAGTGGCACAGCCAATTCTCTTAGAAAGCTTTTAACGGAAGGAGCTATGCTTCTAGAAAGTGAATAAGGTGGTTGTCATTGGTCTTCCTTTGTTGACAGATTGGGGTCTCTCCTCGGTAAAAATGTACAAGACTTTTAGTGTACCACCTCTGTGATTATTACCAAATCTCACAGGCTTTTCTTTTTCTTTTTTTTTTTTTAAAGATCTTATTTATTTATTTGACAGAGAGAGAGAGAGGGAGAGAGTGCGTGCACACAAGCAGGGGGAGCAGCAGGCAGAGGGAGAGGGAGAAACAGGCTCCCTTCTGAGTAGGGAGCTGGCCACTGGCCTTGATTCCAGGCGCCAGGGATCATGGCCTGAGCCCAAGGCAGATGCTTAGCTGACTGAGCCACCCAGGTGCCCCTCATAGGACTTTCTTTATCTGTTTTTAATGCTTTATTTTTGTTTGTATAGCAAAACATATGTGAAAACGTGTGAAGCCATGTAGCCTGTATTTTTGGTCTGGATTCAAATTTCAACTCCTGTCCTTTCTAGTTGTAAAATTTGGGCTACTTGTTTAACCTTCTCAGTTTCCGTTTACTGATCTCTAAAGAAGCATGACCAGTGTACCTACCTCATAGGGCTACGGTGAGTATTCCGTGAAATGAGCACTGTAAACTACTTACCATGATAGTGGTTAAACAACTTAACATAATAGTGTCCCTTTGTCAGTGTTATCATTCCTTTTACTTGTATCCATTTCATGGTTATTCTGATCTCTTGGGAATGCAGCAAGTAGGTCAATGATGACTCTTCGCTTAGATTGCAGCTGCCCACTATTACCATTGACTATAGGGACTTGTGTGCTCGCATGTTCGAAAGATGCTAACTGTGACACAAATTCCTAAAGGATCAACAAAAGTTTGTTTTGTTTTATTTACCTTTCAAGTTCACTGCTACAAGAGGCTCCACAAAAAAGGCCAGGCCTTGCACTTTGATCCGTTATTTCTGAATTCAGCTCAAGAATTCTAGGTAAGGGCAAAGACTGAAAAGACAAATATTGGAATCAACTTATATTTCCTTTTGCTTACTACCCTTCCCACTCCCTCGAGCCATCAAGGGAAGGCAGAAAGGAGAGCTGTCTGCAGATCAATCTGACAGGCAGAGGTGTGGTTTCCCAGCTCTTGCTGTGTCCTGGACAACACGTTTCCTGTTCTTCTAGGCCAGTGTGGCCAAAGGGCAGGGGGGAGAACATGCCGGCGCATTGGGCAGGAGGCCGCACAGGGGCTGTCTCTGAATCCTGACAAGTTGAATCATTGCTAGGGGAAGGACACTTATTGAATTTATGGAACTTTTGTAATTAGTTGGAATTGTTTTACTATGTTCAGTTATTAATTTAATCATATATAAGCCACGATCCTATTACATTTAAGTACTACTGTAAATATCAGAGCCGTTAATTTTAAACTTAGGTATATTGTTTTATTGCCGAGTCCTCTCTCTTTGCCATATTTAAAGATACTTTTATAATTTATTCAGTTAAATATTTTGTTTATTCGATGTCAAATCCAATAAAAATTTCTGATTTATTCAATCAAAATATCGATCCAGTGCCTACATGGACTCAGCAAAAGTAAAGACTTATAGTTAGCGAGATGGGCCTCTTTTTGGACTGCGGTATCCATAAGGGGTGGTTCTCCAATAAACACCTATTATTTTGGTAGAGGAAATGGCACTTTATTAGTTTCATTAAACCATCAGAACACTACTTATTAAAAAAATTAACTATGATTTTTATGAATTAATCCATAAGCATAAGTAATATGGAAGGTTCAGATTTACCCACACATGTCGATTTGGTCCTTCTGTTTTTTGTATGGCAAAAATAAATTATGTGATTTGCCAAAATAATAAAAAAAATTGATCTGCCCATTTATCTTCCCAATAAGATTTTTTTAATTAAGGTGTTCTATAGATACATACATTTTATACTTAAATAAACTGTCTCGCCTTCACCTATTTGGTGTAGCACAATGTTAAATAGCACCATATTCAAAGTCAGATAGGCCTACAGTCCCATTTTTATACTCCAGAGTTGTCCACTTAGTCTTTGCATGGCTTTGTGTGTGAAGCTGAGTTCTCTACACCTCTTTCATCTCATCTGTCTAAAGGGATCCTAATAATCCTTTCCAAAATAGGATTGTTGTGAAAAGGAGATAGGATAAATGCAGCAAATAATTCAGTACTGAGCTTGGCACATAGTGATTAGTCAAACATATGAACTGTTGTTATTAAATGTGTAGGCATTTTCTAGTGAGTACAAGGTTTTCGTCTGCAGATTCTCATAGAAACCAAAGTTCCACCAGTAGGTAATTTCTTGGGGTAGTCATTAAACACCAATTGCTCTAAAAATGCACTAAAGGATCATATTGGTACCTTGTGCCTTTGTTCTTGATTTTGAAAGCTGCTTCATTTAGGGGAAAGGAGGAAGGGAGAGAGGGAGAACAGAAAGATGAGAAAGATGGAAAAAAAGAGAAGCGTTTTCTGTTCCTTCTTGGGTACTATGTTAATTTTGGAGAACAGTTTGAAGGACGGGAAACTTTCTTTGCTGTCCTTATACGTCGACTTTTCATGAAAGCTCACAAAGCAAGATTTTCAGATCTGTACCATGGACATTCTCTAAAAAAAAAATTAAAATTTTTCACAGTAATTCTATTACAGTAGTAGAAACATCAGGGAGCAATAGAGAAATAAGAAGGTTTGTTTATTTATTCTTTGCTTGTATTTATTTCTAACCTGAGTATTGCTTTTACGTGGCATGTTTTTACATTGGAGACTTTCTGTACTTAAGTTGTATGCATGGTGTGTATTTGTGTGTGTTTCATATTTCACAAATATTGCAAGGTCCTTATAAGAAAGGTGTCCTGAAGTCATTTTTATCAATAAAGGTTATAATAAAGCTATCTGGAATATACTTAAATGGAGAAAATACATTCGCTAAGGTGGATGTTGAATTATTTTTATAAAAATTTCATGTGGAGTTTTTCCTGTATTCATCTGCTGGCACACAAAGGATAAAAACCTGTGACTTACAAATTGAATGCAGAGAGAAACCCATGCAAAATGGGAATAGAAGTTGCAGACCTGGATAGTAGCCCTATACATAGGGAGTAAGTGCTGCCCTGAAATGTTGTCCAGAGCGTGAATTTCTCCACATTAAAACCCTTTGTATTTCATTTTGTTTACTGGACTGAATGCATTTTGCCAGGGGCAGAAAAAAAAGCTATAAAGAAAACAGATCCTGGTTTAGTTCCTGATGTCAATTCCTTACTCGTCACCCAATCTACTTCCTAATGTCCCTCCTCTTCTTCCCTAAATGGACACCCTGGGGGTAATGCCCTTCAAAGAGCCTGCAGAGGTTTCCAGAGAAGCTTCTGGAAGAGCCTCCAGCCTAATTAGGATGGAGATAATTTCTTGTCCTGGCCCTATTTTCTTCCTGACCTTAAACCCAGTCCCCATCTGCTGTCTTTCCAGAGATCACGAGAGACATTTGTCTCTCCCCTACAGTGGATTCTCCTTTACTTCATATATTCCCAGGAGTGGGGGTGGGTATAACAATCCTGCAGCTGGAATTTACCTAGGAACTGTTCGTTTAGAGACAGAAAGAGCAGCAAGACTATTCTGCTAGTGGGCACCGAAGCTTAGAGTTTCTGTTCCCTTGAAGATCATCCATTTGGCCCTAGGAAACATTCCACAAATGCAGAGTTGGGGTAATGCACGCCTGAAACTACATTCTTGATTTATAAATCCCATAACACAAAATGCTGTACACAAGGTCATGAAGCAAAAATCCTACATGGACACATAAAATATTCTGGCTTTATTTATTTAAAGAATTAACCTTTCTCTCACAGACAGCTGGAATTTCTATCAGTTCTACTTAACTAAGGTATTTTGTATGTAATTGCCACATTGCCCCACTCAAATAAGAGACATTATCAATTCACTCTGTAGCCTCCAGTTGTTTCTGTCACAAAAATAGGACCCTTGGCTGCTTTTGCTTCATTTTAACAAGTATTTGTTAATTTTTATAATTTGCAGAGTTTAAAGAACAGCAGTTCTGTTTGTGTAAATCACAAGATTTAATTAGAGAAGAGGAATCCAAATGGTGCAAATAAAAGTCTGTGCATAATAAAATATTAATTGCCTTTAAAAATACAACAGCGCTCCAGTATTCTATTACACTCTAGCGGAAAGTGCTGCAAGCAACAGAGCATGGTGCCACAGCTCGGCTGTGATCATGGCGGCCTTGGAAAGCCTTCCGTGACCCGGAAAGGCTGCAGCAACAATCAACCGCCTTTGTTGCATCACGGATGAGGGTGCCTGAAGTCTCACTTTTGTTGGGGCATGGGGCATTTCCCGTGTCCTCATTGTACAGGCTTCTTAATCTTTTGTGCCCCTTCCTGCACACTTCTGAAATCTGGAGTGCCGAGAAGAATTTAATGTCTTAGGGTTTTGTTAGGTAAAAATCGGTTGGAGGAAAGGAAACTAAAGTGAAAGACACGTAGAGGAGGTCGTGTTTCGGTCCTGCCATAGAGGGATTGCCTCATTGACGGGCCCTGTGACCTTGGGTGTTTAGCTTCCCCTCTCTGGCCCTCTGAGTCTTCACCAGGACAGCGGAGAAGGGGAAGAGCTCAAGGTCCCTTTGATTTTTCAATCATTCTAGTATTCTAGTGAGTGTCTTTTCTCACAGTGTTTACAGGGGAAGGTCAATGTAGAATAAAAATAAACAATGTGTTATCTGAAAATGAAATGTACTTTCCAAATAGAGAGTACAATAAATATATGTAAGATCTAAAGTAATACCTTGTAATTTAGCATCATGTGTTATAGTTTCAAAGATCTGTTTCATGTATATTATTTATTTGATTATAACAATTGTTCTAAAAATCTCATAGGATTAAGTAATATTCTGTGTGAGAGGAACTTGTAAAGTTTAATGCTGAATAAGTATCACTAGTATTGTTATCAGAGTCAACAGATTTAGTGTTTTAAGGAAAATGAGCACAGAGAAACTTAAGTTAAAAGCTGAAATCTGTATTAGATACCTATGTTCTATCCTACGTTTATTTTAACTTATACCATCTGAGCAAACTTTAAGCTTATAGGGTGGCTGATGATGCCTTGCAATAAATTCCTTCTCATTTTGTCTTGGTATATAGGAGTGAAGGGTAAGGATCCATTTGACCCCACTCCCTGCTTGCTCTCCTCAAATTGGAGCTGATCGGTACATTCACAGGCTACACTGAGTCCTAAAACTGAGTTGGAGTGTCCAGGCAGAATTCCTTACTTAGGAAAGAGACCTACCTATCAGAAGTAAAAACAGAGGAAACTCACAACAGCGACATGTCCTTCTGTCTTCAAGATGAACTGAAAGACAAAGATCATTAAGCATATGGGGAAAACAAGCAACACAGAAAAGAGAATCAGCAAATAAACAAACAGGAAAATTTGCTTCATAGGAAACAGATAATTCACAGCACCAGAATTTTTAGAGATTCCTTACTTACATTCTCAGAGATATTGAAGAAGTTTATGAGGCTATTTAAAAAGATTAAAAAAACACAAACGAGCTCTTAAGAGATTAAAATATGAAAGCTGAAATTAAAATAAGCTAATAGAAGTAGAAAATATTAATAGACAGTATTCACAGAGCATTGGCCTCGTGCAGGCCGTGTTTTACTCACTTTACATGTTTTAAGTTATTTAATCCTCACAACACTGAGATGGGTATACTTTACAGCTGAGAAACCTTAGTGCTTAAGTAACTCATGTTTCCCAGCCAGTAAGTGGAAGAATTGAGATACAAGCCCAGGTAACAAAAAAACCTGCTTCCAAAACCTGGCAGTTATGTGGTCAGCTCTAATTTTTCCCAGAAGGAAAAAAAAATAAGGAAAATTTTCCAGAGGGAGAGAGAAACAAAAAGTCATTTACAGGTTAGTAAAAACCAGAGAGGCATCAGACTTCTTTTCAACCCTGCTATGAGCCAAAAAGCAAAAAGGCACTTATATTCTGCGACTGAATGATTTTCAATCCAGATTTTATATCAAACCAAGCAATCAACCACATGTGAAGACAGACTAAAGGCCTTTTATGACATTCATGAATGGAAAAATTGATCTCTCCAAAACTTCTCCCAGGAAGTATCTGGAGGTGTGCCAAATGAAGAAGTAAAACAAAAAAGAGGGGTGTATTTGATACATAGGATCAAGGAAATGTTTGACACAAGTCGGGGAGGAAAAGGAAGAAAGAAAGGAACTCCCGGGAGGTTTTATGCAGCAGTCTATGAAATAAAGTAGTTTCAATGGGAGCAGGAAGTAAGAGGCTCTGGATAGTGGTGAACAGGGGGAAAAAAAAGTAAGAAAACAAAAAGTGGACTTTCGGAAAAAGTGAAAATATGAAGAAGGTATAAAATGTTATAAAATAAAAATCATTTTAGCAGTCCTCAAAATAGCAGAAATGGGTTCAATGTGTTTGAAATAAACGCTAAACTGAAAAGTGGCATAATTCTTAGAAACTGAAGGAGTGTAAGAAAGGAGAATACATTGGATATTGATCTTCAGAACATTCCCTTACAGTAGCCCAGGGGCAATGAAATTGGGCCACTGATCCGACAGCACCACTGCCTGGACCAACAGAGGACAAGATAGACACAACCACAGTTGTGTCCATAGTGATTCTCAAATTTCGAGTCAGTCTGCATTCGCAGAAGACCTCCATGTGTTTTCAGTGTAGATTGCAAATATGACCTGCACTGATCCATACTATAAATGTTATTAGGTGTAGTGAAAAAACAGCATTAGGAGAAGTGGAGGAAAAATTAGAAGTATTAAAATACTTACCTGACAAAATGGAGAGTCAAGAGATACTTTTCAAAGTCATTGAAACTAGCAACTGGGGTTTAAAAGGTGACTAATAGGGGAATAAAATAAAACCGATAATTATCAATCATAAAGAGAAGAGAGGACAAATGAATTAGATATTCATGTTAAGAGGAAGTATATAGACACTTTGTGGAGTATGATGTTTACAAAAGTTATCACTGGAAGAGCCGAGAAGGGTCTCTTTAAAGAGTTATAGGGAGTGGAACCACAAATGGAAAGAGAGGTAATAAGGACATTAATTTTCACCATAAGCTTCTGCACTCTTTGTTACCCTGTGCAGGTGTAATTCTGATAAAAAGGAAGTTTTTAAATATTATAATATTTTTGAGATGATAAGATATGCTAATTCTCATTTTCTGGTTTCCTAAATCTAAGCACGTTTTATGTGTCAATTTGTAATCAGGTGTAAAAGTGGAACAGGAAGTGTATTTGCATCAATGTAGCCAGAAGGTCTTATTCCTTTGTAAGCTGGCTCCTGAATCCCATGGATAAATTCCTAAGGTAACACCAGATGATGGGGCCACTGTCTCTGGGTCAGTGTGTTGTCAGTTTTGCACTATAAGAATGACACATAATTCTGTGCATAGTACATTGAATAAAAAGGCAAGTTTTTAATCTTCCCAACAAGTACCAGATATAAAGAAAAGGCTGAAAATTTCCAGTTGAAGGCATTTGCTTCTTTTAGTTTTGATGTATGCTAACATGTGATGTGAAGAGGATGTGGTAAAAGGAATCTTTAGCAAAGAAGTAGAAGAAACGGGCCCTGACTGATCACCGCATGGTCTTAGCCAAGTTTCTCTATCATTTTTGAGATGAAGTTTTCTCATCCACATAAAAAAGGAAGAGAGAAAGGAAAGAAAGCAGGTAGGAAAAGAAGAGGAGTGGGGGGTGAAAAGGACGAAGAAAAAGGAGAAGAAAGAAGGAAAGTAGGTATGTAAGAGGGAAAGAGGAATTTGACTGGACTTGCTCCAAAGTTCTATTATCCTAAGTGAGAAAGATAGCTTGTTTTGAGCCGAGATGATTGTGTCAGTGTAGAGATAGGAGGGGAACTTATAAGACTTCAAGCCAGAGAGCAGGGATGTATATTTCAGTCATGGAGCTTCAGAGAGTAGGGAGTCCCTAAAGGCTTAAGAAGTAGGTGATGGGATTAAATCAGTTACTAATTACAGTCAAGAGAAACAAAGCAGAGAATGATTGAATGCATTGGAAATTTATTAATACATCAAAACTGTACTAAGCTACATTCAAAGAACTTTCCCGGCAGCTTTAGAGGTTCTAAAAGTCATATAAGATATAAGCCCTAACTTAGACATTTACACCTAGATAAGCAGATAAGGTTCTCTGCTTGTAAGATAAACATACAAGAAAGCAAATACATTTGCCAAGTATGTTGCAGACAACTTTCATCTGCTGTAATGAGATAAGATTTTACAGGGCATAAGGAGCTAGAGATGGAGTTTCAGGGAAGCAGAGAAGAGAAAGTCTGTGGCCAGGTAAGAGCAGTTAATGAGGTAGAGATCACAATATTTCATCCTCTTCAGAATTCCCCGTGAGGTTGACGGAAACTCTATTGATACTTCATAGAAATTCAGCTTCTCAACCTCTCTCTTTCATTCTCTCTTTCTCTCTGTCTCTCTCTGTGTCTCTCAAAGAGGCTTCTTGAAACAATAGACTTAAGCGGGAAGGGACAAACCTTAACATGATCTTTCAAGGAAAGCTGAGTCACTTTGTTTACCTGAAAAACAATACTAGATTTTTGTCACTAAAGACTTTTTTCAGTTGGAGGACTTAACTGTATGGGGTCTAGAAGGAGTTGGGTTTTCCAGCTTATGGATATAAGGCTTTTGATCTTTGGCCCTCCAGTTTTATTCTTATCTCATTCTTAAATAACTTGTTAAACCCAGCAAGAGTGGCCAACACTCTGGCTCTTTCCAATGCTTCTCCCAGACCACTCAACAGGTAAGGCATGCTTTCAAGTTATCAGAGCGATTTTACCAGATATTTTTTACTGTACAGCCAAGATCTGTAGTTTTCCTGTCTCAGCTATGCGTTTTATCGCCACCTGCTGCCTGATTTCTTTTTTTGCTCTGGCAGCTCTAGCTTCTGGTAACACTTCCTACGGTACATTTGGCCACACTGGGAATAGCTCCATTCCAACCTCCAGGGGGAATCATATGCAAATGGTATTTTGGGGTCATTGCTAAATATACCGCACATCCTTTCTTCTACATTCTGATAGTTAGAACTGTCACGTGGTCATTCCTAACTATGGGAAAGTTCTGAAGTGAAATCCAGCTGTGTGTCCAGGAGGAAGGGAAAATCCATTTAAAATGGTCCAGGTAGTGGTATCTGGCACAAATGGCGGCAGTGCTGTGATTGGACAGTACCCGCCACCGATGAAGGGTTTGTGTCACGTGTCTTCCCTCTTTGTCTTCATCGGCACAACGAGAGACACTTGTTAACCAATATTCGCATAGACGTGTAAATAGTTCTTCTGTTTTAATTACACAAACAGACTAGTGTCTAAGTAGTCTAGTTTTAATTTTTTCTTAATAACCCTCCTTATTTCCAAATACATTTTGGCTCAACGTGACAGTTTAAAATTTAAAATAGGCAGAAAAGCATCTTTTATTAAAAAAAGCCCAGTTTTAGAATATCCCTCACTTTAAAATTCTGCTGTCTTCTCTAATTCCACAGTGCCCAGATATTTCAGAAGCAATATAATCTTCAGTTTATTTCAAATTTCTAAGCTTTCCCTAGGGCACCTGTCCCTCTATAGGGCATGAATAACTAGGAACTTTGGTCTGATGCTATCCACTTGGTTAAAGTTCACAGAGGGGAGAAATTGCCCACGTAGAACCTTAGTTCCAATACTTGTCGCTAAACATAAAATAACTCAGTCCTCCAGGGTTAATGGTAACAGTAGAATCACTTGAGGCTCAGGTAAGAAAATTGTAATTAAAAAGGAAATAGAGTTTGAGATATAGCTGAACTTTATTATATAAAAGTACAGCGTAGCATTTCCTTCCTAACCTTGGAGCTGAGTCTCTGAAGGTGCTGGAGTTTTTGATACCTAAAAAATGCCTTGATGAGGAAAGGGGAGAAGGAGGGGGAGTTAAGTAGACCACTGGCAGAGTTCTGCCCTGAATTCTACCGGATAATTAAAGCCTGCTTGCCGCCTATTTTAAGTTTCCCTATTTTTGTTTCACCTTAGCTTGATTTTGCTCACCTCGGTGCCTGGGCAAGGGGCTTCCGGCCTCTGTCCCTTGGCGACTGAGACATCATCGGGCCCCAACCCTACTGAGTTCTTCCCAATCCCTTCATTTAGGAGTTGAGCCAAGTAGGCAGAGTGTCCTTAGTTTGGGTTTTCGTTCTGTTTTATTGTCGTAACTAAAATTGCATGGCCTAGGAGCCATGTTTTCGTATCTCTTCCCTGTGACAGACGGAAGTAAACCTACCACCATCTGATAAAGGTCAGCTTGGAAACACAGCTCCCTGTCGTGCTCCCAAAGTAGGCCACAGTGCACCCTAAACCTTTCCTGCCTACTAATACAATTTAAAATCCAGTTAAAACCCTTTGCCTCCTCTTTAGATCCTGAAGGGCTTAGGGACCGAGCCTCCTCAGAAACAGCCCACTGAAGTCATCTTCCCCTTCCTCTTTCCATCACCACTTGCTCTCAGCAGTTGTTTACTTCTAGGATTAAATTGAAAAGACCTCCACGAAGTCATTTTGGAAACAAAACCCGGAGAGCATAGACCTCTCACTTCCCGTTTATCCACCTGGGTCTTGCTGTAATAATTCACAACACGGCACTCAAAACTCCCCCTCTCAACTGGCTCACTGGCTTAGACTCCGAAGTCTGCTGCTGCCTGGTTTTTCCCCACTTGTATTCACATGGTTTAAATGGAGTAGTGCCCGGGAGAACTTGATTTCCCTCTGTTGCATTATACTTCCATGTTTCTCTGATCTCATCGCTACGCTGAGTGCCTAGCAATAGGACAATTTTAATAAACACGGTGCCGTTCTGTCTAGCACGCGTGCAGTGGGGAAAGGTAGGGACCTTCGAAAGCATCTGCTGATCAGTCCCTTTGACAAGAGGACATTTGGTGTCTCACACCTGCCGCAGGCGCTAAGGTCCTCAGGAGCGACGTGCCCTCACCTGAGAACTCCCTTGCAACCGTGCTTTGCATTTCTCTTTGTTGAACTTCCGTCTCTCTTGATACCTCAGCTATGCCAAGTATTCACTGGGCCAGAACCACTCATTCTTTGTGTTTGTGCACATGGTGGAAAGGGATTAAAAGACAGAGAGGAATATTTACCCTTTAGGAAGTAAAGTCTTGGAAGGGTACACTGCTCCGAAACAGCCCATGATTGGTAATGGTGGTCAGGGGGATCCTTTCACTCCGATGGTCTGGGAGCTGGAGAATCACAAACGTGGCTCCAACCCTTGACTCAGTATCTACGGCGGCATCTGTCCTCTCTGTGCTATTGTTTGGTGGCTAATGTACAGAGTAATCCCGCTGCAGAAAATTTACATGTACAGAAATTTTGCAAGCACTGAGAGGAGTTTCAAGTCCTCTCAGAGAGTCCACAGGGTTCAGTGAAAATAGAATCTAATCAACCTGTAAAAATTGAAATCCCACATCTATCGCACGACTTGATTTGATTTGAGGTATCTTCTTTTTGATCCCCGAGCAATAAAATGAGTTGACTGTCTCTCCAGGAACTTTGTGTGTGTCTGCTTTTCTCAGCCTCTCCTCTTCATTCTTTGCCTTCTTCTTCCAGACTTCACTTTCTAAAAGCTTCCTACCTGCTCTTTGGTCCAGGGCTAATTCGTCCTTACTCTGGTGGTCGTGGCTTTTCTACTGACTAAAAACAAAAGAAAACCAGTCCTCATCGCTCCCCTCCTATTTATGATGGCCACTTCTCAGCCCATCCCCTTTTATCGTGTGTGTGTTCTTTGCCCGAGTTTCATAATTTCCCCCAATCCCCAAGGTTTTATGAGGACTTTGTGAAGAACCTTTTCTTAATCAATCAAATTTGGATCAGAGCAATTTCAGAATTCCATGCGGTGTTTGGGCAGGAATCCCCTGTGCTCACAACACACGAGGTTGGAGGGAAGTTTATGTTTAAGTAAATCTTCCATTAAGGGTTTCAGGATAGGGTTGCCTGTAATGGGGAGAATCAACAGTGGTTGACTGATTAAGGCAAATAAAGCCACGTAGATTCAGTTTTGAGGAGAGTGTTTTGAAGAGAGTTACGCTCTTGGTAAGAGTGGAGATGGGACCTACGACGGGACAGAGGGCCATACATAGTTCGTGATTTGGATGGGGAAGTAACTATTAAAGATGTTTGGGGGGGAGATAAATTTTTTTTCTTTAATTTTTACTTCAGTTTTTATGCCAAAAACCAATGTCTGCATACATTATGTTAACCCAACTTTGCAATACTTTGTAAAACCTGTTGATTCATGAGTTACATTAGCTTCTGCTTCATGAGACATGTTTTCCCCAATACGTTGTCCTACTTCAGCACCCGAAGCATATATTTAATTTGGTATATTACACCACGTTCCTTTATGGATTAATACAAATAGTCCTTTATTCAGAGAAATGCTAAGGTTGTCCTTAATGCACTAGTTCATTGTAGGGATAAAAATTTTTTTCCAGTCAGGAACATATGAATATAATAGAGAACTCATCAGAATTTTACTACAGAGCCCAGAGTCCCTTAACTATTCTAAAACCATTATATGGGAGTATTACGGAACATGGTTTAGTGTCGCTTTGCCGAGCCAGTACCCGAAGCAAGGGTGCCTTCTAGCCAAGTGAGAGTAGCGGGTTCAGCCACGAATGAGGAGAGCCTCTGTGCATTGGTCCTGCTTCTCCCTGGTCTACTCCTACAGTCATCTCCCGGGCCCGCTGATCATGCCATCAGTGCTCTGTGTTGTTCACCTGCTGGGCACTCGCAAGATCCCAACCCGGAATGGCAAAGCTGGAGTTCATTTCGATCCACTCATTCAACAGTAGATGAGGGATAGGTGTGGGGTGCTTTGCCCAACTCTGGAAGCATTTCTGGAGGAGAAAGGTTATTGAGGCTGACAGACTTGACTTGTTTGGCCTGCAGCTTCCATCTGCCTTGAAACTCAGGTTTATCTCCCCCTTTTTTAATTGTCATAACCAGTGGTAGGAACCACAAAGGGAATAGTCAAAGCTGGTCTGTGTATGCGTGTGGCTGCTAAGAATATTTGGGTGTCGTGCTGTGCATATGTGTGTGTCTGGCTTTATATTGATAAAGGAATCCCATTTTAGAACTCTAAAATCTAAAATCACTGGTGCGGCTGAGTGGCTCAGTCAGTTAAGTGTCTGTCTTTGGCTCAGGCCGTGATCCCAGGATCCTGACATTGAGCCTTGGGTCCTTGGGCTCCCTGCTCAGTAGGGAGTCTGCTTCTCCTTCTTCCTCTGCCCCCTCCTCTGCATGTGCACACGCTCTCTCTCAAATCAATAAGTAAAATCTCTTAATAAAAAAAATAAAAAATAAATAAAATCTAAGATTATTCGTTTGAGCATTTTTCATTTTTCCCCTGATTCTATGCTCATATACCCTAGCATACTTCATCTCTCCTATAATATGAGGAAAGAAAATAAGAGGCAATTTCCACGTTGCTTATCTCTGCCTTAATTACAACATATTGCATGGGAGACATTATTTTCAAATGATTTTCTTTTTTCTCAGTCCTGACTGTTTCTCATCCCACAGCAAATATTTGCTTAAATGGTGTAAGCCATCTGTAGTTTATAAAACACCTTTAAGCTATTGTTTTAAAGTTTCATACCTTTTAATGTTTTCCTATTTATTTCCTGCTGATATCAACATATACCCTGCCAAAACCAATCTTTGGTGGATACTAACATATTCATATCGAACATTTGATCCAGAAAGTTTGCAGATAATAAGCAGAGTGAACATCTGTGAGAGCTAGATAATTTTTAATATTTATGGAGAGTTCATTTCTGTGTTGTCATCCTTATGATGAGTTCAGTTATCCAAGACACTGTACGGTGTGAGTCTTTGCAGTGGATTGCATCGTGGGAGAGGTTTGAGGATTGAGGACTACACTGTTTATTAATTGGGATTTCGACTGTGTAAGAGAATATTACTTGTAAGAGTACGATGCAAGGTATCTATGGGAAGGAGTCGATCTCATACATTTTAAAATTGTCACATGCCAGATGCATTACAGAAAAATATACTTTAGAGAGAAATGGCCAAAAATAAAGCAAATTTATTTCTAGTAGTAAGGCAATTAATTTTTTTTTTTTTTTTTTTTTTTTTTTTTTACTATGAACAAGATGTCTTGGTGCTTGGCTAACCCTGTGGAAAAAAGAAAAACAAATGATAACTGTGGAATTAGAACAATATCTCATTAGTGTATTCCACTCTTTGTAAAGTGTTAGTGCCTGGAAACAATTAGTCACAGGTTCAAGATTCATACCAATGCATTTTATGGCCAGGAAACTGGTCCAAGGTTTTGCTTTTTTTTTTTTTTTAAAAGAAAGTATTTTAATACATTCCCTACCCCCTCTCTGAGGCAGCTCCCATAAAATCAGATAAGGTGAACTGGTGCCACAGTAAGATGGTAAAATGATACATGTTGTTCTGATCTGGTAAATAAATTAGCAATAAAATTTAGATTCAGAGATCTGAAAAGTAGTTTTAGAGATCACAGGGTTTATCCATTCGTTAAACTAAGCCCTGAATAAATTAAAAACAAAATGAAACAACAACAACAAAAAAAATCAAAAAACCAAAAAACAAAAGTAAAAACAAAAAAACCCTCACCAGTCAATACAATCTAGTTTGCAGCAGATTTAGGATTAAAATCTAGCTGCCATGTAGAAGCAGAGAAGTACAAATTGAGAAAGCAATCTTGAAAAAAATGGCCCAAATGGGTAGAAATATTAACCTGCAGTGACTCTCCCTGCTTATGAGCTCCTGCTAAGGAATCTCCATTTCTCTCTTGTGCATTATTATTGTTGAAAGAGCCTGTCCCCAAGTTGTTTAAATTCATAGGCAAAATCATGGTGCGCCAGAGAGTACTATTTGTAGGAAGAGGATCTTCAAGCTTTTTATTCTCTTATTCTCTTCTACTCTCTTTTTCTGCCTTACAATTTCCATTTGGATTTTGAAATGAATACTGAAGATAATTATCTTAGAGTAGAAGAACCCTTCTCCTCTTATCTAGTAGCAGCTGGAAAATAATTGAAGAAGGAATCAGAAGATTGGCAGAGCACCATTATTTTGTTTTGTGTTGTTTTAAGCTGCCTGCGTATATAAATTTGATCAATTATTAATTGACCAGAATGAGGCTATCAATTTCCACTGCAAATTTCACTTTGTGCCCCACAGGAAATAAAAATGTACAGCTCAACTCTTGTTGAATATGGAGGTAATGATCTTGCTAAAAGTATGAATGAAACATAGATCTCTCAAAATTCCTCAGCACAGGAGTGTTGTGTGGTCCAAAAAAGTCTGCATAACTATACGTCTGATAAGCAAATAAGTATCTCATCTCATGAGACTGGTTTCCTCAACACCAAGATGAAAAATAATTTAAGAGCTTATACACGGGCTTGATATAAACAAAAGGTGCAAAGAATAGATCTGTAGAACAAAGAAATCATCTAGACGAACAAAAATCAGTATGTTACAAACTATAATCTGATCAAGTAATCCAAGGCTGTCTGTGGATCTAAGAAGCAGGGACTTATGTCTCCGCATTGCCAACAACCACCGCATGCCTGACCCACGCTTGCTATCTAGTAAACTGTTGTTGAAGTAATTAATTGATTAGCTAATCTGTTATTCACTAGAAAGGAGGTTGTTGAAGCATCTGGGTGGCTCAGTCAGTTAAGTGGTTAAGCATCTGCCTTAACCCCAGCTCATGATCCCAGGGTCCTGACACGGAGCCCTGCATCAGGTTTCCTGCTCAGTGGGGAGCCTGCTCCTGCCCCTTTCCCTCCCTCTGCCCCCAGTTGTGCTCCCTTGCTCTCTCTCCCTCTCTCTCACTCTGCACTCTCTCTCTCAAATAAATAAATAACTAGCTAAAGGAAATTGAGTATGGAGGTAGATCTTTCAGGTATATAATGCTTCCCCAAAGCTTGCATATAGTATAAACAAAAGTTTTTTAGCTGACTTGTTTTCCTACTCACTTGACACTTCAAAATTAGTTTAATAATAATTTTGCGCACTGCTTTCTATTCAGGACAATACAGGACAGGCTATTATTTCACATACAACGGAAGTCTGCAAAGGTAAAATGATAAATGTAATTGGGCTATGGACTTGAGCTTTATGTTTCTCTTGAACGAAATACCAGCATCCCTCAAGACTTGCTGACAGACGTTATCTACAGTGTCACTTAGGCAAACCTTGGTTAACCTGGGCAGTGAAGACATGAAAGAGTTTATAGAAAAAATTTCAGGAGTAGTGGGATTATTTCCCTTCTACTATGAGTCTTTACAATTCTAACTCTAGATGTTTGAAAAATGCATTCTTAACCTTCTTAACCTTAATCCAGGGAGTGTAATTCAGACTTCCTCAGTGACGCATTATAGGGGTGCGTATTATTGTATGAGAACAGTGATACAGGCATGGGGGGAGTTGACATAAACTTGTCACTCTCCATCATCCAGCTCTTTCCTTCCAGGCCTCGCCCCCTCACCACGCTGCTGTATTATTCTGATGAGTGCGTCTTCAGAGCCCCATGGCCCCAGGAAGTAAGGCTTTCTGAGGGGTAGGCAAATATTGACATACAGGTAAACTATGAATGCAAACAGTTCTCAAATGTTAGAGTTTGGAGAGAGACCTGATTATATTGTTTCCCTACTTCTCTCATTCTTTCCGGAGCTATTCCAGTTTCATTCCATTCCTTGGTCTTCTTTAGATTTGTAAAAATTAGTTAAATTCAATAAACTTTTGATGAATGCCTTCTGTGGGTCAAGCACTAGAATAAACTTTGAGGATGGATAATGGACGTTTCTGCCCATGGCGAATTTACCATCTATTATACTTTAAAAAATATCGAATTAACAGTTGTGCTTTTTGCTTCCCTAACACTGAGGCCTACTGCCAACTGTTTATCAGCACACTTGCACCACCATTATCCAGCGTTGAGGAAAGTGAAATACCCTTTGTAGCCATATCTCTATCAAAAGGGAGAAAATAGCATGCTGCACACAAGAAAGATGAGAGAGGATGTTTATTTGTGGAGGAAAGAATATTCTTATGGATCTAATTTACAAACAAGTGTTTCAGGATCATGACTTAAATCACTTTACCTTCCACCTTCACTTAGATTATTTATCTACCCCCTAGGCATTTGGGTTTGTGATTATATATCTATTGTTTACCGGCTACTTCTAACTTCTGCCCACAGTCCTGCCACAGATGATTTAGAATCTTTGATATCTTTCTTTACTTTTTGTCTACTTTTTTTCTTTCCTGTCTCCTCTGTTTTTTTCTTTGAACTATCTTGGTTTTCTTTTGAAAAGGCTGAATTTTCAATGATGCCATTAAACAATAAGAGTATTTCTTTTCTTGGCAGACAAATTAATGATAGCATCTTCACTATAATCCCTTTGATTCTGTAATTGTCATTTGTTTACAACATATTTGTCAGTAGTGATTGGGTTGTGAGGCTAAGTACTATTAAAAAAATCCTTTTGTCTTGTTCATTTGTTTGAGCTCTTCAATTCAAGGAAAGATGGTATCGTACAGTGAGACAGTCACATTTTATATTCCACCCAATGAAATCGTCATAGGTATAACTATTCTGTATATGAAAGTGAATATTTTTGTAAATGAAATAGCTTATGCTTTTAGTTTATGTCTATCATTTTTGAGCATGTTTCAGCTTCTTCTAGATCTCCATATTATAAAGATCCCAAGACAGTTGTTTTCCTGAGTCTTTATAGAGGAGATCTGACACCGCCACCCAGGAGAAACTAGAAAGGACTGCTTGTAGACACATTCAGAACACCTATTTAATCAGTGACAAGGAAGCATACAATTAGCTTTAAAGGAAACCAGCAACGCAACAGCACACTTT
This sequence comes from Potos flavus, assembly GCA_028534135.1. Classification (NCBI taxonomy): domain Eukaryota; kingdom Metazoa; phylum Chordata; class Mammalia; order Carnivora; family Procyonidae; genus Potos; species Potos flavus. The sequence goes on along the minus strand of CM052900.1, from coordinate 107,408,562 downwards.
GGAGGACAAAGCCCTCATGACATTTTCTGTCCTTGGCTGAATGCAAACTTAAACACCCACACTTACACCAAAATAGCTGTCTATAAAATGCCATCTGTGAAGCTGGATGTTTTGGGAGCGGGGGAGGTGGACAGAAATAACGCAAGGTAAACCTACATGGGGCAGACATCAGCGAAAGTGGGGGCATTCAGAAACGCAAGCCTCATCCACGAGTCCTGTGGTATGAATGGCAATGATGTTAACAATTACCCAAAGAAAACATAAAGAAATCTTTCTATAGACACAGAACGAAAATGTGTTCAACCAAATGTATTTCTGCAGTGTCTGGGAAAGCAAAGCTGTTTAGTATTGCTATAATGATCACAAACGCAATTTTCCTGGGAGTGAGAAGGTTGTTTTTGTTTTCTTAGGTTATTGTGAAGTGCACATTAGTGTAAAGGCAGTCCCTTTAGGTAAACACCAATCTCATCTTGTGTGTGTAAACATAGATTTAGGCATTTTAAAAAGTTCGTTTATTATCCAGTTAAATAGGGAGTTTGTTGTTTCTCTTAGAACAGAGTAAAGGGAAGTATGCATTCAGAGTATGAATCAGGAGTATTGGGAGGTTTGGGATAAATAGAATGGGTAGTATGGAAATGCTCCATTTGTAGGATCTATGTAGCATGAGCCTCTGAAAAATAGCCCAGTTCTGAATTGGGTTAGAAGTGTCATGGTTCTCTCTTTACTTTCATAAAACAAAAACAAAAACACACAACAACAAAAACAGAAACAAAAAAACCATGCTAAATTTGAACTCTGGCTTTAAGATTTTTATTCCTTACACATGAAAAAAAAAAAAAGAGCAACACTGATATCGCATTAGCAATAGGGCTCAACCCTGGAAGAGCTGCATACTTAGAATCAATTCATCTAACTTATTTATATTTAAAAGTAATTAATACAGAAGCTCATTACAATTATTCTGAATCAAAAGGTCATGACCTGCAATACTAGGACTTCATCCTGTGGGAATAAGATCAGAAGAAGAAGGCAAAGGCAGGGAGGATCTTTATGCCAGAACATGGTATATGAACCTGAAAGGAAAAAAAATGAAGAAAGAAAGGGGAATTGTGAGTGGCTTTTTTTTTTTTTTCATGTTTAAAAAATGTTTTAAAAGATTTTAGCAATGAGACCAGGAGTGTAAAAGAATTGAAATACGGTGCTAAAGTCATGGAAGACAAACTTTTAGATGAAAGGAATCTAGAGTCGAAAATAAAAATAAAATTCTCACTTTCTGTCCTTGGCACGCCTTTGAAATTCAGAGCACTATTCTGGTAGACAAGAATATTAACAATTGGAATGCAAACTGAGTTGGTATAATAAGAAATATCAAAACTCTCATTTTAGTAATCAGAGTCTGAGTCACAGAGGACAGCCCTGCTTGAAGCCCATTAACACATCATAATAACAACCACCTGATGTAATGAAAACAAATGAATTCCAAAGAAATAGAAAATGTAAGATTGGGTCATTATCGCACCAGCTAATGAGGAACAGACTTTACCTGTTGTCTTGGCTTCCAAGGAAATTTTTCAGTCCACTGAGGGCATTTTACACCAGGAAATATTTCATTCTGTTTTGGAATTTCTCCTTGGAACATGTTATAGAACCATTTTCTTGCCTTCAGCCTTCTTGTTTTAGTTTAGCTAAGCTGAAATCCCTGTCTGTTGCTCATTACTTTATTTGTAATTTTGCAGAAAACGAGGAGGTGAGAGACCTGGGAGGGAAAGGGGAAGAGATTGAAATGTTAGTGTTCTAACTCAAAATGCCTTGGTGATCCGCAGACAAAGCCAAGGCTGAAAGGGTCCTTCTCACTTTTATTTGTCACATTCCAATGCTTTATTTACAGTTTAGTCATTGCTTCTGACAACTGTTCCTGGTACAGTGAAAGGGATGAGCACTAGCGTTGGAATTTATGTGACTTTTGGTAACTCAGGATTCTAATCCATAATACGTGATGAATAGTAATAATTCATGCATTAATTCCCTACCTGTTATGGGGAAGAAATTGTGTGTCTTCCTATACATTTCTGCCCAGCTACCAACATCCTAGGTAGCTTAGAGCAGTTCACGCATGGACCACATTAAAGGCCTCCTACCTTCTCTGCTTATTTCCTTCTTTTTTCAATCCAGCCCGCCCTCCACACTATGCTGGAGACATCTTCATATTGCAAATTCGGAGCTTGTTTTTTTACTTTTTATTTTTTGTTATTTATTTATTTTTTCTTTTTCTTCTCTGATTCATTACCCAACCATTTCTCAGCTAGGGGAAAATTCTCACATAGATTACATATCCCTATTATTTTTTAGATTGAATATAGGCAAACTTGGCTACAAGTAATGGACACTTCTCATCTGGTTATAATTCCATTCTTTGTTCAGTAGAATTAATTCTGTTTTAGCATCCCCAGTGCCTCGGTTAATGCCTGAAGCTTAATAGATGCTTACAAGTTGGAATAATAAATGAATAAAAGTCATACAGAAGTTCTAAAATGCTATATGAATGTTAACTGTCTTATGCAACTATCAGATCCTCTTTTGGTTCCTTGCTGTTGTTATCCAATGCTGACACCCTGGAATGTTGCAAGCACATACTTCCGAATAGACATGGATTCAAATTTGAATTCTCCCACTTATTAAGTTTATGTCTTTGGACAAGTTATGGAATCTCTCTCAAACCTGGTTTTCTGAGCTGTAAAGTGGAGACAATAGTAGCTACCTAACAAGGGGATAATGTCCACCACCTCATAAGAATGCTGTCGGAACTCAGTGTGTACTACCTAGTGTAGCATCTGGCTCCCGGTAGACACTTAATCCAACTTCTTGACTAAACAATCTGTGGACAAATCTGGGGGACCATGACATTTTTTTTCACATGGCTTGCTAAGTATATGCTATGCATTCCATTTATGGCTGTATTCTGAAGTAACCTTAACTGTAACCAAGTTTTATATGAAGGCAACAGCACAGTAAGACTTAAAGCTACATAACAAAGATGCCAATCTGCTCAAAACATCCCCCATTGGCTTACCATAATGTCAAAAAAAAAAAAAAAAAATCCCACAGTTGCCTGCCTAGAAATCTTTTTGTTTTGCAAATATACTCAGGAATGTAAATTATTAAACTGTGATTGATATGTTAATGTTAAGAAATAATGCAAAATAATCTCAGAGTTTGAAGATAACCCTAAATATAGGTGGACCACATAACCTCCTTTGCTTAAGATAGTTCCAGTTTATGCCTATTTTTTGGGCACAATTGTTAATAGTACTCCTTTTCACTCTGGTCTGGTTTTGAATGGTAAATTTATGGCTACCCTACCTAAAGACATTTGTCCGATTTCTATCTCATGCTTGAGATCTTTCTGCTATGTCCCTTTCATGTGGCTATCAATTGGCTTAAACTATTTTTCTGACAAGGAACTTACTACCTCTTGAGGCAGCCAAGTATACTGTGGTTTGGTTCTGATAGATCTTCCTTAAAATAAACCAAATTAGGTCTAGTTTTTTGCTTCCACCCACTGGTTCTCACTATACCCTAGGGTTATACAGAACAAGTGTAATGCTTCTCCCACATGACAGCCCTTCAAATATTTGAAGACAGCAATCATGTCCTGCCTGAGGGTGTTCATTTCCTGGATATGCGTCCTCACTGCTTAGTTCGATTTTTGCCCATATAACTTAGCAAAAAATTTTATAACCAATCTGATTTTTCTCTGAATGCATTACAGTTTATCTTTATCCCTATCTAAGTGAATTGCCCAGAACACAACAACATAATACAATTGTGGATTGACTAATATCAAGAAAAACAAGACTGGAACCACTGTCTTGGGTATTTTGCTTCTAGGAACAAAACCGAAAATTTAGTAGTTGTTCTGCTCACCACCTTAAACTATGTTTTGTTTTCTTTTGTTTTTCCCAGAACTTATTTTCTAAAAACAAAGGCATGTTTTCCTCATTCCAGTACTTATGCCATTGCATTTTAATATTCAGAGTGCAGCATGAAGAGTGACCTCCAAAGAAATAGAGCATGGTACAAACACAATTGTTTAGGAGAGAACTACTGTCACTTCAGGTTCTTATCCAGGAGGGGAGGTTCTGGATGTTGTCTTCAAGGACTGGAGTGTAGTAGAAGAACCAAAGCCAAGAGAGTAGAGGAATCTTGATGTGGGAGACATTATTAACACAGCAATACTTCTGATATCTTCCCTTTCCTGGACTAATGGAAGATTAAATTTCATAGCTCCCTATGCCATTGAGCAGGGTCATATGACTAGTGATGGCCAACGGGTTTCGACAACAGTGATGAGTATCACTTATAAGTTGATGGACCAAAGTGGAGGTATATAATTTTCCATGCTTCCTTATGGTGCCAAGGGTAATTCCGAAGCTACATTTTGAAAGGAAGTATTAGAATATTAACATAGCCTGAAACACTTAACTACCACGTGGGGAGAGCTGCCATGGGGTGCCATCAATTTTTACACTTTTAAAGCCTACACTGACTGTATACTTCACAGGGAAGTCTTAATCTATAAACATTGAAGAAATAGTTAAGAAATGATTCTTCACTTCCATTTAATAATCACTTACTATAGGGTAAGCACCGTGGTGAGCACTAGATTTTCTCATTTTGTCTTTCCAATGGTCCCATGAGTTAGTATGGGCTTTAATGTACAGATGAAGAATAGAGATGAAGTTATTTCTCAAGGTGTTAGATGGTTAGTTAGTTAGTTTGTTTGTTTAAGATTTTATTTATTTGAGAGAGAGAGAGCACAAATGCAGGGAGGGCAGAGGGAGAAGCAGGCTGCCCGCTGAGTACGGAGTCTGCCACAGGGCTCTATCCCAAGGACCCCAAGATCATGGCCTGAGCCAAAGTCAGATGCTTAACTGACTGAGCCACCCAGGTACTCCGCTGGTTAGTTTTTTTATTATGGGTTTTATGGTTTCAGGTCTGTGTTATTGCTACTTCACTAGGTTTCTTTTACTATGCATATCTAAGTATTTAATTTTGGTGTACCTGTTGTCAAGTGAAAAATTATTATTCTAAGTTTAAAAGAAAATACTTTAATAATTCATTCAACTATTCAACCTTTCTTTCAATAAGCTTTTATTAAGCAAGGATTTTCAACCAAGTGCAGGTATTAGTTATTAAATTGATTAAGACAGGCCCCTGGCCTCCCACTGCTCTCCTTACTCCCTTCCCCTTGCTTTTTATTACGGGAGAATTCTTCCCTATTCTTAATATTTCCTTCCAGTGAAAAAAGTTCCATTAGTGTAAGTCTGGGTCTCTAACATTTTACTTGCCATGTCTCTGGGGAGGGGGAATGATTTCACTGATTAGCTAATTTGGGAAAAATAGCTAAAATTTCAGACTAATTCCACCTTTCTTCTTTCGAGGGGATCTGACTTCTGTAGCTCAGTTTCTTCTCTGCTGTTTTTTACTGAATTTCTCTTCTGTGAAAATTTCCCTTCTGTGAAAAAGGAAGACCTGCTTCAGCCGAATGTTGACTGTGCCAGAGTTAGCAAATCACTCTAATTTCGGAGATCAGTGACCAAGTCCATTTGGTGTTCACATTAGTCAAACTTCTCCAACATAATGTCTTCCAATACTAAAAGTGGTATATTTGCCTCTCTATTAGTTTCCTGTTAATGTGTAACAAATCACTACAAACACAGAGATGGAAAGCACACACATTCATTCTCTCATGGTTTCTGCAAGTGAGATGTCTGCTTAGGATCCCACTAGACCAAAATCCAGATGTTAGCCTGCATCATGGTTCTCATCTGTGCTTGGAGTGCTCACTCCTGTTAACTGCTTGTAGGGAAAATTTGTTTCCTTGCTGCTATAGGACTGAGGACCCCATTTCCTTGATGGCTTCCTACTGGGTGCTGCTCTCAGCTCATATAGGCTGTCCACATTCCTTGATACATGACCCCTCCATCTTCAAGCCAGCAATGGCAAATCAAATCCTTCTTCTACTTTCAATGTCTGACTTCTGTGACAAGCCAGAACAAAACTTTTTGCTTTCACAGGGCTCATTTGATTATGTCTGGCCTACCTAGATAATCCCCCTATTTTAAGGTCAACTGTGCCATATAACAAAATGTAGTCATGGGAATAAAATCCATCATATTCACAGTCCCAGGGATTATGCAGTACATGTACACTATGGAAAGGGAGTATAGAAGATCTTACCGGCCATCTTAGAATTCTGCCCACTAGAGCCTCCATCTTGATTTTTCACTTTATCTTTCCAATGGTCCAGAAGCGATAGAAGAGGGATAGATTTGTTTATCAAAGACCTTTCAATGTTTCAATAGTTTCTTTCTTCCTTTATTTCAGGGGTGTGTGTGTGTGTGTGTGTGATCTCTTTGATGACAGAAAACAAAAGATAAGAGAAATTGGGAACACATGCATAAAATATGCACACCACATACACAGACACAGACAGACACACACACACACACACACACACACACACTGCTTTCTATCTGGTATTCTAGTTTCTAGGAGAGAAAATCCTAAAGGTTAATAAGTACTGAAGCAGTGGGTAGGAGCGGAGAGAAGTCGGAGGAGAGTCACAGAGTGATTTTTTTTTTATTTAGAGTGTCAGCCTTCTCTTTCCTTTCTTTTTGGCATTAGAATCAAGTGATCATCCAAGAAGCATTAGCTAGTGTGTCTGGCTCCTCCTGTAAGCCTGGAGACTCAGTTCACTGTTGCTTATTAGATTCCTTACCACGATGTTTACTGTGACTCTTTTCACTCAGAATCTGGCTTCAAGAAATTGTTCAGAGTTTTCTATGGATTAAATTCTTGAGATTTAAGGAACTTGCAAATGAATCCTTTCATATTATCTCTATTTTTATTATATTTCAAGTTCCCGACTTAAAAGAAAGTACACTAAATTATGTACAAGCTATGAGTTTAGACCTGGCAGGTTAGTTAAGGAAAGGCCATGATTTATTTCACTGACAGGGTCCATAATAGATGGCTGGAACTCCTCAAGAACAAGTCTCCCAGAATCTCTAGGATCTTCTTAGTATAGTCTCATTTTGCATATAAAAAAGTTGGCAAAATACCTTGTGGCTAGCCAGAAGTAAGACAAGACAATGATGAATCAAAATACATTTTGTTTTGTAATGACTTTGCTGTTCACTGGAAGAAAGCAGCATTTTAATAATTGAATTGAATATGAATACTAATTGTTATATAAAATGCTTAAGATGAAGTTTAAATAAGAACAGAATCATCTTTGCTTATGACATGCAAACTATCCATTCACCTAAACTTGTATGACCAACGAGGTACTATCTAAAGATATTCACATCTATTTATGGTTGGTGTTGCTGGTTGGAGAGAGATTTGATAGTCAACATGATTTTCCTCTATCATTTAAGCCCATGGTTTAATAAATGATGACATTAGATGACCAAAATATATGATTTTTCTCTAAAAACATTCATATAAGAAAAATTGAATGATATTGGGAAAGCAACTGGAAATATACCAATGGAGCTCATCATAGTTTCAGACACCTCCTACTTCAGGGCTAGTGAAGCAGCAGCACCCATGATAACTGAACTGCCTACCCACACCAGTAGTGAGTTGGAAAATCACCTTCCAGGACGAGTGGCATATTTGATAATGCAGCCATAAAATCAAAGCAAACATTGAGGGCCTTTTCTTTCAGACTTGTTGAAAAGAAATGGAGACTTGCTCTCTTTTTCATGGACTCTGGGCTGATGTTTAGGGATCGCAGTGATTTCAGCCAACAGAATCTTGTCAAAATTCCTGGATTGCTTCTTCATGGCTATGACTCCTCATGCCGTGCAATGCTGGTCATGCTGCAGTACAAAGCGTGACAAGCTTCCCACCGACAGCAGGGTAGTAGTGGAGCACTGGCTTCACTCCAGTATTAACACGATCATTTCTGGGACCACAGGGAAATTGTACTACCTCTTTATGCTGAATGAAGTGTCTTAAACAGGCATTTAATTTATTCATTGTAACAGTTGCTTTTGTTGAATAAATACCAACTGCTTATTAAAAACCTATTTATTGAAGATGAGCAGCTATATCATAGACACATATCAAATTTATGGTTACTAAATCTCACTTAATATGCTTTGAATATTCTATTGGTCTTTAACATACTGTACCAAGATGACTGTATTTATTCTAACCCTTCAAATAAAAATAGCTGCTATTGAATAAATATGGATTTTTTTTCCCTCTCAGGCTTATTTACACAATGTTAAAAACTATGCAATAGTTACCTACTCTATCTTATTCTTAGTGGTTAAATTTTCAATAAATGTGTTTTTAATATTCAATTGATTTATAATCAACAGGGATTAAGTATCTTGTTAAAACCAAATTAAAAGCGTGAGATATTTATGACATTCATTGTAATATGTTACCCAAAATTCCTCTTAATCTCTTTGTAGCTCTCCTGGGAAGAAGCTAAAATTCTGTTATCAGAAAAAGGATTAGTTATTTCGTTCCAGAACAAAAACGTGTGAAAGAGCTAAACTCTCTGGTCAGTGATTCAGTTGCCAAATCGGTAGCTAGAATCTTCACCCAAGAAAGAGCAAATGAGACAGTTTTGTCTTTTTCAAATATTCCATATTCTCTCATTCAAGAAGCTGACAGCAATTCTCCATGCCTCCAGTGTACTGATAAATAATTGAATTGGGTCGTTTCCAAGAGGCAACACTGGTATTTTATTATTATTATTATTTTGCACTATTGGCTAGGACATGAGGATAGACTCTCTATGCTAAGTTTGATAGGGATTTTCATGCGACAGATGACATTTCTAGGCCTTACATGCTGAGAAGAGGCTGCCTAAGATGTGGCCTTCTTATGCCTTCCCATAGGCTATGCATTGAGACATCTATAATCTGAATTGTTTTCAACTGATTTCTTGCATTTACTGATTAATAAAAATGCTGGGTATGTATTTCTGTTTCTTCTTCTTCTTCTTCTTTTCTTTTTAAATCTGTCTTTCTGGCTTCCTATTGAAAACAGAGTTGTAAGAACAAGCAACATAATTTATAAACATAGGATATATAGATTGCAGCTTTTGGAATCCATGTTATCTCTTTTGGAAGTGTTTTAAGATCTCAAGAAATGAACTTCTTTTCAAAATTGGAATTCTAAAAGTAGAAAGTGGAATTCAATTACTAACAGGAAACAGGATATTTAGGGAAGAATAATCAAGTTAGCATACCGTCCTATCTAACTGCCATAATAACTCCAGCGAAGGTAACTACCTCCCACTGGGCATTAGGATATTTTTATGAGGTCATTCAACAATATAGATATTATACATATTGCTCCAAATGCTTCCAATACAATTTATTTTATTGCTGTGAGATTTGATTGGAATCTTTTGTAAAAGTCATGAAAAGCCCATTATGATATTTTTCTTTATTCTTCTGACTCTCTTGATTATTATCTTCTTTAGACAGCAGCCAGGCATGTAGTTAGCATTGTCGAGGGACTTGAGCTTTTTCCTGGCAAACCATTTTACAAAGGTCAACAGAGCAAGAGATTAGCCCCAACTGGTTAGATAGAAGCTAACCTAGGCACTTCAAAGGAACCAACAACCTTTTTTGCTCTTTGTGAATTCAGTTATAATCAATGGGATGTAAAGATTACATTCATTCCTGCTTCCAGTCACACACCCCTTTTTCTTTGCATTAGTATTGATTTAGCTATGAGCCTATTTAACCATTAAAGGCATTACTTTATTCCTAAACCCTGCATTTAAAGGAATCTAGAGTGTTCTTTTAAGAACTAAGAGAACAGATGGGTCTACCTCTCTTAAGTTATATTGGATTGGATTCCTGTTGGGAAAACCATCATCAGGTAGCTATTTATGCACATGGGGGAATTGTCTGATAGTGATTTTGACAAGCAGGATTGCTGTTTCAATTTTGTGATAATAATTGTAACATAAATAATAATATAGTTATTAATTATGTGAACCAGTTCTTGTCATAAGCCTGTAAGGTACTTTATGTCATTTAATCCTCAGAATAAAACAGTTGTATCCCATTTTATTAATAAGAAAATTGGAACTTACACCAATTAAGTAGCTTATGCAAAATCACACCACTCTTCAGTATTGACCCTGACATTAGAATCCAAATCTATGTGAAGCCAAAGCTAATATTATAAGCTTATGTTATACTATTACCAATACTTTAAAATACTTATTAGTTTTCAGAAAATCTGGTTGATTTCATATGATAATAAAAGTTTTTGAAGACCACTTTTCTGCTTTTGCGCTCATTGTCTTATAGTAATTTAGCCTTTGTCCAGCTTCCTTTGAAGCACTGACGAGCTAGAATTACCTACCTAATTATATTCACCTCCAGTCATATTTAACATGGCAGAAATCCGTGTGAGATAGCGTTTATTACATTAGGTGAGAACACAATTATTTGTTTCTCCATTACTATGTCTGTTTTTGTTTGTTTCCCCGGTACCTAAATGTGCACCTGAAATAACACAAAAATTTGCTCAAATGTTTATGGAAGGAAGGAAGGAAAGAAGGCAGGCAGGCAGGCAGAAAGGAAGGAAGGAAGGAAGGAAAGAAGGGAGGAAGGGAAGGAGGAAGGGAAGAAGGAAGGAAGGAGGAAAGGAGGAGGGTAGGAAGGGAGGAAAGGAGGAAAGAAAAGGATTAGAAGAGGGGCAGAGGAAAGAGGAAAAAGAGGCAAAAGAATCTGGGGGATAATGTTGCACCCTGGAGTGTGCTTTAGCTCTTGAATGTCTTTCTTTGAATTTGTGACTTGGCTATGTCTACTTGGCTTTATTATTATGTGTAAAAAAAAAAAAAATTAGTGAAAACAGATTTTTAAAATAAAAATAAGTTACTGTCTCATGCCAAATATGTCTTTGACATTGCCAGAGAAACACATTAAGAGCTAATTTCTTTTAATTGAATATTTATTCCCTACTTGGCACAAATCCATTTACTAATAGGTCTGATAATTGCATGGATGCCTGTGTTAAATTTACATGAATAGCTCCATTGTTGGAAAACAAATTGACCAAGTATCCACCAGACTGTCTTATCCAATACTTCATGGTAATTTTGAAGAGATACCATAAGAGACAGTGAAACAATGAAACAGTCCTTTATTAACAATAAGATTTTTGTATCAAATGCAAGTAAATGAAGAACACGAACTAGGTAAGAAGTCCTTTTTATGTTTTGGGCAAATTAGAAGTTCTGAAGCAAAGAGATGGGTAATACAGAGGGCAAGAATTTACTTGGAACGTATATATATCACTCAAAGTTTCACAAGTCATCTACTAGAATTGATAATCTTTTTCTTCTTTTCTCTGAACCAGATGGCCCCTCCTTAATTAATATAAACGCACGGTTCCAAAGAGTTCATTGCCGTCTCCCCGCGGCCCAGCTGCGCCACAAATGATTCTTACTTCTGGGAGAATATATTGTCTTCCTGCTATCACCAGAATTTTCTGAACAACCTTCCTTGAAACTCTGTCTCCTTCTTTTTCTTAGTCTAATTATCTTTCAAAAATAATCAGAATTGTAATTTAAATATTGCAGTACATAATTAACCACACTGGTTGACAGAGAATGAGAAACTGTGGCTCTAGGCAAGCATCAAAATTAATATGTACAATTGGGAATACATCTTGTAGCGTAGGAATGTCATCTGGCTAGTACGCAGCGAGGAGCAGAGCTGAACAGCCGGGACCTCCTCTGACCATGCCTCTGCCTTGGGTAAGGTTGATGAAATCCCAGGCACCCTCAGCCTGCTCTTGCTTTCTTCCAGTGCTTTGTTTTTCGAGGTGAAATTTAACTGCAGCTCCCCAGTGACCACCTCTTTCATCCTCTTAGAAGGCTCTGGTTCCTTTCAAGTGTCGGCATTTGTGGGTATTTATTGCCGTTATTGTTTCTGATTTAGTCTCATGGCCAGTTGTAAAGAGTTCTTGGTCTGGTTCTCTCTGAGGTATGGTCTCAAGAGGTGGCTTAGCTGGGACCCCTGGGCTTTCAGAACCTGGAGAGGAGGACAGGGGGGCGAGGGGATGCGAATACATGGTAATTGGGTCTCTGGGCTGCACAGCCAAGAATCATCTTAAAGCGGCCCAGTTGTGAGCTGAAGCCACACCTTGTTGACTCTCAGAGAACAAGGAGCCACGTGCCCCGAGCACAGCCAAGGGGTTATCTCTGGGTTTTGCCCAAAACTGGACATATGGAGATTTCTGTGATGCTGGTTTTCAGTACCATCCAGCTGGAGGACATGTACCAGGGCTATGCCAAAATGATGCTTCCAGATCAGTTGTCACCGGGACTTGTCCTCTGAAATGAGCGCTAAAGGAAAAAATATACCATTACTTCTTCATCTGTTAAGAGAGCAAAAAGCAAGGACAGGCTGCAGCCCGGTTTACCAAAAGAAGCAAAAGGAATCGGCTGAACTAAAAGCTGAAAAAAAGAGGAAAATAAAACAAGGAAAAAAATAGAAAATTAGTGATGATTTGACAATCAAGCAAAGCCTTTTGGTTGGCTTCATGGTGAACTTTGTGAACTTTAGAATAACCTTTCGCCCCACTTGCAGCTTCCCTGCGGATACAGCGTGCTCATTCTCCTGCTTTCTATCCTTTCTGGTTGTTGTTGTTATTTTGTTATTCCCTTGGGTTCCATTGCTGTTGTTGGCTTTTTTTTTTTCCCCCCTCAAGAAAGGGCATAACGTAATGGATCCATTCACCAAATTTTTTAATTGGGTCCATTGCTTCTGCCATGAGGGGAGAGCTGAATGCTGGGATTTTTCTTTGGAATCCTGTGCACCTTTATCGAGAATGATAGAAAGATAATGTCTCTGGCAACTATGTTCTAATAAGGTCTTCCCCTTAATGACCTTAGAAAGTAAATTAGAAAACATGGCTATAGCTGGTGTTTCTTGATTGGGTCCATTTGTCTTGCCCAGAGAGTGTAAATGCTAGCCAGCATTGTTCAATTGCATGCCAACTTCTTCCTTAGCAATTGAATATTTTTATGTAGATTTCACTTTAAACTGCATAGGAATGTGGATGGCTGCATCTGACTGTGCCCAAGTTTGATAACAAGCTAAGCTGACAATGGAAACAACCATTTGTTACATTTGCCTTTGATTGCAAGTGGCACTAAATATCTCTTTTCTTCCAATATTTTCTCAAAATTAAGATTTATTTGTTTAGTACTCAGAAAACACTCATTTATCCTTGTTTTTTTTAAACAGATGCAATTATAATAGATGACTATTTTTCCAGTATTTAGCAACCAATTTTACAGACAATTAAATTATGCTAACAAGAAGATTAATCAACTTTTAATGTGAAACTGTATTGTTGATTTCATTGTATATGTATTTTATGCTACTATCAAATATGCCAACTAGAAGTTTGTGTATATTAAAATACCTGTACCCGCTTGCACCCATGGCTATTAAACAATTAACCCACTTTTCATGGGTAATCAACCCACAATAATTTGGTTTGGGTGTTCATTACCCAGATTAATTCAAATAAAAAAGACACAGTGAGGCAGAAATTGGATAAGTGGATACTATCTAATCCCAATTGTCTTAATTTTCCATAGGGATGGCTGAATTGGAATTTGACAAAATACCTTTCTTTATCACAACCCCCCTAATCAAATACAATGTGATTTTTCTCTATTTCTTAAAATTCTTAAGGACTGAGGTTATAACCCCTCCAAATAATAACTCTACACAATTAAAAATTATTTCTATTTACATATGTATATGTATAATACACGAACGGATAAATTCAAGGCATGTATTGGAGGTTTCTTAAAGTTATAATTAATCAATTTTAGATTCTTAACAAAATTATGAATTCTAGCAGTGATGTTCAGTTTTTCCAATTTTCTTTATAGCTCCCAGCTACTGTCAGTTAATCAGTGGCCAAAAAACTAAAAGGAAATATGTGTCATCTCAGGGTATTAGGTCCATTTTATGATTTAACTCCTCTCAAAAGGTCAACACATCTGCATTGTCTGATAATAATAAATACGTAGGAAGATTGAGTATTTACATATATTTGGATCTACCTATATGTAATTTATAATTAAAAATAACCTAAATATCCAACGCTAAGAGAACTTTAAATAAATTTCAGTATGTCCGTATAATGCAAGCACTCATTTAAAGTAATGTTTATGAAAACTATTTAACAACATGGATAATGCTTATATGTTATGCCAGTGGTTCTCAACCCAGGCTACACTTTACAATCAACTAGGGAGCACTTAAAAAAAATAAGTATGACTAACCCCACCTCTAGGGATTCTGATTTAATTGGTCTTGAGTGCAATCTGAGCATGAGTGTACTTTAAAATGTCAGCAGATTGTTATTTTCCATAATAACGAGGATGCCAAGTTGTAAATAAAGTATAATTAAACTATGTTAAAGATCTCCCAAATCTTGTTGAGAGTGAGAAGGAGATTAAAAAAAGAAATGATTTCAAATAATATGTTGTTGGGATTGAGTGATATGACTTCGGATAATACTTACTTTACATCTCGATATATTTAAATACTTTGTATACTTTTTTTAATACTTTGTATACTTTTGATGAGTTTATATTTATTTTAAATGAAATTAAAGACACATAGTATTCAAAATACACATTTTAGAAAGCAAAATCTGAGATGCATACTTAGGACAAATTCATTGGCAATATACTGGCATAAAGATTTATTAGATGCTATAATCTTCCTTCCACATATGCACAAAGACAAACACAATCTCTTGTATTTAGACCATGAATTCACACATGGAAATGTGATGTTATGCTTTGAAGTACTGAGCTTTTCCAATTCACGTGTCTTCTGGTCAGAATACAGGAACCCACATATAAGTGAACATGACATGAATAAGTAGAAAAACACAGGTGGGTCAGCAAGTAAATGATTTTCAATCCCGAGCCATTCTACCTGGAATGAATGTCATAGAATAAGACACAGGAAGCAATCCCAGGAAAAGAGTTTCTGAGAAACATGAGGAGAGTCTTAGGATAGCAAACAAACTAAATCCTTTCTCTCCCACCTTGAATTAGAAATATTTATAAAGCCTTTCCCATAATAGTAGTATAATACAGATACATAAATATTAGGTACATGCCATTAATATTATGTTCTGTAACCACAGTTAAGTCTTCTGGGTTTTGTATAATCATTTTAGAGATTTTTATTTATTTATTTGACAGAGAGAGAGAGATCACAAGTAGGCAGAGAGGCAGGCAGAGAGAGAGGGGGAACCAGGCTTCCCGCTGAGCAGAGAGCCCGATGCAGGGCTCAATCCCAGGACCCTGAGATCGTGACCTGAGCTGAAGGCAGAGGCTTAACCCACTGAGCCACCCAGGCATCCCGTGTATAATCATTTTTAAAAATAAAGCTTTTATGTTATCATAATGGTTAATTTTATGTGTCAGCTTGCCTGGGTCATGGAGTGCCCAGACATTTGGTCAAACATTATTCTGGGTGTGCTTCTGAGGATGTTTCTGGATGAGATTAACATCTGATGGGTAGACTGAGTAAAGAAGATTGCCCTCCCTAGCCTAAGTCTCCAGTAATTAAAGACTTGAATGGATCAAAAAGCCTGAGTAAGAGGAAACTCTTCCTGCCTGCCTACTTAGAGGTGCAACACTGGTCTTTTTGGGCCTCAGGACTCGGTTGTGTAACCTACCAGCTTTTGGACTTGAATTATACCACGGACTCTCCTGGTTCTCAGGCCTTCAGACTCTGACAAACTACACAGCAGCTCTCTTGGATGTCCAGCTTATGGACTGCACTTCTGAGGTCTTCTCACTTCCATAATTATGTGAGTCAATTCCTTATAATAAATCTATTCGTTGGGGGGTCCTGGGTGGCTCAGTGGGTTAAAGCCTCTGCCTTCAGCTCAGGTCATGATCTCAGAGTCCTGGGATCGAGGCCCACATCAGGCTCTCTACTCAGCAGGGAGCTTGCTTCCCCCTCTCTCTCTGCCTGCCTCTCTGCCTACTTGTGATCTCTCTCTCTCTCTGTCAAATAAA
>CM052900.1:107363147-107391942 GCA_028534135.1 Potos flavus | reverse complement strand
CTCTCTGTCAAATAAATAAATAAAATCTTTAAAAAAAATAAATCTATTCGTTGGTTCTCCTATTAGTTCTGCTTCTGTGGAGAACTACAGACTAATAACTAATATACTTATTATGGCTATGCAAAAATCATTTACCACCTAACTAAAGAGTATAATTAGATTTCAGTTTAGTCCTCTGGTTTAAATATTACTAACCTTAGGCATCTTTAAAGAGACTATTTAAAATATTCATCCTGTAACATTTTGGCCAGGTCTGGTACATAGCTGTGATCCTAATGAATTTGTTTTGCAGCATTAGTGAGCTAGACTCCTTGATTTGGAATCCAGTATCTCCAAGTTTTAGATATCCTTATTTGTTTTCATGCAATAAATTCTCCAAGAACTTCTATAATTTTCTTGAGGGTGATGTTTTGGTTGCAACACGTTTTTTGTTTGCTTGTTTTAAGAGAAAAATGTCTTTTCTGTACTCACCTTCTTGAAATATAATTTTTTCTGAATACACAATGAGAGGTTGAATTTTTCATCTTCTTGCGACTGTGAAGACATTCCTCTATTGCCTTTGGCTACCTAAATTGCTACTTTTGTAATTCTGCCGTCCAATTGCTTTTCCTTTATTTTGATCTCAGAAAGTTTTTAGATATTTGGGGGTAGAGGGCAAGAACTATTCTATGGTTTTACTACAATGAGTGTAAGTTTGAATTTGCTTTTTATTTGTACTGCTTGGAATTCGTTGTGATTCTCAAAATTTAGAATTGATTTCTTCATCCTGAATAATTCTCATTTGTTAACTTTTTTCCTTTTTTTAAAAAATTAACTTTTTGAACATTGCCTCTCCTATGTTCTCTTTCTTCTTTCATTCTGTGAATTTGGCTACCAATATATTATGCCTTCAGACTCTCTTCTTTTTGTTACTTCTTATAATACCTTTTTCATGTTTTCCATCAACTTGATTCAGTCCACTGCATTCTTAGTGATTTTTTTTTTATTTCAGCTACATTTCCTGGTCACCAATTCTCTAGCCAACTCTGATTTTTAACTTCAATGATTATATATTTCATTTCCAGTAGTTTGTTTGTTTGTTTTTGGACCTTGAACATTTTCAATAGTCTCTTATTCCTTGCTCATCTTTGAAGTCCATCATTTATTTCTTTGAAAGTTTTTTTGTATACACTTTATATTTTGTTTTTGATGACTCCAATATCTAAAGGGCTTGAGGATGTAAATCTAATACTAATTGTTTCTGGTCTCAATATTTTTCTCACTCATGGTGGCTCATTTCCTTGTGTATTTGATTTTTTTTTTTCCCTATCGTGCGCCTATATTTACCAGGACTTAATCTGTGTATATCCCAAGAAGCCTAATTTGAGAATCTTCTTTCCTGCGTGGAATTGTGTTTTTTCCTTTGTTTGTTTCTTTGTTTCTATCTTTCTTTCTTTTTTTCCTTTTTTTAGTTTCAGGTATAGAATTTAGTGTGTGTTTCAATCGGGCATTGACAGCCTATTTTTTTTTTTTTTTTTTGACAGCCTACTTTAAATCAATTTCTTCTCTCGGAGTTTCTCTGTCATCTTTCTCTGGTTGCCATAATATATAGACTTACCTGAAGCGAGCCTGTAATCATCTAATTCTCAGAGTAGGCTATTAGGGCTGTTGTTATGGTTACTTTCCCACCTGTTACTGCAGCAGACAGACAGGCCTCTTCTAGGGTTTTCCTTGCCACAGACAGGACGATGTTTTTAGTACCCATATCTTAACTGAGAAGGGGACTCTAATGAGGTAAACATGTCAAGGAGAGGGACATCTTCACTTTCACCCTCCTTCCCCCATGTTTTGGAGATCAAAGTCCCATCTGCTTTTTCCCACCTACTGCTTGCCGTTTAACACCCAGCCCTAAGTCCTGGGATCCATTTTTGCCGTGAAGTAGTCCAGTCAGTATTTATTTATCCCTCTGGCTTCAGAATGGCTTCTGCTACATTATTTTTTAGTCCCTGGGCAATTTCTTTTCTTATTTTGAAATTAGTACATTTAAAGTAAATTGGTAATAATATACTAGTAGCTAAGTGTTTTGCAGATGGAGGGTTTTTCAGATGATCTATGTACCAGAATGGTACCATATGGAACTATTAGTAGTATTTCTACACATGAGTGGTCTTAGAACAAGTCTAATTCTCCTTTACAAAATAAAACCTCTCATGTATTTGAAAATAGTTACTGAAATGGATCCCCTTGTTTCTTATTTTTTTCAGTCAGTTAAACTTCCTTCTGATCTATTACATTTTTTCCCATTGGACATTATTTCAGATCCACTCAACATATTGACCTATTGCCTCAGAGTGTGTTTCAGTTGGCTCTATGAACCAAGAACTGAAAAAATGCTATAGGTAGGTAGGGGGAAGCACAGAGCAGAACATTATCATCACCTTTTTCAAACTTTTTCATTAATATAGTTTAAAAGTAAATTTGCCTCTTTTGTACAGAAACAGAACAATTCTCTTGTGCTTGTGGTCTCTTAAATCCCTACGTCCTTTTTAGAGTTTTGCTAAGCCATACTTCCCAATCCCAAACTTGTAGAGTGGTTTTTACTAAGATGAACACCAGAAATTGATATTTGCCTTTATTAATTTTCTTCTTCTTAGGTTAAACTCATTATCTCAGCCTCATGGGTTCTCTTAAGGTCTAACTTATCTGTGGTCTTTCCTGACTTTGAAGGATGTACAGTTAGTCAATATATATATTTTCTACTCCCCACAAGTTTTCCTCAGTTAAATTTCATAAATATATATCAACATATTTTTTATTGCAAATTTTAAGCCCCTACCACCACAGATATTTCTAAAGCCTGTGTGTGTTTCATCTTGGCTATAGAATATTAAAGATAAAGTTGTTAAACCAAGGTGGAGATTTAGGTCTCAGAATATAAAAGTATAAGAAATAAGATATGCATATAAATGTAAACACTGCAGGCTGGATTAAAATGCAAATTCACTTTAAATTTTATAACTGCACACAAATATGTGCTGGGTTGGGTGGTTAAAAATTTATTTAATTACTTCTCACATACATTTAAAATGTCTTTGAAAAATACGACACAACACCGAGGATAGGATTTGCAGAAAATTCGCTTCATCTCTAACAACTTTTGTCAAAACATTCTTTTCCCTCATTACCTTAATTAATTTGGTCACTAATTTTACCACATGAATTATAGAAGAAAATTTAAACCAAAACACAATTCATTTTAGTTGCATATACTAAAATAACTTTAAAAGGAGAATCTTACTCATTCCCCAATTCCACCAGTATTTATTATCTGCTCTATTTGTGACACTATTCTAAGTGCTGAAGATAAAACAGTCAAATCCCTGCCCTCATGGGGCTTAATCGGAAGGCAGATTTAAAGAAGAGAAAAACAATGACATAATTGAATAAGTAATAAAATTAAAAAATGAAAATTCAATATGTCAGATTAGGGGAAGTACTATGAGGAAAGAATGATAGCGATAAGTCCTGTGTTTGAGGAATAGGGACTATGATTCTAAATTGGTTGGTCGGGAAAGGCTTCAGTGAAGAAAAATGACATTTGAGCAGAGCCATAATGTATACTTTACATGGGGAAACACAAAATATAAAAAGTCTTAAGGCATGACAATATATGGAGTGCTCCAGGGCATCTGAAATAGAGTAAGGGGGAGATTTTAACAGCATGAAGTTGAAATGGAAAAAGTGGAAAATGGCCAGTTCTGGCTATATGATGAAGGTAAAACAAAAGGAATTCGTTGTCAGATTGGATTTAGCATGTGAATGAAAGAGGGATCTGCTGGGAATGGCCAGCCATCCTTGCATGGAGGATGAAAGATTATTCCAAACTTTGCTGTGAAAGAGAGGAGAAGGCAAGGGGGTCAATGCTCAGTGATGAACGCGCTTTGCTCTCCTTTGCTCCTGCTTTTATTGGTCCTTCAGGATAATCACAAATCCTTATCACTGTTTCTCATGTAGGTGATGTGTGACAAGAGGTCTTGCAGAAACTGGGAGGATATGCTAATCTGAGGTTTTACTAAACATAGCCTAAAGGATAATGCATACGACTCTTAGATCACAGAGCAGCTGTTTGGGCTAAGGAAGCTTTGGGAAGGCAGCTCTCTGCAGCATTCCAAAGACCTACGCCCTTCTCCGAAAACTTCCCTGCCCCCAGCAGCCTCAGTGTGAGATTTTAGCAAGCCAGGTATTATGGCTGATTTCATGCTCTACGTGAACCTCAACAGGGATCAATGATGAAACCAAAGTTTTTGGTCTGAGCATCTGTAATTAGGGAGTGATTGATCATTCACTGGGATGGGAAAGACTAGGAGGCAATCATGCTTGCTAGAGAAGGATCGAGAGTTTATTTTAGACATGCTGAGTTTGACATGCCTGTTAATCACCAAGCAGAGATATCTAGTGGGAAGAATATCTAAGTTGGAAGTTCAGGTGACTCAGTTTTCTATTGCTACCTAACAAACTACCCAAAACTTAGTGACTTAAAACAATGATTTATTATTATTTCTCACAATTCTGTGGGTTGACTGGGCTCAGCTGAGTGGCTCTTGTTTTGGGTATGTCATGTGGTTGCAGTCAAACAGGGGCTGGGGCTGGAGCCATGTGAAGACCTGAATTAGCATGGGAAGAACCCGTTCACATAGTGCACTGTTGATGGTAGCTGTTAGCGAGTAGCTCATCCAGGGCTATTTACAGAGCATCTACCCATGGTCTTTAATCGTGGCTTTGGCTTGCATTATGGCTGAGTTCCAAGAAAGAGATCCAATCCAGAAGCAAGCACTTCAAAAACCCAAATGCAAGCTAAAGGACTTTTTATGACCTAGCCTTAGAAGTCACATGACCTCATTTCTGCTGTATTCTACTGGTCAAGAGTAAGTTACAGGGGCAGCCCCAATCCAAGGAGAGGGAAATAAACAAGAATGAGAAATCCAGTAGATTCAGGCCATTTTTAGAGGTTAGCTACCACAACTGGATATATAGATTTAGGCATCAAAAGTCATACAGGGGTGCCTGGGTGTCTCAGTGGGTTAAAGCCTCTGCCTTCGGCTCAGGTCATGATCTCAGGGTCCTGGGATGGAGCCCCACATCAGGTTCTCTGCTCAGCAGGGAGCCTGTTTTCCCCTCTCTCTCTGCCTGCCTCTGCCTACTTGCGATTTCTCTTCTCTCTGTCAAATAAAGAAATAAAATCTTAAAAAAAAAAGTCATATAGATGGCATTCAAAGCAATGAGATTTGATGAAGTCAGTTAGGGAGTAAGGATAGAGAAAAGAAGAGGATCCCAAACTGAGCTCTAGAGTGTTCTAAGATTTAGAGGTTGGGAAAAAGAGGGAGACAGAAAAAACAAAAAAACAAAAAACAACAACAAGATAAAGGATAGAGACATGGCAGAAAAATCAGGAGAGTTCAGTGATCTGGATGCTAAAGGAACAGAGGGAGCTGCCATTTATGGAAAATTCTGATGATCATTCAGTATGAAAAATGAGAATTGGCCACTCCAACATTAGAGTCATTGGTATAGTTTCAGTGGAATCACAAGAACAGAAGCTTGATTGCAGTGTTTTCATGAGACACATCAATGAGAAAAGCTGTAGGTAGCCAATATAGATAGCTTTTATGAGCATGCTTATAATACAAAGAAGGAGAAAAGTGAAGTATGTGGTAAGAGACCATAAAGTCAAAAGGTGTTTTTTTTTTTTAAAGACAAGAATGTGTTTATATGCTGACAGGAATGATCCAATGTAAAGGAAAAAACTGAGAATCTAAATTGGCCAAGGAGAATTGTTGGTTCTTTGTCCTTAAGTAGGTGAGAAGATACTAACAGAAGGACTGATGACTGATTTGTAGTGTGGTAAATTCATCCATAACAGTAAGAGGGAAGGCACGAAATATGGACACTGATGCCTATTAGAAGAGAGCTGAGGTAGTAGGATATTTAGAAATTCTCTTCTGTTTGCTGTTAGCTGTTATGTTCTCAGTGAAGTAGCCAGTGGGATCATCAACAGAGCAACAGAATACAGAAGGAGGTGTTAGAGTTTGAGCGGGAAATATGAAAGAGTTTTTAAAGAATGTGGGAAAGTATGTATGGAAAGTGGACTAAAGGAATGCAAGATGGCAAGGCTGCAGTGAGCCCTCACAGGAGGAGAATGATTGTGTATTTAAAATAACATCAATCCTATAATGTGATGTATAGGTATAGAGATTAGAGAGAGACAGAAAGAGAGACAGAGAGAGACACCCTCAGCCACACCTGAAGGTGGGTATTCACTCTTTAAGCAAAATAAATGGACAAACTTTTAGTCTCACATCAGAGGAAGGGAAAACTATGTTTACTATAAGAGTTGGATAGAGTAAACTTGATGATGAATTAAAAATAAAGTCTAAATATTTTGTTACTGTTATAACCTGTATTCTTAAAAACCCTCACAAGAGGATATGGACAAAGAACAACTGGAGATATATATATATATATATATATATATATATATATATATATATATATATATATATATCTTCTTTTTTTTAAAGTAAAGTTATTATGGTTAAGACTTTCAGCTTTTGCCTCAAACTATGAAATCTTAGATCCATGAATGGACTGCTAACTTTCTCTCTATTTAATGACTTATATGTAAGGGCAATTGCTTCAGAAGTATGCATGCTTAGAGATATAAACTGGATAAAATATATATAATTAAAAATATTTTTTAAGTACCCTATTGGAAGTAGTGAAAGAAGGTTCAAAAAGTTCTCAAAGTGTGGAAACATAGCATTAAGGGAACATTATAATGCAAATACACATAGCCATAGCAATTCTGAAAATGAGGTTCTTATTTGTTACTTTATTTATTTTGTCTGAATGGTTAGTGTCTATTATAATTTTTGGAGAGGAAGAAAAATTGAAAAAATTTACCACTTGTATTAAATACAATAATATATTTTTAGTGTTGAAAATTTGGAAAACACATACATTTTTAAAAGATTTTTATTAAGAAAAGATTTTTATTTATTTCTTTGAGAGAGAGAGAGTGTGCACAAGTGGTGAGGGGGCAGAGGGAGAGGGAGAAGTGGACTCCCCACTGAGCAAGAAGCCAGATGTAATGCAGGGCTCCATCCAGGGCCCTGAGATCATGACCTGAGCTGGAGCCAGATACTAAATGCTGAGACACCCATACACCCCTCTTCTGTATCTTCTGAATGAGGAAAACTTGATTGTTCAAGTGTAGTCTGCATGGGATCCCCTTGTCTATCTGTACTTATTAATTACAGTTGTCAATATGTTGGTTATGGAAGTTTATATATATATATGTACACACACATATATGCACACATAATGCTCTCTATGTACATGTGTGCATGTGTGTGTGTGTATGTATTTATATATATATAATGCATATATTTGCTGACCTCATATCAACAATGGATATATTGCCTTTTCTACCTAATTTTATATTATGTACACTTTTGTATATTCTTAGATGTTTTTGATGACATGGGATCATTAAATTTTATCTAATGGAAACAGTATAATTTACCTATCCAAGCCCTTATTTTTGGAAATTTGAGTTCATTCTAATTAGTATTATAAGTAACACTATGAACATCATTGTACATGAATATTTGAGTATATTCCTGATGATTTTTTAGAATGCAGTTTTATGATTATTTATGCTACTGATACACAATAAAAATTGTTTTCATTTAAAGAATGCCAATATATGCTTAAGAATATGTTACTTTTATATTACCACCTACTTATTTCTATTATTATCATATATTATCTAGCATGCTATTTAAGTAAGTATTTGCTAACTTCTTGGATGGTGACTGGCATGTAACTTTTTCAAATTTACATTCTGAACAGCTAATTTGATATTTATCATCTTTAGGCAACATTTGTCAATATTATTTTTGTTTTAAATAAGTTATATGGTCATGTCCTTTATAAGTGATTTAAATTTTATTACTTTGCTAAGAGTTGTGTATTTATTAACAGTATTAGCAATTTGCCCTTTGCTTCATTATGTATATTTTTTAGTTTTTCTTTTTACATATGTCTACACTGTGAACAAATACATCAGCTTTTTCCTGTTCATTGATTACATGTTTAGAAATTCCTCCATTATAACAGTAGGAAAACGATGAATTTATATAAAGTTACTGTCTCTTATTTGATTTACAGTATAACTACTTAGTTCAGCTGGAGTTTATTTTGATCTAAGAGAGGAAGTTAGTGTCTAACTTCTATTTCTTCTTTTTCTTCTCTTTCTCCTCTTCCTCCTTATTATTATTATTGTTATTTTTACCATGGATAGTTAGCCTGTAAGATGGCCCAGATGATCCTTATTATCTTCCAGGCATAAACAATCTTGTGGGTTTTAATCTCAAAGCTAGATCATTGCTATTTTGAATGTAATAGTTTCTTTTAATGTTTTCTAATTGACGACTATTGACAGCATAATTTTTTTTTCTATTTTGTCTCTGCAACTCTATTGAATGAGTTATTTATTTATTTATTTTTAAAGATTTTATTTATTTATTTGACAGAGAGGAGAGAGATCACAAGTAGGTAGAGAGTCAGGCAGAGAAAGAGGGGGAAGCAGGCTCCCTGCTGAGGGAGCAGGCTCCCTCTCCGATGCGGGGCTCGATCCCAGGACCCTGAGATCATGACCTGAGCCGAAGACAGAGGCTTTAACCCACTGAGCCACCCAGGCACCCCTAAATGAGTTATTTTTCAATGGACTTTTCATTGAGCCAAATCTTGCCATCTTTCAAGCCATATATATCCTAATAAAAATAATTTTAGAATTACATTTTTAAAAGGCATTGTTATTTATAGAATGGTTATTTTACAGTAGTGTGTTAACTTAGTGGAAATGGAAAAAATTATCTTTTACAATTTCAAAACACATTTAAGTCACATATTCACTACTTAATAACTCAATACAAGAAGACTGACTTGAATTCACTTAAATTCAGTTATTGGACAAGGCAATATAGAAGCCAAATTTTCATATTTAAAATATATTATGTTTATTGTCAGTAAAGGGAATTGTACGATTTATGGATTCTTTTCGTTTCTTTGTCTTTCCATTTTTTGATTGTGGTAAAATATACATAACATAATATTTGCCATTTTAGGTATTTTAAGTATAGCGTTCAGTGGCATTAATTATATGCACAATGTTATGAAACCATTAGCACTATTTCCAAAACTTTTTTATCACTCTGGTGTATCTGTAACCATTAAGCAATAA
The DNA here is from genome assembly GCA_028534135.1 of Potos flavus. Classification (NCBI taxonomy): domain Eukaryota; kingdom Metazoa; phylum Chordata; class Mammalia; order Carnivora; family Procyonidae; genus Potos; species Potos flavus. The sequence continues at coordinate 107,382,659 of CM052900.1, read as the reverse complement.
CCCTATTCCTTCCTCTCTCCAGAGCCTGGTAACTTCCAATCTATCATATATCTCTATGAATTTGTTTATTCTAGATATTTCGTGTAAATGAATTATAAAATATTTGTCCTTTTGAGGCTTAGTTATTCAATTTAATGTTTTCAAGATTCACCTATGTTGTAGCATATATCAAAACTTCATTTCCTTTTATGGCTGACTTATATTCCATTTGAATGTATATACTGTATTTGGTTTGTCAATTCATCTTTTTTTGAGTATTTGGGTTGTTTCTACCTTTTGGTTGTTGTGAATAATGCTGTAATGAACATTTGCATACTTATATCTGTTTGACTCCATGTTTTCAATTCTGAGTAGAGTAGAATGACTGGGTCACATGGTGATTCTATATTTAGTCTTTTGAGGCATCACTAAATTGTTTCCATAGTAGCTATTTTATATTCCCATAAACATTGTTTAAGAGTTCTGATTTCTCTACGTCTTTACCAACACTCCTTTTCTGATTCTTTTTTTATGATAGCCTTCATAGTAGATTAGAAGTGATATCTCATTGTGGTTTTGATTTGTATTCCTCTATCCTATATCTTTTTCTAAGAGCTTTATAGTTTCAGCTTTTATATTTAGGTTGTTGACTTATTTTGAGTTTATTTTTGTCTATGATAGGAGGTAGGACTCCAACTTCATTCTTTTGCATGTGAAAATCCAGCTGTTGCAAAATCCTCTGTTGAAGAGACTATTCTTGCCGCATTAAGTGGACTTGGCCCCTCTCCTGGGGCAAAAATCCATTGACTAATATATACGTTTCTGTTTTGTTTTTGTTTTCTGAACTTTCAATTCGTTTTCATTCGTTTATACGTCTATTCCTATGCCCCTGCCACCTTATTTTGATTACGGTAGCTTTTTGCAGTAAGGTTTGGAATCAGGAAGTGTAAGTCCTCCAACTTTATTTTGCTTTTTCAAGATTGTTTTGTCTATTCAGAGCCCTATGAAGTTCTATATGAATTTGAGAATCAGCTTTTCTATTTCTGCAGCAAAGGCTTTTGAAATTTTGATAGGAATTGCCTTGAATCTGTAGCTAGCACTAGGTATTATTGGCATTCTAACAATATTAAATCTTATTTATGAGCATGGGGTCTCTTTTTATTTATTTAAGTTTATTTTAACTTATTTCAGCAACATGTGTTTTTTAGTGTGTAAGTCTTTCACTTACTTTGGAAATTATCCAGAGTATTTTATTCTTTTAGATACTGTTGTAAATGGAATTGCTTTCTTAATTTCCTTTGGATTGTTCATTGCTGGTATATAGAAACATAGCTAATTTTTATGTGTTTGTCATCATGTACCCAGCAACATTTCTAAATTAATTAGCTCTAGTAGCTTTCTTGTGACTTCTTCAAATTTTTCTCTATATAGGATCTATGTGGGATCATGTCATCTTAGCATAGAGTTAGTTTTACTTCTTCCTTTCTAGCTTAGATAACTTTTATTTCTTTTTCTTTTCCAATTGCTCTGACAAGAACTTCCAGTACAAAGTTGAATAGCAGTGGTAAAAGTGAGCACCCTTGTCTTGCTAAGATTTATAGATTCTTAAGGACATACTAACTTAAAAATATCTTTCTCGTTAATAGTTTGAGTGTGTATATTTATATGCTAGTTGTCACAAACACAGAGTTCATATTTTATTTTTGCTTTCATTTCAGCCTATAATGTTATAAACTAAAGAGGTGAAGCTCTGTCATATTTGGCCTCCAAGGTCATGTTGGTACTGGAAAAGAACCGAAGAATTATGAGAGATGTTTTTACAGGTTAGGACTGGATGATGTTTCAACATTTTCACTTACAGAACTGAGTCACATGGTCTTAATCTACTTGAAAGAGAGGCTGGAAGATATAGTCATCCTGTGGATAATAAAGTAGGCATCATAAATATATAACCTTTTTTCTGCCACAATGTATATTCAGGAATACAAAAACATATAGGTATATTTTTCTAACATGCATACTTTATATAGTATGCATATATGTTTCCTATAATCTCTTTATCTATAAATATACTGTAACCACAGCAGACTACTTACTTTTCTCAACATAAAGTTCTAACACACATTTTACATAGTCTTTTCCCATTTAAATGCTCTCTCTCATCTTCATTTTCAAACCTCCTATTTATCATTGAAAACTTAATTCACATTTTATATTTTCTGTCACAACTTGTTTGAGAGACATAAGTCACTCTATTACACCTTCAGAGCACTTACACAACCACTAAGAATAACATGGATTTACTGAGCACTTAATATGGTGCAGATACAATGCTGAATGCATTATAGGTTCATCTCCTTTAATACTCAAAATAATCCTGTGGCATAAATACTACCGTATTTATTTTTCTTCAGGTGTGGAAACTCAGGTTTAGAAATGAGGTAATTTATTTAAGGTGAAACCTGTGTAGAGCACTGTCCAAAGTTCATGATCTTTACAATTATTCAACATGGGTTCACAATGTTTTATCATCTGTTTATACTTTTTCTTTACCAGGATCTCATGAGTTGCTGGAAAAAAATTAAAAATCACATCGTTCATTTTGTGTCCCCAGCTCATACCACAGGAATGCCAGAGATGAATTGCAAGCCTATTATTTCTGTGATAGGTATTGTCAACTTTGACCTTCTTGGAAGAAAGTGCTACAAAATCAGTAACAACTCATATTTTATGATATCTATATAGTTGATAAGGATTCTGAAGGAAAATATAGTTGATAATTTTTTGTCCCTATATAGATCACCTGAGTGAGGTCTTCTATTCAGTCAAGCCAAGGTCTAGCAACGTGTACTCAAATTTCTTGTCAGTGACTATGTCTAGGAAATGTAAACTAATTTGGACATCGTCAACCAAGTAAAATTGAAAGAAAAGTCTTAAGAATATATCAGATAGGCTATTCCAAAATCAGGGACAAACTATGTTTGAAGAATTTAATATTTTGGATTATCTGCACCACTGTCTTTTTTCTATTATTGACTTAGTGATACCTAATTTTCATTAAATAACTGATCCTTAACATCAAAAATGAACTATCTCAGAGAACTAACTGGTAGTTGCAGAGGGAGGGGAGAGTGGAGGAGCACAGTGAATAAAGGAGAGTGGGAGGTACAGCCTTCCAGTTATGGAATAAATACACAGGGATAAATAGTACAGCATAGGGAATATAGTCAACAGCATTGTAAGAGTGTTGTATGGTGACAGATGCTAGCATAACCTATAAAGTTATCAGATCACTATGTTGTACACCTGAAACTAATGTGACTATACTTCAATTAAAAAAATACAATACTATATGTTAACTAACTAGAATTTAAATAAAAACTTGAAACAAAAAAGAACAAAAATAGTAGGTAAAATAAAACTTCAAAGATATAGACTCTTTTAGAGATCTTTTTCTCTAGTGTTAATTATAAATCGTTAGTCTCATGTCCTTGAACTCTGATTTAATTTAGAGATGCTTTCCTAAATCAGGCAAATCCCACTGTAAACCATAGTACAGCAAATATTTAAGTTTCTCTCAGATCCCAGAACTCCTGCTGTCTTACATGACAATAGTTCTTAAAGCCCTATCCACAAGCATCTCTAAACAACATGATACATACATATATTTGTATGCAAAGTCAAATATATACATAATGAATCTTGAGTTAGAGGTAGGCCTGAGGACCTTTCAAAAATTATTTTTCACAGTAATTCATAAACAAGACTTAAAAATAATTATTTCAAAAGATTCAAAAGATTTTGAGTAAAAAGCAAGTGTCCTCTGAACTTAATCTCAGAAGTGAGAATCTAGCTCCCTGTTTTAAGTTTTAAGACAGTCTTAATGAAAGAGTACAAATCCTTGGTCAGTTCGATAATTTGTTCAATTTTGATGTAAATAAAAATACCAGATCAATTATCTCTAGCCAACTGAATTGCATTGAACAAGTCCATCTTGAGGTTTTAAAATATGTCATTCTATATTTTAAGGAAGAAATTAGTTTATTTTTTTAATGAATTTCTTAGTGGTATATGGACACTCATCTTTGAAGACCTCGATCTAGCTTTTTATCTTCAAATAGCTGTAAATACTTTGGGACTACATTCTTTAACATAGACCATTATAGTTCTAATGGGCTTGTTAAAGGATAATGGTTATATTATCATTAATGTGTACAAGGTGCCATTTATACTAATGTCATATGTCATCATCTAGATATTCATTAATAAGCTTTTTTTGAGCAAATTTTTAAATTAGTGGGTGTTGGTTCAACACATAGATAATACTTTGAAAAATAACCCATTCATCAATAATTTTTCTAAAGATTTACTTATTTATTTTAGAGAGAGACCAAGTGTGTGTGCCAGTGCAAGCATGGAGGGGGTAAAGCGGGAGCAAGGGCCAAACAGACACTGCTAAGTGGGGAGTCTGACATAGGGCTCCCCTCACAACCCTGAGATCATGACCTCAGCCAAAATCAAGAGTCCTATACTTAATCAACTGATCCACCCAAGTGCCTCCATTCATCAGTAATTTTATGTTAATATCCCAACATGAAATATTTCAGAATGTTAGCTAATTCAAACATATAACCTTTATATTAAAATGTTAAGGTAGGGACGCCTGGGTGGCTCAGTTGGTTAAGCAGCTGCCTTCGGCTCAGGTCATGATCCCAGGGTCCTGGGATCGAGTCCCGCATTGGGCTCCTTGCTCGGCAGGGAGCCTGCTTCTCCCTCTGCCATTTTGCCTGTTTGTGTTCTCTCTCTCTGACAAATAAAGTAAATAAAATCTTTAAAAAAAAAAACCAACAACAACAACAAAAAAAATGTTAAGGTAACATCTAATATACATGATATATATTATATATATATAAACTTAATATAAAAACAATATATAGGTTTTCTTTTTTAAAATATAAAATATATAATTTTATATAAATATGTTATATTCTAAATTTTATTTCAAAAAAGGTTAAAACAATATTTTAAAAAGGAAAAAAAATTGAATGTAATCACTTTGACCGGTATTGGGTTTTGAGATATCATATTAAGAATTTTGAATTTAACCGTTGAAAATATTTCTACAGATAGGATAAGGTAGCATAAACATTTTTGAAGATAAGCACAATAAATAAATATTTCAGTAACTACTATAAAATATCAAAATGCCATCTAATTCACAGATTCAGCATTTGTGTAATGGCCTATGGCTAGAGTAGATAAAATGCAAATAAGTTAAGGGAAAGGGAAATAGGCCTGATTAAGTTTCTGTCTATTGGGTTAATTCTTTTGGGCAGTTTTAGGTTTCCACATTGTAATCACCCAACATCCATAGTTTAACTTAGGTTTCACTCTTGGTGTTATACATTTATGGATTTGGACAAATGTATACAAACATATATCCATCATTATAATACACAGAGAATTTTCCCTGCACTAAAGATCCCCAGTATTCCATACTCTGCTTATTCACCTAGCCCCTCTCTTTCCCACTCCCCACCCACACCACTGATCTTTGTACTGTCTCCACAGTTTTGCTCTCTCCAGAATGTCATGTAGTTAGAATCACACAGTATGTACTCTTTTCAGATTGACTTCTTTCACTAATAATATGCGTTTAAGTATCTTTCATGTCTTTTCATGGCTTGATAGCTCATTTCTTTTTATCACTGAATAGCATTCCATTGTCTGGTTCTACCAGTTTATTTGTACATTCACCTACTGAAGGGCATCTTAGCTGCTTCCAAGTTTTGATAATTATGAATAAAGCTGCTACTAACATTCATGTGCAGGTTTTTGTGTGGACACAAGTTTCAACTCCTTTGGGTAAATACCGAGGAGCATGACTGCTGGATTGCATAATAAGAATAAGATTAGTTTTGTAAAAAAAAAAAAAAAAAAAATCAAACTATCTTCGAAACTGACTATACCTTTTTGTACTCCCACCAGCAATGTATGAGAATTCCTATTGCTCCATATCTTCGTCAGCATTTCGCATTGTCATGTACTGGATTTTGGCTATTTTAATAGGTATGTAGTACTATCTTATTGTTTTAATTTGTATTTCTCTGATGACATATGATGTGGAATATTTTTCATATTCTTATTTGTCATCTTGTCATCTGTATATTTTCTTTGGTGAGGTGTTTGTCTGTTAAGGTCTTTGGTCCATTTTTTAATTGGGTTGTGTTTTTTTTAGATTTATTTATTTATTTGGGGTGTGCAGAAGGAGGGAGAGAGAGAGAAGCAGACTCCCTACTGAGCGGGGAGCCCAAGCAGGGCTCAATCTCACAATCCTGAGATCATGACCTGAGCCAAAATCAAAATTCAAACACTTAACAGACTGAGCCAGGTACCCCCGGGTTATTTATTTACTTATTGTTGAATTTAAGACTACTTTTTATATTTCACTTATCTACAGGTAGATATACATAATATGTATAAGCATACATAAGCAGATCCATTTCTGTTATAATTTTGAACAGTTATCTGTTAGATCAATGAAGAATAAGAAAAAATAAAAGTTTTTATTTTACCCTCACTTATTCTACTTTCAATACTCTTCATTTCTTTATGTAGACCTGAGGTTCTCACTTGTATTCTTTTCCTTTTTTTCTAAAAAACTTCTGTTTCCATTTCTTGCAAGGCTAGTCTACTAACAACAAATTCCCTCAATTTTGTCTGACAAAGTTTTCATTCCTCCTTCAGCTGGAAGAATAATTTTGCAGAGTGCGGAATTTTAGGTGTTATTTTTTTCTCTAGACATTTTAAATATTCCATTCCACTCTCTTCTTGCTTGCATGGTTTTCCGAGAAGTGTGATATAATTCTTATTTTTGTTCCTCTACTGATAAAGTGTTTTTTCTCCCTGTTCTGGCTTCCTTTTTTTTTTTTCCCCTTTATCTTTGATTTTCTATAATTTGAAATTATAGGCCAATTTTTTCCCCCACTTATTCTGCTTAGTGTTCTCTGACCTTTTTGGGTATATGGTTTGGTTTCTGACAATTTGTGAAAATTATCAATCATTACTGGTTCAATTTTTTTTTTTTTTTTCCTGTATCTTTTTCTTTCTTCCTCTTGTATTCTAATTGTACCTTTTGTAGTTGTCCCACAGTTCTTGGATATTCTATTTTTTTTTTTTCCAGTTTTGTTCTCTTTGTTTTGGGTTTTGAGCATTCTGTTGTTATATCTTCAAATTCAGAGACTTTTCCCTCAGTTGTGTGCTGTCTACTAATAAGCCCATCAAAGGCATTCTTTATTTCTGGGTCTTTTTTTTTATCTCTAGAAACCTTTTTTGTTTCTTTCTTAGGATTTCTATTTTTCTGATTACATTGCCTATCTGTTCTTTCATGCCATCTACTTTATTATAGCTACTTCATTATAGCATATTAGATGTAGTTGTTTTAAATTCTCAGTCTGTTAAGTCCAATATCCTTGTCATGTTTGCTTCTAATACTTGGTCTGCCTATTCAGATTTTGTTATTTTGCCTTTTGGTATGCCTTGTACATTTCTTTTCTAAAGATTTTATTTATTTATTTGAGACACAGAGAGAGAGCATGAGCTTAGGAGTAGGAGGGACCTGCAGAGGGACAGGGAGAAGCTGGCCCCTCACTGAGCAGGGAGTCAGACATGGCGCTGGATCCCAGGACCCCGGGATCATGACCTGAGCTGAAGATAGGCACTTAACCTTGAGCCACCCAGGTGCCCCTTACCTTGTAATTTTTTTCTTGATAGCTGGCAATGATGTGTTGGGTCAAAGGAACTGCTGTAAAGAGGCCCTTGGTACTCTGATGATAAGGATTTGAGGGATGGGAAGCATTCCATAGTCCTGTGATTAGGGCTCAGTCTTTTAGTGAGCTTGTGCCTCTGAACTGTGACCAATGTTTTTCAGTTTTTTTCTCCCACCTAAGAGGGGACAGTCTTGCTGGAGCCAGTTGGAATTAGCTATTTTATTTCCCCAAGTCAGTTAGACTCTTATAATACCAAGCAGATTATGTTCTGGTTAACTAGTTTCCCCTGAGGGCAGGCCTGGTTAAATAGAACACAGTGCTCTGGTGTATTTCAAAATGGTTCTTTATCTTCTCCGGGACAGATGTTTCAGAGATTTTTCTCCAATATTTAACTGTGGGAACATGGTCAAGCTGCTGGAGATAAATCTCACGATAGGAGGCTCTCCTGTGACTGGGTCTTTCTGGAGTTTTTAACTCTCACAATTGTTTGCACTAGGCCTTTGGTGACGAATCAGTTACAGTTCAGATGTTATGACGCCTGCGCTGGTTTCCATGGAGCCTTCCACTCCCTGCTCAGATAGGCTGTGACCTCATGTATTCACCTGTTTCTTCAATCTTGCGGCCAGCCGCTTGCCCTGGGTCCTCCCCTTTCTTAGAAATTCAAAAAGAGTTGGTTTTCCAGCTTTTTCTTGTTGTTAGGACGTAGTGGTGATTTCTGACCTCCTTACATGTGCAACTGGAAATTAGTTTTAAAAATTATATTTTTAAGAGATGCTAAATGTCTAAAACTCAGAACATAGGCTTGCAACAATGATGAAGTCCTCTATGACAATATTCTATTTTAGTGGCGTTTATAAAGATACACTGAAATATTAGTTTCATTAAAATTGTTTTTATCATTTGTTAATGCCTTTATTAATTTACTCATTTATTAACCAGAGTATAAGTATATATAATCAATGAAACCAGTGATTTGCATTCTGAACTGGTGTGTAATATAGTTTAGAATATTAACAGGTAAATAAAATAGTTTTAAATACTGGTAAAAATGGTACAAAACAACTTCGTAGATTCTTTTTTTTTTTTATTCTGGAAAATACGGATTCCTGAGGCAATTTTTTTTAGAGATTTTATTTATTTACTCATTTTTAGAGAGGTTGGGAGGGGGAGGGAAAGGGAGTAGAAGAAGGAGAGAGAATTGAATCTGAACCTGACATGGGACTCAATCTCACAACAGGAGATCATGACCTGAGCTGAAACCAAGAGTTGGTCACTGAACCAATTGAGCCACCCAGGAGCCCCCTTCATGAGGCAATTTTATCCATTTTTGCAGGGAAATTGTATTGGGGCTTTGAATTGATACTGATATCTTTCTTATGCTGCTGTTCAGCAAAAGGACAGGTCTTTAAAGGCGATGTTGGTGTTCTGTTTTGTTTTCTTGTCTGATTATATGTTTATTACCATAGTTGAAGATTACAAACAAAAAAAACAAAAAAACCAAAACGTACATAGTTTTGGTTCAATATAAAGTTTAGCAAACTTATGAAAAGTTGGGATAAAAATTAAAAAAAAATCTTAATAGAGAAAAAAGATGCATTCATACAGTTATAATTATCAACTGGTGTAATTTTCTGTAGTCTTATACTACATGGTAGTCACGTATTTTCATAATATCCAGCGTCAATCAAAAAGTCTACTTCTTGGGGCACCTGGGTGGCTCAGTTGGCTAAGTGCCTGCCTTTGGATCAGGTTGTGATCCTGGAGTTCTGGGATCCAGCCCAGCATCCCGACCCCTGCTCAGTGGGGAGTCTGCTTCTCCCTCTGCCTTTACACTGCTGGTGCTCTCTTACCCCACTCGTGTTCTCTGGCTCTCGCTCTCTCAAATAAATAAATAAAATCTTTAAAAAAAAGTCTATTTCTTAAAATTTTGAGAATCATTAAATTTAATATGCTATTGCTATTAAAAATATTTGCCTTGTTTTCACCCTTCCTTTTTGTATTTCTTTTGTTCTGAATGGGGGAAAAAAGAACCATTTTATCATAGATTTGTTAGAAATATATATATTATATATATATATTTTTTATTTTGGTGGAGCAGATTTTCTTTGTCTACATAGTCACCGACTACTGTTTAGAATTAGACAAACTTAGTTATCATGCAAAGAATTTACATGAAATGCACATTTGCTGAATGTCAATAATTTGTCTATGGGCCAGAAGTAAAAGTAATATATACTAAGAGATGTGATCAATACAAGAAAGCCACTCCTTTCAGGTTGATTATAATACAACTTGAAACAGCATGGAATGACTAATTAAAATTATTAAAATAACCAGTGAAATCAGTTGATTTAGAAAAGTAATATTTTTAAAATTTTTTGAAAGACTTTATTTATTTATTTGAGAGAAAAAGAGAGTGAGCAGGAGAGAGAGAGAATTTGAAGACTCTGTGCTGAGTGCAGAGCCCAGCCTGGGGCTTGTCCCATGATGGCGAGATCATGACCTGAGCAGAAACAAAGAGTCAGACACTTAACTGACTGAGCCACCCAGGCAACCCTAGAAATGTAATATTATTGAAGCATCATAATAAACAATGTTACCATAACCTTTCTTCTTTTGTGTCTTTAAATATTCTTTTTATGAAAAACTTCTAGAACGTTGGTGCTTATGACTAAGTCCATACACATACTTTATAGGTGTTATAAAAATTTAGGTAAGATAAAAACAACTCCTTTTTTTTCTTTTTTAATATAAAATAGTCAATGTCAAGGTTGGTATATACTTATACTCTAAGTGGTTAAATGAGATTCATGCTTATACACACATACATACTAATTACAAATCATTACTCATTTTTAATGTAGAAGGCTGATGAATGGAAATGGAAATGATCAAGGAAGAAAACAGAGATAACAGAGATAAAGTGAAGTATAAACATGTTCATCGTTGGCTTTATAAGTATGATGCAAATCCAAGTCCTTGCCCTGGGCTACACCTGGATTTAAAACTCAATAAAAAAAGGAAAGAGGGATGTTATCATGATTGAGAAGTGGTCATTAGAAGAATGAGTAAAAGAAAATTATTTTCACGAAATGAATAAGAGACTATTTCTTTCTTCAGGAAGTTTAAACCCAAGACAGGATTAACACATCTATTAATATTTTCAGTATGAGAAAGAAACACATTTTGTATCTTAAGTTGGGTTTTCTAGAAATTGAGGCTGCCAAAAACAGAGATTTTAGGTTCCTGGATTTATTGAAATAGTGATCTTTAAGAAAAAAAGTGTAGTGGGAGTGCCTGGGTGGCTCAGTTGCTTGAGCGACTCTTGATTTTGGCTCGGTCATGATCTCAGAGTCCTGGGATGAGCCCTGTGTTTTGCTCTGTGCTCAGTGGGGAGTCTGCTTCAGGATTCTCTCTCTCCTCTGCCTCTCCCCACCTCTAATAAATAAATAAATCTAAACAAACAAACAAACAAAAAAGTGTAGGGGAGCGAAGGAAGAACAATGAGGAAGAGGAAAAAAAACTGACAAAAACATGGTCTCAGTTAAATGCTTTTGCTAGCTCAATCTAAGGGCTATTTTGGAGTATAAATTGCATTGTAAAAGTATTCCACTTGCAACTAGGGGAAGGAGCTTTGCACCCCAGGAAGGCAGATGTCATCAGCCTAGCCTCCCAGGAGGAAAAGTTAGAGTTTGCTCTGTCAGCCAAGGGCATGTTTCAGAGTAGGTTGTGTGTATAAACTCTTTTTTTCCTCAGTATTCAGCAGGAGTTAAGAGTACCAGCTGGTAAAGGGGACTTGGGTGAAACACACCATGATGCTAAGTAAAGGCACGAAATAACATGGGTAGAAGAGTCTAATTTCAGCTGGGAGGTTTATCAGACTTGAGGTGATGAAGCCTTGGTTCCCTGCATAACTAGAGCTTGTGACTGAGGTCCACCCATTTCTATTACTCTGAAAAATTGCTTGTTGAAGATACCAGACTTCCTTTGGCCGTGCTTTTAAAGCTGTATCCAGTAAAATAAATACAAATAACTTACTTCCGGTTTTTATAGGCATATTACTAGTGAAGGTTGCAGGTTATCTTGAAGAAATATGACACATGAAACAAGGATATTTTATGGCCCAAACCTTTATAGTTTCTGTCATTTTTTACTACTGGACTTTTATGCAGCTTTGAGTTTATGTGTGGTTTGTTGTTGTGGGGGATGTAGTTTTCTATTTGTATTTCTGGAGCTAGTGTTTTAAAAGTCTTATTTAGGAACGCCTTTTTTTCCCTCCTTCTGTTTACATTGTGGTCTTGTGATTTAATGATAATAGAGGGAGCTGTATTGTATTGGAGTTTGTAAAATTCATATGGTTAAGAGAATTAAATATGTGGGCATTGGGGGAGTCACAATCCACCTGACAATTATACTCAGGGACTCAAGTAGACATGGAAGTTGAATTAACCTGAGTCTGTAATGTGTTCATAGTCTACTTGATTGCAGAGTATGAATATTTTTGAACATAATACAATTTTACCTTCAATCTTACATACTTACGCTTGCATTAAATTCAGTCTTCTTGAATGTCCATATTCATTTTCAATAGCATACATTAAAAAGTACAAAATGAGAATCTAATGTATAACATGGTGAATGTAGTTGATAACAGTGTATTGTATAATTGAAATTTGCTAAGAGAGTAGAACTTAAATGTTCTCACAAGAAAAAAAAAAACAGGTAAATATGTGAGACGATGGATGTGTTAATTAACTCAATAGGGGGAATCCTTTCAAAAGGGAAAAAAAGTATAAAATAATCAGGCAAAATCTATATTTCTAATGCTCTCAGGAGAAAGTTAGCCACCCACCTCTCTGGGAATTTGTTAAATGATATCTAACAATGGACTGTTCCCAGAATGGCTTATTGTGTTGACCATATTATCTGTATTAGGAAGAATTCTCTCTCTATATATTTTCTTTCTTTTCTTTCCTTTCTCCCTTCCTTCCTTCCTTCATTCCTTCCTTCCTTCCTTCCTTCCTTCCTGCCTTCCTGCCTTCCTGCCTTCCTGCCTTCCTGCCTTCCTGCCTTCCTGCCTTCCTTTCTTTCTACACAGACAGAGAGAGAACAAACACGAGGAGAGGCAGGCAGAAGGAGAATAGGCTCTCAGCTGAGCAAGGAGCCCAAAGCTGGACTCGATCCCTGGACTCTGGGATCACAACCTGAGCCAAAGGCAGAAGCTTAACCGACTAAGCCACCCAGGTGCCCCACTTTTTCTTTTTCTTTTCTTTTTTTTTTTAGATAGAGACCACACTCAAACAGGGTCATGGGTGGTGAGGGACAGAGGGGAGGGAGAGGCAGAATCTTAAGCAGGCTCCACATCCAGCACAGAGCCCTAAGTGGGGCTATATCTCGTGACTCTGAGATCATGACACTGAGCTGATCACATCCTGATCTGAAATCAAGAGTCCAATGTTTAACCCACTGAGCCACCCAGTACCCCTTCTCCCTATTTATTCAAACAGAAGCTATGAAATGTTTGGAATGTTATTTGGGGAATTGCCTAAGATATTTTTGCCTGAAGGAGGATTATCAATCTCTAGAGATAGAAATTAGGTTTTTACATATGGGAACCTTTGCTAAGGATGGTCATAAATGGGATTCTTAGGGGCAGTGATCTCCCATTCTCACACTACTTCTGATTCTTCTCACTGCTGTATAGCATTCCCAGGATTATTCCTCACAGTGTGGTGAGATAGTTGTTAGACACTAAAGCAGTAACCTAACTCCTTTTGAAACCAGTCTGAGGTAGGTGGGCTTCCTGTGGGGAAACTACAAGTCTATGGAGTGGACAGTCGATTTGTAAAGATGTGGACGAAGTGGTGAGCCAAACGTGTCAGGAAATCTCAGGACTTAGGAGAGGTCAGTTGTGAAAATCAGGAAGATTGGAGTTGGATCTAGGGACTGGGACTCTCCCTCCTTGCCTGCTGAGATCTCAAATTTAGACCCAACACCAGTAGCACTTTTTTTGAAGTTTCTCCTGAGAACCTCTGGGCTCCCTCCAGTAGATTTGGCCGCTATGAGAGCCTCCTATGGTGGTTCAACACATCTCCTAGGACATCCCTTCATCCAGCTAGAAAGACAGCTGGGATTTACTATAAAGACTTGGCATCCAAATTTTGAGTAGAGCCTCATCTTATGTCTTCCCAGTTGTAGGCAGCTTATTTATCTGCTTTGAATCATTTTCTTTTGTAAAATCATTAATAGTATTTTATAAATACAGCTGTTTCAAGAAAGACCAAACACACCATTTAGCACAGGGGTAAAAGGATTTGCTTTGGCACATGACAGATTTCAAATCTTAGTTCACCACTTAATAGCTATGTTAATTTGGGCAAATTACTTGATTTTTCTAAACCTGTTTGTAGTTAGTGATCAATTTGCATCGCATTTGGAATGGGAAACACCACTAAGCTTGATGTTTGTGTGTTGACTGTTGTTAATGTTTACATGTATATATTGAACATAATTATAATTATATCTTGTATACGATATGAAAAATGGTCTTCTCTGACAAGCCAACGTTTACTCAAGAATGCATTTTTTTATAAAAAGATAATGTTATTTTGTAATATCTTATTTCCTTCTGTACACAGATCTTACTTCTGGTTGTTCTTTTATACAGATATAATTTCATTCCTTTCACAATACCATACTCTTTTTATTATAGTGAATTTATAGTCAGTTTTACTATTTGGTAAGGCAAATATATCTATGTAGTTCTTTCTTATTAGCTCTTTCTTATAACATTCTCGTATTTCTTCCATATTTTTTCTTTCAAATCAACTTTAAAATTAATTAAAATTAATGTATTAAAGTAATAGTAATTGGAATATATATTAATATGATTGACATTTCCCCCTAAATTCCAGACTCACATATAACTACCTACATTTCCACTTGGGAATCAAAATAGGCATCTCACACTTACAGGTCTGAATATCAAGCCTCTGGGCAGTCTCTCCTTTCTCAGTCAATGGTAACATCCTCTGTGAAATCAAGCCGAAAAACTTTGGTGCCGTCCTCAACCTTACTCTTTTCCTTATACCAAAGATCCAGTATTAGCGCGTTAGTTTCCAACATGTCCGGGATATAATCGGATATAATCACTTCTTACAAGTTCTGCGGCTGCAGTTTGGCCCATGCCACTGCTATTTCTGACTAGGAGAGCTATAACAGCCTCGCGGCCATTCTTCCTGCTTCTGTCCTTGCACCCTTAGTATGGTTGATAGAGCAAAGAGAATTATCCTGTGAGAAGTTAGTCAGATCATGTCACTCCTCGGCCTCCAGCCCTCCAGTTACTTCCCATTTGATTCTGAGTAAAAACCAAAATACAGGAATGTGATCTGGTCCTTCCTCACTGCACTCACCTAGGACTCTGCCCTTTGTTCACTCCACAGCTATAATAAACTTCTTACACAACTGTCAACTCACAGACATTGTACTTTTCCCTCTGCCTGGCATGTTCTTTACCCAGATGCCACATGACTTACTCTCCTACCTCCTTTAGGTCTGCATTCAGATGTCACCTTCTCACTGAAGCCTCTTTTGATCATTCTGTGAGAAACTGCTATCTCTACAACTATTTCTATTTGCTTTTTCAGCTTACTTTTCCCTATGGCATTTTACCACTGTTTAACATACAATATGTTTTGTTTGTTTATTTTATTTTTTTGTCTATATCCCTTTGCTGTTACCATTGCATTCTCAATACACAAGATAGGGAAAATTAATATTTCTTGAAAAATACAAATGATAAAAACATACAAATAATTGACATTTTTGTGAGATTAGGTGTTATGCAGGATAATATGTTTTTTCATTTATTCGGGGTCTATTTCATGATTTTCAGTGCATTTTATAGTTCTTTTTTAAATGAGCCTACCTCTCAAATAGTTTGCTCTAATATTGTTTTATAGTTTCATCATAATGGTAAATGGGTTATTTTCCATTTTAACTATTTATAGTTATTCTTAAAAAAACTATTAATATGTTATATTGAACTTGTATCTAGCCATTATACCAAATTATTTTATTAATTCTATTAGTTTGTGACCTGACTATATATAAGATTATGGAATTATAGTGTTTTACTCAATAATCTTTAACCATGATTTCATGGCCTCCCAATGTTTCAGATGAGAAGTCTAGTGTTAATCTGATTCCCATAATGAATACAGCCTCCTTCCCCCTTGCCTTTAACCTGCTTAGATTTTCTCTTTTTAATGTGGGTTTTATAAATTTTTGTTAATTCTGCCTACAAATTTGTGAAACTCTTCCATATGCAGACTCAAACCATTCAGCTCAGAGTTTTTTTTCTATTAATTGTCTAATTATTAATTTTTATTCTATTCCCTTTTTTATTTATCTGGCATTCTTATTTTCTATAGTTTTAGATCTCCAGATAGCTGTCTGTCTTATCTTTTAGCTTTTCCCTGAAGAGTCCGTCCTTTTTATTCTTGCCCTGTGTTGTGAAATTTCATTTTCTATTTGATCTTCAAGATCAATAGATCTGTCCTTGGCAGTGATCCTTCTCATTTCCAGTTCCTCTATTGACATTTTACATTTAAAAATTATATAATATGTGTCCTAGAATACCTTCTGTGCTCTAATTGCTTGTTCATGTATATTAGCGATTTTTTTCAAGGTTTTTTTCCCTTTCAATCAATTCCATTTCAGCTGCTGCCAACTATTCCAAATTAACACTTGATCTGTCAGTCTTCTAAAGTGATACATTACTTTGTTTTCTTTTTTATGTATTCCATCAGCATTCATAAGAGTCTACAGAGTAGCCCCTGAATTTTGGACGGAAGGCATCAAAATTTTTGTCCTTGTGGCTCAGTTCACAGCAAACTGGAGAGTATTATTTTCTGCTGAGGAATGGGGCAGAATTGGATGGTGCCTGATTTCCTTTGTGTAAATCACAGCTCTTTGCTCACCAGTGGCACCGAGACTGATGTTAATGTAGCCTACCCTGAAATTGCTATGAAGGTCAGGGTTGGTCTTTCCGGAAGCATAAGTAACCCTTTCTGGAGAGATTTCCTTGCTCTGTGTTGTTTGGATTTTCCCAGAGATCCGTGAATCCCATTTTGATCCTGACCTAGAGAAGGCCAAATTCTCTCCCCAGCTCCTCCTTGCTGACTCTCACTGCTGCAGGAAGAATGTGATCCCTTCCTTGATCCTGGTTGCATGGTTGCTGCCATGGTCTCATAGCATCCCTGTGGTGATACGACTCTGAAAAGGAGATGGGAAGGAGAAGTTTAGAGACCAGTATCTTGACTTGTTACAGTCACAGGCGTTCAAACTCTGAGACTATCAGGTTTGAATGAAATGTTAACAATTCACAGATATTTTCATGTAAACAACCAGTAGTGACCACTCTACCATTCAGGTCATAATTACCACCTTTAGTATGAGAGGGTAAGTCTCATTTTCCAAGACTCTTAGACAAAAATGCAGTTTCACACACTTCTTTCCGTCAACTGTAAAAACTTTGTGGGAAGGCAGTACTTACTTTTTGTTATTTTCTTGTTTCCTTGAGTCTTTGGCTTTGATGAGTATGGAGTGAAAACTATACAAGGCAAAGAGCTGAACATAGAACTTCCAGTAAGGAATAGTGGAGAGGCAAAAGGAATAAAAATGCAATAATTTATTGAAAAAGGACTTAAAGAGAGGAGGATATCTTATCTCTGTGTCATATAATATCTCGTATGACTCTTGAGTGTTGCTAACCATGGCTAGCGGAACGATTTCCAACAGGTAAACTATTAGTTAGCCAATGTGGTGGTGTTGTCCATGTCAACTGAGGGTCATATGTGGCTTCACCTGTCAAGAGCTGCAAAGTAAATGCACATTGTTACTTTACAGAAGTGCATATAGTTTAAGTTTCTTGTTCTGTTCTTTACTGTGGCATGATCAAAACTTAAGCCCACACCATTTCCCTACTGAGTCATCTTCAGTGCGTGAAAATATGCTTTCCAGCTATAACTGCATTAATACCCGTGGTTGTCCATTCCATCGAGAACAAAAGTGCTTTTTTCTTTCCCTCCAGAGCTGTCAAAACTCCTGATGCTGAAGAGTTTATCTCGGAAAATGCAGGTTCCGTCCTGCTACCAGTAGGGAGTGGAAAAAGTCCTTTATTTCATAATCAGTGTCATCTGAATAATGTCAGTGTTTCTTATAATTGTGCAAAAATGTACTTCATTAACTTTTGTCTTTGTGTATTTTGGAAGGCAAAATGAAGCACTCACCTGATATGTGATATGAAAGTTAGATATCATATTCTGTTAAAAAAAGGTATATTTGTTCAGCAAAGCCTCACACATCAGTGGCGCCGTTTTAGGTTGAATAGCACTAATTTCTCCCTAGTTTCTCCAGAAATTTGGCATTTTATATGAAGCCTTACACACGTTGGAGGCACAGTTTTACTGCCCATTGTTACGTGTTTATAATTGACAACTAAGTAAGTAAACACCTGTTTGGTTTTAGCCACTCTGCTTAATACCACTCTAGTCCTGTACATTTGCTTTCATTTTATGTTCTCTGCCTTTTGGACAAGAACTACTATTCCTCAATCTTACTTTGTAAGCAATATTTAAAAACAAACTTCTTTGGTAAACCTTCTGCATTTCTCAGTCATCAGATGTTGGGATCAGATGGCTAGCACGCATTCAGTTTCTCACACTATACATGTAATGTGTTTATTATAGTAGCTTACTTTATATATATTCTGTTTTGTCAAATGTCAGTGCATACTTGTTAGGAGACTGGATGTTTTTGCTACATTTAATAAATTGCAACAATGCTTCTGCTAGGAAAGTATACAATAGTCAATGCATTTATTTTATTAATGAAAAATATCATGTTGTTATTTTAAATTGTCTGGTAACTGATAAACAGTAGCTTAATTGAATAAATATGAGATCATAATTTTTTCTCTATTAAATGTGAGTTCTAGAATTTGGTGAATAGACTTTTATTAGTCCTGGTGTCTATTTTCTACAGCACTTCTAATAGTATCAGTCTAGTCTGGGTTCAAAAATACATGTAACTTTATTTAATACAGAAACGAATACAGCTAAACCCCATTATTCACAGATTCCATATTTGCGAGGATGCTTGCTAACTAAATTTTATTTGTTACCTCAAAATCGATGATTGAGGACTTTCAGATCATTTGCACACATACGCAGAGTGGCCGAATTTTGAATCATTTGACCACACGTGTTCCCAGCTGAGGTTGAACAAGTAAAGCTCCACCTTCTTATTTCAGATTTTATACTGTAAGAGAGTTTTTATTTTGCAGTGTATTTAGTACCACCTATTATTTTTGTTGTTGTTAGTATTAGTGATTTTCTGTTTAAAATGGCTCCTAAACATAGTGCCGACGTGCTGTCTAGTGTTCCTAAATACAAGAAAACTATAATGTGCCTTGTGGGGGAAAACACGTGTAGTGGATAAACTTTATTCAGGCATGACTTAAAGTGACTTCTTAAAGTGAGTTCAGTATTCACGAATTAATAATATGGTACATCCAGGAAAAGGAAGAGAAAATTCACCAGTCTGTACATTTCTGGAGATCATTCCAGAAAGTGCTAAAGTAACATCTATACTGTGTGACGAAGCAATGGAAAAGATGGAAAAATGGCTAAATTTGTGGTTTCAACGGAGTGAAAAAGTGCAGTACATGACACTGCCATCAGGCTGAAAGCCAAAGAAATTT
>CM052900.1:107344777-107362647 GCA_028534135.1 Potos flavus | reverse complement strand
GATTTTCAATCCAACTCTCTCAACTTCCAGTGTACTACCCCAAGGCAAACTACTACGAGCACACACCCGAAATACTGTTAATAGCCAACATGCCTTTGGCCCCACCAACAAATGTCTACATTTGTATTAGGCTTCTCCACATAAATAGAACCACTAGAATGGATACATGTATATATGTACATATACATAGATATAGATACAGATACAGATATAGGTAGAGGTGGAAGGGAGGGAAGGAAGGAAGGGAGGAAGGAAAGAAGGAAGGAAGGGGGATGGAAGGGGAAAGGAAGGGGAGAAGGAAGGGGGAAAGAAAGAGGGAGGGAAGGAAGAAAGGATAGAAGAAAGGAAGAAGGAAGGGAGGAAAGAAGGAGGGAGGGAAGGAAGGAAGGAAGGAAGGAATGAATGGAGGGAGGAGGGAATGGATTCATGAAATTACAGAAGCTGGCAAGTCCAAAATCTCTCTGGTTTGCTGTAGACCCCAAAAGGAGCTAAAGCTGCAGTTCAAGTCTGAAGATTTCTATCAGAATTTCTTCCTGGGTGGAGGAGGCCAGTCTTTTGTTCTAACCAGGCCTTCAGCTGATTAGATAAGGCCCTCTCACCTTATGGAGGACAATCTGTTTTACTTGAAGTCCACTGATTTAAATGTTAATTTAATCTAAAAACACCCTTTCAGAAACATCCAGAATAATACTTGACCATATATCTAGGTACTGTGGCCCAGCCAAGTTGACACACAAAGTTAACCATCACAATATTACAGCCAAAGTTACACTTTTGTATTAGAAATCCAGTCATGGCGGCCTTAGTGGGGCTTCTAATGGTCTGGCAGCTGTTTACTTCAGCTTCATCAGAGAGCACCCTTCCGCCTCTATTGGCATCTCAGCTGAACCTTCTCTGATCTGCCCAAATATGTCAAAGCTCCCCAGTATGGGTCTGTATAGCACTATTTACATTTCATTTGGAACTTACCACACTTGAAAATTTATATTATTTTGGTAGTGATTTGATGTTATATTTTCAGCTCTGTGAGAGCAGAACCAATATATATTTTTGCTTCCATCTGTATTTTGCTCATCACAATATTTAAAGCATAAAGCACATCAAAAGTAATAACATTGTTGAATGAATGGATGAGAATCAGAAGAATGACCAAATGCCCAAGTGCATGTCTTTAGTGAACTTCCATGTGCTAGCCATGAGAAAGGACAAACAACATGAAAAGTACATGAAAACTAAAGAATAATTTCAGTAACACTCAGCATGTTGTACTCCAATTCATTATCTAATTTCTTTTGTAAATTCTCTTTGATATCAATCCTCAAGATATTGAATATCCTGATTCTTCTCTCTGAATATTTTTCACTTTTTTTTTTTATGTATCCCTATGCAGGACCTTTGTAAGTGTATTATTATCAACTATTTTCTAGATAAGGAAAATCAATTTAGTCCAGTGCATATAACTTGATCAGGAACCTATCCCTATTCAAACCTGGGAAATTACTGTCACCCAGGTTTTCCCAACATCCCAGCTTTCCCTTATCTGGAGATTGCCAACAAATGGGATTTTAATGCTTGCAGCATACTGCATACTCAGAGAGCACACAGAGCCACAGGCTAGAGAACTCTAGTAAGAAAATTTCTTAGTAAATGCAAGAAAGAAAACTCTTCTGTAGACATTAAGACTAAAGGGATATGAGCAGTAGGAAGCTTTAGCACTGAATTTTAGAATTTGAGCCAAGGAAAGGAAGAGGAAGTGAAACTGTGAGGCTTTAAAGAGCAAAGGCAAACACTGTGGTCTAGAAATCAAAATAATGTAAAGAAACAAAATAACGTAAAGAAACAAAAGTCATAGTAAAGTGGGGAGTCTAGATAGTAAAGTTAATGAAAAGCAAAGAGTATTAAAGGAGACTAACAAGGAAAAGCTAAATACCTGTTGCCTTGTAATAGAAAACACCAAGAGTCATGAGAGAAAACGAAGCAATCATAAAGTGAAGACAGATGAAAGAGAGGAACTAAGGAATAAGTATTGATACTTTTCATAAAGGAAAGGAATATCACTATCTTGGATTAGAAGGAAGATAGGGAGTAAACTTTTTCAGTATAAAATCACCAATGAGAAGCTGCTGGTAATGATATCATTATTAGGTTCTCTCTCTCTGTCCTTTTAGATTTATTTATTTACTTTTAGAAATAGAGTGTGTGGATGGGGAGGAGAAGCAGAAAAGGGAGAGAGACTCTTGAGTAGACTCGCCACTGAGCAGTCAGCCAGAGCCCAATGAGGAGCTTGATCTCATGACCCTGAGATCATGAAACCTGAAACCTGAACTGAAACCAAGAGTAGGATGTTCCACCCACTGAGTCACTCAGGCTCCACTAGAAGATTCTCTTTTAATTGTTATAAGTTCTGATTAAGATTCTCTCCTTGAGCAACCTCTACTCTGGTTATTCTGAACTCTCTTCTCAACTAGGCCTTGATTTTTGGTTGTCCATGTTCATTTCTACATTGTCCAATGCTGACAAGAATCCTCCTAAGTCAACTTAGCCAAAATCTCCCATCCTTGTTATCTGATTAACTTGGAGATATGATGATCAGGTGTCTTACCCCCCCAGCATTCCCCAGTGATATCTGGTCACGCCAACCTGCTTTGGCAAGAATCTGGTATGTCAGTTTATCCAGAAGCTCTCTTTATCCCCAATGTTTCCTTTTAGTAATTTTCGATCCTCATCCTGCTACTCAGTCATGAATTCCTACTTTTCTGTGTTGTATTCAGAGTTGAACTCAATCTCTGTTCCCTACTATGAAACCCCTTGTACTCTACCAGCCCTGCTGTACACCCATCACAATAGTTCCCTTGAATAAAATCTGCCTTACTTCTTACATTACATTATTACATAGAGATAATAAGAGATAAGTATATCCAACATGCAAACATGGTACTGGGATTACCTAAACTAAAAGAGAACAACCTCTAGCTCATAAATCTGTTATGTTCCAAGAATTACTTTGCGATACATTTTTCAGAATGAAGAATATATTTTTAATGAAAATAATACTTTTAAATAGTAGTTAAGTTCCTCAGTGAAACTCCCCAAATATATTTGTCCTAAAATGCAAATAAAATATTAATTTTTGACATTAGACTCTGTTATTATTATCATTATTTTTATTTTCTCATCTGAATACTGGTGTTTGAGGACACAAGGCTAAATATGAAAAGAGTAAGGAAATAGATGAGAATATCTTGATAAATCTAAGGGGAATTTGAGTTTGAAGAATTTTCAAATACTTTAGATGTTGGAAGTGCCAAAGTTTAATTTATCCAACATTAGATAAATGTTAACTAACCGAGTTGTGAGCAATCCCAAGATGAGAGCATTCACCTTCTGCGCTTAAGGAACCCAAATTTATTTGTAACTTCTGTCTTTTCCATAGCGATATATTATGAATTCTACTCCCTGGCTCATGATTTAAGCTATTATGTTTCATGCATGTAACTGTCAGAAGAGAAGACAAAGAAGCAAGAGAGAAGAGAAAGAAAAAGGTTTGTGTGTGTGTATGTGCGTGTTTGTGTGTGTGTGTGTGTGTGTGTGTGTGTGTGTGTGTGAAGAAGGTGAGTTTTAGGCTAGACAGGGAAAGAAGAAAAGGGACTGTACCAATTTCCCATGGATGCCATAACAAATTACCACAGACTTGGTGGCTTAAAACAATGGAAACTTATTCTCTCATATTTATGGAGACCACAAGTCAATGGGTCACACTCTCCTCGAAAGATCTAAGGGAGATTTCTTTCTTTGCTCTTCCAGCTTCTGCTGTCTCCAGGTATTCTTTGGCTCCTGAAAACACCATTCCAGTCTCTGTCATTGCCTTTGCATGACCTTCTCTGTGTCTCTTATAGGGACACTTGTCACTGGACTTAGGACTGACTCCTGTAATCCAGGAGGACCTCATCTCAAGAGCCTTAATTTAATTGCATCTTTGAAGACCCTTTTTCCAACTAAGGTGAATGTCACAAACTAAGGTGACATTCACAGGTCCTGGTGTTTAGATATAGACATATCTTTTAGAGGGCCCACTACTGAACTCACTAGATGAGTAAAAACAGGAGTTGAGTCCTTTGTCTATGAGGAGACAATTGCAACAGAGGGATATACTAAGTTTACAAAGAAAAACACCCAGAGAAATAGCAAAAACAATGAAAGGGCTTCTGGAAAATAAAGTGACTAAGACAGAAGGAGGAGGGAGATTCTTATCCGTAGTGTCACAACTGGATGACCACACTGGTTGAGCTTCACAGGAAATAAAATGAGGTTTTAAAGGATGTATAGTGTTTGGGAGATGGACATAAAATTATAAACATGTGTCTAGATGGCTTTTCCTCTATAAGGTTTTTCAAATTAGCTATCAATTGGAATCATCTAGGAAGCTTACAAATAAGAATCCTTAGATTCTCCCCCCAACTCTGTTCAATCAGTTGATTTAGAAGTTACTATCCTATGATACAAGCAGGAGAATCAGAAAAATATGATAACATATCGACAAAATGTCATTTGAAAGGGGTTAGTTCTGCTTTTTGCCTAAGAGTAAATAAAAATATAGCTCCATTTTCACATCAGTGTTTGAAATTTCTAAGTCTTACATTTCATAGCAGGAAGCAAGTGCCAGGTAGTTTTATATATAGAAGCACTAACGAATCAAGTACTTTGAACAAAGAAAGCTACATGGCCTATCTCAATTGAAAGAACCCAGATATTTTCAGGGAAAGTGGTCATTTTCTATTTTTGTGGAAAGACCTTATGTTATAAGGAAACTTGGCATCCGTATCAGGTTTTGGAGGCATATTATATTAAATTTCCCTTAGAAAGAATAACATAAGCTAAAGAAATGCATATCTTCGCTCTCTGTCCTTTTTTTTTCCCTCTTCCATTGGCATTAGCAGCCTTATCCATAGCAGAAGCATTTGCAACTACACAGCAGGGACTATCCTCAGTTTATATTACACTTGACTCAGCACTCTACAAAACCCATGTGTTTTCAAGTGTTTTTCCATATAATGGCCATCAGCTTTCAAATATATGCAATCTGTAGGCAAATAACACGTGGTTGATTTTAATTGGAACAAATTAAATATTAGTTCCGTAAAAATAAATACGTGAACATAATATCATATTAGCATTTTCCTCCATTTGAATGGTGAGATGTGCAATACTTTTCTCTTTAGAATTTGACACAGCACCCAGGGCTACAGTGTAAAACTTCAAGGTAGTTCTAACTCTCTACAGACACTAGACCTCAGCGGGAGAACAATCCTCAAACGGAAGGTTTTAAAAGGACACAGATGAATACATTGCTGAAAGTAGGTTTGGGCAGAATTCTTCATGGAATACTCCTGTGGTCTCTTAAAAAAAAAAAAAAAGACTGGATTCTGTTTCTCTAATTAATATCCGCTATGTTTAGTTGCATCTGTGATGTATGAATTCCCAAAAGGCTTCCACTCTGCATTATGAATCACATTTCTTCTTCTTGCTTCAAATTCTTCATGGTAGATTGAGGTGTATACATCTCCGAAACACCCTCGCCACTTGTCTGTCTTATAGATGTTTGCACCAATAGTAGCCGACCTACAGTTGGGAAAAGAAATTTAAGAAAGTATTTGGCAGCTGGCCCAACCACATCTATAATGGGAAGAATCTGAGGATCAGAGACAGGAAAAGGATGGTAGATACACTCTCATGGGCACTGTGTAATGAGATTCCCTCTACTGAAATGTATTTGAATGACACTGAAACTGAACAGCTCTGGACTCTAATCCTCATAGGACTGGCAGCTATAGAGTATCACGTAAAAAGGGAGGTAATCCAAACTGTTGAGTTACCATCGCTTTAGCAGAATAGTAAGAAACATTGCATTGCATATGTCTGGTTGTGCATGCATACATACATGCATGTGTGGGATTATTTTAAAAGAAGGTAATGAAAGGGTAAATGGGAAAATGAAATTACATGTAGAAAAGTGATATAAAGATATAAAAGAGGGTATAAGCAGAAAGAAGGAAGGAAGGAAGGAATGAAGGAAGGAAGGAAGGAAGAAAAAGAAAGAAAGAAAGAAAGAAAGAAAGAAAGAAAGAAAGAAAGAAAGAAAGAAAGAAAGAAAGAAAGGAAGGAAGGAAGGAAGGAAGGAAGGAAGGAAGGAAGGAAGGAAGGAAGGAAGAGAAAGAGCCCTGCTTATTTGCCTATTTCTCTCCACTTGCCACAAAAAATTGAACCTAAATTCCAGTGTCTGATGTCCTCTTGATAACTGAATCCTAGAAGATGTACTTTGAAAGACTTGGATGTTAATCTGATACTAATTCAAGCCTTTGAGTTCAAAAATTGGATTGGAAATCTTTTAAGAGCAGCTTTCTCATGAGATTTCCATTACTTCTATTCTTACTGATAAGCCACAGGTATCAGAGAAACATCCATTTGTGTGCTATCTTTGGATCCTTCACTACAAGAGAAGAGGTACAGAAAAAAAGATGGAGTTTGCTTTGATTCAAGTTTCAGAGGAAACTTTCAATCAATTCGAATTTTGTCTGAAGCCACTCTACTATAATAGCTTAAAGTCTATTAGATACTCGTATGATGTTACCTTCAGTGTAATATGCCAACTTCAAGTGAGAGAGTTGATCTGTTCTAACAGAGAGGGTCTAGTTCTGGCTCTATTCTTGACCTATGAAATTGACCTTGGATAAGTAATTAATTTACTTTATTTCTCAGTTTTCTTACCTCTACAGTGCAGCTAGTTACTTTAAATAAGCACAGTCTGTAACATAATTTGAGTTACTTGATCAAAGTTGACATTTATATATGTAATATTATTATTAATACTTAAAAAGCATTTAGATATATGTTGGCTGTGATATCACTTTTCACTTTTCGAGTAGAGTAGCTTGTCAGGAGAACTAGCTGTATGTTAAGGGAATATGCGTAAGTATTTTGTTCCAATGACCTACCAGACATACACGTAAGCTTCTTTCAGTGAGCATGTAGGTACTTTTTTTCATAAAGTGCTTAAGATATGTATATTCTTCTTGTTTTTTCTCCTCTGAACATGATTCTACCAATGACACTAAGTTTCTACCAGCAGAGGAGTTTTATTGGGCCATTGGTGAGATATCAACACCTTAACGCTGAATTACAGCCATGGCCTATTTTTTTCCCACTCCATGCCCTGATGCCTCATCTGCTCAGTAAAATTACAGTGACAAGGAAACAATGTTTATCTTTTGCATGCTAGAAAGAAAGGACTTAAAACAGCTTTTATTTTAACCCCACTGAGTCCTCTTGGAGATCCCAATTAATGGTATTAATAAGATGAAATCTGCTTCCTGAGAATTATCAATATGTTTTAAATATGAATTTACATGGCCAAGTCAACCCTGAAGGCAGAAATAGGAAAGGATTGCTAAAGTTTTTAGTTCTGTAATAAAAAGGAACATTTTCCTCAATATATTCCTACATCGTAGGCTGTAAATAAAAATATCACTAAGGACATGTCTTCCTCAGAATGACGTACTCCCTGTGGCATGGCATAATGAGCATGAATACGCTACAGATACTGAATAAATAACAAGCTGATTGAGAATTCAGCTCTATTTAGCACCAAAGCAGGGTTTTTTTGTTAAATCCCTTATTCTAAAATAATGCACAGTTGCACAAGTTACTTTATGTTTTTTTTTGTGAAAGATAAAATTTAAAGTGTAGTCTACTTTTATATACAGTGTCTGCTTTATTTCAAAGACTTTTTTTGCTCCTCTGACCTTGTGCTCTACTGATACAAATAGAAATAGAGAATGTAGTTTTGTGTTTATTTAAGGTCAAAATCTAAGACGTTGGCATTCTACCATGATGTTTAAGAAGTGATGCATTCTTTTGTAAAACTATGGTATATTTGTGGCTATAAGAAGGACCTACAGTTATGTGCTGAGAGCAGGGAGTATATACAGCAAGTGAAAGGGGCACTGAGATTCCTTCACTACATTGTCCACCATGTTTAAGAAGTAATATGTTGAAGTAAAATTAAAAACAATGCTATTCGTCCTTAGTTTTGTCATTGTGTATTTTCTATTGTTTGTTTTAATTAAACATCATAGCTAATTTTACTCATCATTTCCATGGCAGAAATAAGCAGATATGAAATATAAAATGTTTGGTCTAGTCATGCAGATCCTATTGATTATGCATTAAAATCACCATATAGTCCTACCCATTAATCATGCTATTATCAGTTGAATATAAATATGCTACTATAGTGTGCATATACGTGCACGCACACACACATTTACTGTTAGAATGCATTGTGCTAGCACGGAACATTCCTGCATACAATCATTGAAAGAATAGAAATCACTGATTAGAGAGAAACAAAAAGTCTAAACTCATTCTTATATTTACTATTTTCAGCAAATCCTCATTGAGCACCTAATACGTGTTTGACATGTTTGGGTATTACAGTAAAGGAAGTGACTAAAACATAGACCCCAATTTCTGCTTTTCTGGAACTCACATAGCAGAGGAGGAGAGTGACAATATACTACAGAACTAAATAAAATCAACACTGTGTTGTATAGTATGGGGCATATATTATAAGGCTAAGAAGAAAAATAAGCCAAACAGGTAGCCATTACAACTTTCGACAAGATGGTCAAGGAAGACTTCAATAAGAAGGTATATCTGTCTCCTATTGTTGCTGTAACAAAGGAGCACAAACTAAGTGTCTTAAAATAATACAAATATATTCTTACAGTTCTAGAGGTCAGTTGTCTAAAATCAACTTGTTGATTGTGCTCCCTCTTTGACTTCATGGGAGAATTGATTTCTTCATCTTTTCAGCTTCTAGAAGCTGCCTGAATTCCTTAGCTTGTACCCCCTTCTTCAGACCACTCCAACCTCTTGCTTCTATCTCATGTCCCAAAACTTACTCTAATCCTCATGACCTCTTTTTGTAAGGACCCTTGTGGTTAGATTGGACCTACCTGGATAATCCAGGATAATCTCCCCATCTCAAGATTCTTAATTATATTTGCAAAGTTGCTATTCCCATGAAAGGAAAAATATTCAGAGGTTCTAGAGATTAGGACATTGATATCTCGGTAGCCTGGGGGGATCATTAGTCAACCTACCAGTGAAGGTAAAATTTGAGTAAATACTAAGACAATGAGAGACCTAGCCGTGCTATATACTTAGGGGAAGAACTTTCTAGGAATAGTGAAAAATAAACTCTAAGGTACTGAACAGGAGTATTCCTTATATGTTCAAAGAACAAGAAGAAAACCATGGGGGAGAGTAGTGAAGTCAAAAAGGTGACAGTGTTATAAGGAGGAACATAAAACATCTAGAATGTTACTATAAATCACATAAGAAATTTGCCTTTCTTGTTGAATGACATAAGGACTCATTGGATGGTTTTGAGGGAAAAATAACATGATCTGTATTATGTTTAACAGGCTTACTCTGCAGGCAGGGTTTAAATGTCTGAAAGAAGTCAACAGTAAAAGCGGGAAACTCATCAGAAGATTCTGGTGAGAAATTATGGTAGCTTAGACAGGGAAAATGGCAGTGGTATACTCTATACCCTTTCTGAGTAGGGAAGAGTGTCTCAGAGCTGATATACAGTAGAGGTGCTGACCTTAACTAGGAACAGAGAGACATCATCCATTCTAACAATCTAGAAGTTATAGCATGTGGGTTCTGATGTAGATAACGGGACTCATATAAAGGAGAATTGGTTTCAATTCTTTTGGTGAAATAAGAAGGAAGGTAGTTATCTGAGAGTGGATGGGAGAAGAGGTGTTAGAGATTTAAGAGGAGAGAGAGAAGTGTAAAATAGTTGTTTGGGAGAATAGAAGAAAGGAGCAAGGAAAATATAGTCTGATTGCCAGGTAATATTAAGGGCCTATATATGTTAAGTAATTAAAAATTTAAATTTTGTCTACCTGGCTGTGTGGTTTCTTCTTCCAGTTTCACCTGGCTGTACCAGTACAGACATGAGTAGAGTCAGATCTAACAAGTCTTGTTATTTTGCCAGGGGCGTGTGTTAAACTGATAGAGAAAGGCAAGGGAAGTGAAGGTAAACATAAGGCATAATAATAATGATGATGATGATGATGATGTATCGTGGGATATGATTTACATGAGAAGTAATGAGGACGCAAAGAGGATGAGGAGCAGTAAGAAGGATAGGACTAACGGGTTTGAGGTGAAAATGGAAGTGCAGGATCGTTGAAGTCAAAATAATAGAGACAATGAAAAAGAAACATGGAGGTGGCACAGGGTGGGACATTTGAAACTGAAGTTGTGAAGAGTTTATGGCTAATGACAATAGTGACAACAGGTCGGCTGTGCGATTGTGAAGCTGAACACTTGGGTAGAGACCCAGTTCATTGGAGGAGGAGAAGTCAAGGATCCAAGAAAATTAGGAAATAATTGTTTACGTTTATTTCTCAATAAACATTGAGAAATAATCTGTGTGAATATTGTGACCACCAGTAAAGACCATGAACGAGAATAATATTGGAAAGGGGTTGCTTTGGGGGATCAGTTGGTGAATCGTCTGCCTTTGGTTTAGGTCATGATCCCAGGGTCCTGCAATCAAGTCCCGCATCAGGCTCCCTGCTCCTCGGGGGCCTGCTTCTCCCTCTCCCTCTGCCGGCTCTCTGTCAAAAATAAAAAAATAAAAAAAAAGAATAGTATTAGAAAGAGTTATCAACAAACCGGGTACTAATGCATTTACGGAATGTCATTATTAGATGGAGGATCAGCAGGTAGCTACAATGTGGAGGGCAGTGGATGTCTTGGTCTAGAATGAGATTCAAAGCTAAGAAATTTTTTAAGCGAGGGCAGTGGCAACATGGACCAAGGAGGAAAGATGCCTCATCTCTGAGAATTGTGTTCTGAGGGAAAAAACAGCCACCATTTGAGAAAGCTTCAAAGAGATATGTAGCATTACAGAATAAGATTTTGTTAGAGAAAGAAGGTGAAAAGAACAGTCACAGAAAAGATTGAGATTAATGATGATTTTGGTGAGGATGAAGCCCCTTAAAATAACCTTTCGCTGAAGTGGGGTAGGCTTCAATAAATTTACAAAGATTGAAATCATACAAAATATATTCTCCAACCACAAAATAATTAAATTTGGGATCAATTACTAAAAGATATCTCTAAAATCTGTAAATAATTAGAAGTGAAGCAACACATTTATAAATAATTACAAGGGAAATTAGAAAACATTTTTACCCAAAAGAAAATAGAAACACATACTCCCAAAATTTGTGTGTGAACGTAAGTAGGTGTCAGAAAAAAATTTGTAAATTTAAATGCTTATATTAGGGGCACCTGGGTGGCTCAGTGGGTTAAGGCCTCTGCCTTCGGCTCAGGTCATGATCTCAGGGTCGTGGGATCAAGCCCTGCATCGGGCTCTCTGCTCAGCAGGGAGTCTGCTTCCCCCTCTCTCTCTGCCTGCCTCTCTGCCTATTTGTGATCTCTCTGTCACTGTCAAATAAATAAATAAAATCTCTAAAAAAAAAAATAAATGCTTATATTAAAATAAAGGAAGACTCTGGTATCAAGAATCTAAGTTTCCAATATAGGAAACTAAGAAAAGAAAGGCAAATTAAATCAAGATAAGTAGAAGGTAGATATTAACAAAGGTCAAAAATCAATGAAAAAATAAAGAGAAAAAAGTAACAAAAAAGAAAATATGGGTAAAGTGAGCTTCATCAAAGTTAAACATTTTGTTTCTTCAATAAAAATCATTAAGAAACTGATAGAAAGTTGTTTTGTTGGATTTTTTCAGCACATATTTTTTTACAGTTTTGTATTCAGATATATAAAAACCTTTGAGAGTTCAAAAACAAGAAGACAAAAATACATAATAAACAATGAGTCAAATATTAAGAATATATTTTATAAAATAAGCTATATGGATAAACAGTAAGCACGTAAATGATTCTCAGCATATTTAGTAAATTAAAATCACAATGCAATACCACCTACACACCCACCAAAATGGCTAAAATTAAAAATACAAACAATATCAAGTTTTGGCAGGGAGGAGGAATTACTAGAACTCATACACTGCTGGAGAGATCATAAAATTGTAGACTTTGGAGAGCTGTTTGTAACTTATAAAGTTAAAACTACATTTTACCGTATGACCAAGAAATTACACTTCTACTTATTTACCCAAGAGAAATAGAAAGATATAGAAATATATATCCACAAAAGACTTGTACAAATGTTCATAGACATGTAAAAAAAAAAAAACCCACACGTCAATCAACAAATCAATGGATAAACAAACTACAGTATACTCATAGTATGTAATATTACTCAGCTATGAAAAGATATCAATCACTAGTGTATGCAACAATAGGGAAGAATCACAAAACCATTCTGACTGAAAGTAGCCAGATACATAAGAGTACCTGCTGTAAATTCCGCTGTATAAATTATAAAACAGACAAGACTAATTTTTAACAGCTGAAATCAAATTAGTGATTCTGTGAAGAGGGAAATAGGAATTATTAGGATCGAAAACAGGTAAGGGAATTTGGGGGCTGGCAGAAATTCCTATATTGATTGAGACCGTGGTTACCCAGTAGACACAGTAGTATAACTCGTCAATCATTCATAGCAACTATACTTCAAAAAAGTTAAAAAAATGAATTGTTTTTATCTGTTATTTTATTGTATGTCAAGGAAGTCAGCCAAAAATTAATATTTTTGTTTTAAGCAAACTAAAACATCATTTTTCTGTTTTGTTTTGTGCCTTTTATAGTTCTTGTGTTGGGGTAATTTGAGATGATGACTAGCTTTGTTTAATATCTTATGGCATTTTCACAACCAAGGCAACATAATTATTAAGAACATTTCCAGTAACTTGATAAAGCACATTAGCTTTTAATGAAAATATGTCCTTTGGTTCTAAAATATGTCTAAAGGAAATTTTACTTGTCTGGATATTATTTTTTTCTTATTCTCCTTTGGTGGCTAATGAGCCTTAATTAAATTTAATTACAAAGTTTATCATAATGACAAAAATGTATACTCATCTGTTCTTCATCTTCATGCCCCCGTTTCCACCTTAAGGAAAAAATAAAATTGGTTTCTGTTTTAAGGAGTAGGTAGTAGAGGCACATAAGATGATTGAATAAAGTGTTGTGTTTTGTGTACATTTCTTAGTACATAGTATATTTAAATTAAGTTAAAATGCTTTTATTGTTCTTGGCCCAATGCCAATATATAACCCTGAATAATTACTTTTCTGTTCAAATCATCTTTGTTTTTTTAAGAGTTATTGCTACTCCGATAGCTGGCTTTTAATTTCCATTTTTAGACTTTCTGTTTGTTGCACAAGATTGTCTTCCTTTTACAGCCGTCTCTCTCTTCTCATCACCAACCAGTCCTCCAATGGTGGTGGGGGGGTGTGGTTGGAACAAGACTGCAGGGTCTTCTGGATCCACTCAATGGTAAGAAACCATGTTTCTTTTGCTTGTATCTCACAAGCTATTTTCCTCATCTTGTGTCTTGAAGCTAATCTCTCCTTCAATGAATGAGATCATGTTTATGTTGAGAAAGACCCTGCCTTCCCTGAGTGTTTTTCTGTTCTCTCCCTTTAAACCATTTCCTTTAGTCTCTAAATGTAGTTCACCCTGCAATTTTTTTTCCTTAGTATCTTGGGGAAAAAAACACCAAATAAGAAGAGATTTATTTTTGTCTTTACTTTTAAGTTGTAAATCTCTTAGGATTAATGAAAATATATTCTGTATATTGTATCATGTCTAATACAGTGTCATTGTGTGGTAAATATTAAAGACATTAAGAAAAATGAATGTCAGGAATTTATTCAGTTCGAGAACAATTGTTCTATCTGAATGAAATGAATTTCAATTTATGGAGATGGAGAGGTCTGGCAAAAACAACGCTCTCAGTCTGAAGAACTAACAAAATTATCTACTATTTACCACAGAGCTGAAATGGTTTCAGTGGACCCAATTTCAGCATGACTGCAAAATCTGGAAGAATTTTATTAAAAAGGAAAAAAAAAAGGAAATGGGAGAACCTAACAACAAAACAGTTTACTTTATTCTTTTACATTTTCTCAACAAAAAATATGTATTTGAAGAGTTACTTTTATTTTCTTCCCCTTCATTTTCATAGTAATATAAAAATCTCCTTTTTGGATAAAAGCCCATTTTGTAGGCTCAGTATAAAAATCTGGACCAACTGACTTCAATAGCTCTAGTCATTGGGGTACTAATTATAACAAGTTAAAAATAGGCATCTTTCTCTCTCTCTCTCTCTCTCTCTCTCTTTTTTTTTCTTCTTGCTGGATGCTACAGATGGATTGTGCTTCTGGTAGCTCATAGTTCTCTTTTAAGAAAGTGATGCTCAGCTGCATTTAGAGCAATCAGAAGAGACATTCTCTGGCAGAATGGGTGATCTGAATTTATGTTTGAATCACACAATGGCCACTGCCGGTGTGTGCATCCCAGATATTGTTCTTGGTCCATATTCTGATAAGGTGACTGAAAGAAGAGCCTATCCACCAGGTAGGAGAGCAGGATGTCATTGGGAACATCTGACTTCTGGCTGACTTTCATAACCTCTCCGTGGAACACTGACATATTTCCAGGAACATCCACAGGCCCCCTTTGCGGGCCAACAGCCAACCCACAAACTTCCATCTGTAAGAAACATGTAAGTAAACCATAGAGTGTAAGGTATAAACATTACTGAATGAGAACAAAGCTAAGATGTCGTGTAGCCTACAACCCTCCTTGTATCCTGAAGGTGGCACATGCAAGTCATAAAAATTGAGAGTGCTGTGAAAAAAATTTCAACATATGGTTCTTCTTATTATATTTTTTAATACTAGTAATACTTATTGTTTTCACTACATTAACTAACATTGGGTGCTCACTATGTGCCCAGCACTGTACTAAGCACTTTGCATGACTTACTTTAAGTAATACTGGCAAGAGTCCTGAATCAGCATTTCATGAAGAATGAAGTAATCATTTCTCTCTCCTGGTCTGTGCCTGATTTCATCCTCCTTGAGGAAAACTTCCAGTCAAGGGGAGGCACAAGATGAATATTTCTTCAGTCTTGGATCTCATTCATGGTGATAACTGCCACGGCCGGGCTCTCGTGTGGAATGTCAAACAGTGCTCTTGCGTGACTCTCATTCAGAGAAATGGAAAACTAATTTCTGGAGTCCAGAGAACTGGGTGTACTAGCAAATAACATGGGACTTAGGCCTCCTTCTTCACCTTTCCAAGCTTCTGTGTTCTCACCTATAAAAGGAGACACTCTCCAAATCCCATACACCTGAAGTTTAATGTGTCAGGAATTGAGGAATGCAGGTTAGGGCATTCTGTCCAAAAAAGTCTCTTCTATTACCAACAATGAGAATAAAATGAATGTATGTTTTTTGTTTATAAATTATATCTCAAAATTGTATATTAAAATGGCTATTCATATGTCGGTTGGGCCCCGAATAATCTTGAGATGCTGGTTAATTGCTGTCCGTGAACAGTTCGGTGGTGGTGCTTGTATTCATGAAGCATTAGAAGAATCAAGAAAGGGGCAAGTCGTGCTGAAGGTGGAGAAGCCACATAGACCTTTTATCCAAGCAGGGACAGATGTGTGCCTTGTCTGCAGCACACCGTTCCGGGTTACCTGATCCTAATTGCACAGTAGTTGTTTTATAGCTCTGAAAGTTGTAGATAACTGGGCTCACTGCAAAATAATTCTTGTCTAGAGATGTGCAAAATAGCCCCACTGGTGAGGGAAGAAGCCCTCTGCCCAGGAAATAACAATTTTGCCCCCATTCCTACACTCATGATGTCTGTCTAGAAAGGTATCTGTTCTTGGATTCCCCTTTGAATGGGTGGTAACATCTCACCAGTTTCTTCATTAGTGAGTGTTGTAAAATCTTTAATATGTGACCATTTTTGTAACTGCCTGAGAATTGTGACTTTACCCTCTTTTAACACTCGAGCCTCAGTGTTGGCTTTCTTCT
This sequence comes from Potos flavus, assembly GCA_028534135.1. NCBI lineage: Eukaryota > Metazoa > Chordata > Mammalia > Carnivora > Procyonidae > Potos > Potos flavus. The sequence goes on along the minus strand of CM052900.1, from coordinate 107,346,584 downwards.
CTCCTTGGGCATGTTTATTGCACCGTATGCATCAGCAGAGCTTCCACATGGAGCATCATGGCAAGACACAGTAAACCCAATGTGTAACCTAAAGAAAAGATGACACTGGTGGGTTTGGAAATATCGTTCCCTCTCCCTGTAACCCTCCCATCCCCTTTTTTCTCTCTTCTTTGCTTTGCTTCTTTCTGCCTTATGAAGTAAAATAAATGAGATGATTTTTTCATTATGATGAATGGTACAAGCATAGGTAGATTGCCTCTCATTTATAATAACATTGATAAAGTATTTGAATTAAAAAGATTATTTCTCAATGCTACAAAGATGAAATACCTCTCCTTATCAAAAGGGGAGAAATGTGACATGCCACTTTGTTCCGATTGAGATTTTTTACTCTCAAAATCTCAAAAAGAATGCCCAGAGATAGTGGAGGGATTTGGTGACCTGCTCTACGCAGACAGGAAGGAAGGAAGAGTCTGAAAGGAGCTATGGCACCCGACTGCCAGTAATGGGTTCTGTCACCACTGCTGGGCTGACAGGTGAATTAAATTGAAAGATTTGCTTGCCAGGTTATTTGGAAGGCTTTCTCCTTCTCACCCCATTATATGCTCTGAACTTTAGGTTGTGTCATTGTGATGAAATGAGGAATCACAGAGTAAAAAAACTAGCTTTTAGCTCAACAATTGATACCATTCCCTACCCCATTGTAATACTCCATGTATTTTCTAACTATAAAGAGATATAAAAACCACCACAGAAGGGACACATTCCATCATTTTTACTAAAGCTGGATATGACCCATTATTTTGACCATGGCCTTTATTTTCCTTCGTCTTTGGACTAATTTTATGAGAATCATAAAGTCACTATTCTGTCATTACATTTATAAAGTCAGAAAAATTAAAGCTGTATCTACATAACCAAAGTGAAGAGAGAAGAGTTGCTATGATAACCTGTGTTTTTTTTTTACCCTGTTATTCACTCTTCTTACTCTATAATTGATCAAATTCATTAAGTATTTATTAAAGGTTATATATCCCCTGGCACTGAGTACATAGCAGTGAATAAAAAAAGATAGCATGGATCTTAAATTCTAATTGGAAATTTAGCTTTAAATTTAAATACAATTTATGAGTTAAAAATAAATTTAATATAAATGAAAAAAATTCTTACATACACACACACACACACACACACACACACAGAGAGAAATAAAATTCTGACAGTGGTCAGTCAGTGCTATGTAGACAATTAAAATAAGTTACTGTTATAAAGAACGAATGGGTAACTATCCTCTGTTAGACCAAGAGGTAAAAGCCTTTCTCAGGAAAGTTTTTTATTTAAGCTGTTGATGGAAATGGCAAAAGGATATAGTCACACAAAGATGTTGGCAGTTGAGCTCATATGAAAATAAAGGGGTATCATATTACCCTATGATCTAGCAATTCCATTTCTCAGTATATACCCAAACAAATTAAAATAAGGATCTCAAAGAGGTACATGAACACTCATGTTTATGTAATAGCTAAAAGGTAGAATAGATAAAAGGTAGAGTAACTCAAAAGTTCATATACAGATGAGTGAGTAAACAATATGTGTTTTATCCACATAATGCAATATTATTCCAATAGATACTGCAACATGGATGAATCTAGAAGATTGTATGCCAAGTAAAAAAAGCCAGTCACAGAAAGATACCGAGTCCACTTACATGAGACACCTAGAGTAGTAAAATCCATGGAGACAGGAAGTAGTTGCCAGGTGCTGAAAGAAGGGAAATGGGGAGTTGTTCAAAGGGCACAGACCTTCA
>CM052900.1:107303628-107344277 GCA_028534135.1 Potos flavus | reverse complement strand
TGTATACTTAAAAATGGTTAAAATGATAAATTTTACATGTATTTTACCTCAAGTAGAAATTTAAGAAGGTTGTATAAGAGAAAAAATAATTCCTATTTTTAACAGAGGACCATATATTTACTATTTTTTGTCTGTTTTTAATGCAGAGACAGCAGCTACCACAAGCATCATGAGCAATGGAAAGGTAGACATTCCTGAAAAACTACCTCATGGTGAGATGGAGAGAGACAGTCTTCAGAGTCCATGTGTCAGTTCTCTCTCCAAGAATGTCAGAGCCCGGAGAGCAGAGCGTTGGTCTATTTTAGCCACTGTTGTAACGCCAGCATTCTACCTCAGAGCCTGGCATATCATAGATATTCAGTACATATTTGTTTACTTAATCAATTTGTTAATGAAGAGAGGGTATAGGGATAGGCTAAATTAATAATCACTCATCAATTTTTTTCCATGAGCAATACAGCACAGGGTTATATATAAAATACAGATCAGAGTGTAGCAGAACCTGGACTGGATCCTGGTGGAAAAACCAAGCGGCACTCGGAAACTAAGAAGGGAGAGAGAGATTATTCACTGGTGAGACTCAGAGGAAACCCTGCTCCAAAGATCTGAGCCCCGAGCACAAGCAGGGAGGGTAATTTATATCCTCCTCCTCGCGCATACTTGGCATTCTGGTGCACGAGGGGAACAGGGTAGGAGAGAAGAACCGGAAGGGCTCTGAGACAAGGACTGGAGTTCCCTTGCCAGTTTGGTCAGTCGGCTTAAAGTACAGTTTTTTCCCCATCAAGAGGGATAGAGACTTCTTTTTTCTTTGATTTCTTAACCTTATCTTTCTACCAGGAGGGAGGAAAAAGCAATTATTTGAGGATTGGATGGAAGGTATCATGAATTATATCAAAGTGTCAGTGTTTTTCAAAAAAAGTAGCAAACAAAAGTCCAATCACATAAATGAAGATGATATCTAGAGAAAAAAATGAAGGATAATTTTGGTTCTTTTCAGCTGAGTGGATTCAGACTTGAAGAGGAGGACTTCTTATTTAAGAGCTCAGAGTTGAACCCATGCACCATTGTCACAGTTAGTAGGAAGGGTGTGAGAGTTCGAATCCTAGTGTCAGCACCAATGTGAAGAGGGTGGTGTGTAGAAGAATGGCGGAGCATTAAGTTTGAGAATTTTTGAAAATTAGAATATTCTGGTAAGAGCACGTATCTAGTTATAAAGATCTGAGTCATCAAAATACCAGAAAAAGGATCCTTTTTGCCCACACATTTTACATTTCCCTAATCTTGATTCAAGTTTTTATATCTTGTCAATATAATAGTTGTTCTTAAGGTTTGGGAAGGAAGACATCTAGAAAACATGCACAAAATTCCTATCTCAAGTTGCCTCTTCCTGACGGCTGCACGGGAGAAGAATGAGGCACAAACAAGTCAGCTGCAAGAGAGATTGGGAGCAGGGGTCCACAGTTGAGAAGACTGCCACCCTGAACAACTCCTTAATCCCATATTTATTAGATACAAGATAACAATCAACAAAGGAGAAGAAGATTATACATTGTTTGTAGGTAAACAAGAAGGAATGCGAGTCATAGTAGATCACGAGTCTTATAGATTAAACAAGAAGAAGAGAAGGGTGTGCCTGGTCAATCAGCATGGAATTCATTGTAGAGTAAGCGCACTTAGCACTTAAGTGGATAACCCCATCAGCAAGCTCTCTCGGAGGCAGGGGAGATAACGAAAGAGGGAAGCAGGCGGTGTTCTGCCCTGAGCAAGCCTGGCCTCCCCAGCTGCTCGGCTTCAAGAACGTATCTCAACCCCTCCACCTGAGGCCTGCCGCTGCTACATGTTTTTCTTAAGGTTATCTTTAAGCATGCTTGCATGACCGGCACAACTCCTCATAGTTCTATATAGTTATATCTTCAGCAGTATATTATTCTGAGGGATGGTTACATCAGGTCCCTTCCTCAAATAGCCTTATCCTGAATCTTTTTCTTCCCCTCTCAGTTTGTAGTCCATTAGGCTTTACTTTTTTTTTTTTTTTTTTTGACAGAGAGAGAGAGATCACAAGTAGGCAGAGAGGCAGGCAGAGAGAGAGGGGAAGCAGGCTCCCTGCTGAGCAGAGAGCCAGAAGCGATTCGGGGCTGGATCCCAGGACCCTGAGATCATGACCCCAGCCGAAAGCAGAGGCTTTAACCCACTGAGCCACCCAGACGCCCCAGGCTTTACTTTTTTATTGTTGTTTTTAATTCTGTTAGTTTGTTTATTTATTTATTTATTGTTTTTTTCAGTTTAATGGTGATACAGTTGGCACAGAACACTGTACAAGTTTAAGGTGTACAAAGTAATGGTATGTATTGCATATATTGCGAATGATTACCACAATAAGTTTAGTTAACATCCATCATTTTACACAGATACCAAAAAAAAAGTTTTTTCCTTGTAATGAGAACTCTTAGGATTTACTCTCTTAACAAACTTCGGCTATACCATACAGCAGTGTTAACTGTTGTCATCATGTTGTACATTACATCTCTCATACTTATTTATCTTTTTTTTAAAAGATTTTATTTATTTATTTGACAGAGAGATCACAAGTAGGCAGAGAGGCAGGCAGAGAGAGAGGGGAAAGCAGGCTCCCCACCAAGTGGAGAGCCCAATGCTGGGCTCCTTGCCAGGACCCTGAGACCATGACCTGAGCTGAAGACAGAGGCTTTAACCCACTGAGCCACCCAGGTGCCCCTCATACTTATTTATCTTATAACTGGAAGTTTGTAACTTTTGACCACCTTCCTCCAATTCCCACTTTCTCTATCCCTCCCTCCTGGTATCCACAAATCTGATCTCTTTTTCTGAGTTTTTTTCTTAAGATTTTTTTTTTCAGTATTTAAGATTATATATGGATATAAGTGAAATCATGCAGTATTTGTCTTTCTCTGCCTGACTTATTTCCACTTAGTAATATGTGCTCAAGATCCTTCCATTTTGTCGCAGATGGCAGGATTTCCTTCTTTCTTATGGCTGAATAATGCGGATCATATATTCTGTTATATATATCCATTATACATGCATGTATATATATCCATTAATCATATACATCTCCATTATACATATATATCCTATGTATATATACCACAACTTCTTTATCCATTCATCCACTGATGTACACAAGTTGTTTCCATGTCTTAGTTATTGTAAATAATTCTGCTGTGAACATAGGGGTGCTGATATCTCTTTGATATAGTATTTTCTTTTCCTTCAGATATATTGCTGGTTCATATGGTAATTCTACTTTTAATTTTTGGAAGAACCTCTATGGTGTTTTCCATAGTGACCACAACAATTTACGGTCCCACCAAGGGTGCACAAAGATTCCCTTTTCTTCACGTTCTTGCCAGCATTTGTTATCTCTTGCTTTTTTTTTTTTTTTTAAAGATTTTATTTATTCATTTGACAGGAGAGAGGGCGATCACAAGTAGGCAGAGAGGCAGGCAGAGAGAGAGGGGGAAGCATGCTCCCTGCCGAGCAGAGCGCCTGATGCGGGGCTCGATCCCAGACCCTGAGATCATGACCTGAGCCGAAGGCAGAGGCCCTAACCCACTGAGCCACCCAGGCGCCCCTATCTTTTGCTTTTTGAAGATGGCCATTCTAACAGATGTATGGTGATATCTCATTGTGGGTTTGATTTGCATTTTCCTTATGATTAGTGATGTTGAGTACCTTTCATATACATGTTGTCGATGACTGTATCTTTGGAAAAATATTTGTTTGGATCCGTTGACCATTTTAAAATGTGTTATGTAGCTTTCTTTTGCTATTGAATTGCACAAGTTCTTTATATATTTTGGGTATTAACCCCTTAGCAGGTAATTGATTTGCAAAATTTTCCCCCATTCTCTAAGTTATCTTTTCATTTTGTTAAAGGTTTCCTTTGCTGTGCATAAGCTTTTTAGTTTGATGTAGTCCCATTTGCTAATTTTTGATTTTATTCCTTGTGCTTTAAGTGTCATATTCAGTCAATTACTAAAAGAAGCCTAAGTGAATTGAAAACAGGTAGTTCCATGATTTGAAAAGCACTACAAACAAATAGAGTTTGTTGGGTGAATATTTTGATAGAGGATAGATTTATCAATTTATCAATAAATAGGCACATAGACACACAGATACACAGATAGATAAATCTGAGTTTTTAATGACCTAGTTTTCTCTGACAAGAAGCAAAATTACATGTTGCATAACTACCATAGAAAAGAATAGTAACTAGTTGCTTAGGAAGAAAATTGTTTTTTAGCTAAGTAATTAAGGAGCAGTTAACTTGGACTGAAGTTAAATGAGCCAAAATGTTTCCCTGTATATAGGGTAAAATGTCAGAGGTATTAAAATTATATTTTAAAAACTTTATTAACATTTTTTAGAAATAATCTTTCTATAGTTATATTCCCTGTATCTTTATTTTAATGTCAAAGAATTCGGAAGCATATAGAACATAAGTGAACTCCCCCCCACCACATAGACACACTCACAGCTTCCCTCCTCCTTTTTACTATCTTTCCCAGAAGTTATTACCCCAGCATGTTGGTTTGAGCCTTTGAAAACTTTTCTTCTACATTTACAAACCTGCAGCTTTTTTTTCTTCTGGAAGAAAAAAATTCAGGTGGGAAACTATCTTACATAAATGATATCACCTACTACATTTATGTTTCTCTATGACTTGTTTTCATTTAATATGTTCTCTGTGTCTCTTATGTTAGTACATATAGATGCATGATCTGTGGTAGGGAAGCCTGGCCACAGCACTGGAATTCCTAGCTGCAGGCAAGTAGGTTATTTCTACATTTAACTGTAGCATAAAATGCCAGATTAAAAATATTTATAATATTATGTATGGTATACAAAATACACTGCATGTATTATAAATTTTATGTTAGACATCATTATATATTTGTTAATATATATTATATGACTATATGTAAGTATGTGTGCATATATGTACATATAACATATATATCTTTACCTATATCTCCAACAGATTTTTACTGAAAGCATATTATGTGTTTTGGAAATAAGACTGAACTGATAAACTGACACACATGGTGTTGATATTTTAGTGGTCTCAAAAGCAATAAATACATTTATGTTTAAATCATATGCCTGGTGATGATTAAGTGCTATAAAGAAAAAAAAAGTGCTGAAAGGGAATGAGAAGATTGAGGGGATGTTATTTTTAAAGTGGTCATGTTTAATACTATATGCAATTTAAATTTCAATAAATGCTATCAAATTTTCCTTAATAAGGCTCTACTTGCATGCCTTCTTATTATCTTTAGTCAATATTACTATGAGGTTTCTCAATGTTAATTAATTCCTTCTTTCCTTCCTTCCTTCCTTCCATTCATCCATCCATTTATCCATCCTTCCTTTCCTATAATAGTCCCTCTTTTTAACTATAAGCATTATTTTCTTCTGGAAAATCAATGAGATATACTAGATATGAATTTGGATGGCAAATCCATGTTCATCAGGCTTTCTCTGTGGACATCCAGTGAGGACTGAAAAGAGGTAGGCTTTGGTCTTCTCAAAATTTCCTGGGAAAAGACTAGCTACCAGAGACTGTTGTGTGGTAGTTTTTTAGCATGGACTCATGTGTGTACCTTCGTATGTGTGTTTTCTGGAAAACTCAAATTTCAAACCCATATGAAGACAAGTCTTGATAGTATGGATTTACAGAGGAAACTTTCACTCCCCATTCAGAGCAAAGGCCAAAACAGATGAATTCCTTTGTCTCCTTTTGATGGGATGCTTAATTTTTCTGAACACTGATGGTGGAGTTCTTAGAGTATCTGAAATTCATGCTGGAGTACTATTCCAACTCACCAAAGTAAAGTTGTCCAAAACTTACCTCTTTTCCTCATGCCTAATGCCCTAGCTTCTTGATTGCCAAGATTAGTTAGTTCACTTGTACCATCACTGATATCATCAGTTGGTTTTGAACTCCATATACTTAAGAGAATATCATATCTGCATTTCTAAGTATTTTGTATCAGGAGGGTATTCAGGATATCTAGTCAACGATACTTGTCAGAATTGAAATTTTGGGTACTTTTCGTATTATAAATTTTCGAAAATAGAAAAAGTCTGTAGCCAGTCCCATTCCCCTTACCCATAAAATACAGTGCTACAGAATAAAAGGCTAATTTATACTGATGGAGTGTCAATACTGTTTTATTGACAGAAGAGAAGAGCAAAAGTAATACTAGACTGTAAAACCTTACCAGCAAAGGATCATTTGCCCTACTTATTGTTCTATTTCTTCTATATTTTGTAGTATGAAAGCTAACCAATTTTTCATTTTTTCCTACAAATTCAGATACATACAAGTTCCAAATATAGCTTTATTAGTATTTTATCCAGAAAAGTCAAAGTAAATATGAACTCCTGATTCCAAATCAAAGATCTACCTCTTTAGGGAATACAGGAGATTTCTGGAGGACACCAGCTGCTCAAATATTTCACTGGCGACCATTGTGCCAAGAAAGTACAGAGAGAATTGCAGTCTCATTCTATCTGACTATATCTCTGGGACATCAGTCATAACCAAATTAACTCCTTCCAATTGTGATTCCAACCCTATTAACCATATATTTTAAATTGCTCAATGTCTTCCATTGTAATTAGAATAAATCCCAAATTTTTCAGATGATCTATTTTCTTCTTTCCACTTCAGGCTCACTTCTTATCATTCAGTCCCTGGTTTACTAGTCTCCAGCCACACTGAGAACACATCAGGGACTTTGCCCTTGTGGTTTTGTCTTCCTAGAATGTTCTTTCTCTAGATCTTCACGTGGCTATGTCCCTCTTAGCACTAAGTTTCAATTCTTCATCTCCTCTTCAAAAACTCCCTCTAAGGTCATGCTATCTAAAGTATCCACTCTGCCTTCCCAGTTCCATTGGTGGATTTGGTTGGTTTATCTTGTTTCTATGCTGGTAATCTTTACAGGTAATTCCCTTTAAAGGAAAGAAGTTCAGTCAAAAACTTTTTTTTTCTTTTTCTTTTTTTCAGTTCTGGATTCCTAATTCCTAGAATGCTATCTATCGCACAACAGATGACCAATAAATATTCATGGTATAATTAAGGTAGTGGATGGCCCAAAGCCTGGGTTGTCCTGACAGCTTTTCGTGTGAAGCCTACTGAAGTCAGGAAGGATGACTACGTCATTTAAATGGCCTCTTCACACCGCATTGTTACCAGAAATCTTAACTTTTAATGCATACGTCCTATCACCTAAACAAGAGAATTTCAGGAAATAGTCTACCCAAAGAGATTAATCTAAGATCTTTGCAGTCATCCTGACAGAGCCAAAGGGAAGTAGGATAGTCTGGTTAGTGCAATAGGTAAATATATAGGTAAATAGGTAAATGTCCTTTTGCAAAATTATACAGCTGTACCTGTCAAAGAGACCTAGAGACTAAGCAATAGCTTCGGAGGGTTTGGACTTCAGTGTACAGTATTATGACTATTTGCCTATGTGTCCATGGGTGTCTATGAAAGTGATGATTAAATGGAAGTTCTCCCAGCCTGATTATGAACAAGGTGGAAAATTAAAAACAGAGGAGCATATAAAACTATGGGGAAAAGGTGGGGAATCCATATATAAGAAGTCTCAAGGAAGGACCTGGGGACTTATTGTTTTGAAGGGCCTAGAAACCAGTCCAGAGAGAGGGCAGCCAGCACAACCAGATGGATGCATGGCCTGTGACAGGCACTACTGGTGACTTCCACGGTTTTGAATGGGCTAAGTAAGGGACTTCAACTTTGTGGCATAATTAATTGAAGAAAAAATGCCAGAGGAGATCTTCTATGGCTATTGTTGGTTGGCATTAGGCTTTCACTGTAGGCCAGTGGTTCTCAACCAGGGACAGTTTCGCCCCCCATCTGGGAGCAGGGGGGCTGACCGTATCTGGAGACTTTTAGTTGTCACAGCTCAGGGTACTTCTTGAACCTGGAAGGTAGAGGCTGCTGAACAACCTGAATGCACAGAACAGCTCTTACAACAGTCATCTGGGCCAGAGTGTCAATGGTGCTGAGGTTGAGAAACCCTGCTATAAGCAATGGTCGCTTACTGCAGGTTTTCAGAAAGAGAGGGCATATGGAAAGTATTATTTGAGTCAAGGTTCCTTGATTGCCCATAACAAAACCACCTTAAGCAAAAAAAGTTTTATTATAGAGGAATGTTTCATGAACCTCAAGAGCAGGAATTCAGACAAGCCTTAAGAGGAAACTGAAACCACAAAAAGAGAAAGCTATGGGAGAAGTTTTTTCTAGTTTTCTCTCTGTCAGGCAGTCTTCATTTTTGTTGCTCTTTATAGACTATCTTTTATGAAAGCTGTTCCATTGCAGATGTCAGACTAGAACTGCCTCACACCTCTCAGGATTACATGGTGCCTTATCGTCCACGCTGATAATTGGTATTTACTACTACCTGCTGCTGCTTCTGCTACTCTACTCTGACCTTAGTGTTATTAAGAATCAAGATTTTCAAAGCCTTCTCTGAGTCTCGACCACCACAAGTTCAGCTCCAAAGTTCCTTTCTCTTTGTATGCAGATAGGAGTTGAGAGTTTGTATTTTCCTTTTTTGGCAGGGGAGGGAACCCGGAAATGAGTCCTGCAAAAACAATCTTTATATGCAAAGTTCCTGATACAAAACCTTTTGTGTGCATCATGTTTGCACTTGTGTGTTGAATTTGTTCAATGCTTTTGGTTATTAGCTGTCAGATGGCCATGGTATAACTGAAGGAATATGTCATCTTTTCTGGGGCACCGGGGTGGCTCAGTCATTAAGCATCTGCCTCAGCTCAGGTCATGATCCCAGGGTCCTGGGATCCAGCCCCACATCGGGCTCCCTGCTTGGCGGGAAGCCTGCTTCTCTGACTCCCCCTGCTTGTGTTCCCTCTCTCACTGTGCTTCTTTCTGTCAAATAAATAAAATTGAAATATATATATATATATATATATATATATATATAATATATATAATAAGTATATAGTACAAGTATATATATATAAGTATATAGTACTTATATATTATAAGTATATATGAGATTATATATATATAATCTTTTCTTAACCTAACATGATCAACTGGTCTTGTATAACAATGTACTAGTGGGATAGTTAAAGTAAATTGCTATAAGATTTTTATAAAAGTTTATAAAATCCTTACTCTCAATGTCTGAATTTATCTCAGTGTGGATGGGTAAAACATTTCAAAAACAGGCACCTGTCTGTGGAGTAGACTTTGAGTAGCACTGATCTAGCTAGCCCAGTACTTTTGGAAGGGCAACTAATCGAATATAGGAATCAGTACTGTCTTTGGGGGGGAAAAAGTACTTTATGGTTTAAAATGTATTATGGGTTGAATTGTGCCCGCTCCCCCACAAATATATATTGAAGTCCCAACCCCCAACACCTGTGAATGTGACCTTACTTGAAAATAGGGTGCTTGGAGACATAATTGAGTAAAAATGAGGTCATTAGAGTGGGCTGTAATCCAATATACCTGGTGTCCTTATAAGAAGGGACATTTAGGCAAAGAGAGGAGAATGCCAAAACATGGAGGGAAGCTGGTCATGTAAGCGTGGAGGCAGAGATTGGAGTTCTGTGGCTCCCAGAAGCTAGAAGAGCCAAAGGATCCTCTCCTGGGGGCTTTGGAGGCAGCATGGCTCTACCAACACCTTGATTTTGGACCTGGAATCTCCAGGGCTGTGACAGGATACATTTCTGTTGTTTTAAGCCCCCAATTTGTGGTAACTTGTAACAGCAGCCCTACCAGTAACATAGTATGTTTGGAAAATCTCGTATGTCATCATACCCTGATCTCAGAAATGCCTCATTAGCTTTGAAATGAACAATTTGGGGGTACGGAGATGATATAGGTGAGCCAACCTCTCATAGTTAGAATCATACTTTGGATTGGCTATGAGGTTTTTTACTACAGTACAGCAATTGCAAAGAGTTAGAAAAGAACAGGCAGAAAACACTAGCAGAACCTCATTTACTTTGGAATGAATTATTCGAGTTGTACTATATCCTTTATAAAAACTGTATCTCATGTATGATTGGGATAAAAAAAACTTAGATACACACCCATAGATTAAAGTTTTTTAATTCCTGTTATTTTCAAACACCTGTAAAGTACCTCAATAATATAATATACAATAAAAAGAAGATATGGAATGAAGACCAGGTATTCTAGTGTATATATTACTATGTGTCTAAAATATACAACTATGGAAATATTTAAAATATAAAGTAGTCATTTATTCGATACCACTCTATAGTGTTTCCAACACTTAATGCTTTGAATCATTTTACATGTTTGAAGAATCTGGATTAAAAAATATTAAATAATTAGGAAAAACCCATAGTGCTATGCATTATTTTAAGAGTTAAAAAAAAATCTAGCACAGAACAAGAGCAATTATTTTATTGCTTCCCTAAATATAGAACCACTTAAGATAATGTTAATAATCAGAAAATTAATAGTAATTCAGTGTATTAAGTTAGATGATTGTTAAGTACATACATGAAATTAAAATCTGAAAGTATTCTAGCGGTATTTTACAAAATGACATTATTTAAAACAATATCATTATAGTCAAGGGAAAACAAGACTGCGAAATGTTATGCTCTATTGATTTTATTTTAAATGACCAGTGTTTCTTATGATCAAAGAACTTATGTTAATACTGAGCCTCACATTCTCTTTTTCACATTTTATTCTTAAACCAAAAGGCTTCCAACCTCTCTTTTAAAAAGGGATCCCCCTTGGGGGAAATGTCTGCAGCTCCTGTTGGCAATCCAGCATAGAATAAACTGAAGAGGGGATGGCTCTTGCACTGAGGACCACAAAACAACATGAATTAAAAATCAAGCGAACCTGAGTCCTTTCTCAAAATGAGCCCAACTCAGGTTTGAAGTCAGCCAAGCGGCTTGGAGCTACTCGTACACTCACAGTTAATTGGGAGGAATTGTGCCTTTTTCATAGATGTCTCATGTTCTCCATCATAAGAGTCTAAGGGCTCATGATGACTTCTAACACTTTTCTGAAGCTGCCTTAAACTGAGTGTTCTGTCTAATTTCTGACCAATGAAAAAATGATTATTGACCTACAGTTGCACTGTCTCTCTTCTGCAGTGGGACACAAATAAAGATGCTTGCAATTTAGAATTATTAGGAAGCAGATAGTATGCAATAAGCATTCTATATATATTCATTGTATGAACAACTCGTTGAATGAACAATTTGTTGAATGGGATATTGATCTCATGTCATAGGTAAGGAATCTGTGATCTAGAAATTTTTATGTAAAACATTCAAAGTCCCCTGGGTCTCCCTACTTCTACCCCAGTGTTCTTCCCACTATGCAATATTTCTTGGGAATAAATTAGACTCAATGGGCAGTCCTAGGTCAGAGTTTCCAAAGCCCACTGGTCCAGTATTGTGGAATGATAAGTTTGTATCATTTCCAAAATAGGAAAAAAAAAAAAAAAGCGCAACTCTTAATATCAGTTTCTCTTTATTCCGTAATAATAGAATCCCAGTTGTTACTTGGGCATATTCCTTCCATCAGGAACATTATATTTCTTAATCTCCCTTGCAGCTGGATGTGGCCATGTGACTAAATTCTAGCTAACGATGGGATGATGAAAATATTATTTGAGATATCCAAGAGGTCTCCTTTCATGAGAGAAGCTGCACTCTTCTCTTAATCTTTCTATTGTGTGAAATACAAATGTGATGTTGGCATTCAATTTTAGCAGCTTCGAGATGCTCTAATGGGATAAAAATACTGTAAGAAATTCGGTTAAGTGATGACTATAGGTTCTCCACACCAAACTGATGCTGCCTACCTCCAGACATTTTTTACCCAACAAAAATGCGTTCCTGTCATATTAAACCACTACCTGTGCACGTGTGTGTCAGAGTGAATGGTGTCTTTTATAAGTAGCTGACTGTAATATTAACTCAATGGGCAATGGGTTTCTCCTAAAATTTCACGTATTCGATTCAAAGGCTCAGTCTCTCTTATGGGAGTATATCTTCCTTATGCTTTTTACATCTTAGAGGTTAAAATATCTTTTGCATTTTATAAAATAACTTCAAATAATAGGTATTAGGTTTTGTGATTATGGTTTTTTGAAAAAATGAAAAGTCAAGCCAATGAAATTCTGAAAATTTGAATTTTTACATTTTATTAAAATGAAAAAGTCTGGAGACAACTAATTTAGGTTACTCTGCATTTGTCAACCTCACAAGAGCAAAGAGAAATTTGGAACATACAATTAAATTCACTGAGATTATAAAAAGAAAAAAAATCATTTAAAACAATGGCTTTATGTTTATGCATTTTTGCATATCTTTGCTCTTAATATGGTCTCTCCAATAATGCAGGAAAAATGTATTTTATTTTATGCAAGGCCTAAATGCCTGACCTTTTATTATCATTGATTTTGATGATATCGATTATGTTTAAAAGTCATACCATAAATTACAAGTCAATGACTAATTAAGTAGTGGCAATTTAGAATGTAATAGTAAATAAAACAAATAGAGTGACAATGATCTAAAACGAATAAAAGTCTTCAAAAGCAAGCAGTTCAGTTTGCTTTTGGAGCCAATTTATTTGCCCATGTAAAATTACAAGCTCTGACAAGATTTGAACCAAATAGTAGTGAGTGTTATTCCCCATTGATGACCCTAACAATTTGAAACCTCTCTTCTTTCCTCTTTACCGGCCATTAAATATCTTCATATGTATTTATTTTATTTGCAAAAGGAAGAAAGCACATATTATGAAAATGTAAGTTAAAAAAATTACTTTCCATTGCTTTAACCTCATTTATTATACAATTTGGGCTTCCAGAGAAGCACTCATAATTGCAAATTTAAAACATCATGGTGTTAAACAGCCCTGTGCATTGATCTACTTAGAAAATGTATCTTTTAATGAAATTTGTGCTTAGATTCCATCCTAAGAAAGATAATGAAACTGGCTAGAATGAATTCAGAATCTTGAAATTTTTGACCTCTTTTAGAAAGGATCTTCTAATAACAACTTGTCTTTCCCTTCATTTTAGTGTAAAAACCATAAAAGTGTTCCATAAACTTTGTCATAGGTTGTATAAATATATGATACAACTTTTTTAATCCTCAGGATTTGCGGGTACTTTAATTGACAATTATGACAATATTAGGAACATACAGGATGATAGTTATTTGCTTAAAACAGTTCATTTATCTTCTTACATTCATTCATTATATAGTTGAAATGTTTACCAAACTTAACTTATTATTGAATTACACTCATTAAAGGGAAACTGGTTCTGTGCGTTATGCAATTCATGCCAATACAAGAAATTGAAATTGAAATCTTGAAATTGAACAATATGCCTTGGGGTTCTTATAACTCAAAACTTAAGTAGATCTATAATTATGATATTTTGTGAACTTTCTGCTGTTTCAACGTTCCATGATATTTACTTCTATTCTTTTTAACCTGGTACATTTGCTTATTTAGCTACTGACATTTAATATAAAGGATATGTCTTCTCATGTGGCTATAAAGGTCTTTTATTTATTTAATGCAAAGCTGGCTAAGCTTTAGCAATATGTATTTTAGTATCTTTATGTTACACCTGGAAAATCTCTTCTTATAGCTGTAATTATGTACCTGTCTCTGGTAACTCTTATTTTAGAAAGAGTACCATGCTATACTTAGTAGATACCATAATGACTTCAATATAATTTTTCTATTATTCTTATGATGAGTTCAACTCACTTTTCAGACACCTGCTTAGTGTTTTTCAATCTGCGAATGACCATTGTACTTTTCCAGGGCCAAGGGTGCAGAGTATTTCTAAACGACTACCATTTCCATTATACCAAAAGAATATCCTCTCAGGGGATTATAAAAGCTGTAATTTCATCTCAAGCTTCCTATGACTAAACTGCTTGAGTTTGCTCCTACAATTTATGACATTACATGCACCCTCGAAGGAATTATAGACTTATAATATCCCTTGAGATATATTATTATTTTTTATGTTATCCGTGTTTATGTCTAAAAAAAAAAGGCTCTGCAACTGGCACTTGATGGAAGACCAGATTTGTAGTTATCTCTTCAATGATTTTTAGCAATTTAAAAGACAACTGTGTCTTAACAAAAATGCCTTTCCACAGCAGTGCTCTCAGGCCAAAGTCTACAGAATTTGCAAAGTTCTAACTTCCAACTGACATCTCAGAATTCTTAACTCTGCCCTTGAGATTAATATGTCTTAATTGAACATAACCACTGGGTAATCATTTTAATAAAAAATATACACTTTGCAATAGAATATGTTCCTTTTACAAATTAAGCTGATAAATATGTGGTGTATGTATAGAGAGATAGATATAATATTTTTCGATGTTTTGCTTTGCTGAATATGCTGCCTCAGTTTCCTCCTTTTCTTTTATTTCAAGTTTTTATTTAAATTCTAGTTAGTTAAGAAATTCTAGTTAGTTAAATTCTGCTTAGTTACTTAGTGTAATATTGGTTTCAGGAGCAGAATTTAGTGATTCATCACTTACGTATTCATTTTCCTCCTTATAATCTCTAAATCCACGTGAGAGTGATCTTAGTTACTTTTACTACTATTTTCACAGAACAGTAGGTAGTCATTTCAGACTTTTAAATTAGAGTAACATAATAATCCATAGCTTTTTAATCTCAACACTGGTGTTATTTTGAACGAGATAATTCTTTGGTGTAGGGGGCTATCCTGTCCCTTGCGGTGTCTGACAGCATCCCTGGCCACTGCCTATCAGATTACAGTGCTATGCCTCAGTCGTGACAACCAAATCTGTCTTCAGATATTACCAAATATCCCCTGGTGGACAAAATTGACCCTGGTTAAGAACTACCTCAATATGGGGGACCTGGGTGGCTCAGTCAGTTAAGAGTCTGCCTTCTGTTCAGGTCATGATCCCAGGTTCCTGGGATCGAGCCCTATGTCAGGCTCCCTGTTCAGCGGGAAGCCTGCTTTTTCCTCTTCCCTCTCCCTCTGCCACTCCCCCATCAGAAAAAAAAAAAAAAAAAAAAAAAAGAACTACTATAATACAGTTGGACTCTTGAACAATGCAGGTGTTTGGGGCACTGGCCCTCATGGAGCCAAAAATCTGCATATAACTTTTGACTCCTCAAAAACTTAACTGCTAATAACCTACTGTTGTCTGGAAGCCTTACTGATAACATAAATAGTTGATTAACAGATATGTTGTATGTTATATATGTTATATACCACATTCTTATAAAGTAAGCTAGAAATAAATAAAATGTTATTAAGAAAATCATAAGGAGGGGCGCCTGGGTGGCTCAGTCGGTTAAGCAGCCGACTCTTGATTTCAGCTCAGGTCATCATCCCAGGGTCCTGGGATCCAGTACAGCACTGGGCTCCGTGCTCATTGTGGAGTCTGCTTCAGAGTAGTCCCTCCCTCTTCTCCTTCCCCCACTTGCTCTCTCTCTCTCTAATATAAATAAATAAATAAATCTTTTTTTTTTTAAAAAAAGGAAAGACAATCATAAGGAACAGAAAATACTTTTGCAATACAGTACTATAAAAAATCCCAATGTTAGTGGACTCTCACAGTTTAAATCCATGTTATGCTCAATTTTCCCTTTTCAGATTTTTCTCCTTTCTTTAATATCTGGTTCTTCACTCTGAACTCATGACTAGCTGTTGGTTTATGCCCTGAGCTGAAAAAAATTAACCTACCTATATTTGAAAATATTAGCATATGTTGAGATGATGTGAGAAGTCACATCTTAAAACGCTCAAGTATTGGGCTGCCTACGTAGCATAGTCGGTTAAGCATTCGGCTCAGGTGGTGATCTCAGGGTTGTGAGATTGAACCCCATGTTGGGCTCTGCGCTGAGTGAGGATTCTGCTAAAGTTTCTCTTTCCCTCTCCTTCTGCTCCTCCCCTCAAATAAGCAAAAAAAATCTTCTGAAAAATTAAAAAATAAAATGCTCGTGTTTATTAACTAGAGTCATTGAATAACTGCCAATGTCTTCTATAAATATTTTAAGACAGTCAGAGAGATAGATCATGTATTGTCCTATTTCACAGGGATACAGGAGTAGAAGCAAAGTAGTGTTTTGCTGAACTGTCTGTATGTTAAAACTGACATCTGTGGCTCTGCATGGACATCAGCAATTAGGACTGGCAGTTTTTAGACTCAGTTCTACTAGTCATCTACATGAAGAAAAGCTAGTCTTGGTGGAAGAATATGGCAGAAGATTTTCCTCGTGTGGAACACCAGTAGATCTAGAGTCAATAGACCTAGCTTCAAATGAGAGTTCTCTTTACATCAGTTATATGACTTCTGACAAAAGAACTTCTCTGCACCTCACTTGTCTCTCTGATAAACAAGAATTAAGGTTTTCTTCCAGAGTTAATGGGTATAAAAAAATAATAATATAAACTAGGTTCCTACCACAATGATTGTCACATAGTTGATTCTTGATTTCTACTACATGCAATTCCATTTCTTACTCATTCTCCCTCTATTAGAAATTAGAATATAAAGTCATATGTTTTCTTTACCATCATTTTTTGTGTGTGTGTGCCTTTCATGGGTGTAACTCACTGAATATCTATATAAACAACACCTTGTAACTTCCTATCTAATGACTACTTTGCGTGTTTAGGTGGATTTAATGACTTTTTTTTCCTCGTTCTTCCTCCTGGTCTCTTAGAAGTTTACCCCTACATCTGGAGGCCAGATCCTACACCTCGATTCTATGACACTATGCTCACGTGCTGTCCTGATCTATGAAAGTCTGTCTGAGCTAAAGTCTGGTAGATTTACCATCATTCCCAGCCTGATATTCCAGGCCCCTAAAATTGCACTTCTTGAATATCAATGCTGAAATCAATTTCTCTGTACCCTGTTGAAAATAGAGATTTGAGCTTCTGGCCTAAAATCATACCCCATCTTCCTGCCTCCTTGTTCCTGACTATGTCTGACAAACATAGTTGAATCTTTCCTTTCTTCTTCATTTTCTCCCAAGAGAAAGATTTTTAAAACTCCAAGTGACTACTAAATCACTGTTTACAACGTTGCATTCATGTTCAAACTGCTTTCAATTCTGTGGCTCTGACTACTGAAAGTCACAGAGAAAAAGGACAGAAGGAGCAAGGCAACACTCTGCCCTTCTGATTCATGCATTTTTGTCTTAACATTCCATAATTAGATGCTTTACTGACAAATGCTCCACATGTCCACAGGCTAAATTGTACTCACTTATCTACCTCTCGTTAACTTAACTTCTGTGAAAGTTTGTACTATGAAGTGCTCATGTATTTTCTTCACCCATTTAACAAAAATGGTATCTATACTTCAGAGAGGAAACATAATGAAAGCTTACACTTTTCCACAAACATCTCCCAAAATCTTTGACTCTAGTAATAATATCTTGATTGTTTCTGAAACCATTTTCTGGCTCTATAATACATCCCTGCCACTGCTCTGTAGATTTTGGAAAATGGTATACTTGATCTGAACACTTTCGAAACAACCGAACAGTAAGTTTAGATTCAAAGCCACAGAGCAACTATTTTTGTGTCCATATGCACTTGTCATTTCACACCAAAGCAGAAATCTGCAACTATATTCTATTTTGTTTCAATTATTGCCACATATAATGATTGCCCAAAAGTTTTCCTCAAAGCCATTTTACTTTTTAAATTTTTTTTTTTTTTTTTTTACTATCTCATGTTTTCTTAAAAGGATAACACATTGGAGACCCTGCAATGCTTGTAACAATTTTTTTTAACTTGACTTACACATGAAGACTAAGAGTTTATTTTTTATTTTATTTTTTATTTATTTATTTTTTAAAGATTTTTATTTATTTATTTGAGAGATCACAAGTAGGCAGAGAGGCAGGCAGAGAAAGAGGGGGAAGCAGGCTCCCTGCTGAGCAGAGCAGGACCCTGAGATCATGACCTGAGCTGAAGGCAGAGGCTTTAACCCACTGAGCCACCCAGGCGCCCCAAGACTAAGAGTTTAAAAGTCTGTTTAAAAATTTCCTCTTGAACCATAATCTCTTATGCCATTTTCTTACTCCTGTTGACCCTGCTCAGTATGTCCTCTGTCTGTCTCTACTTATTTGGAATGCCGCTTTCTGTTTCAAGTCCCATGCCTCCCTTCAAGCCCAAACTCCATGGCCAGTCTTGACTTCCCAATCATGTTTCCTTAGCAGCAGAGGCTTCCCCATCCTAAGCAGGTCTTATTAACTTTAATAAGATACATATTTGTGAAACCCTACTGACCATTGTTTTTCCCACCGCTGCTCTACTTATGAACATCATGAAACTGCTTGTGAATTTCTAAACATCAGAGACTGTATTATTTGTCTTTTCGTCTTTGGTACCTAAAATAATGTCATGAGTTATATGCATTCAACAAAGCACTAGTAAACAAAACTAGACCAATTTATTCTCCTGCACAGTTAACAACATCAATCCCAACTTTAGTTGCTATTGTTTATCAATTCTTTTATCAGTCTCTAGTTGAGTCCTTAGCATACAGCAAAGAACAAAGGTGGTAAACTGCTTCTATCCTCTTCAAGCACTCCATCTTTGCCCTGCCCTTCCATTTTTGACATATAATCATGTTTGATTTTTTTTTTTTTCTTCGTAAGAATAGCCAACAGTCTGTTCAATTCACATGTAATTGAATTTTTGCTATAGGGGAGGTCTGTGTGAGATATTGGACCTGTAGAAATGTTACAGTTTTTATCATGAGGTATTTAAAAGTAATTTATGGATAAACTATAATACAATGCAGTAAGTTCATCAACACATTTTTTAAAACTATATAAAGATGTAAGGATACAGTGGTTACTTACATCTGGGTGGGGATGAGAAGTGAGAGGTTGTGAAAAGCCTCTCAACTTGGGTTTTAAAATATAAATAGGAATTGTCCATATGGTTGGATTGGGGGAGAATTATGCTCTACATAAAAGAATTGTATTTCTGTGTTCTGAACCTTATATTTACTCATCTTTGCCCACTTTATTCCCTTGTGATTGGGATCTTACATCATCCCAACTCTGCCTGGACTTTATATCCCTCTTTTTTACATCATAAACCCATCATTGTACATGGGAGTTAGTCATTCATTCATTCAACAAATATTTATTGAGGTAGCTGGTACCTGGGTTTGTGAGAACTGCGTATATGACACAGACGTGGTCCTTGCCCTGATAGAAATTACCGCCTGTTAGTGAGAATGGGAAATTCAGAGAAAAGAAAATACGGTGCATTTATAAATGCATTATAAGAGAAATACACAACATCCTGAGACACTTAAAGGTGAAAATCATGACTTAGTCCATGAGTCAAAAAAATTACTACTATCAAGGAGATGGAGATACTTAGATCTAAAGAAAATGAAAGATTAGCAAGCTCCCATAAACCACGTTAATGTCTTTGGAATTAATTATTATGTAAAATTGATAAGATGACTGGCCTTATCAAATTTGAACACTTTAAAGATAATTATGGCTACGCCTTAGACAATTGATTGGAAAGTAGCAAGAATGGATGCAAGGAGACCAGTCATGAAAGTTTTTATAATGGATCAGGCAAGAGATGATGATGTCTGACAATGGGATGGTCAGAGTTTCTGTAACTTTACACACCAGCATGCTGAACTTTTCATAATCTTCTTAGCACCTTTCCTTTATTCTGCTAATCTCTCAAACTAGAATACCTATTCCCCCTTTTCTCACCAAATTTCTTTTTTTTTTATTTTAAAGATTTTTATTTATTTATTTGACAGAGACGGAGAGATCACAAGTAAGCAGAGAGGCAGGCAGAGAGAGAGGGGGAAGCAGGCTCCCTGCTGAGCAGAGAGCCCAATGTGGGCTTCGATCCCAGGACCCTGAGATCACGACCTGAGCCGAAGGCAGAGGCTTTAACCCACTGAGCCACCCAGGCGCCCCTCAAGAAATTTCTTTTAAGACTACTTTCTGCTCATTTACTCCCTCCTGTTCCACATCATCCACTTTTTAGTAACCTTCTATAGCCTTGTTTTAGTGTGTGTGTGTGTATGTTTTGTTTGTTTTTTACCAAAAATAACATCATTATAACATAGTCAAGTGCCACAAGGAGGAGTGTGTATGGATTGCTCAAGAAGGACATCACAATATGTAATTGTTTTTGCTTATTTATCATACTTTCAAGTAAAATTCAAATATTCAACCCATGTTAAATAGTTTCTTTCCCCACTACTCCACTGAAGCAATTGTTGTCAAGGTCAACCAATAACCTCCATCTTGCAAACTAACTGGGTTTTCTCCCTCAGCTCCCTCTATTTTATTCTACTCCTCTATGGCACCTTTAAATATTTGGTTTCATGTAAGGTTTTGGTCATGGAGCACCTTATCTTCTTTATTTGTAGTATTGAGTTTGTCAGTCTTAGCTAGTCCCCTGGCTATGACTGCATTTATAAACAGAAATCTATCAAACTTACATATCTCACGTCTCAATTGCTCCCTAGAGCCCCAGCCTTAAAATCTCTAACTGCTAACTTGATATTACCTTTTAGTTTTCTGAGATAAATCTCAAAATTATACAAAGCCCAGAATAATTCCCAAGTATCCCTCAAGTCTGTCCCATCATCAGTATCTCCCTTCTTGGTAACCGTTATCCACCCAGTTTGTTTAAGCAAAATCCTTGATTCTTCTCTGTCCATCTGTCCCTCAAATGCAACCTCAGAAATGTTTCTCCAACTTTTCCACTTCTGTCCATCCCCATCGCTTCCACCCAAGCCCAAAGTACATTATCATGCCTTGCCTGGACTCCTGCAATTGCCTCCTAAATAATCTCCAAGTTTTTACTTTTTCTCTCTAAAATCAGCCCTCCCTCCAGCATCCAGAGCAATCTTGTAAGGTCATAAGCATGTCACTTGGTTACTTATGCCTTCCAATGACTTTCATTTACACTTAAGAAAACAATTCAAACTCTCTATCAAAGCCTGTGAGGTCTTATAAGAGTCAGCCTACTTTTCTGATCTCATTTCAAAATCCTCTACACTTTCACTCACTAAAGTAATTAGACTATTTTCCTTCAAGTATACCAGGCTAGTCCCCCTCTAGGCCTTTGCGCTGGATATGCTCTTTCCCGTACACCTTTTCCATTGACTCTAGTTATGGCTTGTTCCATTTTATTAATTGGGTCTTCACTTCTCCATCTAAATGTCTTTCCTAATCCTTTCATAGAAACCAGAATACTTACTCTGTGAATGTGTTCTGAATTTATACTCTTATATGAACATTAATTACTAAATAAAATATTTTTAATTTATTTGACTTTAAAAAAATCTCTATGCCAGTCACTGCCAGCTTGTATCATTAATAAAATGTAACATTTATTGAGTCAAAAATCTTGTCTCTTTCACATAATGCTCTATGTCTAGTACCTAGAAGACTGGTACCTGGGTCACCATAGGATCTCAATATACATTTGCCTTTATAATGAATGAACAAGTCCCTGTAATAGTTTTATAGTTATCCATCTTCCTCGGTAGAAAAAAACTACTTAGAAGGTGGAATGAGTGCTATATTTACAATGGCACCTGGTATATGATAGGTATTGAATACATTTTTTAAAAATAAAATTAATTATACAGAGTCAAGGAAGGCTTCCAAAAGAGAGAAATATGTGAGCTGTTTCTAAGAGGATGAATAGGATTTCACCAGAAGAGGAAGTGGGGAAAAAAAAAATTCCAGGGAGATGAAATAGAACATAAAAAGGCCTAAAGACATGAAAGAACACAGCTTCTGGGGATAATTAAAGCATTTAGAGTGCTTTAGAATTGTAACAAATATCTGATAGTTCTCTTAACCACCTTGTCCTTGTTAATTCCACTGCTCAGGTATATGAATTCAGTATTGTCTACCCTAACAGTCAAATGCCCCTTTAAAATCTTTCCTGGCCTCTAGTCTCCTCCTGTTCTAATCTATATAACTTGATACTGCCAGGCTAATAATCCTACAGTGAAATTCTGATCATGTACTTTCCCACCCCCAGCTGGAAAACCTTCGATGATTCCCCAGCATTAACTGAATACATTTCCAACTCTTTAATCCATTGAAGGCTCTCCAAAAGCTCTTGCCAAGCTGTTTTCCCAGGCTTACCTCCCACTCTTCCTTTTCTTGTACTCTATGCTACCGCCAAAACTGAGTATTTGCATATCCCTGTGCATTTCTAGCTACTTTCAAACTCAGGGTCTCTGCTATGCTTTTTTCTGTGTACAATGCTCTTTCTGCCATCTCTACAATCTACACAACTTCCAAGTTTCACGTGCCAACATCGAGATGTTAATGCTGAACTATCCAGATGGAAATAGCTCTCTTTTCACTTAATTCTTCTAAATGGGCAAGTGATTGTTTCTAACTCATACTATAATTTTGGTAAACCATTGTTAAGTTTTCTATTTTACTACATTCATTATTGTATTGTATGTAACTTATAATTTCTCATAATAAACTTCTTACTTTCCTTATAAGTACTCAGTTGATACTTCATAGTAAAGGATAAGTTGTACAGGGATATAAAAGTATATGAATGCCTTTATATTATAAAGTCTAAACAAAGTAATAGTCCTGTATGAGAATGAAAAATCACAACTTTGTTCAACAAAGCTGTGGGAGAGAATGAATAAAAAGATAGAGAAGAACTGGAACCATTCTTCTCAAGCTCTTGCTCTGTGCTACCCACCACGATCAATGCTTTTCCTGTAGTTCTCAGAAAAACTCACTCAAGTAAGTTCTCTTATGATCCGTACTTTCCAAGAGGAAAATAAGGCTCCAAGTGGCTAAGTAACACACAATGGGTACTGTAGCCAAGAATTAAGATAATTTCTATCTACCTTCAAAACATGTTCACTAGCCCAAAATACTGAAAAACTTACCGATTCTCCCTAGACAACCCGAAAACTGAAGGTCAGATACTTTCATATTATGATGTTATCAGTGGCAGAATCTGGACTTGAAGCTGAGTCTCCAACATTTCAGTATTAAGTGTTTCTACTATCGTGTACAGATTGCATTTTATATTTCTCATTGTTTTTTTAAACTACAATCAAATGATGGTATTGTTCTGCATGATTCAAAGCAACATCTATTTGTAAACAGTTTACCATTTTTCCCCCCCACGAGAGAAACGCGATTGTATCTAAGAGCAATAACAGTGGTCTGGAAAGCTTATTTTTACCAAAACTAGATTTTAATGTTTAGAGTAGATAGTAATTGTCCCACACCAATCCACAACGTATCTGAGTATTATTGAACAAACATCTGTTACGCTTTTGGCTTGAGTAATGACAGTTGATATTGAAAATATGTTAGCTTTCTTAACATCACCATGTGCAGAATTCTTAATTAACCTGCTGATACTGTCAATAACATTGAGTGATTATTCTTTGAGAATGAAATTTGTATGATGAACTGTGGATATTTCACTGCTAATAAAACTCTGGGGAGCTGATAAGTCACTGAAGAGAGGGCAGTTCTCTTAGGAAGGAGGTCATCAAAAATTTATTGACTCCTTGTTGACAAATACAATGGTGGGACAGACGGCTGAACTTGTAGATCTTCTGGCTTCCCTGTTTTTATTTCAGGCACTGAAGTGTCTGAGAAGCTGCAACCTGTGCCTGCTTCTGAAGCTCTTACATGCTCTATTCTGCCCCCAGAGGTCTCTGAAATAAAACTAATCTCGGTACTGATTATAAGGAAGTCTGGCATTGAGGTTCAACAGAGACCACCAGATGGTTTCTTGTTCAACATTTTCAATAAGCAATCCAGGTATAGAATAAAAGAGAAAAATGAAACAAAAATTTTCCCACTGTGTTAAGGTATAAAATGACAGATAAGAGTCTCCACCTCTCAACTCTCAGTCTTTTAGACAGTTTCTGTTTTAAGTGTATTAAGGATTTGATGTTGAGTGTGTATTCTACCTGCAATTTTCAACAATTTGTTTATGGCATGTGTTCAATTGCTATTTATTCTCAAATAGGCTAAAAAAAAAAAAAGTAGCCTATGAGTAACAGTGTAAGAGGATTCCTGCATATCTTTTACCCAATGGTATTTTAAAATTTGTTTTCTGTGTGTTATTTCATTGAACCCTCATAAGAACACTAAGAGCTTACTATCTCCATTTTTGGATAGGAACACATTGAAACTCAAAGAAGTAAGCAACTTGCCCAAGGTCACACAAATAGGGTGTGAGTTGGAGGAGCCAGGACTCCAGTCCGGGCCTGTTGGACTCCAAGGCCCAAAGATGCTCAGAAACACTACGCTATATGGTGCTGCCTTTATGCAGCCTTGCAAATTCAAATTATAGTGATTCTTGGATTTCTACCAGAAACCCGGATTCATATCCATCAGCCAAACTGTTTACCTACACATTTCCATACAAGTACGCTTTGGGCCTATTATCCAGTTCAGGTTTAACAAATAAAAGTGAAGATGCAGTTAAACTTTAATTGCAAATAAACAATGGATACTCTTAAAATGTAAGTATGGCCCTTACAGAACAGGGATAGTGCACATTCACAGGTGGTTAGCATGAAATATTTGAGACATCTATACAGAAAAAAGTATTCATTGTTTATCTGATAATAAAATTTAACCAGATGTCCTGCATTTTATCTGGTAACCTTCCTATTCCAGCTCCTCTTCTGTGTCTCAGTGCTTTGCTGCTTAGCACACGAGCCAAAAATTCCCTTTCCCACAAAAGTTACTTTAACCCTCATGCCTTGTATGATCTCAGCTTCACCCTCTCTTTTCCCAGGCTGCATTATTTCCATTCTGGGAAAGCCTGCCATTGGAAGACCCAGGCTCTGGTACAATTTGAAAAGATGCGCAGGTTCAAGGGGTTATCCAGGCACCTGTTCACAAAACACCAAAAATTAAGTTATAACAATAAAATGCAGATTTATTAATTCTTATAAAAAATTACCTGGCTCTACAATCTCACTAAGTGGCACATTTTCCCTAGTAAAATACGTGGGGATTAAAGGAATGTGATGAAAAAGGTACCATTTTCTGAGCATCTGTTTGTAATCTGCAAAATGGGTGTCTAAGTACCAAACTCATGGCATAGCTGTGAAGACTTGAGATAGGGCATAGATAAGTGTATTAGTTCATGTATTAATATTAGCTGAAGAAACAGGGACAATAATTGAGAAGTTTGGTGAACATAGAATCAGAGTGCCAAGAATTGGATAATCTCATTTTGCCAAAAGTGGTAATTGTATCTCAAATAAAGGATCATATGCTTGATAAATAGAAGATTCTTGTTTCTTAGAGTTCCTTCTCACATATTAGATACTTGAAAAAGCCTTGCCAATTTTTTTTGCTTTCTTTTAACTCCTCCTCTTTTCTGTGCTTCTGCTGCTTGCCAAAATCTCTTTGGGTAAAAAATAAATATTTCTTTAAAAGAATAAATATATTATATCACTTCTGGATCTACTGATTATACTAACAAATGGAATAAGACCAGAGGCCATTCTTTCTCATGAAGGTGATTTTCTACATATTTTTAGTGGTTTATTGGCTATCAATTTCATGATAATTCTGTTTTATAATTTCTACAATCTTTAAGTAGAGATTGTCATTCCCATATACCACCTAGTGTTTCCTGTGCTGAATTTGCTTCTTGTTTGTTGTGCAGTCTCTGACAAAGCACTTAGACTTCTTACTACCTTAGTTCCCTCACCTGTAAAATGGGAATATTGACTCTTCATAGGGTCATTATGATGATCTATTCATAGGCAAGAAAAAATTTATTTTTTTAATTTTTTAGAAGATTTTATTTCTGGGGCGCCTGGGTGGCTCTGCGGGTTAAAGCCTCTGCCTTCGGCTCAGGTCATGATCTCAGGGTCCTGGGATTGAGCCCCGCATTGGCCTCTCTGCTCAGCAGGGAGCCTGCTTCCCCCTCTCTGCCTGCCTCTCTGCCTACTTGTGATCTCTCTCTCTCTGTCAAATAAAGAAATAAAAATCTTTAAAAAAAAAAAGATTTTATTTCTTTATTTGTCAGAGAGAGAGTGTGTGAGTGCACAAGCAGGGGGAGTATCAGACAGAGGGAGAAGCAGGCTCCCCACTGAGCCAAGGAGACTGAGGTGGAAATAGATCCCAGGACCTGCAATCCTGACAGAAGCCAAAGGCAGACACTTAACGAACTGAGATACTCAGGTGTCCTGACAAGAAAAGATTTAAATATAAAACAATTCTACAGAATTATCACAGATTAGAACTATTTAAGGCATATATTTGTGTTTGAGACTGAAATAATATTCTTTATTTCTTTGGGTTATTTGTTCTTTATATTCTCCAGTCTCAGATGTTATGTCAAAGTCCTAATTACCTGTATCAGATTCCTATGGCTACTTTAACAAATCACCACAAACTTAGCAGCTTAACCAACACAAATTTATTACTGTATGGTTCTGGAAGTCCAAAGTCCAAAGTGGATCTCATTGGGCTAAAACCAAAGTTTGTTTTGTTTTTGTTTTTGTTTTTTTGGGGGGCGGAGGTCTTTTCTAGTGTTTCAAGACCAGCCCATTCCTTGGTCAATCTTTAAAACCAGCAACATTGTGTATTCTGACCTTTCTTTCATATTGACATCTTCCTCTGATTCTCTTCTGT
The DNA here is from genome assembly GCA_028534135.1 of Potos flavus. Taxonomy (NCBI): domain Eukaryota; kingdom Metazoa; phylum Chordata; class Mammalia; order Carnivora; family Procyonidae; genus Potos; species Potos flavus. The sequence goes on along the minus strand of CM052900.1, from coordinate 107,317,528 downwards.
CCCTCCTTTCCACATTTGAGGACCCTCGTGATTACACTGGGCCTACCCAGATTATTCAAGATACTTCCCCTATTTAAGGTTAGCTGATTTGCAACCTTAAATCCATTTATAGCCTAATTCCTCTTTGCCATGTAATCTAACATATTCACAGAATAAAGGTATGGACAGTTCGTTGGGCCATTATTCCACATACTACAGCACCACTTAAAGTTAATTCTGTAGAGTGGCCCCTTAGTATTTTCCACATAGTTAATTTACCCCAATTATTTTGCATCTCATTTCCTTAAAAACCCAAGGTATCAATGGTTATATCTGAAAATGAAGAGTTCTCTTCATTTCAAATCAGCAATCATTTATTGAAGAGCAACTATTCATTCATGAGACAAATATTGATCAAGGGTCTATTCATTATCAAGTTTATTGCATTGTTTTAGATGTTAGGGAAATAGAAATGAATGCATCAACATAAAGCTATCTTTCACGGACCTTAAATTCCATTCAAGGAATGTAGAAAGTGGATAGAAAACTAAGTAAAAGAGATAATGTCTAATAATAGTGTTCTGAAGAAAATAAAGTAATGGGCTACATGGTGATAGCTGGAAGGCTCCTTTAGCACCATCTCTGAAGAGAGAGAATTTAAAGTGAGACTTGAAAGGATGTAACCCCGCCAAGACAGAAGAAAAGCATTCAACCAAGAGAGACAGTGAGAAGAAGCCTAGAGTGTTTTATAACCAAGGCAGCAAGATGTCCGGAGTCCCTAAAGTAAAGGGAATAAGAGGAAGGGGAGTGAGAAACAATAATGATGAGTTAAGCAGAGGAAAAGATCATGGGAGGTCTGCTTTATAGATCATGATAAAGAATATGGATTTTAAATTCATTTCAATAGAAATTGCCTGAAGTATCAAAGCAGATTTATGTTTTAAAATGGCACACTGGAAAGGATTATAAGGGCACACAATGGAAGGCTCTTCTTTAGGCCAGGTGGGGGGCATGGTGACTCGGGTTGGTTGGTAACAGTGAGATGTTCACAGTGGTCAGATTTGATACGTATTTTTGGTGGTGGAATCAGGATGACTTTTAATGAATTGGCTGTGGGGTGAGAAGAAATCAGAATCTTAAAAGAGGTGGGTGGATATTGATGCCATCTATCCATAGGAAGTGGCAGGTATGAGGAGGGCATGAGGGGTGTGGGGAGAGTGTCAGGTGCTAGACGCTAAGCCAGGCCTTGGAGCTTCAAGAAATGGTCTTGGTCCTTGGTCCTAAAGAATTTAATAATTTAATACCATGGCAAATTCCTAGTTTGTAAAATATTGTGAAGGATGAGTCCTTAAAAATTACCTGCTCAAACCATTTTTTTTTTTTTTTTTGCAGAAATGCAGGAACTTGGGACTTGTTCACAATTGCATTTCTTTCTTTCTTTCTTTCTTTCTTTCTTTCTTTCTTTCTTTCAAGATTTTATTTATTTATTTGACAGAGAGAGAGAGCACACAAGCAGGGGAGAGGCAGAGGAAGAGGGAGAAGCAGGCTCCCCGCTGAGCAGGGAGCCCGATGCAGGCAGGGCTCAATCCCAGGACCCTGGGATCATGGCCTGAGCTGAAGGCAGATGCTTAACCAACTGAGCCACCCAGATGCCCCCCACAATTGCATTTCTGATGAGTGAAGGAGCTGACCATAAAAATCATGCCACTCTGGACCTCTCTTGGTGGCAGTGTCCCTAAGCCTTCCCTTTATAGCAGACAGTAGTAGTATCTTGTCAGTAACCCTCTGAGCTTGACTTCTGCCAGTGTATTTTCTTCTAAGATTGTGGGCTTTTTATGAATTAACATGGCCTTCCTCTACCCTGGGCATTGAACCAATAACTGTAGAGTGTAACTAACCCGTGTCCATCACCCCTCCCATAGGATAATTCTAAGGCATTATTTTATACCTTGCCCAGAGTTTCCATTCAGTACAAAGATCCAGTAAGCACTGAGATAGCTGGTTTAATAACATATCCGTTAGTAGCTGTTTTTTCTTTTTCCTGTAACATTGTTTTCCTCTACTCATGTTCCCAGTCCCTCTGAAATAAAATACTTGCTCTAGAACCTTACCTTAGGCACTGACTCTAGGACAGCCAAACTGAGACACTCTCTTTATATTTGACTGCTTCTACATAGTTTAATACCTCAGCTGACTGAAACATGGCACCTGAACCACTGTAGGAACTTGAAAATGAAGAATGCTATCAGAATGCACTTTCCTGGTTACCTTTATAAAATACTATAATGCAGCCATTTCTTATTCTGCTTCTACCTCTCTTGTCCTCTCCCTCTCAAAAGACATCAAGAAATAAAAAGTAAACCTCTTCCTGCACTGTTAATAAGTATAGCACTTTCACAAGCTAAGGCTATAAATGAGCTAGTATAATGCTTTGTAAGGTGCTACTTCCAGAAAGGGAGAAACAGTATTTTTCTCAGCAAATTTAGAAACATCTCAGTTATGTAAAGTGCCAGGTAAGCCTACGGACTTTCTTACATCATCTCTATAGTTTATGTTCTATTGAGCATAGATCTGATATTTTCTTAAATTGCACTTGATAGTTATCTTGTATAAAATATAAACCTTTATAGAGATGAACTTGTTCTTAAATGTTTAAAAATATTTCTCCATGTCTCCAATTTAAATGGAATGAAACTATTATCTTTGGGTTGTGGGTGCCAATTCTTTATCTCTCATCACTGACACATGCCATAATTCAATCTTTGTGTCCTGTTGCTGTTCATAAACCAACAAGCTCTGTGGTTTATGTCATCAGCAGAAAACCAGAAAGTGAATTATAGCCTTGCATTCAATCTCTATGTTCTGTGCAGAAATAGCCAGTTTTTCAGAATGTGCAATTTAGAGACTTGGGAGCAAGAGACTTATAAAGTGTATTTCTTGTACCCTGTGCCAAAGTCAAAGCTATGAGCATTCAAAATAAAAGACTGATATAAAATCAGTTGGAAATACACCTCTAGCTTTATGGGCAACAGAATGTTTTCATTAATATTTGGGAAATGAGAGAAGGCTACATTCTACTTGTTTCCAAACTTCTAGAGAGTTTCTAAGAAAATAACTCAAATTTGGATTTTGTCAGCACTAAATTAGGATGATAATAACTTGGACATACTGACTCATGGGTAGAGTTCCTGTTAATTTATATGGTAATATTTATCCATGTCGATGGTCAAGTAAACATCTATAAAAACGGCTATACAGGGAGCTAACCAGAATACACGTACACAATGTCCTCTTTTAAAAGTTGCTAAAGAGTTAGATAATTTATAAAGAAAATGCATTTAGGTGATTATTTTAAATAAATTATTAAGATTTGGATTAATCACACCTGTAATACCTAATACTTTCAAAGCACAAACGGCATTACCCAACATACTTTATATTCGTCCTTTAAAATAAGTTGAGAAGCAAAGTGCATTTGTGTTGGGGTGTGATCAAGATCCCATTTCAGAGAAATCTCTTAACTTGAAAAAAAATTTACAGATCTGACTTTGGACTTTTATTTGGGAACAGTGCCTTATAAGGAAAGGTGTAGCACTTTTAGATAAATGCTCTTATTTAAGGCAAAAACGTGTGTCAGGGGACGCCTGTGTGGCTCAGTTGGTTAAGCATCTGCCTTCCGCTTAGGTCATGATCCCAGGGTTCTGGGATCAAGGCCCCCATCGGGCTCCCTCCTCAGTGGGGAGCCTGCTTCTCCCTCTGCCTGCCACTCCCTCTTCTTGTGCTCTCCCTAATGCTCTCCCTTGTGCTCTCTCACTAATAAACAACTAAAATCTTTTTTAAAAAATGTGTGTCAGTACTCCTATTTGGAAAGACTCTACAGTGCCCCTTTGCCCTTCATTTAGTGCTAAATAGGCCATTAATATACACCACGCACTGCTCTAGGTGCTTTCAATGCTTTAAAAAAAGCAGTAAACAAAATAGATACAACTGTCCTCAGTTATTATTATAATGATATGAGAGAAGACAGACAATAAATAAATAATAATTATTTAATATTGCAGTTGGGGTTAAGCATTAAGAAGAAAAAAAAAGAGGTGCCAGGGAATTAACAGGAGGATAAGATATAGCATTTCATATAGGATCATCAAGGAGGGTTCTCAGATAAGGTGACTGACACGTGAACATACATATAAATAAATTGCTCTAATGAGCCATCTGAATACTTGAGAGCAGAATGCTCCAGTAAAGGGAAGGGCAAGTATAAAGATTTTCAGATGCGAATATGTTACTTGCCTTAGAGAAACAGTAAAGAGGTTATAGCAGCTAGAACAAAATCAGAGAGGAAAAGAGTGATGGAAGATGTGGTCAGAAAAGACAGCAGGATAAAATATCAGAATAATATACGGCTTGTAGGCCATAGAAAAGAGTTTGGATTTGACTCGAGGTGAAGCAAAAAATCAAAGAAAGTAAATCAGAAATGATCTGAGGATTGCTGGCAATCAATTTTGTTGAGAATAGACTGTAAGGAAGACGAAGGAAGTTGATTAGAAAGTTATTGGAAATTTTTCAGGCAAGCTACCGTGATGACTTCCACCAAGGTGGGTTAGGGAGATAGTGATTCATTTCTATGTAGATTTTGAAAGTAGCATCATAATAATTTCTGTCATTTGGCTGTCAGGCGTGAAGCAGAAGAATCAAAGATGAGTCCAAGCTATAAAATTTACTTGTTTAACCCTCATCTGCTGGGAAAAAATGAGTGAAAATGTACACTAATCTGGGGGACAAAAATAATGATTTTGCAACTATGGCAGACTGTAAGTTGGAAGGGGCAGTCACACCCAGCAGTTTACATCCTGTGTCAAGAAGGAAGATCTGGGAAATTGCTGGCAATCCTAATTTATTAATAAAATTATGTGATCCCATGCCTTGCTCTCTTCAGCAAGTAGCACTAAAGGTTAAGTTTTGCTGAGGAGAATCCTATTTGAACAGCCCCTGTTATAGTCATGGATATGTCCGTGCATGTTTTCAAGAAAAGCCCCAGAAAAGTAACAGTTTTGTGGACCTTGGTTATACAAGTCAATGAATGGAGCCTGTGACTTTGTTTTTCAGCTTCGCAAACCTGAGGTGCTATGTCCTCTTCCCCAGGGCTGTGGGTCTTGAGGGAAGGACTCTATGGCTTACTGAGCTTCATTTTCCATTTGGTGGGTCTTATCTATCACAATGTTAGAGGCCCATTATAAGGACTCATTAAAGTTTGGCTATATTGAAATAAATGTTCTGCTCTTCTAAGACTTTTGACACCAGAAAAATATAATTCAGTGGAAAAAATATCCTTGAATCAGAAATTTTATTGAAATTTTTCTTCATCTAGTCTTTTTTCTTTTCTTTTCTTTTCTTTTCTTTCTTTTTTTTTTTCTTGGTATGACATTCTTCACCACACTGTTTCCTCACTTATTTTTAACTACAAAATCATTTTCTAATCCATTATTATAATAGTCCAGTTACATGACCTCCCAGTTGAGAGAGTTGTGATTTCTGGACATAGCACATACTGTAGGAATCCTTGTTCTGCCATAGTAAGAATACAGGCAAGAACTTGACTTACCATTGGTTCTTCCACAAATAAAAGGGATAGTAAGACTTATTTACTAGGTTCTGGTATTAGAATAAAGACATAGAACTGTTTAACAAAAAGGAAGGAAACAATAGATGAGAGTTGTCTTCTTAAGATGTAACTTATGTATTAATTTTATAGATGTGTAGTCACATTGAGTAGTGTTAATTTTAGAAAATCCCATAGTGGGAAGTAGAAGGTCAAGAACAAGAGAGAAGGTCAGCTTCTTGCTCCTCTCATCATTTTCTGAAGTGTCTGCAAGTATGGGGTGTTGCATATTAGGGTGTATTTCAAAAGAAGGTGTAATTTTGAATTATAGAACATTCCCTTTTATACAGAATGCCTAAAAATCACTATTTAGGCCATTTGGCGAGGGGATAGGTAAAGGGCTATAAGTTCAACTTTTGTTCAGGTGCTGATTTTGTGAAAAGGACAGAAAACAATCTGCTGCAGGGAAAACTTACTCGCACATTTCTATATAAAAATGGCTGCATCATCAGTAGATCTATTTTTAGTCTTATCCTTCGAAATGGAACATTAAAAAACAGAGAAGCTGGAGAGAAAAAAATGATTTGATCATGAAATAATGACAGAACGTGCAAACAAGCTACCTGTGCCTCCAGCACAAGTAGGTAAGGCATGTGTCCCTGTGACCTTGCATCCCCCAATAGCGTGCACAGGTTAGCAGCTAGGGTCTCACTGAAATCCAACCCTGATGGATACTGCCAAGGAGTTGTCACACTCAGCCACGCAAGGACAGAGTCCAAAGATGGAAATTTCCTTGTCATTGGCACAGGCATGGAAGAAATAAGAAACAACCCACGGCCAATATGCAACTTCATTAAAATTTTATTTTATTTACTCAGACAAGATTTTCTGACACTTTTGAAAAACTGGCAATGAAGTTCAAATTGAAGAGAAGAGTCGCTGGGTAAAGAGCTCTGAAGTTAGAGTTCAAGACGGAACAGTGACTAGTAGAGAATCTGTAGCAAGGTTTTCTAAGTTCAAGGTACACTCTTAGTATTTTAATACTTACTAGCTTGCCCAAAAGTAGGTTTTGCATATGCAGAAGTTCAAAGTTAAAACTTGGAGTCTTAGGCTGCTCAGGCTGTTATAACAAAATGTCATGAACTGGGTGGCACAGACAACAAACACTTAATTCTCACTGTTCTGGAGGCTGGAAAGTCCAAGATTAAGGTGTCTGTGATTTGGCTCCTGGTGAGAACTCTCTTCCCGTATTGCAGACAGCTGCCTTTTTTGTTTCTTCACATGATGGAGAGAAAGAGACCAGGCTCTCTGGTCTTTTATAAGGGCACTAATATCAACATGAGGACCCCACCCCCGTGACCTCATCTAAATCGAATTACTTCCCAAGAGCCCCACTTCCTCATCATCATATCGGGGGTTAAGACTAAATATATGGATTTGGGTGGATGCAAACATCCAGTCCATATCACCCAGTAATTACTACACACATTAAATATTAGGAAATAGCAGTTCATCATTTAGCTCAATTCACTAAACGGAGTTTTGCTTTCCCAAAAACACAAAAAACAATAGTACATACACTGCTTTTTAAAATTCTATGGCACACTCAGATAACAACAACAACAAAAAAGCAAATTGGCTGGGAAAGCAAATAGGGTGAATCTTTAACAAAACCCTATAAATAGTAAACATTTTACATTTAAAAATATTAATGATCATTTTTATTCTCTGAACTTCTCAACTACCTTCAGCAGCTTAAATAATCATTCAAACTATGCATCTGTGAAGCTGGAGCAGTTTGAATATAAGCCAGGGCCGGATTTTGCCTTGGGCACAAGCTCCTGTGAGACACCAGATCTACAAATAGGGTTTCCAATGAGTTACACAAATGAAACAGGGAGGAAAGCTCTAACTCATTTATACTAGAGAAAAACCAGTAATAGTCAAAGGGCAACAACATATTCCTGTTTGTAATAACCTTTCTACCTTATTATTTATTTTCTTGTTTACATTTTTAAGCATGTTTCATCTTAGTCTTGTGCAATCTTCATAATTCAGCTCAAACATCACTCCTAAGAAATCTCTCTAATCTCTAAAGCAGAGAAGGTCATATACCGGTTACTTCTTACGTCATATTCCTTAAAGCACTAATCTTGCTATATTTACTTACTAGACCATGGGTCCTCTAAAGGCAGAAGTATATCTTACTCAGCTTTGTTCTCGAGGGCAGTATACAACTGTTTCTAGTGCAGAGTGACCCCAAATTAATCATTGTTGAACAACTAAGGGGATAAATAAATGTATAAACACAAAGGCATTTTGGCTCAAAGAACCTTTACTATTTTTGCTACCGACAACTTAGCTTTTGAATTATAAAAATAATAATTCACAAGATGATGATGCTTGTTTATATAAATGAAGGTGGAGATTATTAAAGATAACTGTTTAAAAGTCATCTGGAAAATAACCACCTACTAAATTCTTTTTGAGATAAATTTAACTATAGGCAAATTGTCTCTTAGCTGGAATATGAATTGTGAACTTCCTCCTATGTGATAAACTTTGCTACTAAGATGTGGATGTTGTTGAGCAGAAAACCATCGTTAATACTGAACACTGACAAAATCCATATAAAATATAAAAATATAAAATAACAGTCCTTCCAAAAGTCAAAACACACATAAAAAAGTGTTTGCCAAGGAAAAACAAAGAAATACAAACTTTACAATGAAGAGTTCAATAGTGAAGTCAGCATGAGCTTAAAGGATAGAATGTAATGAACAGTTGATAAAGGTTTGATAAAGACTCGAAGCTCATGTTGATTATAAGAATGAAGGCTTAGTATTTCCATTATTGAACATTTTTCTGCAGCTTTCTTCAGCAGATATTAAGCTTGTAAAGAGCAAATGCTTTCAGGAACTAAGTCTTTAAGAGAAGCAATAATAGCATTTGGAAAATTTATTAAAATACAAAAGGATCAAAAGTCTTTAAAGAACTAATCTATTTGGTGATCTTGCATTCTCTTTGTACAACTAAATTGAGTCCAAAGTATTAAACTGAAACTGTGGAACTGTAATTACACAACTAACTAGCCACCTGCGGTTCAGATAGTGTCAAGTGAATTGGGTCAGATTGGAATGAAGTCAAATACTTAAATGAGGAATAAAACACTTCTTTGGCCCTGCAATTGGGCTGTTAGCCTGCCTATGAACTAGCTGACACTTTGAATAGCAAAATCTTCAGGATTTCACTCATTTGCTCTTATGTTATCATTTAACTGTCTTTAAAAACGTACATGATGAGAGTGCTTAATTTGACAGTAAAACATTCAAGATATGAAAACCAAATGGATAAATCCTTTTTTTCTATAGATTCAAATAAGAGTTAGAAATCAAGTTTTCTGAGTACTTGCCTGTCTGATAAAGTCATAACAACAGTTACAAACTCTTGTATCATATTCTCATTTCTAAAATACTTTCTCACACAGTGTTTCATTTGCTCTGTAGGACAGCTAAGGAAACAGACTCTACCAATCTGATTTTTCCAAGATTCTTTAGCCATAAATGGTGGGAGCAGGACTTGAATTTTTAAATTTCAAATCAGTGACCCCCTAAAGGATAAGGCTATTAATTGCTTATTATATAATATAATAACTTATACATACATAGGTTCCAGCAAAATCCAGCTGTATTTTCTGGGAATTAGAATTACGAGCCATTAGATATTATACGGGGAGTAAGAGATGAGATGACAAGAAATAAACATTTGAGATATTTTCTCCTTAGCGTGAATATGAGAAACTATAGGTTGAAAATTTAAAAAAAAAGTTTAATATGGCAAATTCTTAAACAAGAGAGTAAAGAGGCCATTAACAAACCACAGTGTAGCAGTCAATACTTCTGGAAATTCAGAAATCACTGCCTGCAACTTTGCCTATTTTAACCTAATGTCTTGTAGACACTACTCTCAGTATTCAGATTTACATTGACAGCCGTAGTAAAAATGTAGAGTTTGCTAGTTTTTCTACCTATGTTAATTGTACCCTTTCAAAATATGTGATAGGACTGACGAAAAATAGTTCCCAAGTGGAATCTAATAATGTAAATCAAATGAAGCTGTTTTTCTGGTTTCGTTTGTATGTTTCTTGTTTTGCTTTGTGCTGACAGCATGGACCCCTAGAGCATAGTAGGTTGTGGGAATAGCCAAAAAAAGATATTATAAGAGATCTCATCAACTCCACTAGACTTCTGAGCCTGTTATGCAGAAGACCAAGCAAGAAATTATTTACAGTTTAACTCTGATACAGAAGACAAGTTTTATTTGGTGTCAAATAGTGTGTATGATGCCAGAAATGAGTTCATCACAAGCGATTTAGGACATTTCTGTATTCAGGATTCAGGACTATGGCTCACTGCTCCTTGAAATGCAAGGGATTTTTTGTAGTGAATGAACGGAGCTCACCCACACTTACAGAATCTTTTTTGTACTTTGTGGGAGTTCATGTTTTTAGAAAACATTCATCCAATCTTGCTGCAGCTGAATTAGTCTCTATCCTGGGAAAAACAAATCTTGGTTTTGCTGTACCTCTAGATTTCTTTTTTTAACTTAAAAAATTAATATTTAATATGCTGTAACATATTTAAGGTCAGTACAGTATGTGTTTCAGACATATGAACCAATTTTACACAAAATGAGATTAAATAAGGTTTGAGAGACTCTCTACGAATATGCGCTTGTAAAGGCTGAGCGAGGGGGCATTCGGTTCCACTTGTGTAAGTGGTTGAACATAAATGAGAGGAAAAGCCCACTAGGAATACTAGAGCCCACCAGAGACCACAGCTATGTTTCTCAGTTATAAATATTTTAAGTGGTTGAAAAATAGCAATTTAACAAACATGAACAGTGAATACTGTCTCAGATTGTTGGAAACTCAGAAAATCACTTTGAATAATTAGCTAATGCAAAACACTTTTATGCAAGACAATGCAAATGAAGTATCTGGAGAAGGACTTGATCTTCTGTAGAAGGTGTCAAATTCATTACAGAGAATATTATGCAATAGAACAAAAAAAAAGATTAGTGTGAGGCTTTATGGGCTAAAGGCCAGGCAGATGAACCTGATAAAGTGATCTACATAATAAAAGGAAGAGTGTAGAGAAAAAGAAGAAATAGGACCTATGGGTGGATGAGATATAAGAGGAAAAAAATTGACAATGTGACAAGTTTTAGGATATAAAAGTTGTTGAGTGAAGAAAGGAACTTCTGAGGTTTTAATAGGTGTATAGCAAAAATTTATTTGCTTATAGCTATTGATTTTTTTTTATTTAAATAGTAGAACTTTTGGGCCTTTAATATATTAGTATTTAAAAAAATCCATAGGAGACTTGGCTTTCATATTTTGGTGTCCAGGAGGTTTGGGACTCAAAAAGGTAACCTAATGTTGACCCTCAGTTTCCTCATTTCTAAAGTAATATTATAATATCGTTAATGATGACAAATATCTATACTTATCATTCTATTAATCTATATCTATGTCCATATCTAAACATAAATCTAGACATAGGTAGAGATATACCCTGTGCCAGGACAATAATAGACATTTGATATTTTAATTTTATTGTTATAATAATAACCCTATGAGGCAGAAACTATTATTATTTTAAACAGATGAGAAAAAAAGACCTGTTACCTAACTTAGCCCCAAGCACAAAGTAGAATCCCAGATCTTAATCAGTTGACTATGTTTTCTGAGAAAATTTCTTTTTATAAAATTCAGAGAAATATTGTAAAGTTACAAGAGGTGATAAAAATGGGGATTCCGTGGAAGAAGCTCATTAAGTCAAATTTAGAGCCAGGCTGCCTGGATGTTTATTTCACCAACTGTGTGACTTCAGAAACATTATTTAACCTCCTCATCTGATTCATTCAGCTACTTCATCCACAACATGGGGCTAATGACAGTACATACCTCATAGGCTTGTTTTGAGGACTAAATAAACTATTAAATGAATTATAAAACATTTAGGACAGTGCCAGGCATAAAGTAAGTACTAGACAGATGATTATCAATTGTTTTTCCAAACGACTCTTTGTTTGTTTCTCTTTTCTAATATGATACTGAAAACAAAAAGCACATAAACATTTGCTGTTCCACACTGAGCATAAATAAAATCTGAACATTGTCCAAGTCTTTTAGCTTTTATCTAAATGATCTATAGTTAAAAGAAATTATTTCCTCTTGGAGCGAAGTTTATTTAAAGAAAAAAATAAACTAAAAAAAAAAATAAAAAAATAAAATAAAAATAAAAAAAATAAACTATTTCTACAACTTGCTAGTCTGACTAGTGTCTTTGCTACTCTCACATGCCCCTTGCTTTGACAAAGACGGATTGCATGAAGACAAATTCCAGGGGTATCTTAAAGCATTTACCTTGCCCTTACCACCCCCTATGACCACCCCATTCACCATGAAACAGGTCTTGAGCATCCTGATATCATCACATATTTCAAGTGTGCTTCCTCCATGGTAAACCTGAGCAGTAGGTTTCCTTCTCCCTTCAGAGTAATTTGCGGGCTATATTATTGTTTCCATATTCTGGTCCAAATCATGGGCATTATTTTTGTTATTTTTCTGTTTTATTAGTCATCCTCAATAGGTTTCCAAGTTCAAATGCAACTAATGCTTGCTTAACCATCTTCAACGTGTTCTCAAATTTGTAATCCAACGAAACGTTTTCTATACGTCTTTTTGGTTATGTACTTCCTCAGAACTTAATGGCCTACTCCTCAATATTCCATAATTCTCTTGGTCAGTTGTATTGGAATAACATTCAAGATACTCAGAAACACACTGGGGTACTGACTTCATTTCCTTCTTCAGTTTCTGTAATATTACTTTATGCCCTACCTCTCTGTCTCTCTTTCTTCTTATTTAATCTTCATTTAGTCACTATGTGCTAGGAATTGTGTGCGGTATAATGACTCAAGGAAAACTAAAAAAATATATTTTTGTATCTCTACCATCAACATATTTAAAAGTTAGTCAGGTGAGAGAAGAGATGAACACCACAAAACTAAGAGTAATTAAAAAAAAAACATGGCAAAATTTTGTTTAGACAACTTTAATTTTAAACATGTGCAAATTTTTATTATAATCTGGCTACAGGGGACAAAGACTTTTAACAAGTCAGTTTAGATTTACTTTTCATTAGGAAATACTATAGGTAAAATGCAATAGAACAAAAAAGTGGATGGTTGGATAACCATTTCTGTACTATCTAGAAAGGACAAACAAAGAATCCAGTTGAGCATTATTAAACAATGCTTTCAAGACTGGTTAAAGGTAATTAGGCCCCTCCTAAGATTAATAGTCCATTGAGGGAGTGGATAGCTGAGTTCTCAGTAGTGGTCTTATTCTCATTAAAATTTATTTGAAAATTAATTAAGCCTTTTATCAGGGATGATATTTTTTTCCCAAAAAGGATTTGTAAGTTACGACGTGAACAAAGTTTCTGTCCCAGTCTGGATTTGGGTCAATTTTTCTCTTTTCACATGAGTTTGTGACAAGTAGAATTGAAGGTCTGAACAAGAGATTACTAATTGCCTATTATAAGGGAAGAGAGGAGGGTCAATAAATCACAGTCAAAAATTACTGCTGAGATAAAAAAAAAAATTATCAGCAGTGGAAAAGGAATATCTGCCATAATTGGAATCCTTGATAAACTGAAACAAATGAATGGGGCCAGTAGTTTATTACTTAAATCAATCTAAAAGCTCTGGCCTGACTGATCCCTTTGGAAAGAGATGTTAAAAACTGAAAGAGGGTTGAATTGAAATTCAGCTTCGATGAGGGATACTGTAAGGATTGAGCCCACTTAGACAAAGATGAGCTATTCTTGTTTTAGTACAGTTCAGGACGTGTAGAGAAAACTAGGATCTCTATAAGTGTATACAAAGAAGAAATGTTAAAATATGCATTATTTTTTAATTCTAAGTGAGAAGTGTGGACATAAGAAATATTTTTCCTTCCTTCCTGACTTCCTTCCTCCTTCCCTCTCTCTCCCTCTCCCTCTTTCTTTTTCTTTTCTTTTTTTTTTTTAAAGATTTATTTATTTATTTGACAGAGAGACATCACAAGTAGGCAGGGAGGCAGGCAGAGAGAAAGGGGGAAGCAGGGAAGCAGGCTCCCCACTGAGCAGAGAGCCCGATGCGGGGCTCAATCCCAGGACCCTGAGACCATGACTGGAGCCGAAGGCAGAGACTGAACCCACTGAGCCACCCAGGCGCTCCTCTCTTTCTTTCTTTTCTTTCTTTCTTTCT
>CM052900.1:107286708-107303128 GCA_028534135.1 Potos flavus | reverse complement strand
GGCTGCACCAACTTGCATTCCCACCAACAGTGGAAGAGGGTTCCCCTTTCTCCACATCCTCTCCAACATTTGTTGTTTACTGTCTTGTTGATTTTGGCCATTCTAACTGGTGTGAGGTGGTATCTCAGTGTGGTTTTGATTTGAATCTCCCTGATGGCTAATGATGATGAACATTTTTTCATGTGTCTGTTAGCCATTTTTAACCAAATAAATTTCTTAAAATAGAGCAATAGATTTCTATGGGAGGCTAGAATACCTCCTTAAATACTCAGATAAAGTTCCACTCTAGTGTTCTTAAATTCTCTTAGCTGAACAATAATCTGATATTGATTTCAATAATTCTGTACATTAAATCATTAGACCACTGTAAGAAGTATAATTGGACATAGTGTTTAGATAAATGCGTCATAAAATATTTTGGGCTGTAAATGTATAATTATTTAGAAAACATTGTTTGGTGCTGATGACTTTCAAAATGCTGTTTTAGGGATGTATATTCATATTAAAATACTTTTTGTGACTCCTCACTTCTCAAAGGTCAAGTCCAGACTTCTGGGGAGGGTGTCACAATCTGGCTCCTTTCTTCTCCTTTATATTGATTCCCTTCATGTCAATTAAATGGACGTACTTAATAGACTAAATTTATTTTGTCATTTTTCATCTCTCTTATTTGGCTTATTTTACTTTCCTTATTTATACTTCCCTTTCTTTTTTATGAAAGAAAGTTCTGCCCATCCTCATGCAGCATTATTAGGAGCCTACTATCTATAAGGCATGATGGTTGGTGATTTTACATGGATTCACCAAATGAATCTCTGAAACAGTAGTTTATTTTATTTTATTTATTTTAAAGATTTTATTTATTTATTTGAGAGAGTGACAGCAAGCACAACCAGCAGGGAGGGCCAGAGGCAGAGGGAGAAGCAGGCTCCCTTCTAAGCAGGGAGCCCTGATGCAGCACTCTATCCCAGGACCCCACGATCATGACCTGAGCCAAGGCAGACACTTAACCAACTGAACCACCCAGATGCCCCAACAAGGTTTATTTTAAAAATTAAGAAATTAAGGGTGCCTGAAATTTAAAACCTAAGTTCGGATTTTTTATTATTTTACAGTTGCCTTCAAGCCACCTTAAATTCCATCTCCTCTATAAACCCTTCTCTACTAAACCTCAAGTCATTTCCAAACTCCGAAATAAAATTGTCTATATAATTAACTGGAGATTGTGATCATGCAACAGTTTCTCATTCTATGACTGCCTCCTCTCTATATGTATATTTCTTAAATTCAAGAGTTCTGTGTTTTTTTTAACCTACATAGTATTGTGTGGGGCAGATTTTTTTTAATCTAAATAAGGACAAAACAGTAAATGGCATTGTTTCTTTTTTTTTTTTAAGACTTTATGTATTTATTTGACAGAGAGAGAGATCACGAGTAGGCAGAGAGGCAGGCAAAGAGAGAGGGGGAGGCAGGCTCCCCGTTGAGCAGAGAGCTGGATGCAGGGCTCCATCCCAGGTCCCTGAGATCATGACCTGAGCAGAAGGCAGAGGCTTAACCCACTGAGCCACCCAAGCGCTCTGGCATTGTTTCAAGTTAAAAAAATTTCATCACTTATTTGAGTCCTCTTCTCTTAAAATACATAATACAGAAGAATTTTGCTTTTATGTGAGGATATACAGGTACTCATAAATATATGCCTCTACCTGAGGAACAAAAAGAGGGGCTTACTTGGTATTGAACCTCTGTGTATACATAATCATTAAATCCAGCTGACAGCATTAATTTGTTTGTGCAGAGTGGCCTGTGTGTACACAGGAACCGTTGAAGGACTGGTCAAGAGTGCGAGGGTGGGCTGCGGGAGTAGATTGCTCTTGAGAGAATGATTATGGATCTCCAAGATCCCCTTGGTCTGGGTAGTAGTATATATATCAGGCAGATTGCCAGCAAGAGCCAAAAATGAATTGCTACTCATCTGTTCAAAGTATTCTTTGTCAGTGAAAACCAGACCTCAGCTCAGCACTCAGGGAAACAGAGAAGGTGAGAGATATCCTGATGAGTCTATAGAGCAAGGAGTATATTCAGACTCTAGCCCCGGATTTAGCTCAGCATCTTTTATCCTGCCCGTGTAACTTCAGACAAAGAGAAATATAAAAACTAGATGAATAATGTGCAAAATTAAACCAATCTTAAAAGTGTCATTTCACCAGGGGATTTATACCTTCACATTAGGGATAAAGTTCCACTTTATCCTCTAAAAAAACAAGTGTGCTTAAAATTTCCCATTGTAATATTCCTTGTTTGTTTTCATAATGGACCTTTAATAGAAACAAATGAAATATCCAAGAATGTATTTCTCAGGGAAGACTTTGAAAACTGGAAGAATTTAATACAGTAAATGTTTCCACAATGAATGAATGAATGATTGAATGTAACTAGCTTCAAAATTAGCAGTAGAAATTCTGTATTTAATCCCTTGGAGGTCACGATGACTTTTACAGGTCTTTTAAAATGAATTTAATTCAATTCAGAAATCGGTACCTTCCTGTTTGAAGCTATAGTAACAAGCGATTCTATAAATGGATGTTGGTGCCAAAGGAACCCCATCAACTCTAGGAATATTCAGATGATCTAAGTGAAAATCCTGCAGCTAATGAAAGGGACGGCTTCAAAAAAATGAGCTACAGAAGGCAGGCAAATGTGACAAGACAGCTAGTGTTAATAGTCACATAGCAGTGCTTGAAGAATAATAATTTAAGGACATTAACACTGGCATTTTTGTGGTTATGGGCTGGTCCTACCTCTCAGGCCCAGACCTATATCTTGGTTAGGATAAATGACAGGTAAACTAGCTCAACTTATTTTAGAGATTCATTTAAAATACTTGAGTCTGAATTCCATCTGCAATCAGTATTAAACATATTTAATGCTGTCTGAGATCCATATGGTGAAAGCAAAGCATCAGTTAAAAAGAAGTAACTGGGAAGAGGGTAGGTTTTGAGAAAGGATGAAATCATAACTATGGCAGCTGTGATGTTGGAGAAGGTAAACAAGATGTGAGAAGAAAGGCCTGGGATAGAGTTCCAGATCCAACTGCCACTAATTGGGGGCCATTGAAACCGTAACTTTTCTGAATTTGAGTTCATTTATTAAATTAGGATAAAAATGACAACAACTAACTCAGACTCTTTTTGATGTGAGGAACTCATAGATAATATCTATGAAAAGTTCTTTGTAGTGGTTAAAGTGCATGAATGTATTAGTTATATGTTCTACATACTTTATCATGAGAGACTGACATCGAAGTAGATTAATGAATATCTTCTTTCCTTGTACATGACCTGCTTCTTTTTATTAGATGACAAAATGAAAATGATTTTGTAGGCTGACAGGATTTGGAGAGACACTCTGTGTCAAAAGTGCCAATGGTTTGTTTTATTTTGTTCTGTTTTTAATTTGTTGTGTTTCATGTCAAACAACCCCTCCCGTTTTTCCACCTGTGATACAGAGATCTCAATTACAAATATCCTCAGTCGAGGCAACACGTTATATGAAGGGCGTATGAAGTGATGGACGGCAGATTAATTTCTGAGATCAGGTCTGATAGGAATGGGTTAAAGAGTAAAACAAAACAAAACTTCAATATCTGAGGTGTAGGGTGGGTTGGGAGAGAAGCCTTATAAAAAGAGCTTCAATGAAAGCTCTGCAAAAATATGTAGCCACTTTAAGTAGAGTTCACCCTGTGGTCAAACATTGTTACAAACTCTTTGACAGATCAAAGGGAAAGTCTAGTTTCCTCAGCATAAAGGAGTTTAAAGAGTTGAGGAAACAAAAATGGAACCTCAAAACACTTTAGTCAAGGCGGGAAACATGTGAACTAAATGACTGAGAAAGTCTTCCAGGGTTGGAAAGTTTAAAGAAGCCACTTTCGAGTCTAGATGAGCAAAGGACAACACAGAAACTGAAGAGTAAACATACCACAGTTAAGAGGGAAACTTTTACCACTGAGTGATGCTGGTGTCAAGAGTATGTTTAAGATTACCTTAGAGATCAAGGGTAGAAATTCTGTCTGGGCTAGTGGAGTAAAATCTCAGTGTGTGAGGGGAGAGATCAAAGTTAAAACCTCAAAGTTTCCCCAGAAAACCACAGACAAACTAGCAGAGGTATGTTTCCAATGTACCCTGGTGGTGTGTTTCCAGAGGCAACATTGTACATTGAGGGTATTACGTAGATATTCATTAGGAAAAAACCACTCTCCTGAATTATTATATTGTTTTCCAAAATAGGAGGGAAATAAAGCCATGGAATAAAAGTGTATGACCTAGGTAGCTTCAGCATTTACCATAGATATAGGTGTGTTTTCTATACTGTGATCCAATTTGTATGTACAATAGAATAAATTGCACTTGTGATAAAATCTAAGCAAACTGGATTTTAGAGTTAAGATGCTAAGAATTATTTTGAGTATGTTTCCACTAAATATGTAGCAGCGAATATACATATGGATATAGAGATCATATGTTCAACCATTTAATACTAAAAGCACAGAAATATGAAGTTGTTCTTATACTGTGGAATTCGTAATCTGACTTCCTTTTCTCATGCATGAGCACATTTCTAATTTATTTTATGGAGATACTTTTTTTTTGGGGTACTTTTTTTTGTTTTTTTAATTTTTCAATCTCACCTCTTCCACAATGGCAAGAACTCCTGCACAGAAAAACCAAACGCTAATATTTGAGTCCTTTGTGGACTTGTGGGACTGCTTAATATTCTAATACTAATATTAAAAATAACATTAGTACGTTTATAGTTATTAGTAATAATATTTTTCAAGGAATCAGGAAAGTGGTGCATAAAATTGTTCTAGGTTATATTAATTTATTACCTCATTGGCATGAAAATTCTGCCACATATGAAGGCACCAAGGATGCTAGTAAAAACTTGACACAGTGCTTAGTATTCCAGTCCTGATGCACTTCGGTCATCACTGAGATCATGTTTAATATGACTTGTAATACATATGTGAAACATGTGATTATTTATTCAAGTAAAATGACACATTTCCAGTATACTGCACTTTTTGCTGGCCCCAGTATTGTTTTCTGGGTATTTTTCTACCGCATGATCTCTTTGGAGCTTTCAATTGACTTGATCTCAGCTATACTTGCTGAATTGTTGAGTTGTTGACAACCCTCTACCACTGGGAAAACTTCCGGAAGCATCTCTCCTTTTTGGTCTTTTGCCTACAATGAGCTCCTGATATCTAATAGCTCTCTGATTGTTCCTGCTAATTAATCCTGACTGGTGTTCCTCTTCCTCTACCTATCCTTTAAATGTTGGTATTCCTTTAAGTTCACTTAGTTTGTTTGCTCTATACATTCTTTTTGTATACATTCTTCCTGGGACATCCTAGCCTTCTGCCCTAGGCAGTTTATACCATTTGTAAATTGTTGACTTCTAAAACTCTGTATCCCAACCCTGGCCATTCTCTTAAGATCAAAAATTATAGTTTCAGCTAGCTATGTGAGACCTCTATCTGGTGACTTTTACATGAAGTTCTATTAGTCCCAAATGCCCTTTCTGTTTCCCAGCTGGTAAACCACTGTTTAACCTTTAAGTTGTTGACTTAGTGAGGTCATATCTAACTCCCAAAGAGAGTTTGTGGTTTTCTTTTCCATATTCCTACATAACTATTCTTTTCTCCCTTGAAGAATTTTACTCACAGTGGTATTATCATTCCTTTACAATCATCTCTACCTATCTGGAAGTCATGTTGTAGTCAGCTTTGCGCCCTCTGTGGCTAAGCACTGAACTGTTTCTCTGAAGTTGCAGTTATAAGCATCTAAGCTGAGATTCGAATCCTAGTTTTCTGATCCTATTTCCAGACCCATTCCCATTAAAATGGGCTGCCACCCCTGTTCAAGATTCCTTTTTCCTTTTTGACTGTACAGTTAGTAACCCAGAATTTTTATTCTCTGGCTGTGCTTGCTCCTTCATCAAAACAAATTTGACTTCCAATTCATCAGAATCGTGCTCAGTGACTTTATTGCAATGGCAATATTTTGGAAAAGGTAAGGATGTCACAATGACTTACATCATTCTTCTTATGCAGGCATCAGAATATAACTCACACCATGCATTTGTGGTTACAATGTATGTGTATAGGTATTTTATGCATTTTATTTATCCATACAATGGGTCATTTTGACCAGTTTGCTGAGGCACAAGCACTTTCTCTGCCCCCCCCATATGTATCTTCACCCACGATATATGGCATAGATGGCTGAATATTCTTGTTTAGTAACTGGATAATGTTGGGATTGTTAGCTGTTGGAGAAGGGGGACATAGGGATGGATGGTAGGAAGGAAGATGAAGGGGGAGAATGTCATGATGTTTATGCTTTATCTGGCCTTTTTACCTCGGTTTGAGTCATATTGGATAGATAATAGAATTATCTTTAGTTAGTTTTGTCTGTTTGTTAAGAGTGAGTTCAATTATACTTGTTTTATTTTTCAGTATGAATTCAATTATACCCATAGAATGTTATACAAATATGAAGTTCTCAAAATCTTTAATTAAAATTTACTTATATCTTATCATTACTAAAAAGATTTCAGTGGGAGTAGGTTTTAGCCATATATGCTCACATGTATAGGAAGAATACATATATTATATAAATATATAGTGTATAATGTATAATGTATAATACATAGCATGATATTGTACATTTTATATATATATTTATATATATATTCCTTTGGGATTTATAAATATGTATGTATATTTACAATTTTAACCAAATTAAAATTCAGAAATACATGTGTTATGTTTAGGAAGATATGTGACTTTTTAAAAGATTATATATTTATTTATTTATTTGAGAGAGAGCAAGAGATAGTGAGAGAGAGAGCACACAGTGGGAGAGGGAGAGGGAGAAGCAGGCCCCCTGCTGAGCAGAGTCCAATGTGGGGCTCCTGTGGCTTGATCCAGGAACCAAAGATCATGACCCGAGCCTAAGGCAGACGCTTAACTGACGGAGCCACCCAGACACCCCTGAAAGATGGTGTTTGAATCAAATGTATGTGTAATGAAAGTGATTTCTTTAAATCTTCAGTTTTAATTTCCTCATTTCTAAAATGAGAGGGTGGGAACATAGATGTGAATATCTAGTTTTGAAATTCTCTTACTCTTTAACAAAACTCTCAACAATTGCTAAGACAATGGGAGAAAACAAGCAAACATACCTTTGTCCTTTAGAAACCTCTGTGACATTTGAGAAGCCCAGGGAGGATTGCGAGTCTTGTTAAATTTTTGATTACAAGAAGCACAAATGCTTTTAGATTTGTTTTGGCATGAGATGCAATACATTTCTTTTACCAACTTTGACTACCCACTGAAGTCTAGGCTCTCAAATTCTTCAACATTCATATTCACTGCCTGAGGAAAAACGCACGGGTAAAACAGGGAATGAGAAGATGACATTTAATTATTAAATCGATACATGTGCCTACTTGCAGAAGCCATATACAATTTAAATCTGGTTAAAGGAAGCCAATCATCCATTTTCTGAATCTCTGAAAGCATATAACCTTGCCTTTTGCATTTGAAGGATTTTGAAGGCTACAACAGTTTAGCGTATAACTAATTAACTAACTAGAAATGAAAACAGTCATTTGCGTTGGGCACAGTCTTTGACCTTTTTCTTTTGAACTTTTCAAAAGTAGTATGACAGACATTTTCTTTTCTTTTTTTTTTAAAGATTTTATTTATTTATTTGATAGAGAGAAAGAGATCACAAGTAGGCAGAGAGGGAGGCAGAGAGAGAGGGGGAAGCAGGCTCCCCGCTGAGCAGAGAGCCCGATGCGGCACTTGATCCCAGGACCGTGAGATCATGACCTGAGCCGGAGGCAGAAGCTTTAACCCACTGAGCCACCCAGGCGCCCCAGACATTTTCTTTTTACTAGTTACATAGTGGTCTTAGAGGTTTTACACAAACTCCTGCAGGATGGGAGAAGAAAGTTAGTGGTTTTCTTATTTTTCAATGTGCAAAGCACCTGTGTTTGATTCTTCTTTGTTTGACCTGAAAAATCTGATACTTTTATGATGAGCTGTTTTTGTTTTTGTTTTTTGCCATCAATAACAGCTATAGTTAGAGATATTATTTTACATTAAAAGTAAAATTATGCTAGGCATGATGCTGTTTATTATGCCTCCATTGTCTCATTTAATATTCAAACACCCTAAGAAGTATATGTTATTATGGTAGCTCTTTTGCAGATGTGGAGAAATTATCAAAATAATTTTCCAAGGTCTCATATACTATAAATATTGTTGCTGGACAATAAAAAGTTGGACGTGTGTTCACACACCATTATTCATTGTAGCCAAAACTTCTTTGACCTCAGAGGTCACTATTAGAATCACCAAGCACAGGGCTTGCTGGGCATTCATGAATCCATATTTTGTTTTATTCTAATGCATGGTGAAATAGAAACGGAACCTACTTTTTAATTGTAGCTGCAGAAGATGGAAGATGGAAGAAGTACTCTTAACACTATATTAAAGTCAGTTCAAGAAAACTATTTTCCAGCAAACTTTTTTTTCTTTAAATGCCAGAATCATTCTTTACATGTGTCTAGCAGAATGTTCTTACTGTCCATGGTTTCATTAGTGAGGGGTATCCAAGCGAACAGCAGCCGTACTCGAAACTCACATTCTATGTGTGTGGTTCTTCCAAATCTCCATAAAAAGCTACAGAAGAATGAATATAGAGAAAGAGTGTATTTCTTTTGAATTTTGACAAGAGTTCACTCCTTATCTTCTCAAGAGGCTAAACTGCGTTGACTTCTCAGGTAGGATAGCACCATTATTTGTTAATGTTCATATAGTTTTTATTTCCCTTTGGGTTGACCAGATACTATTCTGTGATATGGGCAAATTTTATCTCAAAGCATAGGTTTTCTCAGGAATGAATGAATACATCATTAAGGGGGTATCTTTCTCTTTAAGGCAAATGAATGTAGAGACTTGGACTTAATACAATACAGACAATAAAATGCACTTATATTCTGAGTGGCTTTCTTGAAGAATTCCCAGGAGCTTTGCAAAAATTAAAAATTCTTAACAGCAACATCAAAAATCAGTTACTTTGGTTTGGATTTTAAAACAGAAATTGATTTAACATTTTAGATCTCCAGTGGGGACTGCTTCTGCATTCATGAAAGCTGCTGTTAGAGGTAGATATGCCATATGACCAACAGCTGCTGATCTAGGCGAAGACTTTTATAGTTTCCAGGAAATCACAAAGATGCTTCCCTAACAACTGTAGCCATTGACCAAGCCAATCTGTGAGGGCTGAAGTTGGGAATTTAAATACATGGTTATTAGTGCAAAGGACAGTTTACACAAGTGTTCTGGGACTGTCCTTATCTATCCTTGTTTTTGTTATTGCTACTATCTCTCTAGAGCCACAAATGCCCAGAGTACCTTGAAGATGATGTGAAAAACAATGAAACAATATACCTATTGCAAAATCAACCTTGAACTTATAATTTCAAGTATCAAACCTGTCCTAATCAGCGCATTGATATGGAACCAGAAACAATAAAGTATTGCCGAGGTCAGTTCTAGTATTCCCAATTTAACAAAAATAACTACACTTGACAGCTTGAGTAGCTTTTGTGAACACTACAGTTTTTTTCTTAGAAAGGCATAGAAAATAGAAGATGTTCTGTATCTATTTTTTTTGTAAAGATAACTTAAAAAGAAGTAAGAAAGAAGGCATTTAAGAAACCAGAATAGAAAGGGAAAAGATAGAATTAAAAAAAAACATAATAAATACCAAATAGCTTGTTATTCACATTTTGGTGTAACCAATCTCTCACGTTATTAGGATGAGAAGAGCAAAATTATATAAACGTGGAGGATCCTAGGTGTCAGAATTGAGGATATTGCTATATAATTAAATGATATCTATAAACATCAATGTCTTTAATTCTAATATTCACACACACATGCACACACACATACACAAACATGGGAGAGGAAGAAAGAAGACAGCAGAAACTTTTGATGTGTGGTGTGGAAAGTGTTATTTTATTTAGATCTAATAATTCATATAGTAACTAATTGGGTTGTAATTGCCTGAGAAGAGTGACCTTAGTGAATCGTAGCATGAAGTCCAAGACAAGAGATAAAAAGTAGGTGATTAGCCAGTGATTGTTGAATAAAGTGGGAATAATAATTGCTGCTTAAATCCCTGAAAATTGGTTATCTTTACTTTAAGATAAAAATGTATTGGGATAAAACAGTATTTTTAGCAAATAGTACTGAGGCAACTGTATATCCACATGCAAAAGAATTAAATTGTATATTTACTTCACACTATATACAAAAAAAAACCCTCAAAATATATCAAAGATCTATATGTAAGAGCTAAAAGTATAAAACTCTTAAAGTAAAACATAGGTATAATTCTTTATGGATAATAATAAAGAATTCATAATTCTTTACTATTATTTATCTTAGGTGCGACACCAAAAGGACAAGTAAGACAAGAAAAATATAGGTAAATTGGACTTCATCAGAATTAAAATGGTCTGTCCTTCAAAAGACATGGTCAAGAAAGTGAAAAAGCAATTTACAGAACAGGAGAAAAATTTTGTAAATATAATATCTGATAAGGAATCTAAAATATATAAAGAAGAATTGCAACTCAACAATAAAAAAATTTTTTTTAAAAAGTGGAAAGCATCTGTATAGACATTATCTAAAGAAAGTGTGCAAATGTGCAATAAAAATACATAAAGTTGCCTTTCATTAGTCTGAGGAAAATGCAAATCCCAATCACAATCAGATACCATTTTACAATCATTAGGATGGTGAAAATAAAAAAAGACAAGTGTTATCAAAGACTTGGAGAAATTCTAGTACTCATATACTGCTGGTGGGAATGTCAAATGGGGCAGCTGCTTTGCCAAACAATCTATAAGTTCCTCATAAGATAAACATAGAGTTATCATATATCCCAGTAATTCCACTCCTAGGTATATATACATGAGAATGAAAACACATTTTCACACAAAAACTTGGGCATGAATGTTCTAGAATTAGTAATAACCAAAAAAAGTGGTAGAAACCAAAATGTCCATCAACTGATGAATGGAGGTATACACAGTGCTCTCTCCACCCAATGGAGTATTATTTGGAAATTAAAAGGAGTAAAGTATCGACACATGTGGCCACATGAATGAATGTTGCTTTTTAAAGATTTTTTAAATTTATTTTTATTTTTTATTTATTTGAGAGAGAGAGAGAGATCACAAGTAGGCAGAGAGGCAGGCAGAGTGAATGCTGTTTTTTAAAAGATTTTATTTATTTATTTGAGGGAAAGGAAGAGCGAGCACAGAGGGAGAGGGAAAAGCAGACTCCCCGCTGAGCAGGGAGCCCAATGCAGTATATACACCTCCCAGGCCCCTGAATCACACCTGAGTCAAGGGCAGATGCTTAACTGACTGAGCCACCCAGACACCCCAACATAATGAATCTTAAAAACTTTATGGTAGGTGAAGAAAGCCATCACCAAAGAGTGTGTGTTGTATGATCCTATTTACAAGATGTGTCCAGAATATGCAAATCTATAGAAACTGAAAGTTGGTATTTACCTAAAACTGAGGAGAAAGAGTGATTGCTAACATGTATGGGGTTTCTACTGAGGTGATTAAAATATTCTAAATTGAGTATGGTGACGGTTGTACAACTCTGAATATACTAAAAGCCATTGGATTACATACTTTAAATATATGGTTTGTGAATTATATCTCAATTATACTATTACAAAATAGACCAATATAAATAAGTGTTGCAGACATTTCACACGGACAGTTTGAGGTATGAGGAAAGCAAAACCAGATACAAAGTATAAAAAGATTATTCAAAAGGAATTATTCTAGGAATAGAAATGTCATTACTACTGAGTTGTTCCAGGAAAGGTTTGGACAGTTATCAAAAAGAAACATACTCTAACATGTTACTCAATCCCTTCTTATTAGGCAGGTTTATAATTTTTAAAAAGCAAAACAAAAACAGGAAAAACAAACAAAAAGAAAACAGTTGTACTGACATTAATCAACCTTAGCCAGAGTTTCACAAATTTCTCATTAACCATCAATAGGGCTGCCCAAATTGTTCAGAAGACTCAAAAATATTCATTACCACCTGTAGAAAAACAATTCAAATGGCATGATATTCTGACTGTATCACAGGAGTCATTTTAACATGCAATATACAGTATTCTGGAAAATGTGATGGAATGCAGGGGATCAAAGAGCATAACCAGTTACAAGAGCACATCCATAAAACAGATAAGATGATAAAAATTGCATGAAGCTATAGGAAATACAAAAGCAATAATTAGAAAAGTTAGTTATATAGTATCATCCCCAGACCCCCCTGCCAAAAAAATCTAGCTGCTACTTGCAAGCCATAAAATACAATGAAGAAACATATTTTCCACCATACTTCTATTCATGAAAGACAATAACACTATTCCATCTGTGGTACATTATGTCATATTGCAGTGTCTTAGTTATTCTGGATTTGGAGAGGGCTCCCTCAGCAGCTGCGTCGGCAACCTGCCCCACAACACATTCTCTTGAGGTACAAGTACATGAGAACTCAACTAACATTCTCATATACAGCTATATACTAAAAAAGAAACAACACATTGAAAAGTCCCGTTTCTACAGAGACGTTCATAGATGCTAAAGGACCACGAGAATCACAAGATCTATTTACTAACCATAAAGCACAATATGTAATAAGTTATCTTATATTGATTGCGCCTGACAACTCTGGACAGTAACAGTTTTCAAAGCATTCCCACCTCTCTTATTAGATTCACTCTCAACCTAGAAAGCAAAGCTGAGCATTTTACAAACAAAACAAGGAAGGTTTCAACAGGTGAAATTATGCTTCTGATGCTGAAGAAGGGAAGCACATGTACGGGGAAGGCGGCCAGTGGGAATACAAAGTCATAGGAGGGAAATGGAAAGGTTCAGCATGTTCCTGCAGCTTAAATTCTGCATCAAAACAAATGGGAGTGCAAATAGAAACTTGTTCTAGTTCAAAGTGTGCGTGCATGTGTTGCCTATATCATGATATATATTGCATTATGTAATAAAAGAACAAATTATATACACCTGCCAGTTTCAATTGTACATTTCTCCGTCTCCATCACTAACGTCCCAGTCCAAGGCACCATCTGTCATCCCTTCTGACCAGAGCCTCCTGGAATCTTGCCTCCACTCACGCTACCTCCCCTCTCAGGCTCTCTCATACAGCAGAGTCATTCCTTTAGCTTGTGAGTCAACTCATATCTCTGTTCAAATCATCCAATGTCTTCCTATCTCAGAATCCAATCCAAAGTTCGTCAAATGGCCTAAAAGTGTGTATGAGTAGAGTCCCTGATAATGTCGTGACCTCACTTCCTGTCACTCTGGCTGTCATTCAGTCCTCTCCAGCTACACTAACACTGGCCTCTTCTGTGTTTCTCCAATACATCAAGAATACTCCACTCTAGGACCTTTGTAATGACAATTCTTTTTACCAAGAATTTTCTCCCTTCTCCTATCCACCTGGGGTTTCTCCCTCACTTTGTCTCAAACACTTTCCTGAGCAGCTACCTAAATCTTAGACAAACAAAAACAACTCTCCACTCTTTCCCTACTGTATCTTTATTTTTTTAGAAGATTTTATTTATTTATTTTAGAGAGAGATGGAGAGAGAGCACTAGCACGTAAGTGGGGGAGGGGCAGAGGGACAAGGAGAGAGAATCCTAAACCAACTCAGCACCGAGCACAGAGCCCAACACGGGGACCCATCTCACGACCCTGCGATCATGACCTGAGCTGAAATCAGGAGTCCGACGCCCAACTGACTAAGCCACCCAGGCGCTCCTACTATGTCTTTATTTATATTACCCTTAACCATCGGAAATAATGTATAATGTATCTGGTTGGTATCAATCTCCACCCCTAGAATATAAGCTCTATGTAGGGAAGGCCTTGATCTGTTTTGTTCACTGCTTTATCCTCGACACTTATTATGCCTCAACTAAAGTAGACATTGACTGAGTACTTTTTATTGAGATGTAATTGACATATAACATTATATTGGTTTCAGGTGTACAACATAATAATTCAGTATTTGTTAATATTATGAAATGATCACCATAATGAGTCACCATACATGGTTACAGTTTGTTTTCTTGTGATGAGAACTTTTATGATATACACTTTTAGCAACATTAAAATATACAAAACAGTATTCACTGGAGTCACCACACTGTGTATCATGTTTTGTGATTTCTTTATGTCATAACTGGAAGTTTGTACCTTTTACCATCTTCACCCATTTCCTTCACCCCTCAACCCCTACCTCTGGCCATGACTGATCTCTCTGTTCTCTGTGTCCGTGAGTTCTTTTTGTTTTTTTAAGATTTAATTAATTAATTAATTCATTTATGTAGAGAGCATGCACAGGGTGGGGAGGGGGAATCTCAAGCGGACTCCCCGCTGTGTGTGGAGCCCAAGGCAGGGTTCAATCTCATGACCCTGAAATCACGACCTGACCAGAAATCAGGCATCGGACAGTTAACCGACTGACCCACCCAGGTGGCCCTCTTCTTTTTTCTTTTTTTTTAGAGTCCATATATAAGTGAGACCATACAGGATTTGTCTTTCTCTGGGTATTTGTCTTTCTCTGACTTATTTGACTTAGCACAATGTCTTCAAGATCCATCGATGTCATAGCAAATGACAAGTTTCCCTTCTTTTTTATAGCTAATAATATTCCATTGTATATATACATCTAAATGAATTTTTCGAATGAATGAAAAACAGTAAAGAAGATAATAGCAGTAGTTACATCTATTATTCCACTCACAGCAACATGTATCGGTAGATATATTTAGTCTCATTTTATAGGTAGGCAAATTGAAGTTTAGAAAAGTTAAGTTTCATGATCAACAACTTATGGTTAATATATTATAGAGCTCGGTTTTGACTCAGATTTGAATTCAATATCCCTGCCATCTGTTTTCAAGTTTGTTCACTAAGCCCTGAGGTTCCTTGGCAGTTCCCAATAAGCTGCCCTCATCATTAAGGGAAGGACAGGCTGGGGAGCTCCAGATCCCATATCCCCCATTTCAATCAAGTGTCTGCATGTTTGCTTTGTATATTGAGGCTTCCTGTAAGATTTCGTTTGACAAACTTTTTAAAGGTGCTGTTTCTAAGAACTACTGAACAAGCCCATGTTGTATATTGCATTACATAATGCATGGTACATAAATATATATGAATGAGTGATTTATTAGATAGTTGCATCTAAAACCTATGATGAGGTACATAATCATTTTTTTCCTTTTTTTTTTGTGGATTTGTTTTTCAAAACTCTCTACTCTGTGCTACAAGGTGTGTAAAGTTGAGTAAAACACATTCCCTTCCTTGAGTACTTATATATGAAATACAGATGTAAAATAAAATGTTAGATATAGGGGTGCCTGGGTGGCTCGGTCAGTTAAGCATCTGTCTTCTGCTTAGGTCATGATATCAGGGTACTGGGATCAAGTTCCATGTCAGACTCCCTGCTCAATGGGCAGTCAACCTCTCCCTCTCCCCCTGCCCCTCCCCCTGGGCTCATGTGTTTGCTCTTTTTTTTCTCTCTCTCAAATAAATGAATAAAATCTGTTAAAAAAAAGTTAGCTATAGTATTTACATTTTGTGATACATTTAAGGACAATTTAACTTGAATCAGGAAATCTTAACATCCTAGAACACAACCTAAAAATCAGAAGACTATTTAGAGGCTTCCAAAGCTGAAATATCTTATGTATAATCAGTGTATGACAGCTTTTATATTTGGAAGTCTGCATTCTGCCACTTAAAGCCTACTGATTTATACCTCACATATACTTGTAACAAGTCTGTCTTTCTTTCTTTTCCTTTCTCCCTTCCTCTTTCCTGCCTTTCTCTCTCTTCTTTCTCTTTCTTTCTTTCTTTCTTTTTCTTTTCTTTCTTTCTTTCTTTCTTTCTTTCTTTCTTTCTTTCTTTCTTTCTTTCTTTCTTTCTTTCTTCTTTCTTTCTTCTTTCTTTCCTTCTTCTTTCCTTCTCTCTTCTTTCTTTTCTTTCTTTCTTTCTTTCTTTCTTTCTTTCTTTCTTTCTTTCTCTTTCTTTCTTCTTTCTTTCTTCTTTCTTTCCTTCTTCTTTCCTTCTCTCTTCTTTTTCTTTCTTTCTTTCTTTCTTTCTTTCTTTCTTTCTTCTTTCTTTCTTTCTTTCTTTCTTTCTTTCTTTCTTTCTTTCTTTCTTTCTTTCTTTCTCTCTTCTCTCCTTTCTTTCTTTCTTTCTTTCTTTCTTTCTTTCT
>CM052900.1:107197688-107286208 GCA_028534135.1 Potos flavus | reverse complement strand
GAGAAGAAGATGGCTGGATTAAGTCCTACATACAAGTGACATGAAAGCTGATTACCTGATAGTGAGAAAATTGAAGAAAACCTTGACAAACTAGCATAAATACCATAAAACACAGTTGCCATGAATCATTTATGTGGCAATATACATACATATCTTTCCTTGCAGATAGGGAGTCGACAGTTAAAATAACATGTGTTACTTAGTGTTGGAACTTAAATGAGAACTCTCAATATTTGACAAATTTCTTTACAAAACTCTACTCTTTTTCTTACAAATGTGATAACTGACATGTCATAGTTTCATGCGCACGTGTGACTGTATACAATCTACCAATGAATGAAACCCTCCAATGAAAATATATCAAATAAATCAAATATTTTATTATATAGTGAGAAAATGTATAGCACCACACTATGATTCTTTAATGCATTATTTTATTGCTTTTATTTTCATGTTTACTGGGTAACGCTTTAAAATAATGGCCCAGTTAAGGTAATTAATGTTGAATTGCAGTGGAAATCCAATTGAATTACTTGTGACATTCACATTAATACTAAATGAGTTCACTGTGATTAATGCTGTTAAATAGATACCAGAGGAATTAATATTGATTAGGCAATTATTTTAAAGTGTTACTGTTTATTGCAATTTATACCAACTTCTTTTTTTTTTTTTAGTAAACCTTTCTTTATTGGCAGCCGTGTAATCACCCAGGGAGCCCGAACTGGGAGCACAAAGTTGTGTTTTGTTCTCTTTTCTTGCATTTAAAATGGCAAAACGTGAAACCTCCTTTTATGTTACCCTCCTTGGTCATGGATCCCTACATCCAAAGGCTTTCAGTCATTTTTGAACTTCTGCTTAAAACTCGTCCCAGATTCAGCATGCCTCTACCTCCTGTGTGGTTGTCACATTGCCCTTGTCCTTAGAACCTGTTTCAAGTCCTATCACCTACGTGATACCTTCTCTACTCAGCTACACTTAACATCTGAGCAATACTTTACAAGAGGCAGAGCACTTATACATCGTTTGAGATTTAAGATATGATAACCTAATCACCATTCACATTTTCATATCTACTTATAAAAATATATCACAGAAATATTTTCACCAACAGAAATATTTACATTGCCTGGTATACTTATATATCAATTATTAAATGGTCTGTAATTACACTGCATAGATATGTTCGTATCAGTCTTCTTAAATAGTGGAAAATAATGATAATTATTTCTGTGCTTATCATACACTGAGTGGGACTTTTCATGAGAGTGAAGAGTTATAAACAATGTATGCCCTCGCTCTTGATCTCCAGGCAGAAAACTGGGAGGCCCAGGAGCATATCTTTGAACTTCAATATGTTTTGTGTGAATGTATTTTGAATAATGTTCTCAGGTAGTTACAAAAGTATTTTTCAGATATTTTGGAAAATAAACGAGGCAAATAAATTACTGAGAATGCAACTGTAGAAAATGGGACATTTTCGTTCAGAAACAGTTGGTTCTTACATGATAGCAGAAATTCCTCTTTTTAGCAATAGTTGTGAGTAAATTTCGTTTATTGGATAAAAGCAAGGAAATGTTGCCTCAACAGCAGGAGAACATTTAGGAGGATGGCTACCTTGCTACATTCTGAATCAGTCAGGGTTCTCCAGAAAAACAAAACCAATTATATAATAGATATATATATAGAGAGAAAGACAGAGAGAGTAAGAGAGAGAGACAGAGGGAGAGGGAGGAGAGAGACACAGAAAAAGAGACAGAGAAACAGAGATTAAGAGAATAAGAGAATAAGAATAAGAGAATAAGAGAATTATTATGTATTTTACGGAATTGATTCTTGTGATCATGGGGACTGAGAAGTCCCAAATTTGTGGGCAGGCTGGTAGGCAGGAGTTAATGCTGCAGTCTTGAGCCAGAATTTCTTCTCCTCCGGGGAACCTCCTTTTTTGTTCTTAAGACTTTTGACTGATTGGATGAGGCCCACCCACATTACCAAGGATAATTTCCTTTACTTAAAGTCAACTGATTGCATATCCTAAGCAGATCTGCATTAAACCTTAGCAGCAAAATGTAGATTAGTGTTTTATTGAATGACTGGGTACTATAGCCTAGCCAAGTTCACGTGTATAATTAACCAGTAAAAGCCTTTCTTTTTTTCTTTTTTTCTTTCTTTTTAAAACTACTTTATTTCTTCCTTCCTTTCTTTACTTTCCGTATTATAATTAATGAGTTTTTGGATTTTTTCAATTTTTTTTTCCCTAAATCTTGATCATGGCATCTTTGCTTTTGTCAACTGTGATATTTTTTATTATCACAGATACAGTTATTTGTCTTTCTTAACACCCTCCTTTCTTCCTATGTTCAGAAATGATATTTCTTGATATTTCTGCTGTAAGTAGTCATATCAGTCATTACAATCATTAGAAAGAAAAGAGAAACTGCCCTTTAACTTCTTTATGTCTTTAACATTATGAGAAGTACTGATGATAATGAAGGATAGACATAATGATCAAGTGATGAATCATTTTATTAGAAACAAAAGATATTCTGATATTATGAACATGAAAATAGTTTTTGATGCCTAAGATAATTAATACCAACAATTAATTCCATTTCTTTAAATCCTATTTTGGGCCTTAGACATTTTCTAATAAAAGCTTGTGAGCAGAGCACTTTGCTTATTAAAATATATTCTCAGGTCATGCTTCATATACAGATTGATTTGCATTTTTTATTGATTTGCTTTTTCTCTAGGCTTTAATAGTTTTGCTGAAATTAAGTATGTTTCCCAGCTTCAGGGAGTTGCTCTGAAAAATTTTGATATACTCTTATCATTCTCAAAGGAAAAAATCCAATCACTCACACAAATGCTCTCTGTTTATGTCCATGTAAAATTCCTCTATTTAACTTCAAGAAATGCTTAATGTATTTCCATAGGTACCATGGTTTATTGCATTTTTCTAGCCAGGAGTATATTTAAACTGAGAGTAGTTTGTCTTGTTGTCACAACAGAAAACTGTTATTTCCCTTGCCTTTGCATGATCGTGATGCAGTGAAGAAAAAGTTTAGAAAAAAGACCACTATAAGTGGTAAAACCCAAAAGGGAATGCCTCCTGGCCTCACACAATAATAGAAATACCCACAGAAAAAGACCATTCCAAGATTACACTCAGTTTCCAGCTAATCAAAATAACCAGCAATGGAAAGTGGAGACGTTTGTAATACATCTCCAGGATTTGGATTATGTCATAAGTAGTGGTTATAAAACATAAAATCAATATCAGTCCGGTCCACAAGAGAAAAATATTTACAACTTTTAAAAAAAGAATCAACTGAAGAACATAGAAGCAAGTCTGCTCCCTTTGAAGTTAGGATTCTTATCTCTGAAACATAAATGCTTTTGCTACAAATCTTATAATATCTTCCACGGCACATGTGCAATAACTGATCTTAAAAGATACATAGTATTATGTGGTTGAGTATCTCTGGGAAAAATCCGGCTCTTAAAGTTAAAATGCAGTTTGAGGCTTATCAGGTGATATTTATGGTATATCTTGTTAGAGGAGAATTATCATTGCTTCCATTAGTGATTAGTGCACCAGAAGCTGAACCTTTAATGCCTTCAAGAATTCATTCTGTTACCATTAGCTTATTATTATTTCATTCTTTTCTTTCAGTATTATCAGTACAGTGACTGCTTTCATTTCATCAAGTTAATGCACTAGCTGCTATTGCTAAATTTCCCCCCATTATTGCGTAGATTAGAATTTTTCCTAAAACAGCTTGGTGAGTGTGTGGAAAAGAAAGTTTCTCTTCATTCACCTGCTATTCTTTTCCTAAAAATAAGTGAATGAGAACTTGCACGTTGTGTTTATTTCCTGTCTAAGTAGGCAAAGGCATGCTTTGCCAGTACCACATAAATAATACGATGCATATAATATTGCCGATGCCACCCTTATCGCCTTCACCAAATCCATTTTGCCACTCCTGTATAAAAGTTGTTTCTGCCATTATGTACAGTTCTTCAAGAGTTCCCTCACACTGGGGCGCCTGGGTGGCTCAGTTGGTTAAGCGTCTGCCTTCTGCTCAGGTTATGATCCCGGGGTCCTGGGATGGAGCCCTGCGTCGGGCTCCCTGCTCAGAGAAGAGCCTGCTTCTCTTTCTCCCTCTGTTGCTCTCCATGCTCGTACTCTCTCTCCGTCAAATAAGTAAATAAAATCTTAAAAAAAAAAGAGTCCCCTCACATATATGGTGAGATTGTATTCTTTAGACAAAACTGACTTTCAATCTCACTTGGAAACACTTTCTTCTGGAGTATTTGATATTATTATTAATGATTTTTAGTCTTTAAAAATTGTATTATTAGAGTTAAATAGCCAGACTGTGCCCAGGGTGTTAAGTGTCATCATCCTCAAAACAACCATTGCATGAAGTTTGTGATGAAATATCCTCAGCTTGTACGAGGATATTATTGCTCGTATTTCCAGACCATTATTTCTTTGGATAGGTGTAAAAAAATGGATTTTGTACACTTAGTTGTGTTTCTTGTAGAGTTTGTGTGATGAGAGTTTAAAAATATAATCCACTTTCTAAAAATTTACAGTTATTGGCATGGATTACACATTCCTATTTTTCAGGTCAAGTCAATTCTCACAAACATAGTTTATGAGGCCTATCGTTATCCGGCCCCTGTCTCTACATGATCTCTGCTCTTACCTTCACTCTGTATCCCTTACTCTGCTGCTGGTTAGCCATGTGGAAGACAGCAATTCCAGAAGTTCTAGGTCTCAGGGCTTTCTGGTCTCTGTGTAGATCCTTCTTTCTGCTGTTAAATTAGTTTAACAAGGAAGACTGTAAGCACCTCCAGGTTAAGACACTGAAACCTGGGGACAGCCAATCGCAAACAGCCAGCTAAGCTTTCTCAAATAAGGCAAGGGTTTACTCTACAGCCAATCAAATAATTTCCTTGCTTGGCTTCCATGTCTTCTCTCTAGCTCTGCTAATCACTTCCAGGTTTGAACTGCCTGATTTGAATTGACTTTTACTCAAATAAACTCTTAAAAAATTGAAAACGCTCCAGCTTATCTTTTAAGACTACATATGACATTCCTTTCCCTCTCTCTTTGGCTGGTTAATTCCTTTTCATTCTTAGGAATAAGCATAGAAATGACTACCTCAGAAGAATGTTCCTTGTCCTCTCAAGACTGAATTAATTGTATCACCTTGATTTTCTCAGAGTACTTCGTATTTATCCAAGTTAGGGCACTTACCTCATGAAATTGGAACTCCCTATTGTTGAGTGTCCTTATGGTTCATTCTCTACACTTAGTAGCTTGCACGGGACCTAGAATTGGAGGTAGGAGATCAT
Organism: Potos flavus; assembly: GCA_028534135.1. Lineage (NCBI taxonomy): Eukaryota > Metazoa > Chordata > Mammalia > Carnivora > Procyonidae > Potos > Potos flavus. The sequence continues at coordinate 107,280,841 of CM052900.1, read as the reverse complement.
TATTGAATGAATGAATGAACAGTTTTTCCTTTGTAGTGAAATATATGCTGTACACATGAGTAGATAATGGTCTTTCTGTTCTATATTTATTACAAAAGAAAATAAAGTCTTATTCTCATTTCCATCAAGCCCCTTTATTTTAATGTTATCTAAAAGTGTTTTGAAGTCATGACTATGGGAGGTCTCACTTTAGACTATGCTGACCACTGATTAAAAAAATGCACTTAATGAAATGTGTTTAGAAACACATAGCAATATTTTTGGAAAGGTTTTTCTTCTCATCTTTTATCCAATTAATGAAGCATTTGTATCCATGAGTACCCCTGCTGTTAAGTGGTTAGCTTTCTCTTTTAGTTTTAATTAAGTATCTTCAGTTAAAGGAGACTTTTTTTTATTTGTTTTTAATCACAAACAAGTGAAAAATATCCATGTCCCCTTGAGGTATTTTCTCAAGTTTTCCAACTATATTTAAACAAAAAATGTAGTAGAAGCCTCACCCCATTCTCTCACTTTCACAGATTTGGCCTCTTGGAATATTTGCTGCGATATTTGGTCATGATTCATCCAGAACTACTTAACAATTAAAGTAGAGGGTTTTACCTCAAAGTATTTATTGCAGAAAATGAAACCACTCCTCACCTTGAATTTAGCTAAAATACCATTAGCAGAAGTGAATCTGTAGACAAGGCGCTTCTAATTTGAAGAAAAGCAATCTAAAAAGAGTTTTATAAAGTATTTCTGAAAGTTGCTTTGTATTGCTCAGTTACATATGTTTTCCCTTCTTTATAAACATGGAGCTTCTATAGTCCTTTCTTTCAAGAAAAAAAGCAAAAATTAAAACACTGTGTCCTTGTCCTATTGTTTGCAAACTTTGTGATCCTTTTGTGGAAGTGAAACAACTCTTGATTAATGGATAGTGTCAAGTATTAAAATGAACAACATATTCTATTTACTCTACATCCTAACACTCCTCAGGTAGAATGAAAAACTCGAACATTGTATTTTTTAGAAGATTTTATTTATTTATTTGACAAAGAGAAAGAGCACAAGCAGGGAGAGTAGCAGAGGGAGAGGGAGAAGCAGGCTCCCTGGGAGTAGGGACCCTGAAGCGGGACTCGCTCCCAAGGACCTTGGGATCATGACCTGAGCTGAAGACAGATGCTTAACCGACTGACCCATCTAGGAGCCCTTTGTACATTGCATTTTAAGATCACTAACAATCATATGTGGTATTGAAATAACAAATTAGTTTCTAGATTGTTTTTTTTTTTAAAGAAATATAGTTTTAAGTGAGATCATAATCAAGTTTTAATTATACATTTCCCTTGGATGTACCCAATACATATTCAAATCATATAAAATTACACAACAAAATGTTTAAGACAAATTTGGCTATAACTTTAGATGAAAATAAATGAAAACTACCCAGATGTGGCTTCTAAATAGTCCATGTGTTCTCTGTTCTAGCAGTGTCAATATTGTTTAGGAATTTGTAATAGCATATTCCCTAAATGAAATACTTCATGTTGTAAATCACTAATCTAAAATTCATTATTCTACACTCAGATGCATTTTTGGGTCATTTATAACTGATCTCTTTTGAGAAGCTGTTGTATATGTTGATAATCTGTGCACCTCAGATACCATTTTTATAATGTTCTCTTCCTTTCTCTGCCAATTATCTTGAAACATTGGTTTATGCTAGCTTTCTAAATTTTCTTAGTACTCTCTTCTCACTATTGGATCCAATTTTCTGGGTTTTGTTCTTCATCATTTTGAACGTTTCTAGATATTTGGACCCATGGATCATCCATCTCCATGAACTTCTCCCTTGATTCAATAACACTACTCTAAAACAGAACAAAACAAAACGAAACACTGCTCTTTCATGAATTTCTTATTCTGCTTCACTGACATCTCTGTTCATGTTTTCCTGAATCATCGGAATTCCCAGAGGTTTTATTCCACCCTGTTCTGCACACGTCCTCTCTTCTCATGACTCCAGTTTTTTCTACAACAGATGTATCTTCTATTGATGTCACTTTTTCAATTTTGTTTTTCTTATGAGTTTTATAAATGAATTGCAAATGCTTGCTTGTAATCTCCATGTAAAACAGCATGTTCTTATTATCCCTTTCTTCCCTCTTTGTACCGAAAGACTCCTATCATCTTCACCAGGATAATTACAAAACTATTTTCCCAGCCTCCCAGTTTAGAAACTTCCAAGCTGTTTTTTTCTGTCCTCACTTTCACAATTAACACTAACTGTGGTCAAGTAGTCTTTGATGGTTATCCCCTTTTTTATTCCCTTTTACTCTGACATATTTTCATCTTTTGTCTATTGAACTATAGCAGGAGACTCCTCGACAGGCCACACACGGATCCACTCTTCAGTACATCCTCCATTCTGCCACCAGCTGTCCTTCCAAAATACTAGTCTGGTCATATCATCCAACTGGCCCTCCAAAAATATTCCCTAGTGCCATATTATCTACACCCCCCCCAAATGTCCACACTGTATAGCAAGGGTTGATTAAACCTGGCTCCCCAGTCTTCTGTTTCATATTTCTCTTCTTATTACTTCAGTCATATCGAACTTCCCAAGTTCCCTATATTTGCTATTATTTTGTTCATTGCATCTCCTGAATCTGGAATTTAGTTCCCTTCTTCATTGCTTATCAATGCCTCTTTGAACTAATCTCTCATACAAACTCCTATGCCTCTGTTTTCAAGAAGCTTTCCTCAAATCGTATTCTCTCTTCTCCAGTCAATTTCTAAAGTCAGATTAACCTTTCCTTCCTCTGGATGGACAAAGGATGTTGCTTCCGCCCCCCCTTTTAGATTTCATTTCATCTTGAGTTAGCTGTTTACATGGCTGTCACCAGAACGAGATATTAACACCATTCATGTGTAAGCTTCACAGAATTTAGTTGATGAATACATGAGCCAATAATCATAAAATCTTTAAATTAAAATTACTAATATTTTTCTTCTTTGTTTCTTACTCCCTTCTTTACATCACTGAGTTCACTGTTCACTGTTACATTATCAGGAAATTCCAATGGGGCCTTGACAGTTACAAAACACACTTTGGAATAATTCAGTCTCCTCTGACTATTTATTATAAAACCATTTGGTTATTCCACAAGAGGCCTCTAGAGAGATTTTCATGAGTTCTTCATGGGGCCGAGATCCATGTGACTTTAACGTCAATTGAATGAAAGGGTTGTGAATTTTGCTGACTTATTCCATTTGGACTAGACCACCATTTAGTCAAACAAATGCACTAAACAATGTCAGCGGGCAGAAACAGGGCCTGAAAAGTGTCAGACGGCTTGTCTAGGCCCTATCCTCATTCTCGGATTCTGAAAAGAACTGAAGTTTCAGAAGAGCTTTAGAGTGCTGAACATAAACTGACCCAGAGACTGGGCCACAAAGACCGGGGGAAGCAAGAAAGCCCAGAGGGAAGCTGAGAATACCTGCCATGTTTGACACCAATCTGAGAGCAGTAACACTAATCTCAGAGCCTGTGCTAATACTTATGAGTCATGAGGGTGTCACAGACAGACCTCGTCTCCCTATACACTCCATTTTTGTCTATAACCCTTAAAGATCATTTTGTAATCTATTACCATGTCACAAACTTGTAATAGATAATTTAAAATCAATTAGTCATCACTAAAAAATTAGTGACAAAGCAAAACGAATTTTGTTTTTTTTTTAATATCCCTCATAATTCTGTGGTTAGGCATGAACCAGCTGTGTGGTTATGCTGGATCATGTGAAGTCAGCTGGAACTCCAGTTATCAGGAGGCTAGACTGGTTTGGTGTACCCAAGAGGGCTCAGTCTTGTGACTGATAGTTGATGTCCACACTCTCTTTGGAGCTCAGCTGGGGATGTCAGCTAGTGTGCCTCACTTCCCCTACATGTGGCCTTTTCAGAGTGAGGTCCTCTCACAACATGGCAGCTGGATTCCAAGACGAAGTGCTTTAAGGGTGCCAAAGCAGAATCTGCAGATCTAAGACTCAGCCTCAAAGTTAGACAGTGTCATTTCTGCTTCATTCTCTTGATCAAAGCAAGTTAGAGGGTGAGTCCAGGTACAGAGGGAAGGAGAATAGACTTTATCTCTTAATGGAAGAAATAACAAAAATTTTATAGCTATTATTAACCCACCATTTGTATATAACAGAGAACTCCATACTGTGGGTACAATTTGACCCAAAAATAAACAAATAAATAAAATTTAAAAAAAGAAAAAGAAGAAGAGGGCTTGGGACTACTAGATAAACACTCAGTGCAGACTAAAATTATATAATATAAACATTTTGAGGGGAACGACGTGATACTGCTGAATCATTGAACAGATTGTCAACTAAAATCATCTTGCTTTTTTTTATGTATACATCTGTTGTCATAAGCACAATATACTTATTTTTATTTTTGAGCGTATGTTGAATCAATAACTGTGCTTCTTTCCAAAAATCATTTGATATAATTTTTGGCATAACAAATTGTCATTGAGTTGATGTTGATATCTAGTAAGTGACAAGAATATATGCTCGCTAGCTATAATATTTAATATACATCAAATTTATTAGCTATAATTGTAGAATGCATTTTTTAAAGCTATAAATCTCATACCACTAAAATATGAGTAAGTTTTTCAAAAACACTTAAATGGATAATGAAGAACAGAAGTGAAATCTATAATTTTAATTTCTACATTATGTCATCTTTTGCTGTTATCATTATTATCGCTTTTTTAAATCTCAGGTCTAACCTAATGATTTGCTTAAAGAGCCATTTTAGAGGTTAAAGGGTATACGAATTTGAAATCACTTGTAAGGTATGTGGAGTAAAAATATCCTTAAAAGATAAAGAAGAGCTTCACATTTCAGCACATTTCATCACTTGAAATTCCTTTAAAGCACAAATTTTGATTTTGATTTAAATTCTGTTTCTTATTTCTGAATCCTTGAATTAATAAGGAAACTGAAATCACAAGGACATTTGCCAACCTGTAAAAAGACTTCTTAATTCCCTGCAGGATAGGTCTAACTTACCTTCTCTTGAGTCAGCCAACAAGGAGAAGCAGCTTTCTCCTTATTCCTTGCCATATGTTTTTATCACAAGCTGTCCCTAAATGGTTATTATAGCTTTAGATTTAAATGAGTATTAGAGCTGTGTTAATACTTGCAATACCACTGGTTATTCAACTGGGAGGGATGTCAATTTCTAAGTGGCTCAAATTCTTTAATACTATTTTGGACTTACACATTATTGTTAATGTAATAGAGTATATGAACTGATAATAAAGGTTGATTTTCCGAGATAGATGAGAATAAAATTGGGGTTTTGAAGAAAATTTTCTTGGAAAATTTTAGCCCATATACATTAATTCTTTTTTTTTTTTTACTTTTTTTTTTTTTTACATTAATTCTTAGGTAAAGAATAACTTTAGTAAACTCAACTGAATGAAAGAGCCTTATAAAATAATGTGAAATCAATTGCAGTTTTGGACTATTTCCTTATTTAAAGCCAACCAAGTGACTAGAAATAATGACAGTCCCAAAATATACTGTGCTTTTACGTGCCCTTGTGATTTTAAAAAATTCAATTCACTTTCCTTCGTATATGTGTGTATTTGTGTGTACGTGTATGTGTGCACGTGTGTGTCTGTAACTATAAAGATGGATAGATAAACTTCTCCTTTAAATTGTCTTCTCCTGTGTAAATTCACAATAATATTAGTAACCTAACTTTACATTTAAAAGCACTTCAGTCTATGTGAGCTATTGTAAATCATTCCTATGGAATCTCTAATGCTAAACTATCAGGGCTATTTGGCACTAAAGTTTGGCATTATCTAAAATAGGGAAAAGTTAGACTTTATGACTATTATGACTGGCTTTAAGCAGTGAAAAAATAAATTTAATTAGTATTACAAAAATACAATCCCTGTGGTTTACCTTGGCTTGTCCACATGGCAAAAGATCTCAGGCAATTAAGTTGAGTGTGGCAGATACAGGCATGCCACAAAACAGCATAGGAGAGCATCCTGTGCCCTAGTCACAGTGATCTAGTAGATACAGCTAAAATTCTAGCATAAGAATATACTCAAATGAAACCTAAAATACTTGAAAGTGTGTAACTATGACCACACTTTTCTCCTCCAAATAGGACTCTGCATGCCATATTCTCTGCTCTTCTAAACTGAACAGAATCCATGCAATATCCACTTCAGCATATTTTGCTTTCTTGAAAAGATTCTGTACCTACATTGTTTTCCATTCACAAAAAATGAATGTTCAACCTGTATTGTTTTGGACTTCCTTTGTCAACAATGAACTCTAGTTGTTGGCCAATTCATACCATTTCAAAAAATGCTTGGAGATGCCAAAAAGTTATTTTGTTAAGTTCTAGTGTGTGTTAGATTCCTAGATGAACCGAAGCAACCAGTTAATTTTCACCTAATATCTAGTCAAATGTATGGAAAAATATTCAAACTAGTAATTTCAGTAGAACAGATTTTTGAAAATAACTGATCAAAATCCCTGTAATGCATAACAGTGGTGACTAACCAAGTCATTATATGTCTGGAAATGATGGAATTGATTGGCAGATTCTATGTATTCTCCAATATTGAATATTGAATATCACCTACATGCTGTCAAAAAGGAGACAACAGACCAAAATGGAGTCACTTATGTGAAGTCCCAAGTCTGCAAATGAAGACTTAATACTTAACTTAATTGCAGTTTCAGCCTCTCTCAAAATATAACCTTTAACTGGAATTACCAGGTCAGCACTACTAAGGAAATATGTCCAACAGATCTCTTATTGTTTAGAAGGAGGTACTTGCCCAAAACTTGCTGGTAAACTTCTTATTCCCACCCCCTTTCTGCCTTTAAAAACCTTTGCTTTTCTATAGCTTTTTGGAGCTCTTTGCTATTTGTTAGATGGGACACTGCTCCATTTATAAATTGTTGAATAAAGCTAATTAGATCTTCAAATTTACCTAGTTGATTTTTTAAATAACACACACACACACACACACACACACACATGCACACGCACATACACACACATGCATGCAGCTTTTACGTTTTTGTTTTTTGTCCAATAAGGCGGATAAGTATTCTCGTAAAAAAGGTAAATGTTATATAAATATGTGACTACCTCCAACTACCCTAAATTTGTCATCTTGTAGAAAAAGATATCTTCAATATTTTGAGTTCTAATTTTTCTTCAATTATATAATTTAGGCTAATATATCCAGAGTTAGCCTTATTCATTCCTACTCACTGAAGTGCAATAATACAACTGCAAGAGATGTGTTTTGGGAACTTGGACTTAGCAATACCTTCACCACTTGACATAGCAAAAGAGACAGAAAAAAAAGTCTCTAAACATGTTTCCACTGAAAAAACAGTTTTGCAGCTACTTTTAGATTTACATGCAATTCAATAGCCCAATAGTGAGAAATTAAAGGCATATGAAGTAATTTCCAACTTGATTTTTTAAATATCCAATGATTTTTTTTTTACTATCTTTATTATATCGTCCTAACTAGAATTTTGTATTTATATAGAAAAGGGAACATACTGTTTTGTGCATTGGATTAAATTAACTAAATCAAGAATTTCAAGACATTTTCACTTCAGTGTTAAAATGTTACATAAGCATATCTTTTTTCATCATTATGCAATTACAAAGACTTCTTTTTACCAAACCTAATTGTGAGCTGGTCCAAAGATTCTAGTTAATTTTGGTTTATTTGAATTGACTCCAACTGGACTTGTTCGAATGGGCAGTTGTCCTGGGCAATCTAAGAGTGACTGAGAGGAAAAGGTCAAATAAATAGAATGTTCAGCAAGTGAGCACATACTTATCAGGCAGTGGCCTGAGGACTACAGCTGGGAATTCCTGAGGGTTCACTAAAGACATGAAGCAATGTTATATTCTGAACTTTGAATGTTCTGTGGCAATACGTGGATGATATGCTAGAATGGAGTACTGAGAAATCACACTGAGGTTGGAAATAGGCAATGCAAACAAAACAGAAGGACATACAGGAAAATGTCCAAGTGAATTAATTGATGACTCTAGGGGAGAAAAAAAAAATTCTCCTCTCTTCTCTTGGGGTCTCTGGCTGGGCCTAAGAGTTAAACTGGCGTGAAACAGATAAACAGGAGAAAAGCGTACGAATTTGGTTATATTTTTACAAGGGAGTTTTCACAAGAGAATGCAGACCCAAAGAAGTGACCAGAATAGAAATTTATACCTTTTAGATAAATGAAGACAAAGGGGTTTGGCCTGGGCATTCAACTGTGGGGGGAAAGAGTAGGAAGGTAAAGATTAGTTTCATGAGACTTCTTTGTACAGACTTCTCAGTCTCAATCCCCTGTCTCCATTAAAAAAAAATGTCTTCCATCCTCCCGGTACAGTGAGGGTGTCCCCACACAGAGTTTTGTCTCCTGCTTCCAGGAAGAAAAAGAAAGATGAGAGTGTCCTTCTTCCACCTGCTGGTTCCAAATTGCCTTTAACTCAAAATAATCAATATGGCAAAGCAGCATATTTGGGGTGACATATGCTGAACTCCTTTACTGCTTGATTTCCATTTTCAGGGTTCTCAGACCAGTTGAATGTCATCAGCTAGAAATGTCTAGCTTGCAAGTACTTAATATTTAAACAGAGCTAACAAGGGAAGATAAAAAAGCACATGAGATAGCCAGCCTAGTGGAAGCTGCTGGATTCCCACCCAGTGAGATATCCTTGGAAAATGCACTCCCAGCTTCCACAGGCTCCTCTCCTAAGGGCTGGAATTTGCAGGTGTCCTCAGAGGTCTGTCTTCTTAATGCTAGAGCCACTTATCCCAGAGAGGAAAATGCCTAGGAGTTTCAGTTCCCACAGGGCATACAGTAGCCAAGGAGGTACCGGTGTCATAGTTAAGGGTCCAACTGCCTTACCTTGATGCGGGACACACTGCAATGTAATTTACACTCCAGCAATCTCAGCACCTGCAATTTCACCTTGCTTTGTTTCTTGGCCTTAAGCTATTCTGCTAGGTCTGCTCCTGTTCTGTTTTCTCCAGAGAACACTTGTACACAAATTCTACTCCCAGTGTTCTCTTCTGGGGAAACCAGACTAAGCCACCTGCTAAACTCTCAGGACTATACCAGCAACTCAATTCGAATTACAGCCATAATCCAAGGACAAATGTTAACCGCTCACTAGGCAGATGATGCTCACTATGCAGTAATAGCGTCTGTTAGGTGCGGGTAGGTTTTTCGCAGAAGAGAGTCTGAGGATCACCTGCGTCAGAGTCATTCTGGATGACAATTAACATGCAGATTTTTAGGCTTTGCCACATGTCTATTGAATTAAAGTCACTGAGGCTGGAACAAGGAAGCCAGCATTTTTAAAGAAAGCCTCTAGGTGATGCTTATGTACGTAAAAGTTTAAGAAACTCCGATCTAAGTCATGTATGAAAAGCAGGTTTATTTCCTAGCTCCCAGATGGTCGGAGCTGCTATTTGTGGCAGGTCTAGGCTGGCTACAGCAGAGAAACCAGACAGATCTGACGTTATCTCAAAGTATACACACTGTCTGCCAGGAATGAGTCAATTTCTTAGAGATAATAAACTCATTTAAGACTCTTTTTAAGAAGGAGAAATCCAAGATCTAGAGAGGTTAAGTGATTTGCCCAATAACATGGAAAGGCCATCTTCAGATGGAGCGAAAGCCCAGCTATCCTAATTCCCAAACCCTTGTGTTCCTCTCATCCAGCTACCTCCTGTGTGTGTGTGTGTGTGTGTGCGTGTGTGTGTATGTGTTTGTACACTACCACTCTCAAATTAAAGCAAAATAATAATAAAGATAGCAACCACCACGATGTTTGCCTATGGATATTTTTGTGCACGTACATACAAAACACACACACACACATACACGCACACACATATCTGCTTCACTGGGAAAAGATGATTTGTTTCATGCATAGTTCTCAACTTTCACTATGCCACATCTATCACATAAGGCTGATTTTGATGGCTGTGGAAGCCAGACACAGAGGAGCTCCATATGGGAATATTTTCATATGCGTGTGACTTTGTCTAGAATATTCTGGTATATTCTTTGTCTAAAATATCTAATGGTTTAAATTAACAATATAATTTTCAACATTATTTACAAACAAAATATCAAACATTTGGCACGTTATGAACAAAGCAAGCGTTGGCTACTTGTTCACTGTTTAACCGGTTGATTTGTTGTCATGTGGACAGAGCCACTAGCATTTATACAGTTGTATATATGACCACATTCCAATCATAAATGCAAATGTTTTGGGGATTATCTTTTGTTTTTGAATACCAATGCTTTGATCTCTCATTAATGTGCATAATCAAGTGTTAAGGGTAGAGTTTTAAATTTGCACATTTTTAAATGTCAATCCTTTAAGCTAAGAAAAAAATGAAAAATCAAAATAAAACAAAACAAAATTGATTTTTTTCTTATTGGTTTTGCAATATATTCACTGGACTTACCCAGGAAAAGTGAACTGGCTAGCATTATTATAATATAATTATAATTTTATTTAATGTAAAGTTAGCATTTACAATGTTTAATATTACAGTTTCAAATGAGTTTTATTCCATTAAGGCTGCATTCTTTCTTCACATAGAGAAATATGATTTTGTGTGTGTGTGTTACTGTTTTGGGGTTGTGCTGTGGATAGACACTGAGATGCTTCTACTGAAATGACCACAATTTAAAATGAATAATTCATAAGTTTTTGTTTTGTGTAGTTCTTAAAGTACCTCACTGGATAAGGCATTGTTAGTATACTTATGGTGTTTTCCCCTCCTTTTAATGGCAACAGCAACAAACCACATACTAACTGCAAAGCACAGCTATTAGATCTTATATTTTATTCCCAAAATGTAATCTGGAGGCTTTAGAGTATGTCAAGAAATTGTCTCTCTATCTCTGAAAAGGTATGTCTTCCTTTAATATAAATTTATTAAGGTGTGCAGCTATGCCAGCTCTCATCATGAAGTAAGTAATCCTATAAAGTGACTGTTGAAATCATAAGGTAGCTATTGGCGATCTATACAAGTCCTCTATCCATTCCATAGGCTGTAGTGCTTATTTTTCCACCTAGTCTTATACTGTTAGTCCAGTACATAGGAATTTATCTGTGTTTGCACTCTGCAAACAGTTCATTGTTTGACATCAATTTTGCTTTAGGTCTTAGGGTTTGTGGCCCAACTGTGAAGAAGGGAATAAATAGAGAATAGGGCTTGTTAGCATATATGCTTCCAGCTCCCCTGCTTTTCTTTCTAGTTATGATTCACCTTTATTTTACATGCATATACACTTTGCATATAGCAATTTGTTATTTATAAAATACATGTAATCTTAACCCCCTTACCTCAAAAGCCACAATAGGCTTTGTGTTTACTTGAAGACTCTAATCTCAATGCTAAACCCAGAAGGTCTCCACTAATTATTATTTTAGAGGACAAAATGATGGTTTAGTAGAGTAGACAGATCTAATACTAATGATTAGGGTTAAAGGTCTGTGATTAACATTTGCAGACAATGGAATGGCATGTCCTCTTCTCTCAGTTTCTTCACCTATAAAACAGAGATTCTTATAATGCTATTTCATATGACAGGCTGAATAATGGCCCCCTCAAAGTGACCCCACCCTAATCCCTGGAACCCGTGATATGTTACTTTACATGGCAAAAGGACTTTGTTGATGGAATTAAGGCTCTTGACCTTAACAAAGGGAGTTCAACCTTAATTATGTGGGTGGGTCCAATATAATCCCATGGGTCCCTATAGCTAAAGAAGAAGGCACAATGGTCAGAGGTCTGATGACAGAGAAGTCAGTGGAGAGTCAAACCATGAAACAGATTCCAACCACTGTTGCTGGCTTTGGAGAAAGAGGACCTGAAATAATTGTCAAGGTATGAAGGCAGCCCCTAGAGGCTGAGAAAAACTCTTAGCTGAGGACCTTAGCTTAGGAACAGAGGACCTCAGTCACAGAGCCAAAAGGTAGTGAATTCTCTCAAAAACTGAAGAAGCAAGGAATGCATCCTGCTCATACTCCCAGAAATATAATACATTTGTGTTGTTTTAAGCCATTAAAATTGTGTGCATGTGTTATTAACAGTAATAGAAACTAATACAATATGGTTGGAGCAAATAATAACTATATGTGAAAGTACTTCGAACCTCAAAATATGAATTTGATTCAATAAACATTTGTTAAGAGCTACATGATGAGTACCAAGGATACAAAAACAAACAAACAAAAAAGCCAAGATATCATCCCTAGTGTCAAAGAGCTAATATTTTAGCAGAAGAGACAAGCATATAAACAAATAAATCAAGGCCATTCTATGTAAAATGTGTTATCTTAGAGGCATAGTGTAAGGCTTAAAGGAGAAAGCTTGGTTTCTATAGTTATGCATTCCTTTGTATTTTTAGTTTTCATTGCAAAAAATCTTTAGATTTTTCAACAAAGCAAAAACTATTTTCTATTTTTCCCCATAATATTGTATAAAAATTTATTTGTATAGGAAGTTCTTTGTGAAACATTTCTATGGGCCGTAGATAATGGCCCATATTTAATTAGTTAAAAAAAATGCTTTGGTACTTGCAGTTCCCAAACTATAAATAGTTTTTAAACTCTTGAGCTGTATGCTGGCTAATTGAACATAATAATAATAAAAAATGAAAAAAAATTGGTAGCAATTAAAAAAACTCTTGATCATAGGTGATCAAAGACAGCATACTCCATCCAGTTGGCTTCAAGGATGAGGTTTTATCTGTCATTATGATTTGTTGAAAGTTAATTTATTACTAGAAAATAGAGTTGCTTTCTGAACTTAAACTGACATGAGATCATTTGTTCTTATGATAATTTTATGTGTCAACTTGGATAGGCTCTTGTGCCCAGATATTTGATCAAACACCATGCTAGATGGTGCTGTGAAGGGATTTTTTTTAGATGTGATTAACATTTAGATAAGTAGAATTTGCGTACAGCAGATTTACCACTGTAATATGGGTGGGCCTTATGTGACCAGTTGATGGCCTTAAGAGAAAAAATTGGGAATCCCTCGAGAAAGAAAGGATTCTGTCCAGAAAGACTTCAGACTCAAGACAGCAACACCACCACTTCCCCACGTCTCCAACCTGCCTCCCTGCTCTGCAGATTTTGAACTTGCTAGACCTTATAATTATGTGAGTCAATTCCTTAAAATCAATCTCTCTCTTTCTCTCTCCCTACACACACACACACACACTCACACACACACACACACACACACACTCATCCTATTGGTTCTACTTCTTTGCAGAAGCCTAATACAGTTTTCATAATGATGATAAACTAGTCGGTAAAACACTCGTCTGTCATCTTCATAAAATGAAACAATATTTTAGTGTTGATGCAATTTTTTTGTATAGAGGTCTACATGAGTGTGATAGAAAAAGGGCCTTTCTCATCAATAATAAACATGATTAAAAATTAAAACTCTATCAGCTATAATAGATTACTATTAAAATAATTTATAAGAGTACATATGAATCATTTCTTTTATCATTATATATATGAGATATTAACTCCTCAGACGTGGGTGAGGGGACTAGAATCTCCTAAAAGATACATATAATAGAGTAAAATATAAAATAAAAATATAACTAAAATCTGGTTCTTATTGAACATATATTCCACTTCTAAATGCTCCTATTATTATCAAGTTATGCCCATGAAAATAATACTCTTTACTATGAGTGTTGTGCTTACAGCCCTATTATTTTATTTAGTATATAAAATATAGTTATAAGCTAGGTATTATTTTTCCCTGTTTCTGGATTAGAAAGTCAATTCATGCAGACAGTGCACGGTCATATAGTGAAGAGGGAGAGCCAAAAGTCATCACACGTAGGTCTGACTTAAATTCTCTGTTCTTAACCAACGATTTCTTCAGGATAATTTTCAGTTTAGAGTTTAGAGAACATGCTCATCTAAGTTAATTGGTAACCTTGGCATATAGTTATACTCGATCAATTATCATTGACTGAATGCCATATGGTCAATGGATAGATATATCACAATTCTTCTGGTGGGAAAATATCATACAATTTTAATGATAGATTTTGATGTTCCAAAGAAAGAAAAAAAAAGGAACGCTGATATTCTGCAATTCTTTCTTAGTTTGTAACCAACTGTTACATTTAAAAAATATTGACAGTATTGGTATTTAGCATTTCACTTTGCATTCTCTATCAATTGGACAAACTCCATTATGCTGCAGTAAAACAACCTCTGTATCTCAGTGAGCTAAAAGAAGGAAGGTTACATTTTGCTCCTGTCTTATGTTCATCACCAGGCATAAGAGAGTTTTTGCTTATCACAATTGCTTAGGGACTCAGGTCAACAGAGCTTTTGTTATCTCAAATATTGCTGGCCAACATGGTAGGAAGAGAAAAAAAATCTTTGTGGGGTCTCAAAGTGCCAATTAATTCTTCAAGTTGGAATTTGAAAACTATCATTTGCATTAATAAATACTCGTATGAAATTTCATTCTACCAAGGCAACAACAAGGGGGCAGAAAGTACAGTACTACTATGTTTCTGGAAAGTGAAGAGCAGGAAATATTTGGTGAAGAGCACTAATGCAGAGAACATGTTTTCTTTAGAGTTTTAGACGGACCCTTTGTAGAAGAAAGCTACACCATAAGAAGAAGTCATTGAAACCAGTGTTTCCCAAACTGTGTGTTTTTAGGAATATCTCTGAAGATGTTTAAAGTTGTTCATTAAAAAAGCAACGCTTGTAGGTCAAAGTAATTGGGGCAATTGTACATGCTAGGTCTAATAACTAAAAATTCTACAAAATCGCTAACTTTTTAGCTCACAGTTATTTGAAAATGTAACTTCTCTCTCTCTCTCTCTCCCCTCAGTCCTCCCCCCACCCCCTGCAGTTTGAGAAATACTAGTGTTCCACAGGACATTTCAATAAATCCCAGTTAAGAGCAAGAGAACAGTGAGTGATTTACTGAAAGTCCTCTACTGACACTTTTAACTAGATCACTGTTGAATTATATTCAATGTTCTCCCTAAAAAAACATTCTCTGGGAACAGATTATAGGAATTTAATAAGACTGGGTCTTTCAGCACACTAATTTTCTTGCTCTTTCCTCCTTTGTTTTTGGTCTTTTTCATTAGATATTTTATCATTGCCATGAGTTTTAAGTAACAAAGCCATGAGCAATTTGGGAACATTCAGTAGCATCTTTGTGAACAGTATGTAATCTTCATGAATGGTATACATCCATTTATTTTTAATGATTATTTGGAGAAGTCTGTTAAACTTTCAGGAGATGACTACTAAATAAATTCTAGAAACATTTTGTTAATTGATTCAATTTATCTATACTAGTTATTACAGTAGGCACTAAATATTCAACATGTTAAATGAGCAGGTGAAGTGAAAATAAAGGCCAGCTTGCTTAAAAAGTCAGAGGACCCTAAAAAGAAAGATTACTTGAATAAAGTGAGTAATGGTCACCTATTTAGATTTTTCCACATAAATCCCTTATTTTCACTTATCAGCATATCAAGAATATAGCTCTAACCAGCTCTCTACTAACATTATTTTTCATTAGCTCATCACTTGACTCTGCTTGTTATAAAACTTTCGGCTTTTAACTGAAGTCACTTCTTTATGGATAACTTCATCTTCAGTCTAAACTCTGTTACATCTTCTTCATATACACAATTAATGCTTCATAATACTCCTCACAGTTTAAAATTTGCTGTTTATTTGTATGCTTTTTACAACCAGATGCCTCCTCAAGTCCCACAACCTCTCAAGATGTAAAAATCCATGAAGGCAGGACTGTGACAGTTTTGTGTACTATTGTATCTCTAACCTCCGGCATAGACACAGGTCCACAGAAGGGGTTCAACAAGCATGTAATGAATGAAAGAATGAAACACTTGATATATAGTAGTTATGTGCTTGCATGTGCACCTTATACTTCAAGCTTCTAGATGCAGTCTCTGTGTTTTTGTGTTTGTTTTTTTCTTCATAATGAAAGAATTTAGCAAGTAAACATGCATAAAAATTTCGAAGGGAAAATTTGCGAAGAAAAGAAAAATGAATGAATACATGAATGAATGGATACTTCAGTCCATTTATACCACTTGTGTTCAACATTAGCAGAGTATATTTGCAAATATTTTTGCTTTGCTTTGCAATTTAGAAATGCAGGCATACCTTGGAGATATCAAGGCTTCAAGTCCAGACCACAATAAAGTGAAAATTGCAATAAAGTGAGTCGAATGAATTTGTTGGTTTCCCAGCACATATAAATTTATGTTTACATTCTACTGTCATCTGTTAAGTGTGCAATAGCATTATGTCTAAAATAACAATGTGCATCTCTTAATTAGAAAATACTTTATTGCTAAAAAAATCTAATCATCATCTGAACTTTCAGGAGTTGTAATCTTTTTACTGGTGGAGGGTCTTGCCTCCATGTTGATGGCTTCTGACTGATCAGGATCGGGGTGGCTATACAATTTTCTAAAATAAGAAAACAATGAAGTTTGCTGCATCATTTGACTCTTCCTTTCACAAACAATTTCTCTGCAGCATGTGATGCTGTTTCATAGCCTTTTCCTCACAGTCGAACTTTCAAAATTGGAAGTCAATCCTCTCAAGGCTTCTGCTGCTTTACCAACTAAGTTTATATGATATTGTATATCCTTTTTTGTCATTTCAAAAATCTTCACAGCTCCTACACCAGGAGTGGATTCCATCTCAAGATACTTCTTTCTTGGCTCATCCATAAGAAGCAACTCTGTATCCGTGGAAGTTTGGTGATGAGATTTCAGTCATTCAGTCACATATTCAGGTCCACTTCTAGTTCTCCTGCTTTTTCCACCACATCTGCAGTTACTTCTTCCACGGAAGTCTTGAACACCTCCAAGTCATAAGGGTTGGAATCCACTTCTTTCAAAGTCCTGTTAATGTTGGTATTTGGACCTCTTCCCATGAATCACAAATATTCTCAATGGCATCTAGAATGGCGAATCCTTTCCTGAAGGCTTTCAATTGACTTTGCCAAGATCCTGCAGAAAAATCACTACCTATGTCAGCTATAGCCTTCAGAAATGTATTTATTAAATAAGACTTGAAAGCTGTTATTCTTTAGTCTATGAACTGCAGAGTAGATGTGTGTTGGCAGACATGGAAAAAAAAAAAATGGTCTCATGGTACATCTTCATCAGAGCTCCTGGATGACCAGGTGCTCTGTCAGTGAGCAGTAATATTTTGAAAGGCATTTTTTCCCCCTAAGCAGTAGTCCTCTCAATAGTGGGTTTAAAATATTTAGTAAAACATGTTGTCAACAGATGTGCTGTCATCCAGGCTTTGTTTTCCATTTATAGAGCATGGGCAGAGTAGATTTAGAATAGTTCTTAAGGAGCCTGGAATTTTTGGAATGGTAAGTGAGCAATGGCTTCAATCTAAAGTCACCGGCAGCATTAGTCCCTTACAGGAAAGTCATCTGTCCTTTGAAGCTTGAAGCCAGATGTTGACTTCTAGTCTTCAGCTAAGAAAGTCCTGAATGGCATCTTCTTCCAGAATAAGGCTGTTTCATCTACACTGAAAATCTGTTGTTGAGTGTAGCCACCTTCTTGAATTATCTTAGCTGGATCTTCTGGATAACTTGCTGCAGCTTCTCCCTCAGCATTTGCTGCTTCAGCCTGCACTTTTATGATATGAAGAAGGCCTCTTTCCTTAAACCTCATGAACCAAACTTTTCTAATCTTCAAACTTTTCTCCTGCAGCTGCCTCACTTCTCTTAGTTTTCATAGAATAGAAGAGAGTTAAGGTCTTCCTCTGGATTAGGCTCTGGCTTAAGGGAAAGCTGCGACTGGTTTGATCTTCTATCCAGACCACTAAAACCTTCTCCATATCAGCAATGCGGCTTTTTCACTTTCTTATCATTTATGTGTTCACTGGAGTTCCTTCAAGAACTTTTCCTCTGCATTCACAATGTGCCTAACTGTTTGGCACAAGAGACCTAGTTTTTGGCCTTTCTTGGCTTTTTTGACATGGCTTCCCCATTAAGCTTAGTCACTTCTAGCTTTCTATTTAAAGTGAGAAACATGCTACTCTTCCTTTCACTTGAACACTTAGAGGCCATTGCAGCGTTAATAACTGGCCTAATTTCAACATTTTTGTGTCTTAGGGAAGGGAGAAGCCTGAGGAAGGGGAGAGACAGAGGAATGGCCACTTGATGGAGTATTCAGAACACATACATTTATCACTTAAATTTGCTGTCTTCTATGGGTCCAGCTCCTGGTACTCCAAAACAACTACAATAGGAATATCAAAGATCAGTGTTCACAGATCACCATACCAAATATAATAATAATGAAAAAGTTTGAAATATTATAAGAATTACCAAAAGAGACAAAATGAGCAAATAATATTGCAAAAATGGAGCCCATAGATTTGTTTGATGAAGGGTTGCCATTACCTTTCAATTTGTAAAAACAAAACAAAACAAACAAACAAACAGTGTCTGCAAAGCAGTAAAGCAAAACACAATAACATAAGGTAGGCCTGTAGATATTAACTCCAGGAGAGGAAGAATTACTACTTTTTCCTGGATTTATCAAGAGTACAATTCTCATTATCCAAAGGTAACTAAACAAACACTGAATGTAATATAAGAAGTTTAAAAATTTGAAGGACTTGTGCATTCATTCACTTTTAGCTCTATTCACCAAGAATTCTCAAAATGCACATGAATGGATATTTTAGTAGTTTGTTTTTCATTGTTTGGAAAACCTCTGATGAATAAAAATTACTACTTTGAGGTCAACTACCAGCAGTTAAAGAACCACTGTTATTTGTTAGGTCAGAGCAAATTAGACCAAATCAAACATTTATTTAGTAGTGATTCTAAGCTGTCTAGTTGTGTTTTCCAGGAATAGAGGGACTAAAGAATAAGGATTAAAGAGAAAATAAAATAGCCTTCAGAAATACGAAGTTAATACATAACATTCACAATGCTGAGGGAGAAAATGTTGGTATGTTGAGCTCAGTACGTGAAAAATGTTTCAGGAGAAGAGTAACAATTTTGGGAGGGTAAAAGCAATTCTGTAAAATAGTCACTCATGATAATTACTTTGTCAATTGGCTCTAAATTGCAACAACGCCTTATATTAGTTAGGCTTATTATTTAGCTGAGCTGTTTTTCACCAAAATGGGTAATTTCACTATGAACCTGTTTCTCTTTTTGTGTAGTTCGAGATGTTTATTTTTGAATTTAATAGAATAACAATGCATCGAAAAAGTATAACTTTAAGACACTCATCTTTTAACCTAGATTTACAGAAGAATATTTATGGTGCTTGATGTTCTTTAATATTATAGATCAAAATATTTGTAGAGACACTGTTCAGAAGACGTTAGCTCGATTTTAAAATCCTTAATTTCCAAGCAATTTGTTAATTTTATTGTGCATAACCTCTTATAGTTCAGGTCATTTTTGTAGATGCCAAATTTAAGAAAATTGAATATCTAAAGTGAACAGCAGAAGAATATAGCTGAATTTTCCTTAGCTAGAAATTATTAGCAATGAAATGTCTTTCCTCATAAAATCTCTTATTAATTTCTTAAAGTAAATGTTTGGGTTTATGATACTAAACTTGATTTTCTTTCTTATTAAAAATAATCTATATATTCAAGTTATAAATTCTAAAATTTAAATTAGATTAAGCCTACTGGCTAAAAATACAATTAAATGAAAGTTTATATGATGGTATTTTCTTCAATGTTAAGAATATTATATCTTCAGTTTGAAGAGAGTGAGCATGGAAAACTTCTCCAAGCTTCCTAGTTAAGCAATGGTAAAGAATGACATCATTTTTCCTATAATGAGCTACATGCAACAGAGTTCAATAGTGAGTCTCTATTCATGATGAAGAAATAAAAATACTGAATTTTTCAGATATATCTAAGTATACCCAAGTAGCTGTCCCTAACTTGAGCCTTGCCTTTTATTAGGACATATTTTGCCAGTAGTACATCCTAAGCGTTTTGGGTACAAAAGCCTCACCCTTAAGCCTCCAAAGATGATTAATTCTGAAACAAGTTAAGGAATATTACAATGCTTAGGGACCTACATTTTATTTATTTTATTTTATTAAGATTATATTTATTTATTTGACAGAGAAAGACACAGCGAGAGAATGAACACAGCTGAGGGAGTGGGAGAGGGAGAAGCAGGCTTCCCGCCAAGCAGGGAGCCTGATGCAGGACTCTCTCTATCCCAGGACCCTGGGATCATGACCTGAACCAAAGGCAGACGCCTAACAACTGAGCCACCCAGGCGCCCCAGGAACGTACATTTTAGACACTGCATGGAATCACATACCCAAAAAAGAATATCTATTTGGGAGGTGCCTCTTGTCCTTGGGAAGTTAAGTGATGTCCATGGTGTGAGTCAGAGAAAAGGAGGAAAACAATGGTAAGCAAACTGGTTAGGCCTGGCTCTGGTTTGCCCTGTGAGTTAAGGAGAAATGTTAGATAAGACAAAAGATCTTAAGGCATGGTGTTCACAACTTTCCTACCAGCAAAAGAGCATTTGGATTTTGCTCACTCAACTGCTTCCATTTTCCAGACCATTCATTACCCAACCTTCAAACTCTCCCCCTTTCCTTGAGCACATGAGAAAGACATAAAATCTCAACGCGACTTCTAGCCAAGCTTCATAAATGCAATGCTCCTCTGGGTCATCTTGCATAGATGACATTTGCATTTCAGAGACCAAAGAGTCTTCAAGGCTTCCTTACAATCCAGCTATGTCTATCAAGTTTAGAGATTACATGGGCCTGGGGGACAAAGTCACAGAAATAGAGAAGTGTCTAAAATTGCATCTGGACTTTGTGTACCCCCCCAAAACCTAGTGTGATCTATCAATGATTTTAGGGATTTTAGATTCCAATTATTTTCCTTTTTATTAAGGTGTGATTAATCTATTTCATAAATACCTTTATGGGTTTTTAAAAATAAATTATAGATACAAACACATACATATATATTGAAACACTGAGCTGGGAGAGAGGCATATTTTCATTTTAAACTCTACACAGGGTAAAACTACTCTCTTTGGATTGATTGTGATATTAGGAGAAGTCAAACAAAGATTATTACATTTATTCCAATTTAAGCTTTTTATTCATTTTCCAATAATTGCACTTCAGAAGCCTCAAAGATGTGCTCTCAAATTTTAAGAACCTTAGGGAAATTAGCCAGTTTTGTACTAATAAATTAATGATAATGTTGAAATAACCTTTTCCAAGGTAACATAAAAGGCTGTGGCAATGTTCTACTTTCTTAGGCATAATGCAAGTTTTTAGCCGACCTGGAATAAAATCTGTACGTTTTCCTTCCAGAAAAAAGCAATAACACTCTAAATTCTCTGAGTGGCATTCTATTTGGTTTTCACAGTGGCAAAAGTATTGGTGTGTCTTTTACATCCTTAATTACTTCCCTAATTGCATAGTGAACCTACACTATTGATCAAGGTATTGTTGATCTATCTTTTGGCAATTGGCATATATTGAGGGATGGGAGGTGGTGACATATTATCACCATATGTGGTGACATATTATGACAATATGTGGTGACATATTATGGTGTGATATTATCAAATATAATGCAATGATTTAAACTCTGTTACAGAAAACCACAATATCAACTTCTAATCCCTACAACATAAAAGCTTTTATTTCTAAGGTTACAAATTAATGTTCTTTCTTACTTCTCTATTGTTTCACAGTGTTGCTGCTCACATACACTTTATCACAACACCTTACACTTCATAGGACCTTCAAGGGATATTCATGAAATAGTCCGGGGAGTCTGTCTTCAAGGAGTTTCTAATTTATTGGTTCCAGTTTTATTTGCTGATAGGACATGAATAATGCAACATCTATAAAATAAGTATAAAAAAAGCAATAATTTGGAAGACATTATCTTTTTAATTCAAAACAGTCTAACAAATATGAAAATGATCAGAAACTCCAAGGTACAGGTTTTTCATATTCAATTGTGCCCCACAAAAGTTTGTTTATGTTCTGACCTCCAGTGCCTGTGAACACGATCTTATTTGGAAATAGGATTCTTTGTAGATGAAATCAAGTCAAGGTGAAGTCCTACTGTCAACAGAGTAGGCCCTAAATCCAGTATCTGTGTCATTCTTTATAAGGAGACTGAATTTTTGGTGCAGAAACATGGACAGAGAGAAGGCAGTTATATGGAGATGGAGGGCAGACTGAAATTCTGCTGCCACAAACCAAGCAATGACAAGGATTGGCCGCAACTATCAGAAGCTAGGAAGAGGCAAAGGGAAGATCCTCCCCCAGACCCTTTACAGAGAGCACACTCTTTCTACAGTTTGATTTCAAATGTATAGCCTTTGGAACTGTGAGAAGACGTATTTCTGTTCTTTTAAGCTACAAAGTCTGTGATATTTGTTATGGCAGCCCTAGGACATTTAGACAGAAAGGAAAGAGACAAGTAGAGGGAGAAAAGAAGCATATGGAACCAGAAAAATAGTTTGAGGCATGCCAAATAGTTAAGCATATTGTCCATTATAGAAAAAAAATTGTAATTAAATGAATGTGTTGATAGTGTAAGACTGTGAGAAGGAATGTGTCTTCTGCAGCTTCCACAAGGCTCAGGGACTTTTCTAATTTTAGACCTTCTTCTTGGGTTCATCCTCTTTTCTCAGCAGTTTTACAGAATTTCCCACAATGCAGACTCAAATTAATATTCTGATTCATGTTCCACTTCCACCATTTACTATCTGGATGAACTTGGGAAACTTCCTGCAATGGTTTGCTAGAGTGGCCATAAGAAAGCACTAACAGAAATTTATTTCCTCACAATTGTGGATGCTAGAAGTCTGAGATCTTTTCTTAAGTCCTCTCTCCTTGGCTTGGGGATGGCCTTCTTGTTCCAGTGAATTCACATGTTCTTCTCTGTGTGTGAGTCTGTGTCCCAATTTCCCTTTCTTATATGAACACTAGTCATACTAGATAAAGACCTAACCTAGGGACCTCATTTAACCTTAACTGCCTCTTTAAAGACCCCACCTCCAAATACAGTCACATTCTGAGATATTGAGGGTTAGGAGCTTAATATATGAACTTAGAGGAGGAAACACAGTTCAGCCTATAATACCTTATGTCTCAGTTTCCTCATCTGTACAAAAATGCATCCTAAGACTATGAATCTTCTAGATTTGTTATGAGGATTAAGTGAAATATACAAAGAAACAGATGGGACCATGCCTGGTAAATTTTAACCACGAGGTATACATTAGGTCTCATTACTATTATTGTGAGTTGATGTGTTTTGATCAAGATTTACGTCCAGTTAAGGCCATTTCTTGTTCCATGGTTCAAATTTCTCTCTGCATCTTAAAGGTGAATTTAAAATATGTTCAGAATAAGATGGCAGAGACTGAGTTAAGGCAGTTACTCAAAGTTTCTAGCCTTGTGTGCCAAACACTGGATTTCGGCCACAATAATCAGAAAAAGGAGTTAGGAGCTTTGTGAGGATTGGGGACCGATAGTTTCTGGGGTCATTATTCTCACAATGGTCAGCAAAGGTGAGCGTTGTTATTCCCATTTAATAATTAGTGAATTGATAAGAAACATGACAAAAATAAATGTTCAAATGTCATTACAAATAAATATTATTTCAAATTCGACTTTGATTTTAAAGCTAGGGTTCGTTCTACTGCACCATGTTGCCTCCTCAGTGGTTTCTGTTTTATATCTGCTTAATCCACATGTGAATTGATGAAAAAATGAATCCATAAACTTTAGCATGGAGGTTAAAAGAGAGAAATTTTATCTTTATAGTTTGCCCTTGGAGAAATTTTAGCTAGGTTTCTGAACTGGATGCAATCATCAAAAGATTAAAAAAAAATAATAATAAAATAAGTGAAAATAAAATAAGTGAAAAGCAGAGGCCTAAAGCTCCAGAAAAAACACAGCCAGAGTTAACTGTGTTTTATTATTATTTAATTTAATTATTATTTTAATTTTATATTATTTTAGTAAATATTATTTTACTTAACTATATTATTTATATGTTTTATTCAATTTTCACAACACCCTAGTGAAGTAGATAACATGGTCATTCCTTTATTAATCATGGGAAAATGGAGGTTTATTTAATTCTGGTAACTGGTAGAGTTGTGTAATTCTGCAGATTCTTATTACTTCAAATTTAGTTATCACTCCCTACTTCTATATTATTTTTATGCAGGCAGAATTGAATTAATCACAGTCCTTGGTTAAAGACACAGCATTTATTGTTTCATGTGCTCTGCTCTTTTATTTTCATTGATTTATTGATGTTGAATACTATGGAAATATTCATAATCTATCACCCAATTCTAGAATTATATATTCAATCATATTTTACATAGTTTACTAGGATTTGCATTTTTCACTGAACGTTATGTTACTAAGATTTATACGTGATGATGCATATGGCTCTAGCTCATTTTTATAACCATCTAATATTCCATCGTATGAATATATAATAGTTTATTTGTTCCTTTCCCTTTTGATGGGGCATTTGGTTTGTTTCACTGTGCTGCTATAAGGAACAGTGTATGAATGAACTTATGCATGTCTCCTGCTGAGGTTATCAGTGCTGAGTCATTGAGAAAGTGATGCTCAGCTTCATAAGATTTATCAAATATTTTTTTTATAATTATAACAATTTGCATTATAATAAAAATGTTTGATGACTATATGTATTTTTCCACCTCTC
Source organism: Potos flavus (assembly GCA_028534135.1). NCBI lineage: Eukaryota > Metazoa > Chordata > Mammalia > Carnivora > Procyonidae > Potos > Potos flavus. The sequence continues at coordinate 107,255,943 of CM052900.1, read as the reverse complement.
TCCAATATTAGACACTTCTATCTACCAATTGACTATACGTTATATGGTTCCACTTTTTGTTCTTTACTTGCATTTCTCAAATTAATAAAACAGTTGAGCACTTCTGAACATTTTTTTAAGTCTTTTTTTATTTCCCTTACTGTGATATACTTGGGCTTTGCCTATATTTTTCCTGAATTGTTTCTCTTTTACTTATTAATTGTAGTAATTCTATGTATATTTCTCACACCAATCTTTTGATAGTTATATGTGTTAAAATATATTCTTTTTGGCTTGACTTTTTTCTTTATCTCAGGTGTCTTTTCTTATGGTTAACATTTTTTTTTCCTAACCTGTCTAATAAATTTCCCTTTATCCCAAAGAAATTCATCTTTGTATTTTGAAAGTTTTGAGCTTGTTCTTTGGTCATGTAAATCCATAATCTATTTATAGGTTTTATTTCTTTGTCTAGTGTTCCGTATAGATAATATTTGTTGTTGCCTCTGTCAGTAACGCATTTATATGTCTATATGACCATTTCAAAGAATACAATTCTCTTCCATTAATTAAGTTATCTAGACTTGCACTGATGCCACATTACTTAATACACATTTATATAAAAAAACAAAAAACAAAACCTTGAGATGTTCAGTTCTCTTCCTACTATCTTAGAAACAGTATAATATTTGAATAATTTCTAAGTATCTGCATTATAATTAGGGTAACATAATTCTAAAGCTTTATGATACAAGAAATCTGGATTTTATTTCCAACTAAATCTTTTTATTCCTAAGTTTTAAGATCAGTGAGACAGCTTTATAAATATCTCTTTTGTCTAAACGTGCTCTTGCATTTTAATATGATTTTGTAATTTTCAAAGTACTCTTCTATATAATGTTTACTTCAGCCTTATAATAGAATAGTAAAATATGTATAATAGACCTTATTATATTTCCCTTTATAATAAATGAGGAAATAAAGTGATAATATATTCAAGTTCTTCAAGATCATACTAGTAAGTACTGATGAATTAAGAATCAGGCTTACTTCATTCTTTCCACAATGCCATATATGTTTTAACTAAATGATTCCCACTATTGTTGGGAAAGTAAAAATATATTTTGTGAAATTATTTAAACCAACAAATATACTTTGAAAATATATTTTGACTTTTATGTTCATCTCAGTAAGAAATAAAGAATAATAACGTACTGGCCATTTGAAAACAAATCAAATTTCACATCCTAAAATATTCCATAGGAAGTTCTTAGTTTATTTAGGTTGTCCAGTTGCTAACCCATAGGTGGAATGTGGAAGATAATCATGATAATAAGGATGATGGTAATGATACCATGCGCAAAGCAAAGTGTGGAAGGGAACAAATGTCATTCAGTATAGGATGATAAATAGCTCTTTGGAGTTAACAAAGATAATTTTATCATAATTAGGGAAGAGCTTTGGACGTGTAAGTAGATATGAGCAGCAGAGATTATGGAATTGGTATGCAGAAGAGAGGTCTTAAGATTTAAACATGATCTTCTTATAAATGCTAAAAAAAAATCACTGAGGATATTACTTAAAATTAAATTAGAGAAGGTAGCTCAAGAAAACATATAATGAGCTTAAAAGAGAGGGTCATGTGGGTAGAAGAGAAGCTTATTTAACTAGACACGAGGGATTAATGCACAATTTAGATTACATTATTATACTAATACTGTCAGACTTCAGGTTTATATCCAAAATATCTTTTTTTTTTCCCCTTAACGCATAGAAAAATATAAATTAGCTCACTATTTCAAAACATTGTTTTTAATTCTAACTTATTTAGAAACTGTGTGAGCTTTATAAATTATGCCGTTATAATCTATAATGGAGAGACTTCCTACGTGGCAATATATGTTAATCCTACTTTATAAATGACTATTCCTTGATCTTATTAATAGAACTTCAACTTGGCTTATAACTTATTTTCATTATTCTCATAAGAGTAGTTTAAAATCCAGTCTCTAAAGAAAATTAATTAATTAATTTATTAATACACACATTTAAAGCAAATGAAAAATCACATATATGTATATATATATGGATTTTATTTCTACTTCCTTGCCTGTGCCTGGGAGATTGATGGAGCAACTGATAAAGAAGTTGGTGAGCCATTCCATTCAGGTTTTCTTCCACTGGAATTTTTAAAAAAGATTTTATTGATTTGACAGGGAGAGGGAGAGCACCAGCAGAGGGGAGGAGCAGAAGGAGAGGGAGAAGCAGAATCCCCACTGATCAGGGAGCTGACGGAGGCTGGATCCTAGGACTCTGGGATCATGACCTGAGCTGAAGGCAGATGCTTAACAAATTGAGCCACACAGGCGCCCCTTCCATTGGAGTTTTTAAGCTATTATTTGCATTATAGCTTTTTGTTTATTTTTTTTAAGAAAAAAAAATCGATCAAGTCGAGTGAGAAAAGGAATTCTTAAAAGGTCTCAGGACCAAAGTTCTGTGATTGCATTTCACAAAAGGAAAAATACTTTGAGTTTATTGTTGGGCGACTGCAATGTGGGGAAATTGGAAAACATGCCTTACACACAAGAAGTAGTCAACATGTGTTTTTTCACCATGACAGCTGATCTGGAGCTAGATATATGCAAAGTAGTTGCAACTTAAACAAGTATACACACATACATATACATATCTGTGACACTATGAAGAGCTTTCAAGTAGCTAGGTAAGAAAGGAAGTAGATTGTGAACTAATGTAAACACCAGAACTGAATGCATTTTTAAAATAAATTTAGAAAGGCCATTAAATCATTTTTTGAGTAAAAATATGCTTATATAAACATAAATAATTTAAGAAAAAACAATAGATATTACATTATCATATTAATTTTGCAGAGTCATTTAGTATACATGCATTTATAACACTAAAAAAAGAAAATTTTAATGACTATTTGTTAGCTATTTAATTTCATCTGTGTCATGCTTTTGTTTTCCATGAAAAAGTCCTATTTGGGAATTTTGTAGACCTTGTGAGATTGAATTAAAATCAGAATACCTGTTTTGTCACTTCAACCCTTCATCTCACAAACAGGAAAAACTAGAAAATCTTGTACAACAGTGCAACATCCATGGAAAATCATCTTAGACAGGTGCTATAATTATATAAGGAACATGAACAAAAGAGGAGATTGTTAGAGAAAATTGAGGTACTTAAAACATGTATTGTTCTCACTAATCAAATTTCAAAACAACAGACTTGACAAAAACACTCTGAAAAGACTTCTATTTTTTTTTTTTAGTTTGAATTTTGGAGGCCAGAAATTTAAACAAAGATTGTTGACATGATTTTTATAATCCACCAACCATTTATATCAATTGAAGACAAAGATTTTTGATAATTGCCCAAGCTATGAATCTGAATAAAAATATTATATCAAAAGGTGAGCGATATTCTTACATGTGCTATCTGTAAATTAGAGTATTTTTAGTATCTCCATGAGCAGTTTAGTGACCACGGGAGAAATTAACCACTGACAGCGCTGAGAAATAATTGCTCGACACTGTGCTCTCAAACTTAAATTTGGTTGATATCATTTTTAAATGAAATATGATTCCTTAACTCCAAGCATAATTTATTATTTATTATTTTCTTTATTGAAGTGTAGTTGACAATGGTTACATTTGTTTCAGGTGTACAGCATAGTGATTTGACAAGTCTATGTATTATGCTATGCTTACCACATGTGTAGCTCCCATCTGTCACCAGACGCTATCACAATGCCATCAATTATAATTTATTATTTATTTTTCAATTAGAGGTATTCATTAAACAACAGAGATATTGGGCTTCAATCTATAAAAATCACCTAAACCTCTTCTGATGATGATTCTATTCTATCAGATTACAAACACAATATCACTGGAAATGGGGGGAGAGACTGGGATGAAGACTATATGTGTGTCTAGATACTAACACATTTTCCAGCTTACTCCTCTTAACAATCTCCCATTTGTCTATAATTTATTTATCAATCACCTCACCTTCAAGTCTTGTCTTTGCTCCCTTCATTAAAGATTTTGTTCCTACCATCTCAGCAAAATGACGCTTGTCAAGTCACCAATAACCTCTGTCTTACCAAATGCAATGGTCAATTTTCTTTTTTAACGTTCCTTGAATTGTCAGCACCATATGACACAACTGAGGATTCCAATCTTTTTAGATCATTTTGCTCAAACTTTCTTGGAGCTACCACACTTGCCTAACTGTCCCTCAACTCCCTACATGTTTTTTGATAATTTTTTTGTTATCTCCCTTTTTCTTTATGGCCAAAGTTTTAAATTTTTGTGTACCACCGCTCTGTCATCAAAAGTCTCCTCTAGTTATCATACTCTTTATAGTTGATCTCATTTAGTCCCAGGAAGTGAAAGACTGGTTAGGCATTGCTGACTTCTAGGACATCTCCCACCCCAATCTCTTGTCCTCCTCAACACCAGCAAACTAAAAAAGCTGTCTACTTGACATCACTGTTGGGATGCTTAACTCTACTCACAATTAGCATTTTGCAAATAGAATGTTAATTCATCCTGCTGACCATCTGGCTTCCAAATCTCCCATGTCAGTACATGACGTCGCCATCAACAAAGTTGCTCAAGCCAAAAATTCAAGAGTGCTTTGCAAATCTTTTCTTCTACCAAATACATAAGCAATATATCAGCAATTCTGTCAGCACTACCCTCATTGCCTATCCACTTTCCTCCATTTCTACTTTTTAATTTAAGCCACCATCGTCTTTCGCTTGGGCCACAGAAATAGTCTATCATTTCCTTCCTTGTTTTCAGCTCATTCTTCACACATCAGCCAAAGTAACCATTTTAGAAAGTAAATCAACAGCGCTTTAGTTTGGTTCTCACCAGAAGCAGATGCTAGACAAAGATTCATGTGAGACAATCTTTTTTGGAAGCAAAACGATATATAAGATGGGAGTGGAAAAGTACAAAAAGGAAGGAAGACAGCCAATAAAGCCAGCAATCTCTGTGGCTTATTAAAGCTTAGTCTCTCAAAGAAGATAACTCCTCAGAGTTATCCCACCAGAAGGGTGAGAGAGCTGTGGTATTTATATACAGCAGTCGTTGCCTGAGGGCCGCCTCAGGATTTTCAGTACATTTGCCTACTAGTGTGAGAGCAGTTCTTTCTTCCAAAGCTTCAGAGAAAGCCTCAGACAAAAGGTGCAGATATGGGCAGTTGAAAATCAGCTGAAGAATATTTAAGGGGATGTGGGCAAGGTATTTAAGCCAACCAGTTTTTTTCTTCTCTTCAAAATCTTGGCAACATTTTCTTATTTCATTTCATATAGAAAAATTTCTATCCCCTCAATATAGTCTATTGGCCAGCTAGCTGGTTTGTTTTTCCAGCCCGGGTCATCCATTGCAGATCCTTACTAAAGCAGTTTTTCTGCACTGGCTCTTCCGGACTTTTACCCGGAGTATGCCTCATCATTCAGAACTCAGCTCCCATGGCACTTTGTAAGTGAAGCATCTCCTATCCACTCTCGTTAACTAGAGGAGACACCAGTTCTACACTACCACACTCCCTTTTATTCTGTTTATCTATTATATTTTTTCTTAGTCTTTATCATTATCTCAATATATATTTATTTGATTTCAAAATTTACTCTCTACCTCAGGAAAATGTAGGCTCCATGAGAAAAAGGAACTTACTCTGGTTTAGCACTATATCCCTAGTGTTTTGAACAATGCCTGGCACATAACGGGTGCTCTAAAAATTATGGAATAGTTATTTTGGTTCTTTAACTCAAAGTACGACAATTTATTTTTTAAAATATTTTATTTATTTATTTATTTTAGGGAGAGAGAGAGAGAGAGAGTGGGCATGAGGGGATCGGGGAGAGGCAGAGGGAGAAGGAGAAGCTGGCTCCGCGATCAGGGATCCCAATGCGGAGCTGGATTCCAGGACCCTGGGATCATGACCTAAGCCGAAGGCAGGTGTTTAACCGACTGAGCCATCCAGGTGCCCCGACAGTGTATTTTTCTTATTTTTTATAGCTTCCCTAAGACACGGTATGTACTTAGAATTTTGAAACACAACATCTGGCTTCAAATAAAAGCTTTAATATTTATGAACTGTGGACCTTGGACAAGTTACCTTACCTGTCTTCTGTAGTACTTACCTCATCGTGTTGTTGCATTAAATTATATAGAATGCATGCTATTAGAATCATTAGGGATGCCTGCGTTAATCATTAGAGGCTCAGTTGGTTAAGTATCCGACTCTTGATTTTGGCTCCGGTCATGATCTTAGGGTCCTGAGATCAAGCCCATGGTGGGCTCTGAGCTGAGCGGTGGAGCTTGCTTGGGATTCTCTCTCTCCCTTTGCTCTCCACCCCCAACTCGTATGCTCTCTGGAAAGAAAGAAAGAAAGAAAGAAAGAAAGAAAGAAAGAAAGAAAGAAAGAAAGAAAGAAAGGAAGGAAGGAAGAAAGAAAGGAAGAAAGAAAGAAAAGAAGGAAGGAAGGAAGGAAGGAAGGAAGGAAGGAAGGAAGGAAGGAAGGAAGAAAGAAAGAAAGAAAGAAAGAAAGAAAGAAAGAAAGAAAGAAGATTCAGAATTTCAGAAATAAAAATATCAAATGAACTAGAGTTTTTTTTCAGTTTTTCTCATAAATTATTTTCCTCTTGTTACCACTATTGTAGGGGCATGCAAGTCCTCCTACAATATGCTATATTAAGATCTACTCAATCTGGCAATCAAATTATGCCAAAGTTTGCATAATGGTCCATATTATATTGAAATATCACAATTAAATACCTCTGCAATGTACATAGAATCATTTCTCTTGCTAACACATTGGAGAAAATTAAAGAGATTTTTATATGGAAAGATATATACATATAATTTAGTAAGAAACAAAGCTAACAAAATAAGATTTTAATTCACAAAATAAGTTTTAAAATCAAGTATAAATGCAGCATTACAAAATCTGTGTAAGTCTCATCTGATTTGAAATATCTTCATGGCTTCACTCTTTAGTGGTTTTTACCATCCTTGGACACCTGATGGATAAGAATTTTCTTAGCAATTGAGGAGAGGGAAATATTTATTAAAGGATGGTTAAATGCTACTAGTGGTCACTGTAATTCCTTGTGATCTGTCTGGAAGGACAACTTGGCATTTTTTATTCCAAAGACCAATCTCATACTAATTTTTATGGACCCAACTTCTTCTGATCTTGAATCTTTCTCCATTGATCATTCTTTCTTTTTCTTCTATTTAAAATGTGTCCCTTTTCACTGAAACCAACTTTTAATCTCTGCCAAAATGCTTCCTCCCACTTAAAATTTCTTTTTCTCCACTGAAATACAACTACCTATTTTTAATTCTCTTGAATGCTTATTTTATATGGCACTTCTCTGACTATAGAAAGAATATAAAAATAAAATGCACTTTTAGATATTTTGTAAGAAATTTACCAGCAAGGGGCACCTGGGTAACTAAGTAGGTTAAGCCTGACTCTTGATTTCAACTCAGGTCATGATCTCAGGGTTATGAGATTGAGCCCTGTGATTCTCTGTCTCCCACCCCTCTTCCCACCTTTTTCCCTCTCCAAAAGGGGGGGAAAAAAAAGAAAATTATTAACAGTTTTTCACTTAATTCTTACCGGTAGATATAATCACTAACGACACTTCATACAGAAAATTCTGGGGCTCAGACGGGATAGAAGTGTGCACAAACAGGCTCCACGGACTGCCAACCAGGGCAGTTGCACAAAGTCCTTTGCTCAGAAAGGCTTTGGGATTAGGTTAATGCTCTTTTGTCACTGCCTTAAACTTTTTCAAAATTTTACCTTTGAACTTGTGTTTTCTAAATGAAGTCTAATAGGGCAAAGGAATATGCCTTTGAGCAGAGGAGATACACACCCTATGTGCGTCCACTGCTGTTCTTTGTTTGTCCGTCTGCATATGGTGGTTCTGAGATCTCACAAGATCCAAGAAATCTGAGCCCATGATGGGAGTTCAGCAAGACTCAAAATGAGTACAACTTAAGTGTATTGTGTTCACGACTGGGTAAGTGGGGAAAACTACGGCCCCAAGAAGTCACACTTTCCATTTGAACAAGAATTTGCTTAAAATGCTGTAAGAAGGCAACAGCATTCTGCCAAATGTGCATGACTAATGAACCTTGTCATATTCTTTTTTACTTGTGTTACTTCTCTGTATTAGCCAAATGCTTAATGCTGACATTGATGACAAAAGGAAAAGCAGAGTAATAATTCTTCTTCCTTTTACTCCTCCTTGCTCAATAGTAAGCCACTGATAAGAGAGTTTTGATAGAGAAGGCGTTATGCATACATCAAGAAATAAAATAAAAACAGTCAAGTTTGTTTTATGTAGTATTTCCACTATTGTGGTAAGAACAAAATACATGTGCATGCACACGCTACAAAATACAAGTTATAATTTTGATGATTCTACAAATGAGTGAAGTGCTTTTATATCTTCATTTTAAATTGCCATTACACATATAAATGTTAAAATTCAAGCAAATAATTCAAAAAATGTTTTTTTTACATAGAATTTTTTTACATAGGATGATATTAAATAACACAAAATATGACCTATTGACATAAACATAATCAATTATATAATTAAGTAAATGAGTAATTTTGTTTGCTTATTTAATTATAGCGATATATATCCAATCCATCTTTAATTATATAAAATTATATAAAAGTTTCAGCATAATAATATCAAATTACTGAAAATAATTTAAATTTTTCCATTTTTTTAAAAAACTTAGATTATATTGCTAGGGGTATATGTAATCAAATTCTTATATTTATAGGTACTTGAAATAATTCATCTCTGCTTATATTATCAACTCAATACATAGTAAAATTAATACTTTAAATGTATTTTATTGCTTTCAAATTTTTAACAATTATTTTAGTGTGTTTATTTGAAATAATTTATGAATTTAAATCTCTGAGATAAATATGCTCAAAGAAGACTAGCTTCTACATATATATGTCTACCCATAGACATATATATGAAAGATATAAATATTTATCTAAGGAAGAGTTATATGTACATATATATACCCTTCTTAGAAAAATGATAGCATGCAATACACTTATTTTTTTCACCTTGTTTTTTTAACTGAGCAATAATTTTGTAATAGTATAAAATTATTTCTCATTGTATTTGTAGCTTCACAATATTCCATTCTGTTGATGGCATTTTTTTAACCAGATGGATATTTGAATTATTTCCAAAATCTGCTACACAAATAGTCTGTAACAAACAGATTGTGATCCATTTTTTTTTATAGTTTTACCAGTTTATCTTCAGAATAGCCTCCTAGAAATGGAATTGCTCAGTTAAAGGGTATAAATGCATATAATATTACAAGACATTGTCAAATTTGCCTCCATAGAAGCCATTCCATTTTGCATTCCCACCAGCAATGTATGACAGTGACTATTCCTCCATAACTTTGCTAATAGAATGTGCCATTAAATCACTAATTAATGTCTCTGCCCAAGAAAATTGGGCATAAGACATGAACAGACAATTTACTGAACAGGAAAACTAAATAGAGAAATAAATCCTTAAGGAGCTGATCAATCACAACAGAGAAAGGTAGGTTACTACTCCAAAATGATATGTTTATAAATGTATCACATCAGCAAAAAATTAAAATTCTCATCATAAGTATGGCAAAGTTGTGGAGCCAGAGAACCTTGCTGCTATGTGTATAGACATGTTCTGTTCATTTGGAGAACTTTCAGCCTTATGTCATCAAGGAAAGATGCCTCTAATTTTAGACTCAAAAGGTCCATTTCTAGGCATATATTCTAGAAAATCTTTCTCATACGTATATAGAAGACATGTATAATAATATTTATTGCACCATTGCAATAGGAAGAAGTTTTTTAATAATTAAAATGTTTATCTGCTGGAGAACAAAAAATTGTAGAGTCATATGATTAAATATCACATGACAACATAATGAATGAACTAGAATTTTAAGAATAAGATGGAAAAATGACAAAATTCTAACCTTGCACAAAAATTTTAAAAAGCAAAATGTAAATTAATATTTTATTAACATAATGTTTGATAATGTTAAATGTAAATATTCTAAATGTAATGTACACAGTCTATATATGGAAAAATTATGGATGTATATGTGTATAAGAATATATAGAAATATATAGTATATATTTCTGAAATTATGTAAATATATAGAAGTATATAGATATGACATGCATGTATTAAATGCTAAAAATCAAACAGCACATAGAGTAAATACATAGAAACATAGAATGATTAGCAGTAAATTTAGAATAGACATTTAGGGAGAGAAGGTAATATTCTCTTCAAAAACTCGAACATGTGGTAAATTGCAAAATTTTATCTTGGAAATGGGTATACTAGTGTTCGTTATACTATTCTCTATACTTTTTGTATGTTGGAAATATTCCATAATTGTTCAAATAAACCTACAAACATACCCATATACATAATTCTATAACCATTAAGTAGGTGTTGGGTATTCAATAATTTCAAGGCCTTTTATCATTCTGAGAAATTGGGAAGAATTTTGAAAGTTTGACAAATAACTTTTTTCAACATTACAAGACTTTGAATCAACAGAATTAAATTAAACTGAATCCTCAATTAGTCGAAAATTAGTTGGCTTGTCTTGAAGTTTAAAAGGTTGTCATAAAATAGAGGGAAAGGTGTGGGTGTGTGTGTTTCATGAAAATTTAACTTCCTGGTTCAATTCCAGAGTCATTCAAATTTGTGTTAATCTTTACATCTATCTCTGTAGGACAATACAATGCTGAGAATTTAGTTTCAGAATGAGACCGCTCCAGGCACTGCCAGATTCTCAATTATCAGGCAGATTCAATTATCTTCACCTATGTTTTACTTATTAAAGTAGTAAATGAACTAACACTTTTGAGAAAAGAGAGAATTTTGACAACATTTTAAAGGAATAGAATTCACTTGTTAAATGTAATTATTAGAAAATGCAATTAACCAGAACAAATTCTGGTTAATCAGGGTGCTATTATAAAAGTGTTAAATTCCATTATGTCTAAGTTCATTATAAAATGTACCTTATAAAATGTAGACCATAAGTTTGAGGGTAAAATTTCTTACAGAATGAAGTAAAGATGAAATAATAACAGTCAGCATAAATTTAACATGATTAATTATATAATGCAGCAAGACATTCAGAGAAGGGATATTTCTGTGAGAATTAGAAGACTATGGGAAAATTTGTAAGGGAATTTTACATTCTCAGTATTATAAGGGCCTTGACAAGTCCAGTCAATTGGTTTTGAAATCTTGCTGTGAATAAGCATCATCTTAAGTTGATTTGTTGCTAGTTGATAGGAAATACAGATCTCTAGGTACCTTTACGTGGTGGTGCAGTCAGTTAAGCATCCAAATCTTGGTTTCCACTCAATTCGTGATCTCAGAGTTCTGGGATGGAGCTCCACGCTGAGCCTTGGGTTGAGCCCTGCCTGGGTTCTGCACTTTGCATGGAGTCTACTTGGGATTCTCTCTCTCTCTCCCTCTGACCCTCCCCTGACACTCTCTCTTTCTCTTTCTCTCTCTCTCTAATAAATAAATCTTTTTTTAAAAAAAGTTAGGATTCTTTCAGAACAAACTGCAAATGTTGAACTGATGTTACAAATTATTTACTGATAAAATTAAGTTCAAGGTAATAGAAAAGAGCCATATTATAATAAACACATAGTCTGGACATATACTGGTAGGAATTAAAAAACAATTTGCTTGAGACAAGCTAGATGTTGCTAAAGTTATACGAATAATGTAATTTAGTGCATCTAAAAATCAAAAATCAGTTTAAGACATTGCCATTAGCTTTAATTATAGATTCAATGAAGATTTCTTAGCATAGTCAATGTCTAGTGGAGAAGGAAAAATTGAGATTTTTCAAACTTGTTTTAGGTAAATTTAGGGCGGAGGTTAATGCCTTAAAATATTCCAAAAATTTAACAAAATAACTAATAGATGCCAAGTAATATTTGAATATTTTAAAGTATGACTAAAATCATGACATGACATTTCGACAATGCAATATATAATGAGGCACCTACAAAAGTGTAAGCTCCTACAGGGAAACGGTTTCCATAAAAAAATGGGGCATGTATTTTAGCTTCTTCCTATTTCACTCACTATGTAAATCTATGATCCTAACATTTCTCCCACTCTCTTTTTGGAAACTCTGAATGCCTTTGAAGCTCACTTGAGGGCAAACTTGTTCTTATCTTATCTGTGCACATTAAAAAAAAAAAAAATTCATTAGAGGCTTGAGTTAGCTTATATTGAGATGCACCACCTTTTGATGTGGATTAATCTCTCAATAAAAAGATCAATCACTTTCAGAACCAGATATAGTTAAGCCTTTATTAAATTAGATACATCATTTACTTAGTAATATCTATCACCTCTGAATTAAAATAATGCATTTATACCCCAGACTTGAATCAAATATATCACCTATTAAATATATAAATGTTGAATAAAACCAAATGTATATTAAATAAATGTTTCAATAAATGAAACTTATTGTGAAATATTAGCATTTTAAGAATTTTTCATTTTAGTTCTCTTAAGGAAAGTATTTTGATTCATAAGTAGTCAACTTGAGTTTTATTTCTGTTTATTTGCTTCTTTATTGACAATGGCAAATAATAGTACGACTTATTATTTCTCAACAATTACAGGAGCAATGAGTCCTGGTTGTTTTTCCTCTGACAAACAGGAAATCCACATAAATGGGTTTGACATGAAAGAACATAATTTCTTCTAATATCCTTTGTTTTAAAGATTTTATTTATTTATTTGAGAGAGAGTGTGAAAGAGAGAGCAGGGCGGGGCGGGGGGCAGAGGCAGAGGGAGAAGCAGACTCCCCGCTGAGCAGGGATCCCAATGCCGGACTGGATTCCAGGACCCTGAGATCATGACCTGAGCCGAAGGCAGATGCTTAACCAACTGAACCACCCAGGGCGCTCTTCTTTTAATATCCTAATTGAAGACATTTTATATATATATAAGATATTGCCTTCCATATTCTTTATCTGTAAATTCTGAGGAAACATTTGCTGTTTCCTCTTAGTTTTTTTGGCTTAATCAATAAAGCAACTTCACATTTATATTTTCAGCAACTCTTTCATCTATCCTTTTTTCTGCATTTTTTGCCAAGGCACAGATTCTTCTTTCCATGGTCATGGAAATATGAGTTAACTCTAATACCTCACAAAACAGTTGTACTTTCTTAGATTAAATAATGCAAAATCAAGTTCATAAAATATGTTTAATAATTAAAGAGTTAATATTTGTGCGTGCTGGTGGAGTTGCTCTCATTATGTTAGAATCCCATTAAATGTGTGAACAAACATGGTTCTATCAACTAATCAATAGATACTTAGTGTTTTCCATGGAGATCTACATTTCAGGCAACAATCTATGATTTTATGATAAAAAGTATCAAATCGAGCTAGAAGTTGGGAAGATCAGGCATAGCTTTGCAGAATAAATATATCTTAAGTTAAGGTCTGTAAAATGAATAGCCATTTGCTAAGCAGAAAGTGGGAAAGGATATTTCAGGCCTGGGCAATGGCATGACAAAAAGGCAGGGTAGGAGTAGGGCAGCTCTATCCATTTTGGAACTGCATCATGAACCTACTTTAATTGCTTTGGAAGCCAGAGTTGCTGGTAGAAAGAATAGGTTCACTTAATAAACTTAAGCTTAAGTAGCATTATTTGATTTTTAATTTCTAACTGATGACTCCGCATTTTTTTCTCTTAATAACAACAAAAACCATTAACAGTGATTGTAACCATTAGTATCAATTGCTAACTACCTGTTACGACTCCGCTTAGCATTTTTAGTCTATGGATTCGTTTGATCTTTGCAACAACCTATTGCGTCGGTATTATTCACCTCAGTGTATGATTGAAAGAACTGTGACTTAAAGAGCTGAAGTAACTTCCCTGAAATATTAAGCTCGTGAATGACAGAGTGGTATGGGAATCCAAGACTGTGTAGCTACCACAAAATCTTGTCTCTGTTAATGTAAAATCACTGTTCTTATTCATGTAGCTAGGAAGAGAGTTTGATATTAGAAAACCAACTCACTCTGCTCCCAAGGGCATCTGGAAAAAGTAAACCAAATCCAGATTTGGTATGCTATAAGGAATAGCAAGTATTCCCTCCCTTACTAAGTTTTCTGATTATAAAAGTTGTACATACTAGGAACATTTTATTTCATTTTTTTAAGATTTATTTATTTATTTGAGAGAGGATGTATGAGTGGGGAGAGGGGCAGAGAGAGAGAGAGAGAGAGAGAGAGACTCTGAAGCAGCCTCCCCACTGAGCACAGAGATCTCAGGACACTGAGCTCATGACCCGAGCCGGAAACCAAGAGTCCAGTGTTCAGCTGACTGAGCCACCCAGTGCCCCAGTGGGAACATTTTCAGTGATGGAATATATATTTTGTAAATACGTGTCAGTGTGCATGTGTATGAACATGTTAGAGACTTAGGCCCTGTTAATGAATAATCAGTTCATGAGCAAAGGCTTACAATACAGGAGTAGTCCCAAAGTTTCAATCTGAAATTCATGTGCATATACAGGTAACATGATAATGAGAAGCTGTTCTTCAACTTCTTTAGGGGGATTAAAACAAAAACAAGGTTTTAGCAACATCAAAACAACCTAGAAGGCATTGGAACTTAGATGGACCTCAGAGAAAAATGATTTACTTAAATTCCTTTGCAGCTAGAAATCTCTGCTTAGCGTGTTAAAAATGCGGACCATGTCAGGGAAGTGGCAAATGACTTGTTATACAACAATGGATCTCAGAAGTCTGAGTTGACTGGAGCAAGACATGTCTTAGAACCTTGTTCAGTTTCTCTCCTGTGCAACGCCATTAAATTTAATTACAAAGAAAAACTTATTTTTGTTATACAAATAATATCCCCACGTAGCCTAATTTAAACTAATTGCCTACACAGTTTTCATTCCAAGGGGAAAAACGAAACTAAAATAAGTGCTGACTTGTTGAAATGTCTTTAATTATATTATCGCATTGAATCCTGCTTTGACCCTTCTTCAAAAGTTACTTTTAAAATCAGAAATGTTGGTGCCAAGTGTGGCATGCCTGTAATTTGTAAGTTTCACTCCTGCCATGACCTAGTTTACCCCATCATTTTTCCTTCTAACATAGAAAATATCTTTTTGCAGGAAAAGCTCTAAGTGTCTACTACAGGGAATGAAGACCTGTACTGTTTTTCCCCCCTCATTTTAATTTCTTGTAATATTTTTTGTCAGAAGGAGAAAAACCTACCTGTGAATCTGGGGGTGAAAGAACCCACTTCTGGCCTTGGGGATGGAGGGCTTTTTGCATACAAGCCTGCCTAGGGACTAGACGGTGTCGCATACACCTTTTGTGGAACTCCGTGCGGTATCAACCCTGGAACAAAGGCCTGGCCTCCTGATTTCTCTCACAGCATGGAAGAAATAAGATTTTTAATTGGATTCACTGATGGCCTCGCCGGAGCCATGTCGCTAGCTGTTATAGGGAAGTAACTTTTAAATGACATCAGTCAAGCTGGCTACAGGGCATCACAACCCATCATTAACTCAGATCTTGAGAACTGGCTAGAGGAAGGGCTCCTGACACACCAGTGACAGGGAGAAAACAAAGCTACCCGCACCAACGGTTAGAATGTCAGACTTTCCCTATGCACTGCCTCCTCAATCCCTTTAACTCTGGGTAGGGGAGAAGGAAAATCCTCTCCAGAATTTTTGTTTCTCTCGTTCCTTGATAGACATATACATAGAGGATGGAAATTTTAGAAGACTATGAAAGGTCTCTGATAATGATTTGTGAGTTCCATTTGACCATGTGCCTCACAAGCCTGCTTTGAAAAAAGTCAGGTGGTGTTTTAAAGCTTGTTTCATCCAGACCCATGCAGTTCAGAGCTGTTTAAGAGTGTGTTCTCATAAGCCTCCTTTTGTAATCTGCTTTCTGAAAGACAAAAAAAAAAAACTTTATGTGTAATCGAGATGAGAAAGTTCGAAATTTAAAGTTATAAGGAGATTAAAAAAAAAGTTATAGGGACGCCTGGGTGGCTCAGTTGGTTAAGCGGCTGCCTTCGGCTCAGGTCATGATCCCAGGGTCCTGGGATCGAGTCCCACATCGGGCTCCTTGCTCAGCAGGGAGCCTGCTTCTCCCTCTGCCTCTGCCTGCCTCTCTGCCTACTTGTGATCTCTCTCTCACTCTCCCTCTGACAAATAAATAAATAAAGTCTTTAAAAAAAAAAAAAGTTATAAGGAGATTCTTCACGGTCGGTAATAATGACCTTTAGGGTAAGAAAATTCTTTGTTGTAGGAGGATTGTTTTGTGCATGCTTTTTAGCATCATCCCTGGCCTCCACCCACTAGATGTCAGTAGATCCTCCCAGTTGCAACAACCAAAAAATCTCATCTCCAGACATTGCCAAATGCCCACCCCCACCCTGCCCCCGGGGACAACTCTGCTCCCAGTTGAGAACTATGTAGATAGCTATAGTTCCATAAAACCAACTGCTTTTCTTCCATCTTTCAAACCACTTAGTTACAACATGTGAAAGACCCAAGTCGGTTAGTTCTCCACCCCGTATGTTCTGTGTGGGGGAAACAGAGTGATTCAATTAAGCAGAGTGAAAAATTACTCCTTGGTGGATTGTATATTAGGACAGGAAGACACCACTCATGGAAAATGACCTTGGGAAAGCAATAGAGTGTCATCTGAATAGTTGGCCTTCTCCCTGGATTTTATAAGCCGTTCACAAAGTTCTCCAGTGATAATACACATTGATTTGACATCAAATGGGAGCTATGAGACATCAGTCACCCATAGGTATTTTGAAACACTGCAGAGCTCAAATCACAGACAAATTATGGTGTCTGGATGAATGAGCACAATTGAACAGTTGGTTCCTTTCCACATTTGAAAATGTCACCTAAAGCACTGTGGGAGGAGAACACATTTGATATGGAGAGATATTTAGCTCATAAAAATTCAGCAGCAAAATATAAATTATATGTTTTTTTCAATATATTCTAGTATTATCTCATTATTTTTATGTTTAAAGAAGCAAATATAAAATATAAATAGAGTCTAAACACAAAAATATGTCAACTGCTAAAAACCAAACAATGAAAAAAATAAAAAGCCTATACTCTAAAGAATCAATAGTATTGGCATTGGAACTAGGTTAATATACCCCCTATTCTTTGAAAAACTTGTTTGAACCTTTGCAGTCTTTTAAAAGAGGCTTCGCTTTTTTTCAGTTAAAAAATGGGAGAGTGTACTAGACCACCTGAACTTCTTTCTAGCTCTACAGTATTGTATTATTTTGTTTATTTTTTTAATGAGGCATATACTTTTCTGCTCTTGTTATATTTATATATTAAATTCCCCAGTTTACTATCATGATAATATTTACTGGTAATTTCATAGTTCTTGTCATCATTGTCCAAAGATAAAAAGACCAATGATAAGGCCAATAGATTTTTTTTGCAAGTCAACTTTTACATTTTTCATCTTTCTCAGCCTTTATTTGGAAACATATGAAAATATTTTACAAGAAAATAAAGACAAAAAATAAGAAAATACTCATTCTTGTATTACAATGTTTATAATTTCCTGTGGAAATTAGGCAAAGATAAACTTGTCATCCTATTGGGTTTCATTTTGAAAACAGAATTGCTCTTTTTGTGTGTGTTTTATTTTTATTTATTTGTTTGGTCATCAGAGCTGTGATTTATAATTAATGATTTAATTTTTGATAAGAAAACTCATGACCATATCTGAGTACATGAGATCCTTGACCAAGGCCTAATCCCAGCATATTCCTGAGACTGAGACCCAGATAATGAGTTATTACTGACTCACAGCAGCCTCATTATGAATTTGGTCTAATAAAAAATGACCACAGGTATGACAGCAATTCATTGGATTATTATTCTCTTAAATTCTAATTTTGTAGAAAATTTGGCAGGAGAGTATGGTCATGTGGTGTTAAACACTGTTCAATTTTGATAATGGCTCTCAACTTGGCTTTTTGGCAGTGTGGTACAAATGTTCTATTACAGGGAATAAGCTTTATTGAAAATGCAGAGGGAGGTAATGTTCACAAATTTTCTGATAGCTCCGCAGAGTTATGTAATATTCACAGATATTGACAGAGACAAAGTAGCATAGCAAATGGTGGAACCGGGTTCCTTCAAGTGTCCTCTGCCAATTCCAGTAAGCTTGGACAAACTCTAAACATGAGAAAGTGCTTAGATCAGCAGAAACATTTGAGTTGTCATCATCCTGCCAAGAACGTGCCAACTAAAATGTTGTTCCTTGTATCATGGCACTTCTTGCTATTGTTGTAGATAATATCACTCCATGCAAAATAGAAAATAGTTCCTACTCATCAATATATGTATACTCCCCTGAATGAGCTGTGCACATTATATAATTTATCATATAGAGTAAATATTATGCCCATAATGCAGATGAGAAAACTGAAGCTTAGAACGGTTGAGTCCTTCGCCCAAGGACTCACAGCTAGTAAACTAATAAAACAAACAGATATCATAACTACACTGTCTCCTTCTGAGACGTATTGTAGACCATAATCTTCAAAAACAAAACAATTTGAATGATCTGTACCTTCTATCACTTTTCTAAACTAAACCCACCTTTTTTCCTTTTATCCATCTATGTATGAGATAGAAAGCTGAAGGAGAGAATCGTTATTACCCAAAGAGTGAAGACAATTGCCATAGCTCCCCTTAGAAAGCTTTTAGTAATACTGGTTGACCCAGGCAAGGATAGCTTTTAAACCAGGAGTATTTTAAGATTTATATATGAGTTCCCATCACCTTCTGAATACCAACAGATTGTTTTGTCATAATGAAAATTTGCTCTAATGAACATTCTGTTAAGAGTCATATTTCCAATTTTTCAGAAATGGAAATCAAACAAATCTGGAGTGTAATTTAATTGTATTAGTAAGGGCAAGAGGAGGCTAGCATGCATATATCATTCCTGGCCACTTTCTGCTATACTTCTTCAATGAGATTATTTACATTATTCCAGGCGCCTGGGTGGCACAGTTCATTAAGCATCTGACTCTTGGTTTCCATTCAGGTCATGAACTCAGGGTCCTGAGATCAAGCCCTGTGGCCGGCCCCAGGCTCAGCATGGAGTCAGAATCTCTCTGCTTCAGATTCTTTCTCCCTCTCCCTCTGTCCTTCATGCTCATGCTCTCTCTAGCTCTCAAATAAATGAATAAAATGTTTAATAAAAAACAAACATATTATTTACATTATTTGCTTGGAACGATTGTTTAATAATTAATAAAGGAGTGTATTTGGGATGTTTAAAGAATTTGAGGAGTGTTGAAGGGTTTGGGAAAGTGTGAGGTGTGGCTAAAAGCATAAACTTTGAGGTCAGATTGTTCTTGACCTGAGTTCTGACCTGGACTCCTCTTCTGTAAACAGAGGTAAAATATATAACTCCACAATATTAAAACTGCTTAGCTGAGTACTTAATAATAATGACATTAGGTATTATTATAGGACAATTACAAAGAACTCATTCTAATTTAGCTTTCTTCTCCTACTCTCATTTATAGCTACACTTGAGAAAGAACAGATTTCAGATTGTAACTTAAATGACAGAGACCAGAGAAGACCATTACTCCTTGTGAATATTTTTGCAATAGCCTCTTAACCATCCCTGTGCTTCCATACACTTATTCCTATACAGTTTCTTCTAAATTCAGCAGCCAAAAAGATCTTTTTAAACAGAAATCAAATTATGTAATTTTCCTGTTCAAAGCCTCTAATTAGTTCCCTGTTTCACATAGAAGAAAAGGTGAGGGGCGCCTGGGTGGCTCAGTGGGTTAAAGCCTCTGCCTTTGGCTCAGGTCATGATCTCAGGGTCCTGGGATCAAGCCCCGCATCGGGCTCTCTGCTCAGCAGGGAGCCTGCTTCCCTCTCTCTCTGCCTGCATCTCTGCCTACTTGTGATCTCTCTCCTCTCTGTCAAATAAATAAATAAAATCTTAAAAAAAAAAAAAAAAGAAAAGGTGAAAACTTTCCAAAGGCTTGCAAGACTATTGCTGTATCTTCTGGCCCCTATTACTTCTCTTACCTCTTACTACTATTTTCCTTCACTCTGTGTATTGGTCAGGATTCTCTGGATAAACAGAGCAATAGGATATAACCTATAATATAACATATTATATATATATATATAGTATATAAAATTATATCCTATAATTATTCCAAATATCCTAGAATACATAATCTTTATAATATAATATATATGGATTTTACATGTATATATAAAATTATCCAAGATTATCCAAGAGAAGAAGAAAAAGGAGGAGGAGGAAGGGGAGGAGGAGGGAGAAAATAGGTAGATAGATAGATAGATCTTAGATAGATAGATAGACAGATAGATAGATAGATAGGCTATGAGGAATTGCCTAAAGCAATTATGGAGTCTGAGAAGTCTCATGATCTGCCATCCGGGAAATCTGCTGGTATAATTTAGTCTGAGTCTGAAGGTCTGAGAACGAGGTAAGCTGATGATGTACATCTCAGTTCAAAGGCAGAACAAGATGACATGAGATGTCTCAGTTCAGGCAGTGAGGTTGGGGATGGGGAGAGGCATGCCCCCTTCCTTTGCTTTTTGTTTCATTCAGAGCCTCAACAGATTGGATGACGCCTGGTCACCCTGGGGAGTACAATCTATTTTATCAAGTCCACCAATTCAAATCCGTCTGGAAACACTCTCACAGACACACCCAGAAACAATGTTTAATCTGACACCCTGTGGCCCACTCAAATTCACACGTAAAATTAACCATCCTGCTCTGCTTCCTCTCAGTGGCCTGCTTGCTCTTCTCTGACGTGCCAGCCACACTCTCACCTCAGGCCCTGGCAGTCACTTTCCCTTCTGCCTAGAGACTTTGCCCCAGGTATTCTCATGACTCACTTACAAATTTTGCAAATATCTCTTTCTTAATGACACCCACTCTCATTATATTATTTACAATTATAACCTAAGACACCAATCTCCTTTGTTCCCTGGCCTTCTTAGTCCTCCAACTAAACAGTGTTTAATTTCTTTTTCATGGCACATATCATTCTAACCCCTATCACCTCTAACATACCATACAGTTTTATTTATTTAATTTTGTTTTATTTCTATAAAGACCACCTTCTCCTTTGGGTTCAGGTCAAAACCGGGAACTCTAAGATCATGATGGTGTAGGATGAAGACTGGAGGTCACAGCTGGTCTTTCTCAAATAACAACACATTTTTCTGAACAAATTCAAATCATTGTAGTGATGTTATTTAAGAGACCCCATAGAGCTCCTAGCCCTTTCTGCCACATGAGGACACAGTGTAGAGACAGTCTTCTCTGAGGAAACTGGCCCTCACCAGATACCAAATCTGTCAGCACCATGTTCTTGTACCTCCAGGTCTCCAGAACTGTGAGAAATAATTTTCTGTTGTTTATACCACTTGGTTTATGGTATTTTTGTTATAACAGCCCAAATGAACTAAGAAACAAATTTGTTTTAAGAAGAAAGCTTAAAGTCACTCTCCAAAAGACGGAACGATCATACTTTTAGAGAAAGGTACATATGGCATCCCTGACTACACGCTTCTAAAGGCTCACCCTATGCCTTATTCATTTTCTATATTTAAAGAGTCTAACCCATTACACAGCACATAATAGTCCTATTAAATTAATATATGAAATGGACAAATAAATGTTCAATATATCCTTAAAGGCTAGAGAACCATTTCTCTTTTATCCTTCAGGTCTACGTTTGAAACATGAATGGATGCACATACATTCACACCCAGACAAACACATACAAATCAATGAATTAATAGTTTTTGTATTGTTACAAACAGATTTTTTATTTATACAGGTAAATACGAGTGTGTATGAAGTTGAAGCAACACTTCCAGTTCTAAGAATAGCATGCCTAGCATAATAACCAGCTTTGACACTCTTGCAATAAGTTTAAATCATTGTCAGGGAAAGATAATGGACACAGCATGGTTCTACAAAATCTTTGCCAAATAAACTGGACAGAATCCAACTAACTGATGAAATAATACTGCCAAGGAAATGAGTGAAACCTTCCAGCAGGCGCAAGTCAGACCATTGGTTAATCACAGCCTCTTAGGGGATCAAGACTCTGGCCCTGAATACAGTGACCCAAAATCTGAAAATTGTGTTAATCATTTACATCAATTATTCTTTTCTTAGGACCTCAGGCATTAGTTTCATGCATTTAAGGATTGTCAGAAACCAGAAATTATCTCTATTTTTTATCAATATGGAACACTCCTCCCAAAAAAGCAGCTGATAGTGTTATCATTATTAAAAGGAAATCAGTTTTCAGATTCCACTAAGAATTCTTCACTCTCATTAAACTTAGCCCATATGTTCTATTGTAAAATGTCCAATATCAAATAATAGCTGCAGGTATATGACTCAATAGAATGGTCACTAAGTTAGGGAGTGGGGGATTTGTTTTTGTTTACTTCAAGGACTAGACCTAGGAAAGGAGTGAGGTAGATATGATTAACCTTCACGAGCCCAGGAGCCATAATACTAATTATGTGGGTTATGTGTAACCTTGAGCAAGTGTCCAAGCCACAGTCTGTGTCATGAAGATGAAAGGCACTAGTTCTTGAAACAGCCTCTATGGAATTTGTCCTGTCTTAATGGCCAATTTGGTTGGTTGTGTAGAATCTGATTATCTGTATTGTTTGAAATGGACAGAAATACAGAAAGCCAAAGATTACCTATTTGTTGGCTAGTCTGTCTCTTATAACACAATGAAAAGTGACTGTATAATTCAGAAAGTATTTGAAAATCTTTTACTAGTTTAGAATGTTATGAAATGCAAATAATGGCAAAATAATTTTTTAAAACAATGTTCCTTCAGTTTTAGATATACTTCTAATGATAACCTTTGACCTTTTCTCAAGCTCTTCAAACATTACCTGGAAATGATTCTTTTCCCATTCGCAAATCACAGCCCACTGCAATCAAGCTTTCACCTGCAGCTTTCCACCGAGGCTGCCCTGCCAAAGTCACCTGAGGCCTCCCAATTGTAAATCTAGTGGTCTCCTTTCAGATCTAATATCTGATCTTTCTGGAGTGTTTAAGGCTTTTGGTCATTTTCTTCTGTTTCAAACTAGAGTTTCCCTCGAGTTCCATGGCACCAAGCTTTTTCTCTTTAATTTGGGATTATTTCTTTCTTATATTCTCTTCTAGTTCTCTTTATCCACAACCCATTGTATTTTGGCACTCCAGTTTTTATTCTGGAGCTTCTTTTCCTCTCTGTGTGATCCCTATTACTCCCAAGACTTCAGCTCCTTGACGCAACATTTTGATGAGTTTCTAGTATATATCACTAATGGTTCCTTTGAGGTCAAGGCCTTTATCAGTTAGTCCACTGAACATCTATATTCTGATACTACCCATATAATTAAATTAAGATGTTCAAAAATACTCTCCCTCCAAATGTGTTTCTTAACTCTATTCCAAATTGTGTTTAAAAAAGGTATTACCCAGGTACATAAACCAGAAACATTTTTTTTCTTTTAATGTCTAAGCTTATTTGCTTTTTGCATTTTGTTTTATTCCTATGATTCTACCTCATTTTTACTTCTCATATATATTCAGTCAGGCCCCAAGTTCTGTGAATTCTACCTTCTTTGGAGCTTCCTCTCTAGTTCCAGTCCTATTCCTTATTTTATGTATTTTTCTTTCCTTTTATAAAATTGTAATTTTTTCCCCAAGGAGCCTCTGTGAGTCTGGTCCTGATTCCTTTAGTCAACCCTCCACAACCTCTAATCTTTCTAGAATGAATATCTGATTTCGTGACACTCCTGGTCAAAACCTTGCAATTGGTCTCTGTGGCATTCAGATTATGTACAAACTCCTTATTATGCCAACTGGAGCTCCCCAAATAGGGTTCCTTAGCTTTTTCTATACCTATCCTCATATCATAAAATTTCCATTTCATTAAATTTCTCAATATTCTCTTAACTCAACTGATATAATTTATTTATTCATTAGTTCACCATATTTTTTTATTTTGTATATATGTATGTACGTATTTTTATCATTTACTCTGTGCCAGGCCATCTGGTGGATGTTAGGTCCACAGAAATGATTGAAACATACATAACCCATGCCCTTTGTCATTCACTATTTAACAAATATTTCCTGTGCCGTATTGCATGACAAGATCCTGTGCCAGGGTTTGGGGTGCAGTAGGAAAAAAAGAGAAACAACTCATGCTTTAACAGTGCTTTAGGTCTTTTGGGGGAGAAAAAACTTCATTTGCTTTTATAAATATAAAATGCAATAGGAATATGAAGAAAGAGTATGTAGTACAATGAGTACATAGAAATATGACTTAACAAAGTCAGGGACAGGTACCTGAAGGAAAAAACAAAACAAAACAAAATCAAAAATTGTGCATTAGATAGAGATTTGAATGATAATCCAAAACAAATGACATATAGAATAGATTTAAGAGTGCCCAGACAGAGAAAACAACATTTCAAAAGCCTTTTCTGGAGGGATGATGGTTGGAAGAAGGGCTTTAAAGGAGATTGAGGTTGGAATGCATGAGAGTGGGGTGGAGTGGGAGGACTCAATTGCAAAATGCTGCTGGGGTGGTGGGACTTAGATCACACACTAACCTGAGGACCAAGTTGAGATATATTTCCATTTGTGTGTATGTTTGTCTCTCCCCACTGCCTTTTTTTAATTTTTTTAAAATTTTTTAAAGATTTTATTTATTTATTTGACAGAGAGAGAGAGAGCACAAGCAGGGGGAGCAGCAGAGGGAGAGGGAGAAGCAGGCTCCTCACTGTGCAGGGAGCCCCATGTGGGACTTGATCCCAGGACCCTGGGGTCATGACCAGAGCAGAAGGCAGACACTTAACCGACTAACCCACCCAGGTACCCCTTTTTTTTGTTCAATCCTGGATGTATTGAAGGATTATAGCCAGTTAGGGAATGGTGGTAGTGATAGAATCAGATTGTGTTTCAAAAGATCAGGCCAGCTGCATGTAAAGAATTGATTAGAAAGTCACCAAGAGGATGCGGACATATAGGAAGTAGAAGCTATAGCACTATAACTGAAGGAATAATGGAAGCAGGCCCCAAGATGGTTGTGGTAGAAATGAAGACAACTAGACTCATTCAAAAAATGTAAATAGAATTTATGAATGAATTTTTACAGGGAAATCAAAAAGAGAGAGGAATTGACAATAAATCCAAGTTTTTTGCTCTTGCGGTTGGTGTATAGGTAACATTTATAAAGTAGTAAGAACTTGTAAATCAAGCTTAAGAAAGATAAAATGGGGAGCCTCAATAATTTTATTTTGGACATATTTTGTTTGATTGACTTTAGAAAATTCGAGTGGAACAATTAAGCAGGCAAGGAAGTACAGGAAAAGTGTCTGAATTAGAGAAAAAAACAATGGTGCAAAATATGCTTTTAAGTGACAAGCTACCGACATGAAATACATACATGTAGATCTTTGAGAAAGAGAGAGAGAGAGAGAGAGAGAGAGTGTGTGTTTGAGAATATGTTAGTAGGAAAAAAAACTAAAAACAAACAAAAAACTGAAGAACTATTAAAGTCATAAGATAAAGTCTTTAATAATGTGAATAATTCTGAAAGTTTCTAGGAGACCCAAATATGATATTGGCTGAAAATAATCCTTTCAACCTTATATTATGAAGTTGTGAAGTCCTTGGGAAGTGATCATGATGAAAACTAGATTGGAATGTCCTCATGGGGCGCCTGGGTGGCTCAGTGGGTTAAGCCTCTGCCTTTGGCTCAGGTCATGATCTCAGGGTCCTGGGCTCGAGCCCCGCATCGGGCTCTCTGCTCAGTGGGGAGCCTGCTTCCCCCCCTCTCTCTGCCTGCCTCTCTGCCTACTTGTGATCTCTCTCTCTCTGTCAAATAAATAAAAAAAAATCTTAAAAAAAAAAAAGAAAACTAGATTGGAATGTCCTCAAAGAACTTAAAGTGTAAGTGAGCAGGAAGGAAAAAAATAAAAGAGAAATTCTATGTACAAACTGAAAAATAAATGAATGAAATGCTTCTGTAGAGAGCAAGTGTGAACAATATTGCTAGGTTGGTTAATTCAATTACTAGGAAAGAAGTGTGAAGAATTGCAAGGACAATCCAATCTATCACAAAACATAAATTAATATTTAACAAAACAGACTTTATGGAAAAGACATTAGTAGACATAATCATATTGATTTAGAAAATGTGGGGCATCTGGGTGGCTCAGTCGGTTAAGCATCTGCTTTTGGCTCAGGTCATGATCCCAGGGTTCTGGGATCTAGCCCCAAGTCAGGCTCCCCATAGGGATCCTGCTTCTCCCTCTCCCTCCACCATTCCCCCTGCTTGTGTTCTCTCTCTGTGTCAAATAAATAAATAAAATCTAAGAAAGGAAGAAAGAAAGAAAGAAAGAAAGAAAGAAAGAAAGAAAGAAAGAAAGAAAGAAAGAAAGAAAGAGAGAGAGAGAAAGAAAGAAAGAAAGAAAGAAAGAAAGAAAGAAAGAAAGAAAAAGAAAAGGTTTGATTCATGGGGAAGGTAGAACAATTCTTGTATTTTGTTAGGTTAGAAATATTTGTCTCATACATTTGATATAAAGTAGGGATTTTATAAAGCACCATTTGCAAATGCTTAGCACAGGTGGATGCCCAAGTACTCTCTCAGCAAAATAGAATTGTTAATTAATGGAAAAAAAGAATAAAACGAGTTTAAAAACATAGACTAAAATCAAAGGAAATAATAAATTCAATTTGTGTTCTGATTAACTTTTTTTTTTTTTTTTTTTTTTTCTGATTAACTTTTGATCAGACAGAATTAATACCTTCAACACAACGGTCAGTAAAAGAAGGTTGTTTTTTTTTGTTTGTTTGTTTTTTGTTTTGTTTTGTTTTACCCAAAGCAGCCTGCAGCTGCTTAAAAAGTTGTTTCCTTTTTCCTTTTTTTTTAACACTTGAATTTCCCACCCTTCTCTCTTTATTTGCTCTGAGTTACAGTATTTGGAATTAGAGCGATGCTCATACAGACTAGTGACCCAATGGCATACAGCAGAACAAGGATTGTTAAAGTATTATCCAGGACCCCTGAGGCATATAAATGGTTCTTGAGTCCAGAAAGTTGGAGAGCTCCTGAATGGAGTAGGACCTATGTCAAAAGTCTCTTGTTTTCACCTGTTAACTTGTCTACTCAGTGCTGAAGAGGAAGGAGCACATGAATAACATGGGCACAAATAATTTTCTTTTGTATCTTAAGTCCCTGAAATCTGCCATGCTTTCTGATTTACACCTTTTTCCACCCAATGGTCATTTTGCACCATTACTCTTCTCTTTCCATTTGTAATTTCTTGGTATAACTATTGAAATCAGAAAGAGGTACATGAAGAATTAGCAGAAACATTTTTACTAACTATTTAGTTAATAAGCACTATTTACAGAACAAGATTCTCTAGACACTATGGAAGGGACAAAGTATGGAAATATCAATGTCATCATTTATATGGACACTTCTAAAAGAATAAAACTGGGGGTGCCTGGGTGGCTCAATCAGTTAAGCAGCTGGCTATTGATTGAAGCTCTGGTCATAATCCTGGGAGGTCCTGGGACATCCTGGGATTGAGCCTTGCATCTGGTTCTGTGCTAAGCGGGGAGTCTGCTAGAGGACTCTTCCTCCCTCTGCCCCTTCCCCCACTGGCTCTCTCTCTCTCTCTCTCTCTCTGTGTCTTTCTCTCTCTGAAATAAATAAATAAATCTTTAGAAAAAAAAAGAATAAAGGTGACTTAAAGCTACCTTGGTCACAATGAAAATTAACATAGCATCATTAGATTAAATAAATGTAAAAGTAAAACATAGTGAAAAGACAAGATTATTTTTGTACACTTAAAGAAATTTTTCTTGAAGAAGTTCTAAACATGCTTAAGGAGGGATACGGCATGGAATGGCACAATTGCAATTCCAATCCATAGGCAAGTTTTCAATCACCAAGGAGCAGCTGAAACAAGCAAATCACATGTCGTGATACAGATTATGTAGCATGTAAAAGCTGAGAGCAGCAAATTCAGTTGCTTTCTCATTGAATCTTATAGTAGGTGGCTTGGGGCATGGCATGCCAAATTTTCAGTCATCATTTCAATGAGCTATTTTCACCAAATCTTCATTTAATAGGCTTATTGGTGTCCTAGGGTTGCTATAACGAATTACTACAAACTTGGTTTAAAATAACAGAAATTAATTTCCCCACAGTTTCAGAGGCCAGAAACTTGAAAACAAGGTGGTGCCAGGACCATACTGCCTCCAAAGGCTTTCAAGGGAAAATCTGTTCCTCACATCTTGGCTTCTGGCGTCTCCAGACATTCTTTTGGTTTGTGGCCACAAGATTTTGTGGCCAATCTCTGCCTTTATGGTCACATTTTATCCTCTTGTCTTTCTCAGTCTTATAAGGATAGACATGTTACATTTAGGGCCTATCTGGATAATCCAGACTCTTTTTAAGAGCTTAATTTAAACATATATTTTGCCATATAAGGTAATATTTACAGTTCCATGTATTGATTTTGACATACCCTTTCTTGTTTTGGGAGCCATCAAATGGTGGCCTACTGCAGTAGGCATCACAAGTTCTCTCTTTAATATAACCGAATTTCAGGATACTGTGTCTTTCATGAGAAGGGGAGGAGATGAGAAGATGAAAAAGTAAATAACTTATTATACACTATATCTCTTCACCTGAATATTTACAAGGGTAATGGGTTTAGTTTTTCCAATTGTGTCAGTCTCCAATTTGGTTGCTCTGTCTTCTGGCCCTGTATTCAGAATTTCCAAAACTAAATAGCCTGTGATCTATTTTCCAGGAAAGCCAGAACTTATCCTAAAAATTGCTTTATCCTTGAAGTTATAAAACTCACTTCTGTCAGAAAAATAGAAGGGCGAATAGGCAGCTCATATGAAAATGATGACTTCTAGTCACGTCTCAGTTTTCTTTGGAGAGGATTCACAAGCCACCATTTTGCCCTAGGGAGAAATGTTGCCATTTTCACAGCAAAGTGTTTTTTTTTGTACAGCGAAATGACAGTTTTCTTCAACAGTAAAACTGAATTAACTTCTGAGAAAAAAATGCAGTAAAAATGTCAAACTCATAAAATATATCATGTTTTGAACATCTGCACATGTTTTTGACTGACCTGACCAAGAAAGAAAATGTCCTCAAGGTACTAGTGAATCAGGGACTTGGTGGTTGAAGGACGGGTGGGGGTGAGGGTGGCAGAATTGGGAAGAAGCGGGGAGAGGCGATGTAAGCGTAAGGGGGGAAATTTCATCTAGATTACAGATAAGGGCTCAAGGTATGAAGCTATTTCTCGATGGAAGTAATTACACTTCTTAATTGTGCAATATCATATCTATGCTAGAATGATCTATGCCAGTCTAGAATCAAAACTGTGCAGCTCTAAACTAGAAAGGCTGATGTGTCTCAGAGGAAAGTCTTCCTCCTTCCTTCCCTCCCTGCCTTTATTTGTTGGTTCTTTCCTTCCTTCTGTCCCTTCTCTAATGCTTTTCTGCCGGTCTATCTTGTGAACATAAGCGATATTTTTCAGAACAAGTGTTTTCTGTTAAATGTGACTTTAAAACTTAGCCGCCTTGTCCTAGTTCCCTTACCTATTTATTAACTGAATGCTGACTGAATGTTCTCTCAGAGAAATGGTTGATCTTACTGAAAACAATAGTCACAGTCATTAAATGTATGGAGGTGAAGGATGCAATGCACGAGAGTCAGATTTAGGGCCATTTATATTGTTAAAAGATTTCAAGCCATAAACAAGTCCCCCTCTTAATTTTATAAGAAGAGCTAATCCGTCATTGTTTCTCCTGATTAAGGGACCAAAACCAGAGAAATTCCACACCCTGCCCACCATGCATGACCTAGGAGAAGGCAAGAATGAGATATTTCATAGCAATAACAATTTCATAACATGTACAATTCTTTATCATTTATAAAACTGTTTTCTAATGTTTATTTTTTGTCGTTACAATAGCCATAGCAATATTTGAGGCCAGAATGGTGGTCACAAGATGCTATCTGCTGGTGCAAAACACTGGGCTCACTGCAGACTAGGTAGATATCCATGTGAATGACTATGCTTTCATCTAAGCCAGGAAGGATTTCAGAAAGCCCAAGTCTTGGCTCAATCAAGTCACTTATTGTTTAACTCTATCCCGAGCATCAATTTCCTTCTTTGTATATAAAGAGGAAGTAATCTATCTCGGACAAGTTCAAGTTCTAGCAACCATTTTCCATAAGAGTGTTGCCTGCCCTCTGTGTATAAGAAAACTTTACCTTGTCCCTTTAAATTCTCTTACCCTAGCTAAGGAGAGCAAACTTAGCTTTTGGTGGTAAGACTTGCTGCAATGTGGCCCTAGGCCAAAAAGACTGCTTAGAATGAGAGGACGATTCTAGGGCTCTGAGTTGTCTTTATTACTTAATTCAATTGTTCATCAGGCAGGATGCTACTGTCTTACCTTCCCCTTTCTTGCTAGTCACCTTCCATTAAATGCATCATCTTGTTCTACCCTCTCACTGGTATAGCCCATTATAGATAGCCAACTGATCAGATGAATAAATTTCGTTTTCAACCATGACTAATGTACAAGATATGATTGAAATAGAACTTACATGGAACCAGAATTCTTCAAAGTTAATAATATAATTACAGCTTACAGCAAATTGAAGTCCATATGGTTTTCACATATCCTTGAGGAAATTCAGGTGTTTTTAGTTCATGAAGAGAGAAGCAGGGAAGGCCATATATATATATATATCTCAACTTCTGCCCAGACCTCTGCTAAGGCACCTGTTCTGGTCTGTCACTATACATATATATCCTCTAAAGGATCCAAGACAAATATCCTATATCATCACCTACCAGGATACTTTGAGATTGTGTGAAAGGGAACACATTTGTTCAAAGAAAGTATGTCATAAAGTACATATAATCTCAGAATGGATGTAGAGTCAGAATTTTTTTTAAAAAGGAGAAAATTATTAAGTTAAATTAAATAAATTCACAAGGTACTAATATTCTTTAAGGGATGATTTTTAAATTGTTTAACAAAGAGTGAAGTTGAAGGGTATTAGGAAAAGAAGGTAAAGTCCTTTCTTTAAAAAAATGTGTTTGCTGTGTTTGTCCACTTTTAAATCTACTCATTCAAACCCTTTCTCCTGTTCATTCCCACAATTTCCCCAAATGAAAGAAATATATATTAAAAAAGTTTTTAAAAAATCTAATAAAGTTAGGTGATTTTGTGTGAAAAATAAATGTTGGAAGGAGGCAATAAGATCAATTTTTATGCTCTTTTGACTGTCCTGCTGTCCATTGCATCTCTTTGGCCTCCCATCCATCTTTGGTTTTTATTATACCTTGATCTACTGTTCAAGTCTTGACTTGTTTTTGTGGGTAATGATAAAGTATGTTCGATTCGGGTATTTTTCAAACCATGATACCATTTTGAGGAAAGTGACAAAAGCTAGACTATTGACCATATATCACTCAAGATTTTCTGTTCTAATTGACCCTTTATTTAGGATAACTTAATTGCAGCCTGCATCCAGATTTACCAAGACTGATCAGTTTGTAAACCCCAGTGAACTTTCTTATTCTCAAATAATATGAGATTGAACACCAGGTTAAGTCACTTGTTTTCTAAACTGTGCTGGTTTGCAAACCCCTTTGGATTTGCCATCTTGTCTTTCCTGTCCTTTCCAATGCTCCAGAAGGCTAACTACTTCATAGATACTTCATCAAGCATATGGCCTATGCCCCCTACTCTCTTCCTTTAGTTGGGATCAGGCAATAAAATGTCCAGGCAAGCAGTAGGAAAATAGAGAGAGAACATTCTGGATATTTATCCTTCTCTATGCCTCCGTAGATGCTAGCTGTACTGTACTCCTAGAGGCAACATTCCTGAGGTGCAAGTTCTTTTTTTTTTTCATGACTCTAATATTTACTGAGCATCAGAAGCATCCTTTCGTCTTTCTCTTGCCCAGACAGGCCCTGTGATGCTAACAGCTTGCTGGTTGTCTTTAGGTCTGTTACCTATGAAAGTTACCTATGGAATATCTGAGAGGGATATTTCTGTTGAGGAGTTTTACTGGGAAGCGTGCTCAGGAGAAACAGCTGCTGAGATGGAAGGAAGCAGGAATGGACAAAGAGAAAAGTCATCCTCTGATGGAGTGACAGCAGTCACTTCTGCTCTGAAGCTGGCTTCTCATGGTGGGCAGCCTGGGACTTTGCATTTCCTGAAGATCTGTCAGTGTCTGTGGGATTCCCAGAGAAGGGGCATAAGCTTGGATGGGACAGCCTTCTGTGGCAGAGGATAATTTTGGCGAGTCCTCAGCCCAGCACTTTCCATGGGGGTTGTAGTGGGGGGAGTGGATCATCATCAAGGAGAGAGGAAGGCAGCACACAACTGCACCCACTACATTAGTCTTCTTCAGCTTTGGTTGGGTTCTTTAACCTTGCTCAAATCACTGTAAATGACCCCTTTGTTATGTCACCTTGGTTAAACCTCTTGAGGAAGCATCTGCTTTAGTCCATATTCCTGACTGATGAAGTATTGAAAGGGAGATAGAGTAGCTAACAGTATGTATTATCTGCAGGAAGTTCAAGATTCTTTAAAAGTTTCCCGGGCAGTTTTTGATATTTCCACTTTGAAATCCTGGCTCTACCACTTACTTCTCATTTACCTTGGGATAGTGGCAGGTTATTTATAATATCTGTTCTTTGGCTTCTATCTTTGGAAATACAGACAATGATAGCACCTATCTCAGAGGACTGCAAGGAGGATTACACATAATACTCAAGAGATTAGAAGTATATCTGGCACATAGAAAGCATCAAATAAAAGTAACCTTGCTATTATTTACAATTTTTATTCAATCTCCTTAGAGCTGTTCCCATTAGACACTTTAAGTGTAAGTCCTGGATTTAGTATTATACCTAATTGCTATGAAGTTTAAATTGTTGAAATCCTTCAGAAATCCATTTTGCTGCAAAGTTCTAGTGCAGTTTATTTATACCTCCGCCTCTTTAATGTAATTGAATGTCTAATTTCCCCCACCCTTAAAGTTCATGAACTGGGAAATGTTTTCCAGAATATACGTTTACTTGCAGGTAATTTAAAATATTTCATTTCAGTGCTTTTGACTTTAAATAGAAACTTCCGAACATTTAAAAATATCCATTAGGACCTGAAATCGTGTGTTGTACTTGTTTATTGTGTGGTAGTGGTTGACGTTTTTAATGTTATTTTTCACCTGATTGATTTGGATATTGCCTTACTATGTTGTTGTGTTTATTGTTTTCTGCTAAGTTCAGCCATTTCTTTAATACTCTATCCAACCAGCAGGTAATAGGCTAAGTTAGCACACCGATGCTAGTGTCTGCTCGAGGCTTCTATTTAACAAATTTGATTTAACTTTTTCCATGTATACATTTGAAGCAAACTTAGCAAAAGTAAAGTCACTTGTTTTTACCCATGTTTTCTGCTTTTGGCAAGAAAAGTAACGTTTTCCTTCTGATTTTAGCAAATGTGAAAATTATGTTTACATGAATCTGGAAATTTGCACCACAAAGGGAATATAATTTTTGATTTGAAAAAATCCAAATAAATCTATTTCTGCTTTTCACGTATCATTCAATGGATTTGAACCTCTCAAAGGTAGAAACTCATTTTTGAAAGTTCTGCTTTATTATTGAAGATATCCTGATTATTTTATCTTTACTACACTTTTAAAAAATGTCAATTGGGGGTTAATATTTTACTGTATTAGCTTAACTGTTGGTAAATGGAAAAAAAAATCCCATCATGATATTTCTCTGGCTATCAAATTTTCTGAAGAGAAAAGATATTTTTCATGGATGTGCCAAATAGCTCTCATTAAGCTTAATGGTGACTAAGAACATTATGCTTAGACACTGGAAAGATAATACAAGGACATTAAGATCAGAATGGATTTTAGGCCTATTACAAACAACTCTGTGCAGAAGAGTTATATATAACACATAAAACCAACTTAAAGACTTTGGAGTAGGTCATAAAGCATTCACAAATGATGTCAAATATATATGCAGATTAAAGACCATAAATGATCAGATCAACAACACAGTGGCAAAAACTTTAGGAAAGAAAATTAAGCTCTAACTTTATGTGTGGCTTTTTGTAACCACAGAGGTACAGATTTTATTTTCATCATATATACACCTTATGAATTATTTATTATTCTAATAAAATAACATCATTTTACAATTAAAAAATCAGAGACAATTTCATAGGATTAAGATGTTGCTCTTTAGATTGCATTTGGTTTTCATGAGCATTCTGATTTTGATTTGAATATTAGCTAGCCAACTGGGGCCTGACAAATACTGAAATATATTTAGTTCATCATTTCATGTGGAGTTTATTCAAATTTTGGCTTCTGTGTAAGTATACATATGAATTAGAACCTCTAAGTGGAAGACTGATAAGTGTGGCAAAGTGAAAAATAAAAGTACTATTGATTTACACCTGTTGGGAAAACTACAAACACACACACAATTTGTTAATCTAAAAAAAAGGGACAGCCAGAAGTCTCTATGCCATCCTGTTGTTCAAGATAACTAAGATTCAGATCCTCCTGAAGAGTATCCCATAGTGTGCCTGGAATCACGTGGTCATATCACTGCTGGTGATCCAATTTTATACAAAATTGGGCCTCTGTTTTTTCTAGTAATGCTTTCTTTTACCCAATATGTTTGCATCCTTTGGAAAATATCTTTTCAATCAATTTCTTTATTCTTCCCTTTTGTCGTCTATGTCTTCAGATGTAGGATATATAAAATGACAATTTAAAACCCAAGCTATTGTTATGAGTGACCAGTGTGTCATTTGTTCAAATGGTATAGATTAATGATATATATTTGCAAGCAAGAAGTCATAAAAATTAGCATATTGTGTATATTTTCAGTATTATGAAGTATTTTCATATTAATGAAAGAATGCTTTCATTCTTTCATTAAGGGTTGTCTTCCTGACCTCAACCTGTCTGGGAGTCCTGACCTCACACCATTGATCTAGGCTATGGAAAAGGGTGTCAGTTGGGAAGAACAGACTGATTTATTTAAATATTAAAATCCATTCAATGAAACAAATGCTAGAAGAATGAAAATTTTATTTAATTATTATTTGCTACATGTCTACGGAATACTTAGCACAAAAGTGGGTGCTATCCACTGTAAACATCTTTCTTAATACAAAAATAAATACTCAGTGATATGGGCTTTAAATGCATATGAGCTTGGATTTAGTTTTCGTTATACTTCTTATGAAAATTACAAAATCTCAATAGATGTTTATAACAATATTGCTGGTAAATTTACCATCCATACACAGTCAGGTTGATCTTTATAATTCAAGATTCATTCATTTACTCTAGAATCATTTGTCTTGATTTGCCTGATTCCACAGCTTACACAAATATCCCCTCCATTTTTGAATATCCACTGAATGAAAGGCAATTGAACCCATGGAAATGCTCATTTGTGAGATTGTATCTAGTGAGCAGGAATTGGAATACTACCGTATTACAAGCCAAATCTGCTTCACTACTTGTTTTTGCAAATAAAATTATATTGGAACAGAGTCATACCCATTTACTTTCATTTTGTCTATGTTCCTTCACACTGCCGTGGCAATGATGAGTAGGTACAACAGAGGACATATAACCCTCAGCCAAAACTATTTTGATCTGGCCCCTATTTAGAGGACTATTCCTTTCATTGGGGGAAGGCAAATTTTAATCAATCAACACCTGAAGGCAAAAAAAGACATACAAACACACACATTCATACACACACCATTAATGTCTGATCCTGACATGCTGAATTTGCAGGATCCACAATATTTCTGAAAAAAAAAAACAACAACAAAAACAGAAAGAGTGGTACAACATAGACAGATCTCAAGGACAGATATGATTTAGAAAATGAGAAGTCTACTCATCTTAAAGATACTCACAAAAGGAGTGTTGTTTTTAAGGTCTTGGTCAAATGTCCTGCATAAATATGGAGCCTTGGAATTTTTAGTTTGACTTTTTACCTTGCTTTTAGTTAATTTATTAAATTCATTTTTATTATTCGTTTTCACTTCCATGTAAACTTTATTACTTTTTTCACGTAAACTTTATTTCCCACTAAATGAACATTGGCATATATCTTCACTTGCTGATTTTTTTTTTTAATTCAAAACCTCTTCTCCTACTTGCCTATATGATATTTGTAAAATCAAGAGACTGTGCAGCTTTGCATCATTTAATAAAATAAATACAGTTTCTGGCTGTAAATCTCCTTGTCATCTCAAAGAACAAGACAGCAGGTACCTTAGGGCAAACAGAACCCAGTAGTACAAAATGGTTCTTGTGATGTGGCAGAGGATGGCTATGCTCAATCCCTCCTAAACATCTGCTTCAATGAGAATGACCATTAATCTTTTATGTCCTCCTTCCCCTACTTATTCTCTATCCTTTAGGGCAGTGGTAATCTACGGGGACTCAAATTTCTGAGTTTTCGCAGAGCAGCAAATTACTTTGTACAGATCCTATAGGCAGGCGGTCCATCACTATTGATTGAGTATATACTGTGCACAGAATACAATTCTAGAAGCTCTGGAGTACTTACAAAATTCTGAATTTATAGTTCCTGCCCTGGAGGAGATTACAATCTAAATGTGCTTTAGAAAAAAAGCTCATTTTAAGAAGAAGAAAGTTGGACAACTTTGTTTTTGTAAAAGTTGTATAATTGGTTTGCAGGCACTCAAGCTTTATTAGTCCAGAAATCAATAATGAATGAGAGACTCAATTTAGGAAAAAAAAAACAAAAACAAAACTGTTAACAAGAAAAAGCATCTGTCATTAAGAAGTAGATCTTTTAGTTCCTGTCATTGTTAATCTGGACTTCCATATATTGATAATGGCAACAATAGCAGATTTAAGCCTTTTGGAAATCACCGTTAAATTTTCACAGGAAGTGATGAAAGAACTGGGGCATTCACGCCTTGTGTCTCTGGTCCAGAAGAAAGTTTGAATTGTTACTGATGCTAGTGTGCTATATTGAGTGTAACTGAAGCATAGAAGGCAGAGATGTTGGAAAGAGTCCCTTAAAATAATCTATAGTTCCTCCTAGGCTTTTCTAAATTGAAAACAACATGGTTACCACTACATATTTGCCACTGAGTATTAAGGTTTTATCTCTCAGAAAATTAGATAGCAGTTTGATGCTCATAAATCAAGGGACATCTGCTTTAAAAAAAAATATGATGTCTTGGTGAGGAAGCTTAAAGGTACAGAGCATTCCATCTGGCATTACAGACTGGCTGTGGCTCATACATTATCATGGCATTCCAATTCCATATTTGAACATGGCTGATGCCCTCCCTCACAGTGTTCTTGTTACCCTCCTGAGAGAGTCCTCTGTTTGGCTGTTTCCACTGTGAGCCACTCGACACACAGACTCTCACTGTTGGTGTTGCCTTCACCTTTCCAACTGGTCACTGGGAACAGGACTTAGCTCTGCCTGTTGATCCCCACAGGCCACATATGGTGTGTGGAAAACAATGACCATCGAAATATTCCGCCACGAATCAGAGTTTTAGTTTTGCCAATCATAGCTCTTTATTGTCTCTCTTGGTTTACTCTTGACCATTCTGGCCTTTTCAGGCTTGAACCAGGCACCAGGTCACAGAGCCCCTCAACCACAGGAAACATGCGTGGCTTGGCATGGGGTCCATCTGAGATCTCTTCGCGGCTTGAGATAAAGACACTTCCCACTGCCTCTGGTGGCAGGAAAATGAAGGAGCTCAGAGAATACTTTCTATAACTAACTAAATAAAAATGCACCATTGATTATAGCCTGGTGACTTAGTTAAAACTTTAATTGCTTTAACACTTGGTTTCACATGCATATTATGATTGTTTAGTGTCACCAGAGGATGTAATTATTAAAGTTATGCTGAAGAGCTGGCTTTATGGGCATGTGGCCTGTGCAACCCACCAAGGCCTCATGCTCTGATGGGGTCTATGCTTAGCTCAATGTCCTGCTACTACATTCTCAAATTCTTAGCAACTTTATCTTTGACCTTGTGTTTTGTTAGTGACACCTGAAGGGACAAGAGTCTTATGCAGATGGGAGTTCACCATTCCTAGCCTTCCCACTGCTTACAGCATTCACAATACCCCCCAAAACCCAGAATGCTGGTGAACCCACAGTCCATGGGAGAACAGACAGACTCAAAGCCAGTATAAGGTAAGATTACATGACTTAGAAAGCAGGGACACGGAGAGCCTTGAGAGGTCACACTTCCCATTTAAACTAAAATATGCTTAAAACACAAAAAGGGAATTGTGGCCTAAAAAAATACAAATGTTAAGACATCCTATCATACCGTTTCTGGTTCACGTTACTTCATCTGTTAGCCAACTACTTGCACTGAAAATGATGACAAGAAGAGAAAGGGAATAATAAGAAAACTCATAGTTCCTTTTCCTTTCAGGCTTTCCTTACTCAGTCCACAGTAGGTAGAAAGTACTGATAGGATGTGCACATATCTGGAAGTGAAATAAGGTTGGGTTAATGTTATGCAGTGTTTCCACTGTTGGTAGTAAAGGAATATACAGATGTGCACAAACTCTGAAATAGAAATTATGGTATTTTGGTGATCTAATGAAAATCAACTGCTCTTTTTTTAAGATTTTATTTATTTATCAGAGAGAGAGAGAGAATAAGTGGGGGAAGGAGCAGAGGGCGAGGGAGAAGCAACTCCCCACTGAGGAGGGAGCCCTATGTGGGACTAGATCCCAGGATTCCAGATCATGACCTGAGCCGAAAGCAGACGCTTAACCGACTGAGCCATCCAGGCACTTCAAAAATCAATTCCTCTTATACTTACATTTAAAACTGGGATTGTGTGGTCTACTGAAGAATGGTACGATGCAGGCTAATAATTTAAAATTTTTACTTTCTTTACTTAGAATGACTTTAAATAACAAAAAAATTACCCTGGCAAATTGAGAGAAGGAATTTTCAAGAAAAGAGACAGCTTTGTATTTTTGAAGCACTAATGGCACATTTCCAGCTTTTTGAATAAGGGCTTGACATTTTCATCTAGCAATAGACTCCACAAATTATGTAGTTGACACTGTTAAACAGATATTCAAAACCTCAAGATAAACACAAACAAAATAAGAAAACAAAATAAGAAAAAAAATCATATGGATTCCGAAAAATGATCCTTGTTCACTTTCCCATATATATCCTCTTGGAATTTTTCCTTACACACCTACAGTTTCTCTTCTATTTCTTACCCTCCTTCTTCCTTTAATAGAATTACATATTACAAAAATAGTATTATTCTGTCCACTTAGAGGGTTCTCCCACTGCCTGAATGGTTTCCTCCTTCACTGCCTCCAGGTATTCATATAAATATCACCTTCAGAAAGACCGACAGCCCTATTTCACCAACCCTCTGACACCACCAAAAACCATAGCATTTATACAACTTGAATAACCATCTGACACAGTACCTCACTTTGCTTAATTCTTACTTTACTCTTTGTCACCCTGTCTTTGTCAATCCGGGCTGCTATAGCAGAATATTGTGGACTAAGTAACTTATAATAGCAGAGTTGATTTCTCATAGTTCTGGAGGCTGGAGTCCAAGATTAAGGCAGATTAGGGGGCTGGTAAGAATTGGCTTACTGCTTCATAGAGAGTTGTCTTTTATTTGTGTCCTCACATGGTGAAAAACATGAGAGAGCTCTCTGGGGTCTTTTTTTCCAAGCATAAGAGTCCCATTAATGAGGGCTTTACCCTAAATAAGCTAATTACCTCCCAAAGTTTCTACCCCAGACACCATCACACTGGGGATTAGGTTCCACCATATGAATTTGGATGTGGGAGGAGACACAAATATTGTCTGCTGCATATCCCTGATTAAAATGTTATCTCCATGTAAGCTCCATGATGGCAGTTTTACCATAATTTGATCTATTCATTGCCATAACCATTTGGCCTAGAACAGAGTACTCAATAAAAGTTTATTGAACAAGCCAAACTATGGAAAGGGCCTATATGTCCTTCAAGAGATAAATGGATAAAGAAGATGTGATATATATATATATATGTATATGTATATGTATATATATATATATATATATATTCCATATATAATGGAATATTATGCAGCCATCAAAAACGAAATCTTGCCATTTGCAACGAAGTAGTGGAACTAGAGG
Source organism: Potos flavus (assembly GCA_028534135.1). Lineage (NCBI taxonomy): Eukaryota > Metazoa > Chordata > Mammalia > Carnivora > Procyonidae > Potos > Potos flavus. Next base: position 107,215,427 of record CM052900.1, on the reverse strand, counting down.
GTATCATGCTAAGTGAAATAAATCAATCAGAGAAAGACAATTATGATCTCACTGATATGAGGAATTTGAGAAACAAGGCAGAGGATCAAGAGGGAAGAGAGGAAAAATGAAACAAGTTGAAACAGAGAGGGGGACAAACCATAAGAAACTGTTAATCTCAGGAAACAAACTTAGGGTTGCTGCAATAGAGGGGAGTGGGAAGGATGGTTGGGTGACGGACATTGGGGAGAGTATGTGCTATGGAGAGTGCTGTGAATTGTATAAGACTGAAGAATCACAGACATGCCCCTGAAACAAATAATACATGTTAATTAAAAAAAAGCTTATTGAACGTATACATTAATACTGTACATTCATTTTAGTTAATGACAGTGCTTGTTATACGCAACAAGCACGAGAGACCCAGATAGATTCTTTTGCTTAATCCTCATACCGAACCTCCGATTATTAGTATTTTACATTGAGTATAATGATGGGAAGTGCTAGATCTCAAAGTGTGCCCTCAGATTACAGTATTGGTATCCCTTGGAAAATTCAAACTTTTGAGTCAAATCCTAGACATTCTGAATTAGAGACTTTGGAGGTGGAAAGCAAGAATGTATGTTTTCAGTAGGTCTCTAGGTAATTCTGATGCATACCAAAGCTTTGAGAACCACCAGGTTGAGTTGAGTACAGCTAATAATATGTGGAGCTGGGATGTGAATACTTATAGTCTAACAGCAAGTGCTCTGAACCATGGTGGCACAGACTCTTGGAGGAACACATGCCTTTTCACTCCATGCCTGAGCAACACTCTGCATTCAATGCAGCAGCCTGTGTACTTCTGCACTGTAGTGGGGATGACTCAGGGACAGCAATGCCCCACTGTCCTCTCTTATGCTCACATCACAGGCAACTTGTACTTATTAACAGGGAAATCTCCTTTGACCCGGAGAGCATCACGGATCCTTCTTCAGTTCACCTTTCCTTGAATCTTGTTTCTACAGTGGTGATAGGCATTCTTCAATTTCAATATAATGTGTTGATATCTTTATTTAAAAGCAAATTTCTTAACAGTAGCATTGAAGAGAATGTCAGACTTGGGGGTACACTATTAAAAACTGCTTTGGAAGATCCTAGTTCCTTTTGCTTTCTTAACATGGTATGAGATGCTCCATGCTACACTCAGGAACATTATTTCATTCCTACATGATCTTAAAACAAAGTTCATATGATTATAATATCTAGACATGTCAATTTTGCAAAACAGAGAGTGATTTATCCTTCTAAGATTGGTTGCAGCTCTTCACAGGACCAAATGAATAACTAAATAAAAGCTAAAATTCCCAAAGCCAGAGTAACTCTAATTGATTTGTCTTTTATGATAAATTTGATGTTTCAATCACTTGACTTCTATTGGGTAATTATATCAGGTATTGAGGATATCTGAAGTTAGTGAATTAAAAGCATTTATTCATATTTTAAAATATATTTGGCTATCATTAGTTCAATGTAACAATTGCATATAAAGTGCTCATATATTGTTTTTTGAATTATTAATTAAATATTTGACAATACAAAATTTAACAATATTGCATAGTATTTAGAAAATAGAATGTTTTGATTTTTAGAGTATTTCATTCCTAACTTTTTTGCACATACATCTTAATTATAATAGTATAATTATACTATAGTAACAAATCACTAACTTGTTTAGTAAGGAGCTTCTTTCACGTATAATAGTTAATAATGGCAATCTCAGTAGTTATTAATATATGTATATCTCTTATTTGTGCTTTTGATAGCAATGTGTAAAATACACTCACCTATGTGTGTGTATGTATATGTGTATATGCATATAAAATTATATGGAAAATTATATATAAAACCTCATAGATCAAGAATGGCAAAGCTCCTTTAAGAAGAGTTTGAGGGGCACCTGGGTGGTTCACTGGGTTGAGTGGCTGACTCTTGATTTCAGCTCAGATCATTATCTCAGGGTCTTGAGATCAAGTCCCACTGGGACTCCATGCTCAGTGGGGAGTCTGCTTGAGGATTCTCTCTCCCTCTCTTTCTGCCCCTCCCACCACTCACATGCTCTCTCTCTCTAATAAATAAATAAATCTTAAAAAAAGATAAGAGTTTGAAAAACAACAATTTATGTACTCTCTCAGGATGCAAATAAATTTGCTCTATTACAGACAAAAACAGTTAATATACAATAAGTCAGTAAAAATTTAACATTAAGCATTATCTCTCAAAACATAATTTGTTTTCTAAGGGACAAAAATCGACAAATTTACATCAACTTCTCAGACTTCAGGCCTCAACAAATACTAAATTGCAAACCAGACAAAAGAATATTCTAGAGCAAATTAGACTTTTTTTGTGAAAGGCCTAATAGTAAACATTTAAGTTTTACAAGCCACATATAATCTCCTTGCATATTCCCTTTACTTTATCTTTTGTAACACTTTAAAAATGTAAAAATTCTCTTTAACTTATTGGTCATAAAAAAATAAGTCATGGGCTGAATTTGGCTGATATACTATAATTTGCCAACCCTTGTTTTATAGAATTAATGATCCTTGAGTAGGCTAAATAGACAATCCCCAATGTGACATTATAAGGACATTTTACCATCCTATTGCCTTATTTTTATATTTTGGATATTTTTTCTTAACAATTCCTATTATTATAAATAATCTCCAAATATTTTTACAAAAAAAATCTTAATATAATTTTTTGTTGTTGTTGTTGGCCTAAATAATTTACATAGGTATAGCAAAAAAGCTAACTAGCCATACAAGCTTCCTTGTGGTATGATTAACAAATCTGGACCTATAGAATGTTAAGCAATTATTAAAGCAGGTAATTAATTTTCATTTGGAAATTGTATAAATAAGCTAGGATTGCATTTTCAGTATTCTTTATTTTTCCCAGCAGTTTCTTTCTAATCACTCTTTTTTTTTTTTTTTCTGTAACTAATCCCCAAAATTCATCTCCCAAGATTTATTTGTGGTAACTATAATTAAGGGTAAATTCCTCACTTCTTAAGGTCCTGGCTTCTAACCTGCTAGGAAGTAACCTTCTTTATTACTTGTAAGTCCTGGAACCTATGTAAACCATAGAACAATTGCCAGACCTGTTTCCTGGAAGGGCTTTGTAGGCACTAATTCCATATATGAAGTATAATATTCATCCTTAATAGTGGCATTATCATAGGTGATCAAATAAACTTTGACACTCCAGTTATGCCTTTGATTACACAATCAATTTGTGCAATTACATTCTTATAAACAGGATGACGATTCCTATTAAACTTATGAAAATAATGGCATTGCCATTGAAAGTAAAGAACTAGTGTCAAATGACAAAAGAGGGGAAAAAAGCAAATAAAGAACTAGTAAAAGTGTTGTTTATAAATTCTGAGGGGTCAGGAAAAAATGTATTATTAAAGAACACTTTATTTCAGTTTGCAAATGCATAGTCTATTGAATTAAGGGTTAGAAATGGATCAGGACTAAAAAAGTTTTCTTCTCCATTCATTAAAATAGAATATGAGCTTGTAGCAGCAGCACCATCATACATTCAATAAAGAGTAACCACAATTAGATTTCCTTCAGCATCTCATTCACCTCTTCATTAATTCTTCTTCCACTGGATTTTGAGCCAGCAGGCTGCCCTCCTGAGTCATCTATTTCTAAACTAAAAAGAGAAAGAAAATCCTAACTCAGTTCTCAATATAGTCTGACAGTTTTCTAAGCAATGACAACTCAGAAAACCCTATATATGAATCTTTTCTTTGATGTAATAATAGTTAAGAACCTGGTACAGCCATTGCTATTTTCCCAAAAAGGCCTTCAGACTGTCCTTCATTGTTGAAAACTCAACAAAATCTGTAGTTTGTGGCAGAGTCTTCAGGCAAGCATGAGGGGGAAAGTAGAAATAACCCGTTGATGGTAAACTGAATAGAGATTGTTATATCATTACAGCGAGCAACAGTGTAAGAATAGACAAGATCGTTTTGGAGTGAAATAAATAACTCTATTCTAAGAAACTGATCAATGTTTCCCTTGAGGGTAAGAACATAGTTTGGACAATGAAGGCATTGATACATTTCCAGGGAAATCCATACATCTTGTAAAGAATATCATCTTTAAAACATATTATATTGGTAATTTTTACTTGTACGGAATTAACCTAAGAGAGGCTAAGCTTCACATTTTATCTGACACCTCTTCCCTTATAGATCATACACTTGTGTTGAGCTAATTAATAAGAAAAAAAGCACAAAAACGAATCTAATTATTTCTAATATCCTCCTTTTTGGGGGTGAAAGAAAAAAATGATTATGATTGTTGCAAACAGCCATTTGGGAAATGTCAAAGATAATTTTTGATATAAAAGACATCTTGAAAATTAAATTTTTTTCTGAATTTAGAATATGATCTTGAGATGGCAAAATCAAATGAATTATCAAAGAAGTTATGGATATTTGATTAAGATATGAGCACAGATGCCTGAAAAAAACAATTTACCTTAATCATCGACTAGCCAAAAGGATAATATAATACTTAAAAATATATACATAAAAGAAGGTAACACAAATTTAAAGAAGCATAGTTCTTTCTGAAGCAAGGAATACTCATTGTCTGCTTTATTATTTTATTTTATTTTATTTTATTTTATTTATTTTAGAGAGAGTGAGAGAGTGTGCATGTGGAGAGGAGCAGAGAGGTAGGGAGAGGGAGAGAGAATCTGAAACAGACCCCTCCCTGAGCATGGAGTCCGAAGCAGGGCTTGATCCCATGACCATGAGGTCATGACCTGAGCTGAAACCAGGAGTTGGGTGCTTAACTGACTGAGCCACCAAAGCACCTCGCATTGTTTGCTTTTAAAAATAATTAATGATAAAACCAAGTTAGTATAAACCACAGGAAATTATCCTGGTGAAATACTGTCCCTATTATATGACGAGTTCATCCAAAAGATAAAAATTACTATTGATTACTATTTGTTAAAAACAGACTAAATACTCTAAGATCAATTAGTCATTTTATGCATGAGAAAACTAAAATTTTAGGTTTTTGGTTTTTTTAAGGTTTATTTATTTATTTGAAAGAGAGAGAGAGCACGAGCTGGAGGGGCAGAGGGACAGGGAGAGAGGATGTTAAGCAGGCTTCCTCGTGTGGTATTCTCCCCTTTGTATCAATCTCCTTTTCTTCTAAGGGCACTAGCTATACCAAATTAGGGCCACCCTAAGGATCTCATCTTAACTCGATTATATCTGCTAAGACTATTTCTAAATAAGATCACATTTACAGGTGATCTAGAGATTAGGGTTCTAATATATCTTCTGGGGGAACACAACTCAACTCAAAATAATTTGTAAACCAAGGCAAATAAAATTAACTTCCTTTAAATATTACACAAATTATATTAGTACTTATGTTTCGTCTTACACTGTATCTTTTTCCTATTGTGGAACAAGCTGACATTTTGTTTTAGGTTAGAACAAAACTGTTTTCCCTGGCAGTGGGGGAAAGAAAGGAATAGAGGAAGGATAGGCTGACATCTTGTATTTCTTTGACATTATTATTCCTAGATTCTTAAGCAAATGAATCAATTTCTATGTCACAGAGAAAATTGGGAGGTAAAATTGGTAGGCCACTAATAACTAATATTTAAGTGCCTGAACAAAGCTCACAAAATATGTAGTATGAACTATTTCTTTAACATTTTCTTGAATGGGAAAAAGTACACATATTTATAAACCATACCAAAAGGTACAGTCATTCTATGACATTTTTTAATTATAAAATAAAATTAGATATGAATCGAGCAAGAATTCTGAATTTTTTCTTACTTAGAAATTATTCAGATATCCAAAAATACCATTAACTCAATCTAATTTTGTCCCAGGACTTTAAATTAACTAACAATCTGAGAAATTATGTTTAAGCTGACATCCTAAAGAATATAATCAGTCGAATTTTTAGAAGTTCACTAAAAGTATAATTAATGTATTTTAACACTATACATATTCTATAATCTTAAACATTAATGTAAGAGTACTGTTAGTTTATGTGGTCTGTACCAATATAAGAAGTTTAGAAAGTTCATATTAACTAATATTTTTATGAGACACAAGCCCAAGTCATATTTAAAAATGATACATATTTGTATCGTAATTCAAATAACTAAGGTCAGAGAAAAGCTAATGTTTTTTACCAAAATTATAAAACTAGTCTTTACCAAGGATTCACCTTGATTATATAAACTTGAATTCTTATATAAAATGGTTCAGAGTTAGTCGATGTGAGAGTTTTTTTCCTTGTTTAAGACCAACACATTCAAATTCAAATTTCCTTCCTTCCCCATCCCTAGAAATCTTATGTTACTTTTTATTTGCTTTATTTTCTTTTCTATAAAATGTAAATATAGAAATTATTTTATTTAAGAGAAATTATAACAAATTTGTGTACAGTTAATGAGGAACAAAAATATTTCAAACTCTTACACAAGGGGTAAAGGCTTTCCTCAATTACAGATACTGAGACACAAGAGAACTTGCAGCTTCACGTTAACCAAGTCAAATCTAAATGGAACATAAAAGCTCACTTACCCAGATCTCAAAAGTGTTTCTCCTTTCCAGTGGGCGTGAAATGTTTTAACTGATTAAAAGTCATTGTGGATAAAGAGCAAAACAAAGAAAAGGACTAACAAATAAATGTTCTTTCATTTCTAACTTGAGAGAGGCTCCCACCAGAGATCACCAAATGGTTAGACCACAAAATTCTATTCTCAACCATTGCTGTTCCCTGTGGGGGAATGATTTTTTTTAGCATGAACCAACTATCAGAAGAACCAAACTTTGCCAAGAACCAGAAACAAAAATAAAGCCAGAGAGAGAGAGAGAGAGAGAGAGAGAGAGAGAGAAATTCAGTAAAGGTAAAATAGTGCCCCTTGGTAGTTAATCCAAAGTCCAAAGGGAAATAAAAGTGCACTGGATAGCCTTTTTAGAAATTAAGCTTAATTTGCTTCAACATTTTGATGGAAGCCTGAAAATTGTCAAGGTGTCATTTTCCTTGTCAAAATCATGTTTCAAACAAATGTATAGAGTGAGCACATATCAAAGATGTATTTGACTCACTAATGAAGGACCTAGTAGGATGGTAAGGTTGATTGGGAAGATCGGAGACAACACGAGTTCTTATAGTTAGTTGGGAAGGGCATGGTGAGACAAATCAGCTAAGCTAGAAAAAAAAAATTGTGTAATGTGTTATGGGTCATTAAAACTATAAATTTTGTGGTTTTCTTCTTATATTGGACAAAAATCACTTGCTTCTCTACTAGACAACAATATGCAAGTTAATACTAACCTTAATAAATTCTGGGCATAAATCAGTAGTAAATAGCAAGTCAAACAAAAAGGTGCATTCCCCTAGAGAATCAATACTGGGTGAGCCTCTTATACAGAGCTCCAGTATGATATTAAAGACACGTAGCCATTTTCTGCCTTGTTTCCATGTTTGGATTATTTTTCTTAACAGATCTTTGGGATTTACTGTACAAACAGATTTGGCAGCTTTTCCTTAATTGAAATGAGATTAATAAATCAAATTTGGGCTCTTTCTGTAAGAATAAGAGAATAAATAAGTCTTAGAGCCTTGGATATTGATAAAGGGATTATGTTGCAGTATAACCATTTATTACTCATGATTTACAGTGTTTTATACTTTTATTTGAGCCCTTCATTTTTCTTTCAGTGTTTTACATATTGCTTCACAGTTGATTGTCGATTTAGGTGTTACTCCACGGCAGTGAAAATGATATTTAAAATGACAGTCATATTAAGAAAATCTTAATTTAATATAGGTCTTCAATTTAGTTTTTGGAAAATAAATATGACAACACAGAAGAGAATATGTTATCAATATTATAAACTAGTTTTTGTATAATATCCACATAAGTTCTTATTCTTTGTGTCTTAATTGTGAATATATAACTTTTCAAGAATAATTTTATCAATATAAGGTGAACAACAATAATAAAATCTTTTAGTTTATGTTTTCTCTGAACAGAACAGATGCTAGAATTTTGACAGGGTTTAAGCAAAAGGACTCCTCCCCTTCTTTTGCATTCATTTCTTAAAGCAGGCTTATGAGAAACATTGATTCTAGAAGAGGCACTAAAATCAGAACAGAGCATGTGCTCTTGATATACCCAGTTTCTGAGTCTCTTGGAGGTATTTTGTTTCATCTGCAGGTGGTTTTCAGGCATATGTCCAAATTTTAAGTGCTCTGAATCATATATTCCAAGAGGGAATAAATGTTGTATCTGTTATTTATATCTAGTGGGTGTCCTACCATGTGTTTCTAATAATGCACATTTATCTTTACATCTGGAGAATTAGTCCATGAAAAAATCATTAGATTTAAAGTTTTCTTAACCTGAAAACATTTGACCATGATCTAACCATCCAATCATCCAAGACTTGAAGTAAGAAATTTATTAATCCCATTTCGTTGATAAACCAAAGCTTGTAGTGATTAAAGAACTTGCCTAATATCACTAAGTTTGTGAGTTGCATAAGGATTTGACTGGGATCTTGCCCCTCTCTTACTGTTTCCAATGCTATTACACTGCCCTAACCTAACATTTGCACCACTGCAAAATCTTCTTGGAAGCTCTCTCTGTTTCTACTATTGCTCACTGTATTCCTTTCACCAATATCCTAGGTAACAGCTTAAGAGGTGTGGGATTTCTGTTTGTTCTCTTTTGTTTTTGTTTTTTAGTTCTAACAGTATTTAATTGTATTCAAAATATAATTGAAACACTTTACGGCCTACAAGACAATACTTAATTTGGCTGCTGCCTATCTAATGGTTCCATCTTCTCTCCTCTCCCCACCCCCACCACCCACCACCCTCCTTACAGCCCTTCTCTCACTTTATACCTGCCTTTGGCTTCTGAGCTTGCTGTTTCCTTATGACATTGCCTCTCCCCACATCTCTACAGGGCAGGCTCTTTCTCATTTCTCATCACCTACTTAAATGGCTTTCTTGACCACACTCTCTACTGTAACCCTCAACCCCCAACAATATCCATCTAATTGGTTTAGTTTAGTTTCTTCAAAACAAGACATTACTCATTAATTCAACAAAAGTTATTAAGTACCTGTAGTGCCTAGGACTCTCCTAAACATTGGAGATATAGCAGCAAATAAAACAAACAAAACCCCATGGCTGCATAAAATGTACATTCTAGTTGGCAGACATAGGTAATAAACAAATAGGTAAGTAAACTCAATGATACATTAGTGGTGAGAAAAAAAAAAAAAAGCAAGAAACCAAAGGGTGTTAGGCAATGGTAACAGTGTTGCAATTTTAAAAAGAAGTTCAGGAAGAGCCTCCTTGAGAAGATGGGATTTGAGCCAAAACCTGAAGAAGCAGAAGTGAGCTCTGCTTACATCTGCAGGAAGAAAATTCCAGGTGCATGCTTTGACATTGCTGAAATATACTTACTAGTACTAGTCTTTCCGCTACACTGGACTCAAGTTCCATGAAATCAGGGACCTTATCTGGTGTTTTATCCTTAGAACCTAGAGTAGTGTCTGCCACATTAGATACACTGTAATACCTAGCCATTTTCTTCTCTTTGCTTCCAGTGCGTTTTTCAGTGATGATATATTTTTGGATTGTGTTTTTAACACATAGCATATTGGATTACTGTCATCAAGAAAATGACACCTAAATCCTTTTTCCTGGTCTAACTGACATCTTATACATGCATTCTTATTATACTTCAGTACTCGTATTATCTTATACTCGAATGTGTTCAAATGTCTCTGCCACTTTTTTAACCAAATGCACAGCCTCATAAAATCTTCATCCTTAATAGCCATTAACTTGATATTTTGCTGACTTCCCAGAAGTTTGGTGTTATTTTCAAAATTTTGAATCTTATTATGTATTTCTTTTCCATGCCATTTATTTAAATATTAGATGTGACTAGACACGACGAAACGTATCCATCCTGAGGCACATATATTCCCACCCACAATACTCTTTATTTCTAGTTTCCACGCTTTAACTGTGAAAATCTAGTATCTCTAGACTCTTGGTTTCTTATTTTTTTCTACTATTATTCTTTGTATGAAATTTTGACAAAAGCTGTTTGTGTGATTTAGTCTTTCTTTTTCTTTCACTCTCTGGCCCTTACCATCCTTATTATTAATATTAAATATTCTTAAAATCAATGGTATGTCCCATACCCACTTATTTATTTCCTCCTAGTCTTTTCTCTTGCCTCTTAGCCTTCATTTTTATTATCCTTATACCATTAAGTATTATGGATCCAACTATACTGAAATTTCAATTACATAAAAATGAAGATGTTTCAGGGCAGAAATATTTCTGCATTTATATGGTAAACCCTTTAATCCTTAATTTGATTATAGAGAAACCTGAACATCGTGAAGAATGCAATGAGTTCAAAATAAGTTTGTTTGGATTTCTTCTTCTTCCTCTTTTTTAATCTTTGTGAGGGCATCCAGTAATTTCCTTTTTTGCTTCATAAAGATAGCAATAGCCTAAATGAGGAAGCTATTTGCATTTGCTGGATCTAAATATGCCTTAATTACCAAAAAAAAAAAAAAGAAAGAAAGAAAAAAAAACAGTCAGACAATTCAATTCATAATATTTACCTAAACCTGGCAAGAAGACAGATTTCTCCTTTTCGTGCTGGGTGAGGGACTCAGCCTTGCCTCCAGAGATCTGGTGGAGATCTAGCAAGGAGCTGACAGTAAGTGTGTTATGCTGGGTGTCTGTAAGTTACCTGAGGTGCTGGTGGTCTGGATCATTCTCCCAGCCTTGTGCGCACCTTTTACAGATACTGCCTCACATGTTTCCTGGAGTCCTCAGCAGCCTTTGAAATTCAGAAGCTTGGCAAAGCTATGCTCATCTGATGCTTTCTTCTTTCATCTTGCTGAAAGGGGTGATTCTTTGAAAGTGTGAAAATACCTTACCAAGCTACATCAGCAGATGTATAGGAACCGAAACCCATTTTAAATACCTACGGGGATTCATTCTCTTGACATACATTTAACTCCCATTATGATTAATGGAAGCATTACCTGATTTACAACATGCTCTTGCCTTTACATGGCTAATGTCTGCAGAGGGAAGAACCATCGGCAAAGTTATGGACTCCATTCATGGTTCTACCATTATGAAAAAAAAAAATTTTCTTAGCTTAAGTTAGACCCCATGACTTGATTCTAAGAATCACTATATCCACCCATTTTGACAGAATCTTAGGTTTTGCAACAAATTAAAAAAAAAAAAATCCTAACCTAATTAGGAATTTTCAACAGAGGATTATTCACTGTCAAGTGCTAATGACCCCAATAAAGGCAGAAAATTCTAGCTAAAACAAACAAATGATTAGACTCAGCAACACAACTAATGGCTTTACTAATTTGTCTTCCCTTCCTTCTATGTTAACTTTTGTATGAACTCTAGCAGACATATAGCTATCTAATTCCTCAAATGAATAACATGCAGTGTTAGCTAGCATTTACTGAAAGATATCATATATGAATTATTCAGGCACAAGGAACTGACTTGGTAAATATTAATTTTCACCAAGATGATGTCATGAAGACATATATCGATGTCTCCCAAAGTACATGATTTTAAGTAGCAAACCATATTTCCATACTTTAAAATTTCTATTTTCTCTACATGTTAGACAATCCTGGTCTATTTATAATAAGAACAAGTTTAATTAAAACCTCAAAGTGAGCTTTAGGTTTTATTTAATTTTCAACCTTTTAATTAAATTATTATTTACCACTGTGTAGACCGGACAAAATACCCTGTGAATCCTCTATCTTATCTTTTTTTGTCATGCAAGCTTTTCCTCTAACTATTATTGGCCAAAAACTTATGAGAGAGCCTTTATTTGAGAATTGGACTGAGGGTATAGGATTGAAGTTTTCCCCTGTACATCCTAAATTTAGTATGCCCATATAGTCTTGTGACTAGATGTGAATCGGCAATGATAGTTCTAACATATTGTGTTTCTAATAGTCAATTAATTTTTGTGCCCAGTCCTTGAAGTGATTATGTAGTAAATCTACAGTGAGGTCAGAATTCTGTTGTTTTTTTTTTAATTAAATAATACAAGTGATTTCAATACTTTTGGCTTTACCATTTACCCATGGAATAAAATCTTATATCCTAGATACTGGTCTTGGTGCTGTGGATACACAGTGAACTAAAAGGACCAAAAATCCTGCCATTTTGGAGCTTACATGTTAGAAACACAAATTTAAAATGTCTAATGTGGCATAATCACCAAGAATGGTTCTGCAAATTTTACATTGCACAGCTAGGAAAGAAAATGAACATTTATGTCATGGTCTATATAAATAGTAGTCTCTGGAGTTGTGCTATACACAGTATACATGGTGGTATTCAGTGAAACTGACTTAGTTTTAATTTTACATTACATAAATAACAAAAGCTCTTGAGTTCTCATCACCTTCTGCTGTTAATAGATATACCATAGTGACTCAGAAAATGGATAATAATTTCTATAGACAAATACATAAATAATTTCTGGTAACTTAACCTCAGTTACCGTCTAAATGTCTCAGAAGCACTCAAAAGACTTGTTTACCCAGTCTCCCTCCTTTCTTTCTTTCTTTCTTTCTTTCTTTCTTTCTTTCTTTCTTTCTTTCTTTCTTTCTTTCTTTCATCTTTCTTTCTTAAGATTTTATTTATTTATTTATTTATTTGAAAGATTCAGAGAGAGAGAGAGGGCATGAGCAAAGAGAGGGAGAAGCAGACTCCACTTAGCAAGGAGTCTGATGTGGGGCTCTATCCCAGGACCTTGAGATCATGACTTGAGCCCAAGGCAGATGCTTAACCAACTGAGCCACCGACGTACCCCCCTAGTTTCCTTTCTTAGTAAATTTATGTCCAAAACGAAATATAAGAAGGCATACAGAATAGACATATGAACTCTAGATTCTATGCTAAATACTTAAAAGTGGGTGCTGCTGTCATTTAAAAAAAAATTGATATCACTTCATAATCAATAAGTTTTCTGGCAGATGTGATTCATATGCTTATTCAAAATTTGATTGGTGGGGCGCCAATCCCTCTGTCCCTCCCCCTGCTCGTAACTCTCTCTTGCTTTCTCTCTCTCTCTCTCTCTCTCTCTCAAATAAATAAATAAAATCTTAAAAAACAAACAAACAAAAAAACAAAATCCGACTGGTAGTCTGTAGAGGATTTATAGGAATAAATACCTGACTAAACTCACACTTGAAAAATTGTGAGCACTAATCAAGGATACAAGAATTGAGTCAAATTACCATATAATTCAGTAAAGTGTATTCACTTGGAAAATATTTTTTTTCAATGTGTATTTTTCTGTCTTTTGGAGAAACATACAAACTTCTGCTTGAAAATTTATTTTTCTTTTTTAAAATATAAGTCATTTGTTATCTTTCTTGGAATTAATCACGCATCGTTTGGAAGGAAGAAAAACCATGCAAGCTTTCTCAAATTAAAAAGTGTATTTTTTAAAAATCGAAATTCTACAGAAATTACACTGAGCTCATTCATAAGTGGGAAGTTATCAGTTAGCTACTCTATCTGGAGGCTGATGGATTCTGAACTCATTTTTCCTGGGCTTTTCTGTTCCCGTTTCCTCTAGCTGAGAGGATGCCTTTGCTTAAGACAGCATGTTCAAACCTCATCTCACCATGTCTCTGGCTTCTGCCCATATTCCACAAGATCTCACTGGTGCAGCATCTAAGTGTCTGGCTCTCTGTGCCCTAAATGCAAATTTTCCGGAAACAGAATATGATCAATTCTTTTTAGGCAATGATTATGTTCCAACCTTAAGTAGCTGTGGTCATGAGAACAGGAATATATGCTACAACTACAGCTATTTGAATCCAATTTTTCTGCCAGCACTATGAGTTTGGAGCAGTTCCAAAGGAATGGGTAGGATTTTGGCAAGAACACTTGGGTTGGAAATTTTCATTTGCACTAGGAGACCAACAGCATCAACAGACTCATGTCCTCTGCTTTCTACTGGGTTCAAACAACAGAGTGATTCGACAGGTAACTGAGGGAAGAAGGAAAGTGAGATTTTTTTTTTTAATTATTTGATTGTTTTTTCCTTGTAAAGTCAATGTGGAATGTGCAAAATTTCACCACTTTGAGTCATCAGGAGAAAATTTTTGAGTACTGCAGGGCCTGGCATTGAGGTGGAGGGATGACAAAGGAGGGAGAGGTTTGTAAAGCTACAACATCTGCATTCCTGACAGACACCCTGGAATACCAGTTTAGGTGAAGCAGGAGGATGCTCTCAGAGATCTCTAATTCCCTGTAGAGCAGAGGCAGAATCTATGGCAGCACAGAATGAGAGGAGAACATGATAGAGTAGTACAAACACTGGGCTCATTGAGCACAGATAAGACTTCACTTTAGACTTCTCAGAAATAAATCACAGGGGCTCAGTAGTGGACTGAAGGATCAAAAGGTAAAAGTAATGAGTCAGAAAACAACAACAACAAAAATGAGATATTCCAGGTAATGGAACTTTTAGGTCTCCAGCACATTACTTAGTCATATTAAAGTACTTCATGTGCAGAATGTGATCATATATTTCACTAAGTGATTTATTTAATGCAGAGGAGTGAATCAAGCACTGGGGAGTTCTAATTATGACCTACCAAAAATTCTCAAAGGCATCAAGCATAAGTAGATAAGCTTATGATTTTCACTATACACACGTGGGCATTGTCATTTACAACCACACATCTTAGTATTGACAAAGCCATCACCAGCAATGCTAAATTGTACTTTTTATTTGTCATCCCTTGAAATATACATTTCATGTGCATATATGTAAATACATGTCGATGTCATCAATTTCCACCTAAATCTTTTCGTACCCAGTGACACAGATAATACATAATTAGTATTGAAAAGGCTTTAAATCAATATTGAGAAACTAGAGTTTTAAAGGAGATAATAAAAATCCTGTTCATTCTGAATTTCCTTCTGTGGGGTTGTTGGGGGAAAAAAATCTTAATTTTCATAATCAGTGTAGCTTACCAAAACCTTCATGACTATCTCTACCTCTACACTTTTTGCCGTTTTTTTTTTTGTTTTGTTTTGTTTTTTTGTTTTTTTAATAATACTATTTCCTGCTTATTCAGGAACTGAGGCATCTTTATCCTAATATAGTCCTACTCAGTGCACAGACAGAGTGAAATAGGGTAAAAGCTGATGCAGACCTCCCGGGATTGTCTGAAGCTAATAATAATGGCTTTAACGAGCCATTCGGGTGTTGCTTACACAGTCACAGACCCTACAGAGCGGTGAAAGAAAATGCTGAAAGTGTGGGCTCCCAGAGGGATAAGCTAAGATTAGGTGGTTAGTGGAGAGCGAAAGAAAATTCTTTCTAGTGAGGCACCAGATTAAGTTGCTGAGGCTGCTCCTGCCCCATCTGGCCAAATACGTGCATGTGACGAGTGACCATCATAAGGAAGAAAGGTTCACACGGGATTCGAAGCCCAAAATATCCAAGCTCTTTGACCTCCTCCATCTCCTTAAAGGTAGTGAAATTGCCGAGCTATGGCATTTCCTAACACCTCAATGAATAATGCAGCCCCCTATTCTTCAAGAAATAAGACTTTTAAGATCCACAGGAAAATTCCAATATTCTCCACGCTCAGCTCACATGGGAAAAGTCTGGCTAAAAACAAGGAGCTAAAGATAATGAAAGTGAGGACAAGAAAAGATCATTACCTGACTTTGGAATTTTTAGAATTTGAATAACATCAAACTTTTAAGTAAGTTATGTGCTTTGAGTTACTTGTAAGTGTGTGTGTGTGTGTGTGTGTATTTGCCTTTCTCTCTTTTTTTTGACTAATTGTGGGGTTAAATAGGTCTTGGTCCATTTACTCACTTTCCTTTTTTTAAATTGGGATCTCTTTTTTTTTTTTTTTTTTTTACAAATAAGAAAAAATTTCATTTTGCTTTAATAAAGTATATTTATTGGTATGGATAATTGAGCCAAACCTGAAATACTGAGAACTTCAGTCTGGTTCAGTCAAGTCATTCTCACTGTCACTGAGATTCTAGATCTGCTTCTCTCTGTTTTACTGTGCTCTGCTTAATGTATCAGACTTATGCATAAACTGGCCTTATTGTCTTCTGAAAATAATTGCAGCATTTCACTTTTCAAATCAACACGCTTGCAAGAAAGAAAGCCTTTTTTTTGCCCAGGGAAACCATGTGAAAGTTCTGAGGTGCCCTCTGCCTGGACCTTAGTAGGCCTCTTACCCACACCTTGAACAAACTAATTCATTGTGTCTGTTTCCTGAGCCTCACTTTTGGTCTTAGGTGAACTCTGACTTCTCATCACGGTTCCTCAAAGTGGAAGATGGATGCTGAGGAGCAAACCAAAAATGGCTATTTGTTTTATTTGCTCTTCTTCTAAACTATACAACATTTTTAAAAATCACCCTGTGAACTTCACCTCCAACATGAAACATTTCAATTAACTGGCCAAATCAGGGATCAATTTCATAGCTCTGGCCTCTTTTTCTCCATGCACTAAACAACACCACAACCTTTCAGCAATATATTTCATAAATACTTTGCTCCTGAAAAAATTATCTAAACTATTTAGCCTTAGTAAAGTGACTTCACTATCCAGCTCTCAAATCTGAAATAATATATGCTGACCAGAATCACTATCTTCCATCATTGGGGATTCATTTGCCTTCTAATCTTCTTACGTCATTTTGCTATAGTGTTTCTTAAGATAGTCCTCAAAATAAAAGTTTATACAACAATTAAAAATAAAATTAGGCAAATAGGAAACAGGAAGTTAATTTGTTTAAACTGTTTTTTTTTTTTTTTTTCTTCCTGATTTTTAGTCTTACCAGATATTTTCTTTCACTCTCCGGAATTAAAGTTATTTTCTTATTTCTCCCCATTTTTTTTTTTTCTTGTATTTGAAAAAATTTTATTGCAGGATTTCATACCACTTATTTCCACGAAATTGTCCACTCTCATGCCCTATACTTTCTACTAGCATTAATTCTGCTGTTGTGAAGATACTGACCAAATTTTACCACTGACCCAAAACCTGGTAGGTTAAAATTTAAGTAGTGATGATGTGGTGTTAATGGAGCTTGTGAATATTTATTATTGAAAGATCCAAGGTGGCTTGGCCACATGGAACATATTGTTCCTCTGCTACTCTGCACCATATGGAGGGTTCACATTTGCATTTTAACCTAATCAAATATCAAATATTAATACAATCAGGAAGGGTCTAAATATTTTGAGAGCACTATGACTTTTTAAATTATAAATATGAATAAGAGACTTGGCTAAGTTACAAAACTTAAATATAATCATAGCTTTGGGCTTTTTCTGGTTTCTATAAAAACCCTTCCCTTGTGCCTGTCCTGAATATAATTAATATATGTTTCTAATCACAAATGTGCATAAAATAATGAAGGAAAACAGTCCTAGACTACTAGGTTTTATTAACATCATTGTCCCTTTGTATTGAAAAATAGAATAACTTAATTTGATTGAAAATATTCTTCTTAATTAATATTTTTGCATAAAGTATCTAGCAGTTTATAAACAAGTAAGACCATGGACGGCTATTCTTGATTTGTATGTGATGTATTAATATGGTTGGTAG